>JANSVA010000002.1:5450932-5485196 GCA_025504915.1 Erythroxylum reticulatum | reverse complement strand
ATTGATAATTATTATTAGTAATAAAATATTTATTATTATTTTAAAAACTTTGAAAAAAAAGGGAGAGAAGAAGAGGTAGGAGGGAGGGACGGAAATTTTGAAAATTTTTGAAAATTTTGCAAAAAATTCTCACAATTTTTTAAAATTTTTAGTACCGGCTAGTATTTGACCAGTGTTTTGAATACCAGCCAGTATTGACGAAATTGGCCAATATCAACTAGTATTTTATATCAGTACCATATATACCCATATCGGTATTGATTTACTGCCAGTACCGTACGATAATCACGTCAATGCTGAAACTATTGGCTCCAGTGGGGTCGCACCACTTTCCTTTGTTTGCGTAGGCGCTCTGCTTTGCTAAGACAAGAGAAAGAAGGGAAAGACACAGACTCGATGGACTAGTTAAACATGCCAAATTACTTACAAACATCAATGCATGTCACCAACTTTTCTGGTACATCAACCAGCTCGCGTAAAAAGACGGTGCATCGCATTTGAAGAATGTCAGAAATAACCACCGACCAGGATTTACCATTTACTTCTTGTCTTAGAACCCCACATGAGAATATATAATTATAGTTTCCACTAATAAACACAAACTTGCAGAAAAGAGACCTTACCACACCTTAAGCTGTCTAATATTGGTCATTTGTGGATCTAAGTGCAAGTTAAAGGCGGAGTGGGGGGAGGTTTTCCTTCACTACGGTTCTAGCCAGCCAACGAAGTAAAAATCGTCCCCAAGGGTATGAGAAAGAACCTTCAGGCTAAGCTTCCTCTTCACATATATCTCCCAAGTCAAAATGTGACTCATGATTCCCTTGTCTAATTAGTGATAGTGTGAATATTGTAACCCTTTCTATCCTTCTGTAAGTTGACTGTAGCAGAACAACATCGTGGTTTCCACTATTCTACTATTTCTTATACATGTGGAATATGCAACCCTTAATTGCCCTAGTCAAAATTTTAACCTATTGAGCTAAATTCTTTTTTAAAAAAAACATAATGTCCATATACTAATGAATATGTGGTCTATTGCATGCAGCTAGACTGCAGCTAACGAAGAAAAGAATCGCAGCCATGTGACATAAGCAGTGATCGCTTTATTGTAAAAGATTGCACCCCAGGCTCCTGACCAAACGGCACTAACTTTTGTCCTCTTTCTCTCTGACCGTCAAAATTATGACTATCTCATTGTCACATCTCTGCTGTTCTGTTCTCCTTAGCTGGCTAAGCACTGGAACTTAAACACAGGTTCGGTTGAAACCGGACGTAGCCTCACAATGACACTTTTAATTTAAGAAACAACGCGTTATTTATCTGGCAAGTCACAGTGTCACACCCGATTTGCATTTTCCTTTTCCTGGCAACTTCCCTTCCACTCCTTCGAGACTTCCCACACTATATATAGCCATCTTTCAGGCTCGGTATAATCATTCCAAACTCAAAAACAGATACATATTAGATTGAAAGCTTCAATCTTTCACCACTACTGCTAAGTAAAAGTCTTCAATTTAGCCATGAGCTTTTCTGTTTCCTTCCATTCTCTTCTCCAGCTCCTTCTTCTTGTCTCTGTGCTTCACTCAAGCACAGCAGCCAGGAGACTCGCAGAGTCTGATGAACCTATGTTGTTTCAGTACCACAAAGGCCCTCTTCTCTCTGGAAAAATTTCTATCAATTTGATTTGGTACGGGCAATTCAAACCTTCTCAACGTGCGATCCTCTCAGATTTCGTTTCTTCCCTCACTTCCACCATCAAACCGGCGTCAGCCCAACCTTCTGTCGCTACTTGGTGGAAGGCTACTGAGAAATACTATTCCCTACTCAAATCCAAGAAAACGTCTTTTCTTGCTCTCTCCTTAGGGTCACAAATCCTAGACGAGAGCTATTCCTTGGGCAAATCTCTCTCTAACAAGCAAATCTTGCAGTTGGCATCAAAGGGTGGTCAACAAGATGCAATCAATGTGGTTTTCACATCGGCAGACGTAACTGTAGAAGGGTTTTGTTCAAGCAGATGTGGCACACATGGCTCTGCTTTCGGTGCTCAAAAACTCAAAGCTAAAGCCTCCAAGTTCGCTTACATATGGGTCGGTAACTCGGAGACGCAATGCCCAGGCCAATGCGCGTGGCCGTTTCACCAGCCAATCTATGGACCACAGAGTTCTCCCCTGGTTGCACCAAACAACGATGTGGGTCTAGATGGCATGGTCATCAATTTGGCTGGTCTTCTGGCTGGGACAGCTACGAACCCTTTTGGAAATGGCTACTTTCAAGGTCCCAAAGATGCTCCTCTTGAAGCTGCATCGGCTTGTCCTGGAATTTATGGCAAAGGAGCCTATCCAGGTTATGCCGGTGATCTCTTGGTTGATTCTACGACTGGTGCTAGCTACAATGCACATGGCGTCAATGACAGGAAATACTTGCTTCCTGCTTTATTTGACCCTTTAACATCAACTTGCTCTACTCTTGTTTGAGCCAGATGACACTAAAAATTTGTGCGTTTAGGAGAACGTTGAGGGATTCTTTGATTTAGTTAATTATTCGTTCATTCGTTGTAACCTTACTTACTAAGGTTACATAATGAAAACGTTAACACTCATCGGCGAGACTCATTCCATAGTATCTTTCATTATTTTATGACTGAAACATTCATTATAAGCAACAATTTGCCAGCTGATTAGCTCATTAAATTCATCTGTAAACTTAAATTTAGCAACAATAACGATAACTCTTACGCTGCTCGTGCATTTCCCTCTTAGAATGGATTTGTGAAACGCCTCGGGAAGTTGGTGAATTTCTTACTTCGCATTATACCTAATTGTATAGAAAGATTCATTATACATACACTGTCACTGTTAACCAGACTTTTAAAAATTGAATATTTATATAATTAATTGTGTACATATGTATTACTTACATTCATTCCCATTAACGATGAAATGCGAACCATGTTTGAGCGATTTCAAAATATTAAGCTTCAATTTATTTATAATATTACAAAATTAAAAGTAACTGAAATTTAAACATAATATTCAGAATTAAAAAGCACAGCATATAAAATACTACACTCTAAAATGATACCATTGCAAATGGAGGAGATTGGAGGGGAAGAACCTGCCGTGTCACGATGTTTTACTTCTTAATTATGCCAACTTATCGAATAACCAAAGGTTTATTACATTTGGAAGCTGGATTCAACATGCCTCCTTTGCCAACCAAAGTTATTTTTTCACCATAACTGCTTTAAGGAAAAAAAAAAAAAAGTAGAAACAAAATCATTTGATATTCTATAGGAGGTTCACTATAGAGGACCGAACCAACCAAATGTTAGTTATTGAAAGCATTAGTTAGCTATTCCACAACCCAACTCTACCAATATGATGTAAATGCCTATTCTAATCTTCAATGTTGCCTTTACTAGCAACATTCTCTTATCATAAACCTATAATTTTATTGTTATTGTTGCATTGTTAAATACTTTTTTTAAAAGATTATTCCCTTAAATCAATCTAACCCATTATACACAAAAGAGGGCATATAATACAATTTCCAGGTTTGTTTATTACTCAGTGGAGTTAGTGCAGAACTTCATAATTGATGTTGTGTCTCCGAACTGAAAACTTATTATCTAGTATTCAAATGTCATTTTCGGAATTGTCATACACAAACAAGCACAACCCTTAACAGCACGCCGCAATTGTCAATGATTCAAAGGGACCAAAAAGAATATGAAATGGAGTAGTGACCCACACGCCACTAACTTCAAAATGGGCCACCCTTCCTTCCACTGTTATCTGCCACAGTTTTCCATAACGTTCACGCCCAAAGGCCCCCCCAAAACGTGCACCCGCCGTCCCACACGGTGAGGTTCATCTTCATCTGCCTCTTACAATCGTTCCTCACTTCCTTAGAATCTGGCAAAAGTTGGCGCCGTCCATCGCCATCTTCGACACTGGCGAAAACTCCGTTTACATCACCTCTCTGCCAACCCTTTTTCTTTGGTCATACAAACTTATCTTTGCCTTCTAGCCAGGCATTGCGTGTCCAATGAATACTCATTAACGTTCAACATGGAAATATAAAGTTAGACAAGTGTACCGATGATTTAACTTGCTTTTAAAACAGCAACAACTGTAACAATAACAATATTAACAATAATGAGTAAAAGTTTTTGTATTAAGAGTCGTGCTTTTTATAAGTTTCAACAGAGTTATCATTATTGCTTTCGAGACTAATATTTTAAGCCTAACTTAAGCTAACTTTAGACTCGTAAAATATCCTCATCCACGATCCACATTCAACGGTTGTTTCGATTCAGACGTTTTGAATAAGAGAAACATGACAAGTCATGTTAAAAACTACAGGGAAGTCGGATCCAAGTGCGTGCAAGACTAGAGTGCACCACTCCTAAAAGGCCAACTACTCCAAAAAAAAACACTGTACAGGTTATATGAGTTTCTTTTCATCTCTAACAGCTTTTTTTTTTTTTAGTTAAAGGGACACTACCATAACGAATTACACAATAAGTTTAGGGAATCAAATTCTCGATAAATCCTCTAACAGGATAAGGTAACACCCAATGGGTGTAGTATCAAAATAAGTGACTCCTATTGCAAAATGTCCGACATAGTGCGCGAGCCAGTTGGCATATCTGCTGCTCTCTTGATAAATATGTCAATGAACAACAGTCGAGTTCTTGGTAAACAACTCATGAATGTTTCAGATAATGGGATTGAGAGTCTTAGATCGGCGGTCTAAGGAAAAGAGGATATCGAACATTACCTTAGAATTTACTTCCAGTTCGATTATTCGAAATCCCAGATTCCACGTAAGTGTAACCCAGAAAAAATGCCCCAGAGCTCTGTTGTCACAGTTGAGTGCCAGTCAAGATTTTGTGAGAACCCACCAAGCTAGTGTCCGGCACTGTCCCGTAGAAGGCCTCCTACAGTGGCTGTGGACAAGGACCGCTTGCAAGCACCATCAGTATTTAGCTTGATCTAGCTAAGAGGAGGTTTGCTCCATCTGATGAGCTACTCTTGTCTAAATCGATAATCGGCAGTAACAACTCAACTTTGCCATCCTGCTGAGTTGTGGAGTAGACCTGCATAAGACAGAATAAGAGAACTTGGTGAGGAAGCCAAGTAAAGTGAGCATCGAAAAGGGCCATATTCCTCAATTGCCATAGGAACCAACAAGTGATGCCAAATAGGGTCGACCAATCGTGCCCGTGGACTCGATGGTTGAGTTGGAGATTTTGAAGGAGCCAGTCCTGAGTCGTCCTTATGAAAAAATCAGCAGTGACTATATGCGGAGGGAAGGTAGTCCACACTTGGCGGGCTTTGCCGCAGTCACGCACTACATGTATTGAGAATTCCTCAAATCTACAATGATAGCAAACTCCATCCGTAGTACACTACGTATGGACACGATGGTGGTTCGTGAGTAACTAATTGCGAGCGAGGAGCCAGAGGAAGGAATGGATGCGTTGTGAGCTTTGCCACTGCCAGATTACTTTCCAAACATCATAGGCCGAGGTTTCGTCATGACCCATGCTCATGTTATACGTAGAAGCAATTGAGAATAGACCAATGTCAGATTGTCCCCAAATCAACTTATCCTGACTTAAGTCGGGCTTCGGGGGGAACGTGCCTGCTATCAAGCTGCAAATTGATGGCGGGAGGTAAGATTGGAAAGCATCCCAATGCTAATTACCGTCTAAGTCCACAAAGTGACATACACTGAGGTGACGAATGGAATCGGGCATCGGGGTTAGAACATGGGAAATAAGGGATCCTATGCCCAAAATCCATGGGTCTAACCAGAACCGTATTCTACATCCATTGTCGATCGTCCATTGCATTCCTTGTAACACTAGGTGCCACATTGCCTTGATGCTCCTCCAGATCATAGAACTGCCTATGGCCTCCAACGAGGTGGGGATACTGTTGACATCTACGTTATATTTGGCGGAGAGGACTTACACCCATAATGAATTAGGTTTCGCAATCATAGCCCATCCTAACTTCTTTAAAAAGGCATCGTTGGTTTCATGAATTCTTCGAATGCCAAGTCCCTCTATCTCTTTAGGCTTGTAAATGTCCTCCCAGTTGACTAGGTGCATCCTATTTTTCCCATTGGACGAACCCATATAAACTGTCGCATTAATTTCTCCAGCTTATCACAAAGCCTATGGGGTAACTGGACCGTCTGCATGGTATAGCTTGGAAGCACCACAATGACTGATTGAGCCAAAATGATGCTTCTTGCCAAAGACAAAAGATTGACCATCCAACCTGTTAGGCGTTGTTGCACTTTATCAAGAATGTGTTGATAGGTTCTAAGGCTAACTTTGTAGTGCAATAGAGGGACGCCGAGGTAACGACCAAAGTCATTTGTCTGTTGAAAGCCTAGGGCTCTACTTAAGCAGTGAGTCATCTTAGGAGGAACATTTTTGGAGTAAAAGCATCGAGATTTGACTTGACTGATGTGTTAGCCTGAAGCAGCAAAAAACTAATGTAAGACAGTCCTAATGATAGTCACTTGTTCGATAGAGGCTTCGGAGAAAAGGATAAGGTCGTCTGTAAAGAATAGATGAGAAAGAGGTGGCCTATTTTTGCTTAGTCTAATTGCTTACCAGCAGCCATGGGACACCTCGCGTGAGATTGCATGACTTAGTCGTTCCATACACAGAACAAAGAGGTCAGAAGAAATAGGGTCTTCCTGTCAAATGCCTCAGGAGGTGCTAAAGACGTCGCTAAGTTCCCCATTCTAGTTAACTTGGAGGGAGACAATAGAAACACATTTCATGATGAGACTAATCAGCGATTCTGGAATTCTGACGTCGATTAGAGCATCTTGGATGAAATCTCAAGCCAACCTATCGTACGCTTTCTCCATATCCACCTTTAAAGCTATAAGCCCTTTCCGACCAGTTTTCCTTTTCATAGAATGGATAATTTCTTGGGTGATAATGATGTTATTTGTAATCAGGCATCTAGGGACAAAACTGGATTGGGTTGAGGCCACCAGATCATCAAGGTACGGTTTGAGTCTATTTACGATGATCTTAGTAATGATTTTGTACAGTATCGAGTATAAAGCAATAGGTCAAAATTGCATAATCGAAATGGGGGATGGAGTTTTATGTATAAGTACCATTATGGTGTGATTGAGTTCCGTGTCCCAAATCTCATGACAAAAAATTCGTTGAATAAAAAGAGCCAGTGAAGGGCCGACAATATCCTGTTGGGAATGGTAGAAGAGAGCTGTAAATCCATCAAACCCAAGAGTCTTGTTGGATGCCATACTAAAAAACACGCTCTTGATTTCTACGGGGCCAATCGGACTGGACAACTCCTCTTTGGTCAGTATTATAATGATTGAACTGATTTTCGATTCTTTATAAAACTTCTTCATTGCTCAAATCAGGCGAATTTACTAAGAATTGAACATGGCTCATTCAACTTTTACAAGTGATTTTATTTTTCTAAAACATTTTTATTTCTAAATCTATCCATTATATCTAGTTATTATCTATGCCTACTTTATTTTCTTAAAGCATTTTTATATCTATGTTCACTTACTATATGCATTTACATAGTATTAATTTTGTTGTCATTAACACCTAGTTAAAATCAGAGTGAATGAGAAGATTAGTATCCATGTAATGGGTAATAAATATTAGTAGGTAAGAAATGAAATGAAAAACATTTGGTTAATTATGTATTATTATTGATATCCCACTTTAAGGATAACTCCCGTATTCTCATTTTTTGATAAAATCGACCTGTTTATCCAAACTTGATTTCAGTCCAGCCTTACCAAAAGTTTAATTCGGTGCTACCGCTACACGTAATACTCGCTCACTCGTTAGTTCTTATCAAACATTGCCAGGTCCAATTATGCTATTAATAGGTGAGGCAAAAACAGTTGATAAAATGAATGAGATAAGAACAAGTCAATTTCGGATCGTAATTAAGGGGCCTGTTCTATTCAAATACGCTGTATTGCAATTAGTATCCTTAGAAACGTAAGGTTGGTCGGGACTCCTTTCTCTAGGCAAATTGCAATTTGGTCATGTCGTAGTTAACTTCACAGCTGGAGACTTGAATGCCATTCCTGAGTCGCCGTGGATTTGGCTCGCCAAAGTTGCAAGAATGAAGAGGACACGGTCCAAATCTAGCGAAGTCTTTAGTTGTAAGCTTTCTTTATTAAAAAAAGTAAAGTTAAAAAAAAGTTGCCAACCTGCCCTCATAAAATTAAGTCAATGTCACCAAAAGCGAATCTGACAGGAAGTTCCCTGTTCAAATACATCACAAAAGAAAGCTGGGCACCGAGTGTTAAGTAAAATTTCAAAATTTGGTAAATAATTTATTTAAGTAATTAACAATTAAAAACAAAATGTATGACCTTACATTAAAAAAAAAATACTCAGCGTTGAAAAGTCCAAAATTTAGAAGAAATGAACTATTAATTTTAACTCTTTATAAAGCTCTACAAGACGAATTCGACAATCACTAGGGACATAAATGCAAATTTTTGTATAATCGATTGTGGCTCTGTACAGGAACGTTCCAAGAGCTAACAGGTTATCCCGTATGGATAAAGATGAAAGCGCAAAACGCAAATTCCTTCCCAAGTCACTGCCTCCCCTTCATTAGTAAAGTCTCTGGCGTATTTGACACCCACTAGGTCAACCCCACGCGGCGCTCATACGTTTAGCACATCCTGACAGCTGTGTCCACTATACTCGCACTCGCTTTCTCAGTATAAATATCATCACAAACACTTTGTCGTTCATCACTTCGAAAATCGAAATCCAATTCTCTAACCTCACTTACCCTCTGACTGTCATTTACCTTGGTAGCTTTCCTGCTGATGGCTTCCGTTCATCCTTTCACTGCCTTCACTTGGCTTCTTGTGCTCTTCTTCACCCTCGATCCTACACTTGCAACAACAAGAAAGCTTACAGCTTTAGTTAAAGAACAACCTCTTGTTCTCAAGTACCACAACGGTCCGCTTCTTAAGGGAAACATCACCGTCAATCTCCTCTGGTACGGCAAGTTCTCTCCAAGCCAGCGCTCCGTAATTGTTGACTTCCTCAACTCTCTCGGTTCCAGTAAAACCCCGATGAAGCCTTCTGTCTCGTCCTGGTGGCAGACCACCGGCAGGTACAGGGGTGGACCTTCCGTCGTAGTTGTAGGAAATCAAGTCCTCGACGGTGGGTACTCCGTCGGAAAATCGCTGACGACCCAGCATCTCGAGGCCTTGTCCTTAAAAGCCGGTGACGTCAAAAACGCGGTCAACGTTGTTTTGACTTCTGCTGATGTGGCAGTTGGCGGATTCTGCATGAGTAGGTGTGGGACCCATGCGTCTGTCAAGGTTAAGAGCGGCAAGTTGGCGTACGCTTGGGTTGGCAACTCCGTGAGCCAATGTCCCGGGCAGTGCGCGTGGCCTTTCCACCAACCGATTTACGGCCCACAGACGCCGCCGTTGGTGGCACCCAACGGCGACGTCGGTATCGATGGGATGATCATAAATCTGGCCACGGTTTTGGCGGGAACGGTGACGAATCCGTTTAACAATGGATACTTTCAAGGTCCAGCAAACGCGCCGCTGGAGGCAGTGAGCGCGTGCACCGGCATATTCGGAAAAGGATCGTACCCGGGATACCCAGGACAGGTTTTGGTGGACAAAAGCACAGGAGCAAGCTACAATGCCCATGGAGTCAACGGGCGCAAGTTTCTTCTCCCTGCAATGTGGAACCCCCAAACTTCCTCTTGCACTACCCTCGTCTGAGGAGAAAATGGATCGAAACTTTTACTTTTATTTTTGTAAATATATAAGAAATTGTTGTGAAATTATGTTTGTTAATTATTAAAAAAATAAGATTCAAGAGAAGTTAAAGTGTAAAAGCATCAAATTCATTTGCTGTATATAAATAAATATCAGAAATGCTATCGTATCGTTCCTTGCACTTCCCTTTTCCTCCCGCGACATGGAAGACCCCGATGGCCACCTGCGAACACATCAACCCCACCAGCATCCAAATTCTCCGGCGACCTCTTCAACTCCATGCACCGCCAACACTTGCGTCAACTGTGGTGGCCCAACATCCTACCCTCCACCGCCACAGGATTCCTTGTCGGCAACCTCTCCACCCCCAATCTACCGTCCAATTCGCGCCCCGGCCGTCAACCACCCTCCTAACAACTCTCAGGCTATAATCCTCGCTCCCGTCCCAGAGTCCCGAAAGGTCCCCACAATTTCCCCGCCTTACAACTTCCGATCTCCCTCTAGAAGAATCTGTTCTCCCGACGACATCCTCTGCTTCCACGACTCCGATTCCGGCAAAAACTTTCTCGGCTTCGTCGTCGCTCTCTCTGAGGCCATCCGTAGCCACAAAATCTCCGACCCTTGCCTAGAATCCCCCGTTGTAAAGTCTATAGTCTCAATAATCGAAACCCTAGCTCAATGGGTTGACGAAATCCCTCCGGTTGAACAAGCTGCTCGCTATGGCAACGTTTCGTACAGAACCTGGCACGAACGTCTTGTAGAAAAGACTGAATCTTTAATACTTCGGTTTTTGCCTGATGATCTCAAAGGTTCAACGGTTGAAATTGTTCCTTATTTCATCGATAGTTTTGGTAATTCGAGTCGGATTGATTACGGTACGGGTCACGAGACCAATTTTGCTGCTTGGCTTTACTGTCTTGCGAGGATGGGAGTTATTAGGGAAGAGGATTATCATGCTGTTGTGGCTAGGGTTTTTGTGAAGTATCTTGATTTAATGAGGAAATTGCAACTGGTTTATTGCTTGGAGCCTGCAGGGTCTCATGGGGTCTGGGGGCTCGATGATTACCACTTCTTGCCATTTATATTTGGATCGTCGCAGTTGATTGATCACAAGTATATGAAGCCTAAGTCGATTCATAATGAGGATATATTGGATAATTTCTCGAATGAGTACATGTATTTGTCGTGCATTGCGTATATTAAGACAGTGAAGAAGGGTTTCTTCGCGGAGCATTCACCTATGTTGGATGATATCAGTGGAGTCCATACTTGGAACAAGGTTAATAGTGGAATGCTTAAGATGTACAAGGCAGAGGTTCTGGAGAAAGTGCCAATTATGCAGCATTTCCTGTTTGGTTGGCTCATTAAGTGGTACGTCTTTTGTTGTCTTCCATTATCAGTTGAGTGTTATCACAGTATACTTTTGGTGGATTTAGGAACTTTCTTGAAGCTTCTAAACTAAGATTAATGTGGGATAAATTGATGATGATTTCTATGTGAAAGAAATTGCTGAGTTTCTTTACATGTACGTTGGATAAATTGTTGATATGTGGCAACTGACAAGCTAAAGTGTGTTGTTGGAGGTGAAAATAGGAATTGCTAGTGGATAGTGGTGCTTTTGAAGTTAGATTGAGGATAATTTTCTCATGTCCTCAGTCATTGCTGATGTGTTTCCTTTTAGTGCTACAAAATTTTCTTGTCTTATATTTAATATTAAATCTCCCTACTATGTGGATAGTACTGCTCTGCATTATAAGTCACTCGTATGTGAAATTAAAAGGGGTTGATGGAAAATTACTAGTTCTGTTCAATTGGGAAATTTGGGATGCATGGGATTTGACTATGGAGCATATTCCCTCGCCCTTTATCTCGTGCCCTAGTGCTCAAGCTTTTGTATATTTTTTATTGGATTTTGATTGCAAAGGATTCATGTCTTTAGTTTGGACCCATTTTTATGTTTTGTTAATTCGAAAACGTGTGTATCTGTGGTAATTTGCCGAGTCCATGATGCATTTTTGTTACATTGTCTTATGATTTACAATTTCTTAGTATGGACCGATTGTATTGTTGTTAGAAATGTTTTTTATGTAGAATTTCTTTTGTTTTGACAACATATCTTATTATCCCAGGGAATAGCATCTTTTATCAACTCTGTGAGAGCGTATGATTTTTAATGAAGACAATGGTGCTTAAAACAAGGTTTCACCTCAGTATTGACAATTGTCGTATTCCAGAGTTGGATCGGAATAATCTTTTTTTTTCCTCATCTCCATTTCCTGAAGATTCCACAGTCCTCCTACGATGATAGACCTTGGAGATCCTTGATCAGGTCAATGCCTGTGTTTGCGCTGAATGGTGTTAGCATAAATTTCTTCTTTCTTGATTTACGGCAACTAGGTTTTTTGTCTCGGTTGATGCTATACCAGATTGACCTTGTAGTCGAGGTCTAGTCCTGCCACGTATAGTTGTACTTAACAACTTGAAATTTTAGTTTCAAGAGACAGTCATTCCTGAGCCGTTTTTATAACATGATATTTGTCGCAGAAAAGGCAAAAATGATGCTAACATAGCATGTCTCAGCAAGCTTGCATCTGTTGCGTAGAAATTTCATAATTTATTATATGTTTGAGTAGAATCTACCTGCGTATAAAGTCATTATGTTTGCCAAACTAACGGATTGAAATAAGAAGGGATTTCGATTGATATCTCAGTTTTTACTGGTGGATATCGTTTTATATTTGTTTCTTTTCAATAATCTAGTTTACTTGTTCTTCTTTTTGATTTAGCTATTTTGCTAGAATCAATTCAAAATGAATTTAGGCTTCCAAGGTTTTTCTTGAAATTCATCTTCCCTGTTTCAGTTTCATTTTATGAAATAGCAGTTGATAACTTGTAGCTTGGATTAAAGAGTAATTATTTGGCTTTAAAGCTGATTGCTGGATATAAGCTACTCTTCATTTTTCTTGCTCAATTCTACGCCTTCAGCAAAGCAATTTTATTTGTGTGGGTCGACCATTGCATCGACCCATACATGCAGGAAAGATTCTTTGTATCCCCTCCGGTACTAACATGGGAAGTGATTGATCGGAAAGGGAGCACTGATTGCTTGTCAAAAAAGCCCCGTGAATTGATTGATGGAAACTGATTAACTACGACGATAACATTCAAAAACTGAATCCACCTTCGGATTGAGTTCTTTGACTCGTGACGGTGAATTCTCAGTGCCCAGATGGAGGAAAAGAATTGGAATAAAAAGGACTGTCCCCAACTGTTGCCCTTTTGCTCTGAACAAGTATACTGCCGACGCTCTTTTCACGTTGTCAGAAGCAACCGCTCTTTTAAGATTCTGAGCGTCTTGACGTCACTGTAGTCTTCAGCTTCTATCATTTATTAGGTACTGTATTATACCGTGTTATAAAATTTTCAGTACGTCGGTAAAAGTATGATAATAATGTACCAATGAATAGAAGATAGGGAACGTCAGGTTCACAATACTGACGCCATGCCTAGCACTAATTATTAACGCAAATCTCCTTTTCTCAATTCTCGGTGTGCTTTGCGTTTAATTTATTGAATGGATAAATTGAAACAAAATAATGGGAAGATATGATTAGATCTTTAGTTATTACGTTACTGACAACTGTGACAAATTTTTCTACCTCTCTTCCAAAAAGAAAATAAAAACTGCAGCCTCGGAGATTATGATCATTCAGCCTCAGATGCTGAACCTCATCGCATCGCCGACTCTCCAGTCTCCATACGTTTCTTCAGTTTTCCAAGTTGCCCCTAAACTGATTTCTTGTAAAACTTAATATTTTGCCATATCCCAGCAAACTCATCTTCACTTATATTTCCCAGTTTAAAATCTTACAAACATCTTCATCGCACATATTTAGTATTTACGCAACAACTGGCAGATAAGGTCAATTAATTTTTTCTTTTCAATTTTAAATTTCCAATGAACTTGTGTAAAAATTAGATATAGGTAAACGTAGCCGAATGTGGTAAATTGCAAATTCTCGGAATAATCGATCTCTGGAATTTGGAACCGTAAAAGAAGTCAAAATTTTGAGCACAAACTCAATGGCAGTCAACTACATACTGTTCCTAACTAAAACCCAACCCACTCAACCTGGGCCTTGGAACCACTTTCTTCCTCAGTCTCTTGTCGGTGCAAGTACCACCTCCAAACACACATGATGCTCTGTTTCGACTTTCGAACTTGCAGCCATAGCCACCAACTCCCACATACGCTCTCTCTCTCTCTCTCTCTCTCTCTCTCTATATATATATATATATATATACACATATGTATACATGTACATGTATATACACACCGTAGTTCAACAATTGGTCACAAATATCTAGGCAGTATCTCGGTGACAATCAATCACATTCAAACTAATTTTCCTCTTATCCGTAAGTGTTCTGATAACTAGAAGATTCAATTAAATACAATAATTTACCACGAGCTTGACATTTCTCACGGTGATACAAATGAAAACTACACGCACACACTATAAAAGCCACTCTCTTTTTGTCACTCTTCACCTTTTCTTTAAACAATTATGTGCTGGGGTTTTACACATACGTATCCTCTTCTTGCTTTCCACTCTTTTGTTTGTTTTTTACTCTCTCTCTCTCTCTGTTCTTCTCTCGGTCTCGTGTTGACAATGGGTGGCCCTGTTTAAATAGGTGGGTAATGGGTC
Source organism: Erythroxylum reticulatum (assembly GCA_025504915.1). Classification (NCBI taxonomy): domain Eukaryota; kingdom Viridiplantae; phylum Streptophyta; class Magnoliopsida; order Malpighiales; family Erythroxylaceae; genus Erythroxylum; species Erythroxylum reticulatum. The sequence continues at coordinate 5,470,692 of JANSVA010000002.1, read as the reverse complement.
ATTTTTGTAGTTTTCTCTTCTCTTTCTCTTTGTTTACCTGATTCTCACGAAACTCAAGTGTGTTATCTGCTTCTTTCTTCTCCTGTTTTTCTGGCGTTTAAATCGGTGACTTTGTTTCAGAATCCGAGTCCAGAAAAAATATAGTTGAAGTTCTTAAGGTAAAGTTCTCAATTTCCTCCATGTGGGTATCTGATAATTGTTCTCTTTTCTTTTGCTGTTTTATTCTCTGTTTGCGGTTTCGTTGCCGAGCCAAAGACAGCTTGAAAAGAAAAGACGTAACTTGTTTGTTGTTAGTTATGTTAGTCTCCGTATAGTTTTGTATTTTGTTTGTTATCTTTGATAGCCAAATGGGGTTTCAAGTTAATTGGCATCTATGTGCGTGAGCATGCAATTTGATTGGCTTTTCTTTAACTTCTGTACATTTTGAGTAGCCTCTTCGTGTGGGTTCTTTTAGCCGGGTAGATCCTTGGAGGTGGCTTTCCTAGACCTCATTCACGCATCGATCTTTGGATTATTGGTAGATATTGTTTATCCAGATTAGTTGCTCTTTGTCATCTTTCGATTACCCCAATTTTGGTCTTTGCCTTGTTATAATCGGAATACCTTCGTTTTGTTTAGTACTTTTATTTTTTGGGTTACAATTATTTTGTTTACTCTACGTTTACACCCTCTTCAGTCTTCACCCTACTTTTTAAAGCACTTGTTTCTGGCTGCTTTTTCGTTTGTTCATTGATTTTCTCTCTAAGATCGCGATTCCCATCTGTTTCTTTGAGGGTATTTGGCTATTGTGGAAAGGAAATACCTCCATGATGTAATTACGGACGTGATGCAGATCTTCAGGCCCTGTCATTGATTATATCCACATGTTACATTTTTGCACATTTTCTACGCCAATTCTCCTAAATCAGTAAATTTTGTATCTTTTTATTTATTTGATCCCATATAAGATGGGATTCATGATGTCTCTTATGGGATTCAAGTTGTCTTTTGGTTAAAAAAGCTCTGTTTCTAACCGTATTATTAATTTTTAAGCAGATTCCATGGAGGATGAAGGTTTGTACCGGCGATGGGATGAGCTGATACCTGATGCCCTTGGCCTAATCTTCACCAATCTTTCGCTACAAGAGAAGCTTACAGTGGTCCCAAGAGTTTGTAAATCGTGGTGTAGAGCTGTTTCAGATCCTTATTGTTGGCAAGAGATTGATATTGAGGAATGGAGTAACCAGTGCCACCCAGACTACATTGATCGCATGCTTCACATGTTAATTAGGAGAAGCTCCGGATCAATTCGCAAACTTTGTGTCTCAGGCCTCCATAATGATTCCATTTTCTTATTCCTGGCGGAGCAGTAAGCTGAACTATACTTTTCTTTCAAATCCCTCTTTCAATTGCCTAGCTTTTATTGGACCCTCAGTTGTGCTTGCATTTCAATCTGAAGAAATAATTTCATTCATATTTCTTCATTTCATATAAATCTTTATTAATTTTGATGGGCTAAACTGATCAGAACCTCTTTTTACGTTGTTTCTCTATTGTCATGCTTGCAATTCTCAGTTGTCCATGATAGTCTTCATCTACTAGTTATTAAACACCTGCATTTTGAGTAACACACGTCTTGGTGGGGTGGTCTGGTTTGACAGACAATATATGACAAGGGCCTCTTCTGTTTTCTTGATTTTGCCAGTGCCGGATCTCTTCAAACATTGAGATTGCCTAGGAGTGAGATTAGTGATTCAATAGTTGAACAAATTGCTGGAAGGCTTTCAACGATCAAATTCTTGGATTTGAGCTACTGTAGTAAAATTGGTGCTTGTGCTTTAGAGGTTATTGGAGAACATTGTACATCACTTGTTGGTCTGTGCCGGAATATGCACCCATTAGATACTTATGACAAGATCACTCAGGATGATGAGGCTTATGCCATTGCCAATACGATGCCCAAGTTGAAACGTTTAGAGATAGCTTATCTTCTTATCAGCTCAGATGTTGTCTCAAAAATTCTTTCAGGCTGTCCAGAACTTGAATATTTGGATCTGAGAGGATGCTGGGAAGTAAAACTCGATGTTAGCTTCCTCAAGAAGTTCCCGAATTTGAAAACATTGGGACCTTTTGTAATGGACTACTATGGAATGGATGACTGGGAAGACGATTGCTCTGGATTTTCAGACTCTTCAGAGTACTTGCCCTGGGATTTTTTAGCTGGTGATGTTGCGGATTATTATGACGATGATAGTTATGATGGGATGTGGGACGACGAGCAAAGACTGGAGGAGCTTGAGCTGAGGTTCTATGAAGGAACTGAAGATGCTGGATTCTATGGTTGGCCTCCATCTCCATAACTTCTTGTTTCCTTCCTTCTCTTCAAATACTGAATGCACCCTGCTGGACCCTTGTAATAGTGTATGGATGCATGTGTTTCAATAGGTTTCGAGCTTACGTGCTTTCATGTCTCTCCATGTTTGTATAACTTATCACTAAATAAAAATACCTTGCGTCGAAACGAGTCAAGCACAGGATCAGGTAACCCTCCAAAATCATCGCTTTGTTGATAACTCTTAAAGACTCCCATGGGTGGGGAGACTGGTTATCCATCTTTTATCCCTTCACCAAAAGTTACGCAACCATATTTTGAACAAGAGAAGCGATGGTGATGGAGTAATTGATGACTTTATTCTAAGTCTGCTAGCCACCTAGCTAACAACTTGCAGAACCCTTCGATTTCAATGTAGTATACCACAAGCGTGTTGCCTCTCTTTTTCTTTTGTTTATTCTCCCGACCACTTACGGATTCCTTCCCTACCCTATCCATAAAGGCCCGTGACTTTGATGCTTTCTTTTTCAGTTCTTGAGGTTTTTCTTGTACACTTATCTCTGTTCTTTTCTTCTTTATTTCAACTTTTTTGCGCTTGTACACAACCTTATTTTACTACAAATGTATAATTCACTGGTTAGGAACTACAAGGTGAAAAATTGATACTCAAAAGGTGCAAGTACCTAAACACTTTCCAGGCGAAAGCCCATATTATGGAAAACAAGGCTCTCCTGCTCGGTTGAGTTGGTGCCTTTGTTCAATTACTCGTCATGGTCGATTGAAAACATAGAAGATAGAAGGGTCTCATAAGCATTAAGAGCTCAAAGGTATTGAGTGCTCGTCTTTTTCCAAGGACCCACTAAAGGACTACATATCCTGGCTGGCATGTGGACGATTTTGACATTCTGGGAATGGCTCCCACTGAAAAACAAACCGTGGTCCCTAATCCCTACCTTTCAATCCCTACGTGCTTCCAAATTCACCTGCATGTACTGTTGTTTTATCCGACCAAGTTGAAAGAACAAAACAAATTTCCATGTATGCGCGCAGTGAAGAAGGATAAAAGAAGAGAGTCGCTAGACTTAACGAGGCTTCTGTATAATTATAATCCCTTTCCTTTTATGGGTATTTCGGGCTTAGAAGGGAAGGGGTCCATCTTGAGCTTATGAAACAGAGTCCTCTCTTTAAAGTTTAAAGACAAGAATAGATGCAATCATTTCGATTCAAAGAGAAGGTTCGCTTGCCCTTTTCATTTCTTCGCAAGGACCTATCTAGTCTGCCTATTTCAGTTCATTCTCATAATTCCGAATGAATGGTTAAACTGATAGCTTTTCCATTTTGATAATTATGGTTCCATTTTTTAGAGGTTAAGATTTAAGGGGGTGTTTGGTTAATAGATTTGGAAAGGCATTAATGATAAGGAATACAAAACACTTTGTTGGTAATCCATTATTATTATATGATCAGTATTTTTATCCGAGGATTAATCAATGCAAGTGTCATACGCATGACAGATCGTTGGCACACCCGTGAGAAGAGTGTTATGGGCGTGACACTTTTTCATGGCATTTTTTTCTTTTTTTATTAATTTAATTTAATTCATTAATTGTATATTAATTAAAATATATTAAAATTTGATTAAAATAAAAAATTAACAAGTTTTTATTTCTTTTTTTAGCCAAATTATATTATGATTAAATTATATTTTGAAGATATGTTAAGGCAAGCAAATACTAAAGCATTTTTTCTTCATTAATTATTGGAAAGAAAAAATTGTAATATATTTGATTTTAAACATTTTACCATCAGGTGTAAAAATTAAATATAATCAATTAAAATATATTAAATTTTGATGTAAAATAAAAATTTGTCATTATCATTAATAATTCATTCCTTCGTTTTAATCAACCATCATAATTATAATGATAATTATTCTTATTGTCATTGTCCATTTGAACCAAACATTCTCTAATCTAACATCTAAATACCCTTAAATAGTAAATTAATATTTATGTGCATATTATTTTAATATGTTTGTACTTTGTTTTTATAACATTTGGAAATCATCTTATATGAAATCAGGAATTTGGTAAAGAGCGAGAGCGAGAATTCTTATTAGAAGGGGGAATTTCCAGTGGGTCAACCTCAAAATTGGGTACAGCTAGGCCCAGAGGACAAAATCCTTTGATCTTGCAAATAACAGCGTTGTTTCATGTGAATTCTGAAGAAAGCAAATACTGACTCCATTAAGAGTGAGCAGAGGGAAAGAGGGACAGGTAGCTCATCTTAGGGTTTTGATAGCAACAGTTGAACAACCAGAGTGAGAAGAAACTTGGATCTGTTTCGTGAAATAGACACTGAAATTAACGAGGGTGGTCTATCTTCATTTTGATGTCCGTAAGTATATACATTCCTTCTGTGTTATTTGCATCGTTAAGCTCTAGTATCCTATCGAACAGAAACTTAAAAGATGAATGGTGCTGCGTAGCTTTCTTTTTGTATTATTAACATAATAAAAGATGATTATCTCTTCTTTTTTAATAATAACTTAAGCACAATAAATTCAAGACACTGACCTTTGTTTGGTGAAGATTTGACCAGCTGAAAAGCTTCGTTTGTGGGATGTTAGACTTTTATTAGAAAACGAGGACGATCGATATATAATAGTCCTAAAAGTCCTATTATCTAATTTCCATGTTTACTTAATATTCAGACCAACTTCTCCAGCTACATGTGTGAGAGGACGCTAAGACTTTCACCAACTCTCTTTATATGCAAAGGGTGATGTAGTGATGAGATAGGCACTCTTGTGGGATTGTGAAAGAGAAGAGATGGTGGATGGAGGTAGGACGGTTGTGGAAGTGGAAAATGGAGGAGGAGAGGGTAGGTGGAGGTGGAGGTGGTCAATTTGGGCTTTTCCCTTTGTATCTTATTAAGTCATTGAGATGCCAAGGGGCCTCTTGTAAATTCCTCTTTCTTTTTTTTATTTCTACTTTTTTAAAAACACAAGCCAAATATCATGGCTTAGGTTCTCTCTTCCAGTCCCAGCCAAGGCTGTGGTTGGCTTTAGCCTAATTATCTTATTTGCATACATTGAAGTTGGACTTTTCGTCAGATTTCTTCACCGACCTGTTTATGCGCCGCTAACTATAATGACAGTACATCTTGTCATTTATACATAAAAATATAAAATACTAACTTCTATTTCTTTTCTTTTTTTTCATAGAAGGAAAAGTAGCAACTACATGACAAGTGATAGGAAGCTAGTCCCAGCGATATCCTCAAAGAGTATATAAAGGCATCTTGGAAACGCAGTTACCAAAGTAGTGATCCTTAGGTTAAAATGAGCAGCAAAATTTGCTAGTCAACCGGTGTTCTTATTTCTTTTCTTATAGGTGTGACGAGGGATGACTGTCTAGTTGCGATTAAGCAGTTCGTTAATGCTAAAGATGAGTAGATCGGACGATTGAGTGAAGGACGTGGGGTCTGAGAAAGCACTCAGCACCACTTGAGAGTCAAGTTCCAATACCACCATTGTTTTGATTACCGTACCGTACCGGCCGGTACGTACAGTTCCGGCAAAAAATCGGTACAAATACGAGTATATATGCTACCGGTATAAAATATCAGTCAATACCGGCCAATTTCGTAGATACTGGCCGGTATTCAAAATATCGAGGGAGGGAAATTTTGAAAATTTTTGAAAATTTTGCGAAAAAGTTCCCCAATTTTTTAAAATTTTCGGTACCGGCCGGTTTATTTTAATATTTTATATAATATTTATTAATAAATACTAATAAAAATAAATAATTTTAAAATTATTATTTATAAAAATATTTATTTTATATATTTTCAGTTATTAAATCAAAATTTATATATTTTAAAATTAATGATATTTATTAATAATTATTTAAAAAATCAGGGACAATTTTATAAATTTAAAAAATATTTTTGTATTATTGTAATATTTTTAATACTTTGTATTATTCTTAATTTTATAATTGTATGATGATAATTGTCTTTATTTACATTAATTGTGGTTATTATTTATATGTAAAATATTTAAAAATTATTGTTATTTCATATTAATTGTTTTATTATTAAGATTTTTGAAAACATGGTTAATGTAAACAATAAACTAGTATAGTATATAGTACAACTGTATAATATACCAATATAGACTATTTTGCAATTTTTAAAAATTTTAGGGACTATTTTATAAATTTAAAAAATTTTCCGAAACGGTATCCGATACCGGTACAATTCCTTTCCAGAACTCAATCCGGTACTGAGCACGGTACGGTATTCATAACATTGAATATCACCTTTCGGTAACTCAGGTCTCAAGCCAGATGCAAGCCTGAAAAGACACCCCACAGCTCGACAGTGAAGGACGAACATCAACCCAGGTTGTGATCAAATCCTCCAAGCCAGGCTCTGGCATTGTTGCGAATTAGTTCGCCAGCAGAGCCCAAGAGGGGGTCAGTTTTGCTTATCCCGTCTGTGTTGAGTTTCACCCACCTTTGGGGTGGTGGACACCAACCAATGAACTGTTCCTGGGGAGGTCGACGACTTGGAGTTGTTCTAGCTTGCCAGACCGAAGCTGTGTATATCTACTGAACATATTGTAGGATGTAATGGACCGGAGAAGTTAGTCATGTGAACTGTGGGTCAAATATAGTCCGATTCTGCCAGGACCATAAGAACCAGCAAACAGTCCCGAAAATGAGGGACCAATCGAAGCCACAAATTTATTGGTAGCGCTGAAAATTGAGGAGTAGCCACTCTTGAGCCCTAATGGTGAAAAAATCAGGAGAGAGGGCTTGTTGTGGGAAGGCGAGCCACACACATCGCACTCGGGGGCAATCTCGCATAACATGAAGAGAGGATTCTTTTGTCAGACAGTGACTGCTTTAAACCGCATCATTCTGGTCCTGATCCTCAAACAAGCCTCTCCGACGTCAATCACTCAATTCCGACCTATTGCTTTGTGCTCTGTGATCTACAAAGACCTTACCAAGATCATCATCAACAGGTTGAAACCTTTCCTTGACAACCTAGTTAGCCCGAATCAATGCAGTTTTGTCTCAGGCCCATCCATCACTGACAACATCATCATTGCTCAGAAAATTATTCATACGATGCACAGAAAAGCTGGAAAGAAGGGATTCCTAGCCATCAAGGTTGATCTCGAAAAAGCTTACGATTGACTCTTTTGGGCCTTCATCCATGATACTCTGCTGGATATTGGACTACTTGATTCTTTCATCTCTCTTATCATGAAGTGTGTTTCGTCGGTTTCCATGCAAGTCAACTGGGAAGGCGAACTCAACGAGACATTCCACCCTTCCAGGGGCATTCGTCAGGGCGACCCCCCTCTCTTCCTATCTTTTCATCTTCTGTATGGAAAGACTGGGCCACCTCATCTCTCAAGCGGTGAGCTACAGACGCTGGAAGCCAATCTGGCTCAGCAAAAATGACCCCCCATCTCTCACTTGTTTTTCGCTGATGACCTCATTTTATTCGCGGAATCCACCACCGACCAAGCTCAGGTCATTCAGGACATTTTATTTTCTTTTTGCAATGCTTCTGGGCAAAAGGTAAGCCATGCCAAGTCTTGCTGCTATTACTCCAAAAACATTTCCCATTCTACGACATGTCGGTTGAGCCACGAGTTGGGTTTTCAGCTGACCACGGATTTAGGGTGTTACCTTGGAGTTCCTTTGCTTCACGACCGCGTCCACAAACACACCTACCAACATCTTCTTGATAGAGTCTAACAGCGCCTTTCGGGCTGGATGGAACACATGTCATCCTTCGCAGGGCGTACCACCCTGATTAAATATGTTCTCATTACTCTCCCTACCTATACAATGCAGATTGTCCGCCTCCCTCGTCGCCTCTGCGACGACCTGGAACAGATCATTCACAACTTCCTTTGGGGCTCTTTCCCTGGTGTTCGAAAGCCACACTTGGTACACTGGGATTAAATATGTCAACCTAAGGAACTGGGAGGCCTGGGCATCCGGAAATTCGCGAATCTAACGATGTGTTGTTAATCAAGCTTGGCTGGATCCTTCTCTCAAAGCCACACGCACTTTGGGTTCAAATTTTGACCGTTAAATACAAGCTAAATGTTCGCCACCCGCCCCCATCCCTCGCGGCGACCGGCGGGTCCATGACTTGGAGGAGCATCAAAGCTATATGGCCCCACATCATTCGCAGCATGAGATGGATTATTTATGATGACTCTCAAACCCGCTTTTGGTTGGATCCCTGAGTGGCAGACTTGGGGCCCTTCTACCACATACTCTTGGCCCCATCGTCCCCTCTAAGCTTTCTCGTTATGCTCAGAATTATACCGACAACTCAAATAACTGGTTGTGGCATCAGTTCCAATACTTACTTCTTCACTTTATTTGTATGCTTATTGCAGGTATTTTCCTGCCGCAGACTCACTCTGGACCAGACAAGCTGACTTGGGGCAGATCGAGGACGGGATAGTTCTCAACTACAGCGGCCTACTCTCAACAGATGGAGCACAACTCTCTAACTCTTAGTGGCCGATGGCTGCCTATCTGGCACTGGGACAGCCCATAATACATTCGGTCCTTCGTATGGCTCCTAGCCCAGGACAGAATACTCACTTCTATTTCTTGGCAATTGACAAACGAGTTGAAAAGTCTGTAACTCAGTTATAAATGTTGATTTTAAAGTGGTGTGGTTGAATTACAAACTATGCCATTATGTGTATGCCCCTTCATTATCGTCTCTTGAACTACGAATAGATTAATAAATATTAAGGATCAATTAGATTAATCAATATTTGTTGACTAATAGATCCACATATGGAGGAAGTGAGAGGCTGCGAATCCGACTTCACAATACAACTGACGACAATTGATAAACAAAGTACTTAAGAACTAAATTTATATTTTTGATATAATTCAGTTTACTGTTAATGTTATTTATTTAAAATGAATTATTTATTTTTTTACACTCTTAGCATTATTTTTTATTAAAAATATAATTGCAATATTGCTACCATAATATTTTTAAAATTAGAGAATAAAGTCGAATTAACGTTAAAAAGATTGTAAAACCTGAGCCAAAGAAAGATTTATATGGCAGTGTAGTCTTGCAAGGAGTAAAGGATATTCCAGCATAAACAGATTTTGTTATCTTCTTTCTTCGAATCTTTTTAGCATATGCTGCAGATGGTCTAATACCAGACGCCCAACATCAACTCAAAGAAGCACAGCTCATTCTATTAACTCGTTAGGCCTGAACCCAGATTGCATTGCATGAAACTATGGGCTCCTTCAGTTCTTGTCCCTTGTGTTGAGGTTATAATTTATATGCCATCTTAGTATCAACCTTTCTATCTGCTCACTTTGAATTCAAAGTATTTGCCAAGACCGAGGAGCTAGCTTGCAAGTGCGTGAAGGGCTGAAGGCTGTTCTTCATAATTAGATACGAGATAACTTTTGACTCAGCTCGCGGATTCACTAAGTCTATCATTTATTGCATTTGGTTCATGGAACTGGACTTGAATTCAAACCAAACTACCCCTAATAAGATGGCAAAAGTTGTAAAAATGAGTTGGTCACGACTGGTAAGCTACACCAGCCAAGCCGCTCGGTGACTCTGATGATGCGTCAGAAAGAAAGAATCAGTAGCGCACTAATCGTAATTACTAGGACAAATCTAGCATTATAAGAAGAAAAAAATAAAAACGATTGAATTCCCAAATTTACCCCCGTGTCTCACCTACCGTCACCACAACACGTCGCTCTACCAGACACAACACATCGTCAGAGTCATGTTTCTTCCTCATCAAAATCTTACGTTATAAAACCCCCCTCTCCTCTGTAACTCCTCTCTCTTTTTCAGGGACTTTTACATTCAATTAAATTCCCTGCTCTTTTGTTTCCATTTCTCTGAAGAAGATCAAACTTCACTCACGCAATGTCTCTCCCTGGTAGCTCCATGGTTCCCGCCAAATCCTTCGTTTCCAACAAACCCCACCAACCTTCCTTCCTTACAACCACCAACCACAGATCCCTACTCCGTGTCGCCGCCGTGCACGCCGCGGACCCTGCCAAGAACCCCATTGTCTCTGGCAAACAGTCGCAACAACCGCAGCCGGCTAAAGCTGTAACTGCACCGAAACCGACAACTATGCCGTCTAAGACCAATGTGGGTTCTGATGAATGGAGCTTGGAGAGCTGGAAATTGAAGAAGGCGCTACAGTTACCGGAATATCCAGATAAGGAGGAGCTTGAATCGGTTCTCAGGACGCTCGATGCGTTCCCCCCCATTGTGTTCGCCGGTGAGGCGCGGAAATTGGAGGAGAGGCTCGCTGAAGCTGCAATGGGAAAGGCTTTTCTGCTGCAAGGTGGTGATTGTGCTGAGAGTTTCAAAGAGTTCAACGCTAACAACATTCGTGACACTTTCAGGATTCTACTTCAGATGGGTGCTGTTTTGATGTTTGGTGGTCAAATGCCCGTTGTCAAGGTGAGTGTAATTGCTTTCACTCTTCTGCATTCGTGTTTAGTCATTGCTGTAGCACAAACCAATTGAGACCTGGTAAAGAAAGAACCATTAACTTGTGTTTTGTACTTTGTTTATTATGTAAACCTGGTAAAGAAAGAACCTTTACCTTGTGTTTTGTACTTTGTTTATTATTTACTTCGTGTGGTGATTAACTGCATAAGTTATTATATCAGAAATTTGGATAAAAGAATGGTTTTTCTTGGCCTTGTAGGTGGGGAGGATGGCAGGTCAGTTTGCGAAACCAAGATCAGATCCTTTTGAGGAAAAGAATGGAGTGAAGTTGCCGAGTTACAGAGGAGACAACATCAACGGCGATGCTTTTGAAGAAAAGTCAAGGATACCAGACCCACAGAGGATGATCAGAGCTTATTGTCAATCAGCAGCGACGTTAAATCTTCTCAGGGCGTTTGCTACTGGTGGTTATGCAGCTATGCAGAGGGTTACGCAGTGGAATCTGGATTTCACCGAGCATAGTGAACAGGGTGATAGGTAAATTCAAATCAACTGTCTTTCTTTTCTTTCCTTTTTTGTTTGGATACCTTGCATTGGTAATAAGTTTTCAGGTGGAGAAGTGTAAGATGTTTTGAACAAAAGTTTCGTGTCTTGTTTTACATTGCTGTCTGCTTTTTATAAATTTGTTGGGTAAAGATTCTGAATTGTGCAAGTTACATGTTCAAGATTGTATCCCTGACTTACGCTTATAACAATTTGACAATCATTTGCTTGTCGTGTTTCGGTTGGCCTTATGGAATATGCATAGTGTCATCTCTTGTATAATACACTTCATACATTCTCGTTTTGACACTTGGTCCAGTTTTGGCACACAATGTTATGAATGTCCTTGTTCCCATCCAATTACATTTAGGGAAAAAAGATAAATTAGGTCGATATCGATGGATCGAGTGTGGTGGTTCCACATGCATCACGTTTTGGTTATGTGAGAACTTGGACAGCAGTGCATAGGCAACACTCAAACTCTGGCTAACAACTGGACATATAGAAACTTGAAAACCAAAATAACCATTTAGTTGGTCATAATATTATTATAGAATCATGTATCTGAATCTTGTATAGAAATTATATGTAATAAAGTTTATGAACGCATGAGTGGTGAAGGTTTTTCTTCCATTTGACAAAGGTAGTTTAATCTGACTTGCTCTCCATTTTTCTTGTTGTGGTAGATACCGGGAGCTTGCTCACAGGGTTGATGAGGCCCTTGGATTCATGGCTGCAGCCGGCCTTACTGTTGATCATCCAATCATGACAACTACTGAATTCTGGACGTCCCATGAGTGCTTGCTTTTGCCATATGAGCAATCACTTACTAGGCTGGATTCAACTTCTGGCCTCTACTATGATTGCTCAGCCCATTTTCTGTGGGCTGGGGAACGCACCAGACAGCTTGATGGTGCTCATATCGACTTTCTAAGAGGGGTTGCAAATCCTCTAGGTATTAAGGTAAATTGCCATTATCTTCTCAAATTCAACCTGTTTTGTTAAATAACATCTAGTTTGGCTGATTTTCCGTACGGCGTCTGCTGCATGTTTGGCAAAAAGGACAAGATTCCCCAAAGCAGTGAAACTTAATCTTTTGCAATCTTTGGCCAGAGTTGTCTTAATGCATTCTTTTCAGTTGAAAATATGTTCCTGTTACCTCCTTTGTGTTCTATTGAACCTGACAACGACTAATGACCGCCCCCTGATTTACCAATGATCAAGAACTTGAACTGACATATGATCAATTCTTGCTTGCAATTTATTTCTGAAAGAAGTTCTTGCCTATGTTTTGTAATTTAAATTTGGACATGAATATAGCCTGAATGTTGATGTAATGAACAGACTATTGTTTTACCAATATTTCTAGTTTTGCAGCGTTAATGACCTTTAGTTCTTGAGGTTTTCTTACATATCTCTGTTTGTTTTGCTGCAGGTGAGTGATAAAATGGATCCCAGTGAGCTAGTTAAGCTCATAGAGATTTTGAATCCTCAGAACAAACCAGGGAGAATAACCATTATCACAAGAATGGGTGCGGAGAATATGCGAGTGAAGCTCCCTCATCTCATAAGGGCAGTCCGCAGGGCTGGACTAATTGTCACATGGGTCAGTGATCCTATGCATGGAAATACAATAAAGGCTCCTTGTGGTCTGAAAACTCGTCCATTTGATGCCATCAGGGTATGTATACTCATATATTTACGTCTTGTTATTGCTCCAATAGTTGTTAGGCAATTACAGACATTGAAAGGCAGCAATTATTCTTTTCTGTAGCATTCTGAGATTAGCTTTTGTTTGCCTCATGATCCTGTCTAATAGTAATTGATGTGCCACTTACCAATTAGTGCTTCGTAGGATAACATCCGGTGGTTCCATTATCTGGTACTATTGGTGGTTTTAGTAATAGAGATCTTAATGATTCAAAACTTGGCAAGCTAGAGCTCCGTTGGCTAAGATGGAAATTTGGGTAGCTTTGAAGAATAGCAAAATTGATTTCTTTGAAACTGACTAAGGCGAAGGCAACAAAATATAGGTGACATGCCAACAAGTTTTAGGTGTGGTAGGTGAGAAATTGACTTGTTCTCATTATTGAATCTCCCCCAGCATGATAATCATGTATGCGCTTAGTTGTTTGTTGGTTATCGAATAAAATATTTGACAATTGTGGTTGTAAGTTCATTCCTGGTACTGCTGCTGCGCTTACCTCTTTCAGATTCTATAACCTATATTATTGAACCTCGTTGACAATATTTATGCTTTTTGCATCAAAAAACAAGCTTCTGTCGCTCCAGAGCAATATCATGACTAGTGTTATGATACTTATTACTTGTATTGAGGCAGGCTGAGGTGAGAGCATTCTTTGATGTACATGAACAAGAAGGAAGCCACCCAGGTGGAGTTCATCTGGAGATGACTGGGCAGAATGTTACAGAGTGCATTGGTGGATCACGGACGGTGACATTTGATGATCTGAGCTCGCGCTATCACACTCATTGTGACCCTAGGCTCAATGCTTCACAATCTCTGGAGCTCGCCTTCATCATTGCTGAGCGCCTCAGAAAGAGGAGGATTGGATCGCAACCCATAATTCCTGATGTAGGGTTGTAGAAGGCTGCAAAAGAATATGTTTGTTATTTTCGACCGAGTTTTTAGTGTCTGCTTGAAATACTGCTCCTGTAATATTTGCTTTAATCATGGCACATGTGTGCTTATACAACTTGGTTTGAGACTTGTGAAGAAACAAAAAGGAATAAAGACTTGGTTTTTAAAATGAGTAATGTTAGAGGAAATAGTTGGGTGAGATGGGTTTTAACAATATTCAGTACCTAGTTTGATTCTTTATCATTTAGTACATAAGCGACTTCCTTTGATATTATGCCCATTATGCAAGTGAACTTGGGTTCTCACGTGAACAACGTCCACCGAGTCCTTTTTCCAGCTCCATGCTCGTTCTTTTCAGTTTGCAGTTTGATGGCGATTTTATGATTGAGAGAGTTTATGAGCTTTCAGATTGACGGAGTTTTCAAGGGATTTCGCCTCAATTGAATTTATAGTCTGCTAACGCTTTGCCTCTTTATTTGTTATCTTTCAACCTTATAAATAGGTTTTTTTATTGCGAATTTTTGAGTAGTGGATCCAATTCTAAATTGCTTGGCCCTTGAAGAGCATACTTTCTCTTTCCTATATAATTTGGGCTCCTAGAACTCAAAATGAGTGAAACCAGAAAAGCTATTACTAAAACTCTTCTAAAGTCCACTTTGGTTAATATCAGTTGTAGCTACTTAAAGCAACGGGGCACGATTGCAACAACAGAGGCCCCAAAGATAACTGTTACTAAAACATCGGATCTAAGGTTAAACCCTCCTATGAAGAGGGTTCAAAGATTTCAGCTGCCTCAAGTCCCTCAATCCCCATACTCGGGACAACTTTCAGCTGATGAAGAGAAACACCAAGTATCTCCAAATCAATACAGACGTTCCAAAAATGCACCATTTGTAAACAACAATTTAGGATGCCAATTTCAAAGTTCCGCCCCACTTGCCAAAGGACAATCTCAGAAAAGAAATAAGAAACAAACTGTCGATTAGCTCAATAATTCATGATTAATTAGGAACAGAAAAACATTGAACATATGTCAAAAACTCAAAATAGTTGGACCCAAAGTTAACAATAAAACAAACTAGTGTTTCTGAGTACTTCCAAAAACACATAACACCTCAATATACTTAAAGATAACTCCATGAAATACACTTAAATGCCAAAACTCAGTGGATTGGAAGAATTAACCTAAGCTGCGATTGATGGTTTAGAAGCAGCAGAGAGCCTGGATCTTTTCTTGGCTAAGCTCTCGCTACGGCGTTCCCTCTGCTCCTTCAATCTTGTTGCAAGGAGCTTCTGGTACTCAGCAGCCTCTGCCTTAGCCTTCGCGATTCTCTTCTTTTTGTCAGCAATTCTTGCTCGCTTCCTTTGCAGGGTCAGGGGAGTCACCAATCTCTGAATTTTAGGAGCTTTACTAACCTTCTTTCCTGCAGCAGTAAACAAACAAAATGAATATAACATAAAAAGAAGCACAATTACCGTTCTCAAAGCAGCTACGTCATACACACAAAATGATTATGGCCAGCATCATTGAGATGCTTACCAGATTTAGTTGTGAATGACCTTCGGTAGGTGTTAACGTACTTTCGAACATCATCCTCCTTTGAGAGATTGAAGAGTTTCCGGATCTTTGATGCCCTCTTAGGACCTCTCATTCTTGGCTTCTCTGTGTCAGTCAATCCAGGAAGATCATTATCACCCTTCTTCACAATTACCAAGTTCAAAACAGAGAGGTCTGGGCTGACAATACACCCACGAACAGACTTCCTCCTACGCTCTCCGTTACGCCTTCCATATCCACGGAAACAGGGGGTTCCTGTACAGATAACAGTAAAAATTAGTCTACATTTCATCAAGGAAAACTTTTGAATTACAACTTAAACTCTCATAGCTTTCTCTGATATAATAAAAATAAGCACTTGCCTCTGTGAAGTAAGAGACGAACACGGCCAGGGGTTAACACTCCCTGCTTCATGGGGAATCCTTGCTTATCACAGCCTCCCATAATCTTGAAAACATAGCCCTTGAATTCCTGTGGAGTATTTAGAGTAACAATGAGTTGCTGAAAAACAAATAAAAGAGTACTGGCTGCTGGACAGTATACAAGAAAGCAGAGTGAAACCTAACTCCCTTGGGGACTTAAATGCATACCTCTCCAAGAGCATCTCCGCTGACCTCCTGTGAGATTCTCTTGTCAAAAAATGCCCGGCTGCAGGTTTCCAAAAAGGATAAAAGATGAGGAATATTGTAGCATTGGTAATATTTGTTGAAAATAATTAACAAACGATTAGGGCTGTGACAACAAGATTAGGTCAGAAAGGATCATATTTCACATTTGACACAAAGCCAACAGATCACTATAAAATTCAAAAGTAGGTCAACAATAAACATGAAGATAAATTGTTTCAAGTGTTAAAAACTAAGAAAAAATGAACAAAGAAACATAACCACTTTCCTTTAATCAGATTGCTAATCACAGAAGGAAGCCTCGGCAGTTTACATTTCAAATTTATATGAACATTTGCAGATCCAAGCATTTAAAATAAAATAGCATAACTAAAATTTAACTGTCTGATGCGGCAGCAAATAAAGCCTTTCATCAAAGTAGATATCGAACTCTCACAAAAATCCCGGTGCAAAAGCACATAGCAGATATTTTCTCTAAATTGCATCCCAAAAGCAACTAGCAATTTTACGGTCTCTCCTCAAAAGCAATTTCTCCAATACTTGTCCGATAACATTGCCTCGGACTGAAGTTTCAACCAATTGCATCGTATAAGAGCCTAAAGTAACGCGCTCATTAAAATTTTGAAGTATGAACCAAGCTAAAAGCTTGCAGAAGTTCGTACTCTCCACTAAGCAAATCTAAACCAAAAACAAACAAATTACAGCAAGAAATACACTAACGTAAGGGAAGATCTTACAGCTTCTGGTCATCGTCAATTTCAAGCTTCTTTTGGCATCCCGTAGTGGGATTAGCGATATTGAACTGTCAACAGAAAAAAGCGGAAACAAAGAATGAGATCAACCCAATCATTAAAAACCGTAACTTGGGTATTGGTTTTGATAGTAAACTAGATTGGTTACAATAAAAAAGGACGAACCTTCATGCTTAGGGTCGAAAGACGAGCAGAGGCGGCTAAGAAGAGATGAAAAGTATGTTCGGCCTTTGCCTTCTGCTTAGGGTTTTTGAGTGGGTTCCCTTTGCAACGCAGTCATTATATAAAGAAATATGATCGGGCCGGGCATAGATTAACAAATGTTCTGCTACATTAACCGGTCCGGCCCAAGACCAAATTTGTCCCAACAAAAATATCAGCCCGAAATTAGAGCACCAAACAATATTTGACATGTAATTAGCAATATAAATTGTCATTTAAACCAACAAAATAATCATATTCCAATCCGTAAAAGTAATGTTGCGAATACCATACCGAACTTAGTATCGGATTAGATTCTGGTACGATACTGTATCGGTACCAGTCAATACTGGATATCGTTTCGAGTAATTTTTTAAATTTATAAAATAATCTCTGATTTTTTTTAAATTGCAAAATACTCTATTGCTATATTGTACAACTGTACTTTATACTTATAAGTTTACAACAACCATGTCTCCAAAAATCATAATAATAAATAATAATCACAATTAATATTAAATAACAATAATTTTAAATGTTTCACATATAAATAATAACCACAATTAATATGAAAAAAGACAATCATCATCATACAAATATGAAATTAAGAATAATACAAAGTATTTAAAATATTACAATTTCATCATATAATAAATAATAATTACATCAAAACATCCAATAAAAAATAATAAATACGCTTAACTCTCAAATTGTTACAATTTACAACAAGAGTTCGTGATAAGGAAACAATCAAATAGAAGTTAGACCTGAAAGGAAAAACATATACAATTACATTATATATATAGAATTTAACATATACATCAAATATAAGTAAAATTAAAAGAAGAGGAAAAACAAAAACCTGGAATGAAATTCAATCGTCTACGGGAAGATATTTGCTATAACTGCAATGACCTCAATTATCATTTGGTACAAAAACCTCATCATTGAGAGGAGCTTCATCATCATTATCATTCAATTTAATGCATCAAATGACATGTCAATGCTTTCCCATCCAAGATTATCTTCTAAGTCATTAACATATACCAAATTCGGTTCTTCAAAAACCCAATCCACTAAAAAATCACTGTTATCAATGGGAATTGGATCAGTTGAACTACTTGTGATATTAAGACTCCTAGTAAACAATAAATTTTGATTATTATAAAATTATAAAAATTATATTGAAATTAATAGTGATAAATACATACCTTTCCCGAAACTTTAAATTTTAACGAACAAAAATCAAGTCATTCAACATCTTATGCTCCAATCTATTCATTTTCTTATAATAAATAAATTCAAATGTGCTTCAGTTTTATTCACAGCCTGTTGCACTCACACATTAACTTAAAATTCGATCAATTCTAGAATACTATTTTCGAATTGATCCCGCTAAGAAACTGTAAGTCGTAAGGTAACAAAAGTAACGTTATAAACAAAACAAAGTGATAATTAATTTTCAACAAATAAGAAAAAGAAAACAACTAATAAATGAAAAAAGTTTTCTTCTTTGTCGAATAACAATCGACATTTCAAAATTTCCATAAGACAACTTAAAAAGCTTTATTTATGAGCTTAAGAGATCTTGCATCACGTCAATGGCAACAATTATTGTAATAGTTAAAAGCATTTCTCTATTAACCTCAGCTTGCTTGGTAAAATCCAGTCTAAAATAGACACTAGGATTCAAAAACGCCCCAACTATAAACAACAAAGAAGAAAGAAGAAGAAAGTTGTCTTTCCCTTCTCTCATTAATGATTGAAAGATACGATGTGTACAAAGAAGGCCTATGTTTCAGATTGGCCTTGATTGCTTCCATCGCTCTCTCAATGACATCAAAAAAATAACTCATTATTGATTTTTCTTCACTATCAACCAAGCGGAGCACCCTCACTAAAGGCTCACAAACTCAGATAACGAATTAGCATTGAGACCAAAATTATCTCTCTTCCATTATAATCCTACAAACCTCTACTCTAACATTAAACCTAATATGTTGAGATGCAATCCACTTATCACTTGTAAACATTTGTCTTAACTCTGTTTTCATCATTAAAAAAAGACTGAAGTGGTACGAATTTTGTTACAAATCTTGTCCTAACAGGACAACACAAATTCCTACGATTAGTAAATTCCTTTCTCATTAAATTCAATACCTATGCATGATTATAAATGAACTTGGTCACCTTTTTAGCTTTTTATATAGTCCCATCAATAATAGGAAATTACATAGGATCATATATATGCTCCAACATTAGGTCAATGCAATGTGCAACATAAGGAATCCAAAAAAAGAATTATATTTATTTTGCAACCTTTTTCTTGTAGCTTTATAAGCAGATCATTCTCAGTAATAAACTTAACAATGTTTTCTAGCCCTACTTCATTCACAACTTCATCAAATATCTCAAACAAAGTCTCAATATTCCTAATAAGGCCAGATGCATCGATAGATTTAAAAAACATTGAGTCATTTGTAGAATAAACCAAAAAATTAATGATAGACTCTTCTTTCATATTTGCCCAACCATCACATATGATTAAAAATCTATAAGTAGCCCAATTCATTCTTCTTTTTGCCAAATAACTTTTAATTTCAGAAACAAAACAATTCAAGAGTTTACCTCTTAAGTCATCAATCAAAGGACATTTATA
>JANSVA010000002.1:5435780-5448854 GCA_025504915.1 Erythroxylum reticulatum | reverse complement strand
ACATTTTTCGAATATAATTAATTTATAATTGCAATTAAAATGTCAATTATGGATTATTTGTGTTGAAATTTTATTTAGAGAGTATTATGATTATTTCAGAATTTTTGGTAAATTTTATAGAATTTTCGAAAATTTGGGGTATTTTGAAAAAGAAAGAGACAAATGGGAGGGTGACACATGGCCCACATGCATGGTGCCATGTGTCATTGTGTTATCCATCCACACAATCATCTTGTTTGGCGAAAAAACTTCTACAGCTCATATCTCTTCTTCACCACAGAAAACACCAACTAAAGCTCTTTTCTTTATTCTTTTCATCTATCATTGAAACTACCTGTTATGCATGTTGTGTATTTGGCTTCTGACTCTTAACTTCTAAATAACTAACTGAAGATGATTATAAGTTTGAGTTGATGTTTGTTTTCTTAAGAGGATTAGAAAATCTGAGATTTGTGAGTTGGAATTTCATTGAATCAAGTAAGTTTTTCGTAAATAACATTTGATGATGTTTTAATGTTTTGTACATGGGTTCATGCATGAGTGATATGGGAAGAAATAAATTAAGTAGTGAGAATGAAGAAGTACAGAAATGTGGAGAAAAATGCAGAAAATAAGGGATATGCGTGAGGGATGTTGGTTTTGATGTTTATGTTTAACTCTTGGATTTTTGAATTGTTTGTGTTGAGATGAGCTTATATGAAAGTTTGTGAAGTTGTTAATTTCAAAAAGATGTGAAAAATAGGTTATAAGTTCTATTGAGAATTGTTATTGTTCATGAAAACAAAATTTGTAGTAGAGAGAGGAAGAAAAAGGTGATGGTTTACGTGTATGAGTTTGGTTTTTGAAGTCTGCATATGAACTATAGTATTTTTACTGAATAACTTTGAGTCTTTTGGCTATAACTTTTTCATCCAACCTCCAAATGACTTGAAACTTAAACCAATAGATTTCTAAGACATTGTTCTTCCTCTCTATGAAAATTTGGAGCCGTCTAGATTCGTTCAAGAAAGATTTGATTAATGGATTTAGGATGAAAAAGAGGAAATGTGCTAGAATGTTATAAACTGGAGAATTTTTATTGAACATGCTTTGATATTTTGATTATATCTTGATATGTAGACTTTAAAATGAGTTGATTCTTAATTCAGATTAAACTTGAAACATATATCTACAACTTTCTTGAGTAAGTCTAATTTTAATTCTATCTCTAAGACTTTCAAAATTGCCTTGAAATTGAGTCTTAGCTTAGGTTGTAGTACTACTAGGGACAGAAATTATAGCATGTTGTTATTGAATAAACTATATTGATGTAGTCTGAATTATACTAAGGCGTCTCACCAAAGTTTTAGCTTATTCTCTTAGCTTTAAATTGGTATAAAGTTTGTAATTTTTGGATATTGGAATTGAGAGATATGAGTTATACAACTTGAATGCATGATCATGCACTAGCCCAAATTTTAAATGTACTCATTCTACAATATTTTGAGCATAACTCATACAATAATGAACAAAATTGTATGCTTTTGGTGTCATTAGAAACTTAAGACATAGAGGAACAATTGTCTAGGAGAAAGAAAGTGTTACAAAAATACATCATTTTCTTGATCTTATTGATTATGCAAAATTGACCCGAATGGGATGCTTTCAGCAAAAGCTGGAATAGTGAATGAGTGTGTGAATTTTGGCACTATAGAAGTATGTCAATTTGTTACAGAAATATACCCTAGAATTTGTCATTGCACAGGCATGATACATGATACAATTATACATGTGTTTACTTAATTACATAAGTAGTACAGTAATGTGAAATTGTTTTAATGTATATAGGAGAGCAAGTAGCGCGACCACATCGTGATATTGCTGGAACGTCAAGGCAATAGGCTTAAGGGAGCAATCGTGAGTAACCTAAGATAGTCTCACCTTGACTTGTTTTGTTTGTTATTGAACTGAATTTGAAATTGATAAATGTGTACTGAATTTCGGACAATCATTGTCTGAGGCGTTCGATGCATGTAAACATCATTGCAAGTGCTATTTATATGTGAATGAGAATGACTAATTGAATTTGATATGTACTGATTGTGTTCTAAATTCCAGACATAAATTGTCCGAGGAGTTTTGATGCATGTGAATATCATTGGAGGTGCTACTTGTATGTAAATGACATTGCCTAAATGATTCACAACTAAAAGTAACTGAATGTTATGACTGATTGTATTGACTAAGATAATGTGAATGAAAGTGATTGACTGTATTGAATGAATTGTGGCATACATTTCATTTCAATACATGTAATATAAAGGCAATTATGACTGGTGTTGCTACTGACTGAGATTGCTACTGAAAAGAGCTTAAAGCTTAAACATATGTGATTAGAGCCTAAGGCTTACTGTCATCAATGAGCCCTGTATTCGTAATGAATAAGGGACAATAAGAAAGAGCCCGATGATATAGGATATTGAAAAAAAGCACATAGTCACAATAATGTAAAAACGAATGTGAGTCTCATACATATAGCATTCACATATGATTTGAATTCATTGAATGATTTGCAAAGCTGTAAGAATGTTACATGCTTGAATACATGGCATTAAACTAATGATTGTGTTTTATTTAAGTGTAATGAAATGATAGATTAATTGAATTGATTGGCCGAAATGCAATTTGTTTGTGACAGAACTTGATGCTAATCAAGTTAATATGAACTTTGTGACAATATGTTTATGATTAATTGTATTTTATTACATGAGTGAACTAACAAGGATAGTTACTTTACTGAGTTTGCAAAACTCATGAAAATTGCAATGTTGATAATTTCAGGTTCAGTAGACTAAGATGACCTAGCTTCTAAGACTATTTGAAGCAATTTTGTGCAACTTTAAAAATCAAACATGGCTCAAAGGTCGGTCAACTGGGGTTGAAGACATTGTCTGTTAATATCTTTTGTTTATTCCTCATGTTTGTAGCATACTGTGTAGACTGAGCTGTTATGCTCATAGGATGGTGTTATATAAACTTGGATGTTGAACTTAAAGCTACAATGTACATTATGGTTTATAATATAAAATGAGGAAATTTTAGATTTTAGCAAATGTGTGATTTATGATTTAGTTCATGATGCCATGTTATAAAGTGAAGGTGATATAGGTAACAAGCCAATTTTGTCGGGCATGTGCACGTGTGACCGTATGGCGCACATGCATGCGTTGGGAGGGATTAGGATGTTACACTTCTTCATAGGCCTAGGATGGAACACTACCACTACCACTACCATCTTCAACATTTCCATAATCACTACGGAAACCAGCAAACGAACTTTCACTACCAATTTCAAAATTCAACCTTTCCTTTTTATCTTTCTCATATTAATATTCTTCAAGCAATGTTTTCATTTGCTACTTCACATCATGATTTACTTTTTTACAGGATTCCACATCTCATTTAACCTTAACTAAATGTTTCTTTAATCGGGGGATTTCTCCACCTTTCAAATGCTTATTACAAAACAAAAAAAATAGTATGATTCCTCATACCAAAAACTGATGTAGCATAAGCCCAGCTGGATCATTGTGTCATCATGAAGTGGTTTGATCAAGAGTATCTGAACTTCCTTCCATTTATCTATAAAAATAAATGAATGCATATATCAAAATAAATAACACATAATTTTATTACACAATATGCATGTCCGTCTTATATAATATAACTCATTTTGTATGATTACATCATATACAATTCAATTTCATTGAACACAATTTACTATAAGTAAAAAACTAACAATCCAATTATTCAACATATATAATTACATAAAACATACATAAACAATTTTCATTTCCAACAATCAAAAAACATACATAAACAATGTCTATTTCCAAATTCAAACAATTTCATTTCTAACCTTTTTCCAATAATTTCAATTTAACCATTACAAAACATACATAAACAATTTCTACTTCCAACAATTTTTAAGAATTCCATTTCTAACAATTTCTAACAATTACAATTCAAAATTTCAAACATCACAAAACATACATAAACAATTTTTATTTCTAATAATTTTATTTCCAACAATTTCAAACAATTTCAATTCAAACATCACAAAATATACATAAATAATTTCCTTTTCTAACAATCACAAAACATACATAAACAATTATCACTACCAACAATTTTCAACAATTTCCATTTTCAATAATCACAAAACATACATAAATACATTTCTATTTCCAACAATAAGAGAAGATACATAAACAATTTTTATTTCTGACAATTTTAAACAATTTCCATTTTCAATAATCACAAAACATACATAAAACAAATTTCATGTCTAACAATCATAAAATATACATAAACAATTTTCATTTTCAACAATTTTAAACAATTTCCATTTTCAATAATCACAAAACATACACACAAAAAATTCATTTCCAACAATCACAAAACATACATAAACAATTTTCATTTCCAAAAATTTTCAACAATTTTCATTTTCAATAATCTCAAAACATACATAAAACAAATTCCATTTCTAACAATCACAAAATATACATAAAATAATTTCCACTTTCAACAATTTCCAGTTCAATGAATCAATTTATTTTCTAGTTCCACACTTCAATGTAAGTGTGGAACTACAAACTATGTTTACTTATCAAAATCTCAAAGTATTGAAATATAAATTGGAATCAAAATCTCAAAGTATTGAAATATAATTTAGAACTAGAATTACGATAAATACCTTGAATCACATAATTAATTATTAAAATTAAGGTGACTATATTATGGAACCCCTTTTTTAAAAAAATAGACCCTCAAAATGTTTGTTGGACTGTTGCAAACTATACCTTTTTAAGAAAATTAGGTCCAACAATGTAAAAAAAAAATCTAATGTATATTTAACAACATTAAACAGAAAACAATTATCTCACATTAACACCTTATCTATTTGTATACATTACTTTTGGGTTTTTTTGATATAAAATTGATGTAAAATCTAACACGTACAAGTTATACTTAAATAATGTAGTCAAGTTAGTTGAGTTAGATAAACCTTACTTATAATTGGTAAAAGTTCAACTTTTGTCAAATGAATTATATGATATATTTGTAAAACAAAAATAATAAACTTATTTCATTCATATTTAAGTATAGAGAAATGCAAAATGAAATTGGTAAGCAAACATTTAACTTTATAATATTAACCCCTCTGAAAAAATAACAAAACTGATATATGAGAGAGGATTTTGTATTTATATGTCTATTAACAAAACTGATAACTATTAACACACTTCCACTCCACATCCACTTCAGTTCCACACTTCCATTCTACATCTACAATTTGTATCTATATGTCTATTTACAACTTCAATAAATCAATTTAGATTTTTCAATTCCACACCGCCACAATTCCACTTCACATCCACAATCCACACAATAAGCAACATAATAACAAATTAAGAAATTCCATTCCCAATTCACAAAAACACCAACAATTCCATTCACAATTCACAAATACACCAACAATTTCATTCACAATTCACAAAAAATACATAAAGTCATAAACACACACCCAATTATTTTAAAATTTAACAACAATTTTAACAGGTCGGGTCGAGTTAGAAATAGATCTA
This sequence comes from Erythroxylum reticulatum, assembly GCA_025504915.1. Taxonomy (NCBI): domain Eukaryota; kingdom Viridiplantae; phylum Streptophyta; class Magnoliopsida; order Malpighiales; family Erythroxylaceae; genus Erythroxylum; species Erythroxylum reticulatum. The sequence continues at coordinate 5,443,224 of JANSVA010000002.1, read as the reverse complement.
GATCTATTTTAGATCTAACATGAAAGAGGAGGCTCGAGACTCCAAGAGTGGTGGGTAGGCTAGTGGGGCGTCGGTGGTGGTTTGGTGGAGTCAGTGGTGGTGAGTAGTGGTAGGTGGTGGGCGTTGAGAGAGATAGTGAGATGTGTAAGAGAGATAAAAAATTGGGAGAAGCCAAAGATATGGGGTGTCGATGATGGTGGCAGGTGGTGGGTGTTGGTGGTGGTGAGTTGTAGCAAGTGGTGGGTCGATACTCGAGAGAAATAGTGAGATGTTAGAGAAAAAAGTCAGGTGTGGGAGTGGGATGGGAGGTGCTGCCGTACAGTGCAATGGTGGTGGTCGTTCAGTCGGCAACAACGGTTAAAAAGAGAAGAAGAGAGACTAAGAGAAGACAAAGCAAGTCTATGAGTGAGAGTGTGAGATGAGAGAAAGAAGATGTGAAGACAGAGAGGAAAACATGTAAGGTATCCCTACATTTTAAAAAATTTTCAGTACTAACTAATATATGACCAGTATTATGAATACCATAAGTACCAGTTGATACCATGCGAAACATGTTGGTCAAAATCGAAAATTGCCCCCGATACAGATGACCGCTTATCTCGTATCGTTCTTCGGCTGGTACAGTATGTACCACCCGATATAGAACAAAACACAAATCCCTGCCTAAAAGACACCTTCCAATAAAATGGAAGTTTGCTCTACCATGTTGTATACAACAACAACAAAACTTAGTTAAAATCTCGCTAAGATGCAAAATTTAGGAAAGTTCAATAATACATGGACTTATCCTTAACCAACGGAGAGGTTCTACGATGCTGTATGTGATATGAAATATTGTTCTTAGATACACAAGCAATTAGAATTTGCTCTCTATATTTATTGTTTAAATAATTCATATAATTTGATTTTTTATTACGTATGGTCCGAAATTTTTTTCCGCCTCGCAAACGAGGAAATGAAAAAGTGGGAATTTGTTCTTTCTAACAATGCATCCGTTATTGTTGCTGTCCACAGTGTGTGTTATGTTACTAATTATTGATGGTGCATCAAATTGATAATTAAAAAAAAAGCATTATTGGTATAACCTGACATGGCAATCACTTGCCCTGTCCGGATTATTTAGTTTAGTGGCTTCCACGTCATCTTGCTTTTGAAATTTTTTTTCCAAGAATCTCAATGCTTTTGATTTGTTTTCCCTTGGATAAACGTGTGGATGAGGGGGATAACATAGAGGGACCCGCACGAACTAAGAAAAATCCATGGCTACATAACCTAACACTAGTTCAACTTCAAAACCGGCACTTCTCAAGTCCAATCCATTAATGGAGGCAGATCAAGGTTGGCAGCAGGAGTCAAGGTAGCAAGAGCGTAGCATCCGTGTCGAAGTGTTTCTGATTGTTCCCAACTGTGCCCTGATGTCAGTTGGTCAAGTGGCAGGTCCTTTACTTTTAAGAGTCTACTTCTTGCACGGAGGCAAAAGACAATGGCTTTGGTTGCTAACTTTTGGTTTCCCAATTCTGATAGTTCCGATTGTCATATCTCATACGAGAGCCAAGACTCGAGGTCTAACTAGTAGGTTACTTATCACACGGTGGCTGGCAGCTGCGAGTGTCTCTTGGGAATTCTTCTTAGACTTGATGGCTATCTTTACTCATTTGGTTTATCTTATCTTCCTATCTTAGTTTCCTCTCTTCTTGGATCTACCAGTTGGCCTTTACTGTAGTTTTTGCATATGTTATTGTCAAGCACAAATTCACACATTACTCTATAAATGTCGTGGTTTTAATGACATTTGGGTCTATCATTCTTGGTTTCATATGAATGGAGATAGACCAAGTGGAGAATCCAATGGAAGATCTGTGTTGTTTTTTTTTATGACCATTGGCGCAGCTGCTCTTCACGGATTCATAATGCTTGCCTTGGAGTAAACTCGCTTGAAGGCTTGCACTCCTATCACCTTTGAACTTGTCGTGCAAGTTCAGTTCTATGATGGAAATCACCAATATTATACTAATCTACACTCAGAAACAACAAACTCACAAGTAAAAGATGAAAAATTAAAGAGCAGAAGGTGTGACATCGAAGAGAGAAAGGAGGAGAAACTCTCAAAGGTTCTTGTCCATTAGAAACAAAAATGAAACAAAGACTTAAAACACACCCACGTGACTCACACATGTCAAAACATAAGACAAAAACTTCACTACTTAGTACACAGTCGTTTACATACTTCAGAAGCTGAAATAATTAAACGTAGCTTTAGACAATACAAAATGCACAACAGAAGGATTAAGTGACTCGTGTAGGAAGCACATGACTATTGTCTTATTTATGCAACCTCACCCGAAAGCCTCTACATTCATCACAATATAAAAAGAGCAAAAACATTCATAGAGACTTTATTATTCATCTTTCATATATTGTATTCAATTATCAGATAGTGTAAGAGTTAGAGTGAAAAAAGGTTTGAAAGTGTGCTAGTGTACTTACCAGTGAGTACTAAGAGAGTTAAAGACTCTTGAAAGTGCTATTAGGGAAAAACAGTCAAACTCTGTAAACTATTTTTCATCTTCTTCTTACTAATTGAAACCACAGAAAGTGAGAACCTTGGATGTAGATAGCATTGAGGCTATCGAACCAAGTAAAAATCTTGGTCTTCTTTACTTTCCACATTTCATATCATTTGCAAAATAACAAATCTTTATCAGTCTTTGTTTGAAAAAGACAGCAATATAGCACTTATATCCTAACAGAAGTGGTATCAGAGCGTTTGGAAACCTCCTGGGGCATTTTCTTGACTACCGGAAGCACAAAGATCATCAAGAATTGTCTGTAAGTAAACGTCTTTTATTTCTTTAAGCTACAGTCATAATGGTAGGAAAAGAAATGGATGTATTTACTGGAAAAGAAGACTCCACTATCTGGAAACTCTAGAAGCAAGCTCTTCTTGAGTCCTATGATTGCTATGGGGCTATTGAAGATCAGTATGATCTTGAGACTGATCCAGTAAAGAGATTTAAAATGCAAAGACTTATACACTGCAAGTTAATGCTTCACTTATCACCAACAGTGATAAGAAAAGTGCAGAATTGTAACACTGCACAGAAGCTATGGAATAAACTAGATGAACTTTATGCAAAGAAGTGTCTTCCTAACAAGATGACACTTCTCCACAATCTTGCTAACTACAAGATGAATACCTTTGTCTCTTTAGATGACAATTTAGACTATTTCTTTAAGTTAGTTCAAGACTTAGAAGCTACAGATGAAAAGATATCTGAAGAGCATCAAGCTGTAGTAATTCTTAATTCAATACATTCAAGAAAGTAATTAAGCATGCTAGTGGAGAATCCCTCATTGTCAAGAGGGTGTTAGACTCACTAATGGAAGAAATAATGGATGTTAATCTATTTAAAAAAGAGGCAAAAGTAATGTTTGTAGAAAATAGTTATGACAAAAAAGTCTTATAAGAAAAATAGCAAAAAAGGAAAGTGACAGAAGGGAAGTGGAAAGGATAAGCACACCAAGGAAGGTAATGAAAAGAAGAAAAAGGGAAAAGGAAAGAAGTGCTTTTACTGTGATAAGGAGGGACACTTTGCAAGGGACTGCAGAAAGAAAAAAAAGGATAAGGCTGCAGAAAGTGGAGATGCAGGAAATGTAGAAAAACCAGAAGACTCAAGTGGTGATGAGATTTTGGTTATCACTGAGGACAATGAAGACCTAAGTAGAGAATAACTTTTTTTACTTAGGTTGTACAATGCATATGACACCACATAGAGACTGTTCATTATATTTGAACTAGTCACTGCTAAGGTCAAAATAGCAGATTTTGGGCAGCAAAGGATAGAGAGGATTGGAGGTGTCTTCGTCAATATGTTTGATGGAAAGAGAAGGATCCTCAATAATGTTAGATTTGTGCTTGGAATAAGGGGAAATCTAATTTCTGAAAGCTTGTTTGATAAACGAGGTTTGCAGATCAGATCAAAAGATGGACTCAGAGAAATCCTAAAGGATGGTAGAGTCATTATTAGAGGAATTGAAAGGGGTTTGTTGTACTATGTTATAGGCTTAATTGAAGTTAATCAAGTTACTGAGAAGGGAAATGATGAACCAACCAAGCAATGGTCTAAAAGGTTAGGTCATGCAGGGAACAAAAGCTTGTTCCAACTCTCTAAATAAGGATTAATCCTTGATCAAAACCTATAGAAGTTGGAATTTTGTGAATCTTGTGTGCTTGGAAAGCATCACAGATCCAATTTTCAGAAAACAGCACAGAGGGCCACAAAGATCATGGAATATGCTCATAGTGATCTCTGGGGGCCACTTAAGTACCAACAGCGGGAGGAAATCTATACTTCATGACTATTATTGATGACAAATCCAGAAAATGTTGGGTTTATCCAATGAAGAGGAAAGATGAAGCACTGGAAAATTTCATAAGATGACATACACTTATGGAAAATCAGACTGGGAAAAAGTTAAGATGCCTAAGAATTGAAAATGGATTAGAATACTGCAATAAAGTTTGAGAAGTATTGTAGCAAGAAAGACATCCTAAGGCACAAAACAGTGAGAGCTACACCTTAGTAGAATGGAGTTATTGAGAGACTCAATAGGACTCTCCTAGAAAAGACCAAGTGCATGCTTCTCTTTTTGGGTTGCTCACATTCTCTATAAGGAGAAGCCATCAGGACTGCAGCCTATCTAATTAATAGGCTCCCCGCCTCAGCTAATGATTACAAGACTTAACAAGAGGTTTGGAATAGTAAGAAACCTAACCTTACTCACCTTAGGACTTTCAGATGTGCACCCTATGTACATCAGAAAGAAGAAAAATTGGAACTTAGAGCAATCAAGGGAGTTTTCCTAGGCTAACCAGAGAGGGTTAAGGGATACAAGATCTTACTACTCCAAAAGGAAGGCTACAAAACTGTCATAAGCAGAGTTGTCATCTTCAAGGAAGATGAATTCTCTCTGCTAAACAAGATCTCCTCAAATTCGGACTTTCAAAGGAAAATTCAGGAGAACTTAGGGTCATTAAACCAATCAGTCCAATTCTATTTGCCACTAGAAACTGATGAAGGTGGCATTACTCAACCCCCTGATGTGGAGCCTATACAAGGCATTACACATCATAAACAAAGGATAGAAGACACTAAAGGTGTAGGTGAAGAAGAAACCCCACACACAACTTCAACTGATGTACAAGGAAACCTACAAGACTGTCAACTCACAAGGGATAGGCAGTCAAGACAGAGAATCCTTAATAAAAGGTATACTGATCTAAACTTGATTGAATTTGCATGCCTTATGGCTGAAACTATAAAAAATAAGGCCTCAGAAACCTATGAAGAAGCCATGAGAAGTAAAGATGCAAAATAGTGGAAAACAGCTTGTGAGAAAGAATATTCTTCACTGATGACGAACATGACTTGGACTTTAGTCCCTAGACCTCCAAAAGCTAAACTAATTGAGAAAAAATGGTTGTTCAAATTGAAAGGAGTGACAGAAGCAGAACCTAGGATTTATAAGGCTAAGCTTATAGCTAAGGGGTTTAGACAGAAGGAGGGAATTGACTACAAGGAGATATTCTCTCCAGTAGTCAAATTCAAAATAATTAGGTTTATTTAATTCTAGCTACACTATATGACTAGGAAATCCAACAAATGAATGTTAAGACAGCCTTCCTATATGGAAAGCTTGAAGAGACAATCTACATGAAGCAACCAGTCAGATTTGAGGACAAGAATAAGCTAGATTATGCCTGTCTATCACAGAAATCCCTATATGGGCTTAACCAAGTACCTAGGCAATGGAACAAGAAGTTCCATGAGGTTCCTGCTAGTATGAACTTCATTAGAAGTTCATATGATTACTGCCTATACTTTAAGGATCTAGGAATGACTAAAGCAGTCTTTATATTAGTCTATGTAGATGACCTTATCATTACAGGGAAGGATCTGAATATAATTCAAGAAGTGAAGTCTGATCTATGCATTCATTTCGAAATGAAAGATTTGGGAGAAGCTCAGAAGCTTCTAGGAATGCAAATAATCATAAATAGGAGGGAAGAGAAACTTTGGCTTATTCAAAGGAATTACATCAGAAAGATATTAGCTCAATTCAATATGGAACAAGCTAAACCTAGTTCTATACCCCTAGGATCTCACCTACAGATGATATCTGACAAGATTCCTAAGACTGAGCATGAAATTAGAGCAATGGCTCACTATCCCTATGATTTAGGTGTTGGAAGTATTATGTACCTTACGCTATGCACAAGGCTTGATCTAGCCTGTGCCATTAGTATCCTAAGTAAATTCATAGCCAATCCAGGTTTAGAACACTGGCAAGGCTCAAGGGTGTTCTCAGATACGTATCTGGAATAATTAACTATGGACTATGTTTCTCTAAAGTAGAACTAACTAAATACAATTACTTATCTTCATGTGGTTATATGGATGCAGATTATGTAGCAGATAAGGACTCAAGAAAGTCAATTTTAGCATATGTTTTCACGTTATCAGCAAATACAATCAGCTGGAAATCATAACAACAATCAGTAGTAAGCTTATCTACCACAGAAGCAGAGTATTATGCAATCATTGAAGGAGTAAAGGAGCTACCATGGCTATCAGGTGTACTAAAAGAAATCAACATAGACATCATAAAGCTAGTCATTTACACGGATAGTTAGAGTGCTTTGTACCTGAGTAGAGATCTTGTGCTCCATGAGAGACCTAAGCTTATAGATGTGCAATTACACTTTGTCAGAGACCGAATCGCCAAGGAGACCTTCAACCTAGAGAAAATCACAGGAGAAATAAATCCATCAGATTTCGGGACTAAGGTATTAACTCAAAAGAAATCCATTTTTTGTAGGGACTATTTACAGATTAGTGAAGCGCCTTGACATTGAAGGCTCTTTCATTCGATCTCACAAGGGTGGCAAAAAAACTAGGGTTTTGGATTCTCAAAATCACTCTCAGATTTGTAATCAGAGTGAAGATTGATGGAGTAGGAGGGAATAATGTGATGGAAATCACATATAATCTACCAATCTACACTCAGAAACAACAAACTCATAAGTGAAAGATGAAAAATTGAAAAGCAGAAGGTGTGACATCGAAGAGAAAAAGGAAGAGAAACTCTTGAAGGTTCTTGTCTGTCAGAAACAAGAATGAGACAAAGACTTAAGACACACCCACGTGACTCACACATGTCAAAACATAAGACAGAAACTTCACTACTCAGTACACAGTCATTTACATACTTCAGAAGCTGAAACAATTAAACGTAGCTTCAGACAATACAAAACACACAGCAAAAAGATTAAGTGACTCACATGGGAAGCACATGACCATTGTCTTGTTTATGCAACCTCACCCGAAAGCCTCTGCATTCAACACAATATAAAAAGAGCATATTACAAGTATCAGGCAGATAA
>JANSVA010000002.1:5416570-5429045 GCA_025504915.1 Erythroxylum reticulatum | reverse complement strand
ATTTTTAAGTTTTATTTAATTTATAATTATTATTAGTAACAAAATATTTATTATTATTTTAAAAACTTTGAAAAAAAAGGGAGAAGGAGAGGTAGGAGGGAGGGAGACTTTGAAAATTTTGCAAAAAAGTCCCCCAAAATTTTAAAATTTCCAGTACTAGTCGGTATTTCGCATACTGACCGATACAACCGAAATCGATCGATATTTAAAATCGGTACTAAAATTTAAATTTTCGTACTAATTTTGGGTCGGTACGGTATGTACCTGTCGGTATAGAGCGGAATTCAAAACTATGCCATCGTCCTTTTAGTAGAGAACTTGAGTACAGTTATGACACAAGAAAGTAAAGGAGATCAAAGAAAAGTGTAAATGTGAGATATGACCGAAGGTATATCATATTATGTCTACTCAAGAACATTTAAGCGCAATGATCAATTTGTTAATCAAGATGTCATATACTCCTAACAGATATATGGTAATGTACTCTCGTCGTATGCTGGACACACCAATTATTGAACAAGTATGAGCACTGCAGAGTTTATTTTTTAATGATATTAAACCTATCATATGTGAGTGGGAGATAATGACTCATATACACCCATGAAGCGTATTAAAGTCAATATTCTTGTAATAACTACCAAAGGTAGTTATATGAATGAAACGTTAAAAGATATACTTTTTGGGTGTATGTAAATACTTTTCTTCTTCTTTCTATTAAGACTATAAAAGAAGAATAACAAGGATATCTCTGTAGAAGATTGTGAAAAACAAAAAGTTCTTTAACCGGTGGCATTACAATAATAAACCAAGTATATGTTTTTTGTTTTATATGCATATGAAATGATCCTATTTAAAATGATTTTTGTGATTGGGTTTTTTCACATGATCTCTGTGATTGTGTTTTATCTTGTTTTATTATTTCTAACATTTGCCATTGAGCTTGTAAGGATCTCCAAGGTCGAACAGTGGTGATATGATTCAGCAGCATTTGATGGTACTCAGTTGTGATACGAGACCAAAATTGAGCTATAGATTGACCTCTACCAGTGAGTGGATCTTGCGAAACATTAAGATACATATGACCTAGGACTCGATCTTCTTCAACTAAATATGATGCAATTCGAGAGGTATTTGATGAAGGTTTTACACCAAAATTTGAGCTTGCCATTTTTCGGATAGGTTTGAAAGAGTGTTATGATTTAGGATTTCAAATAGTGTTATATGAAATGAGGGATTCAGTTTAGTAGAACAAATAAACTATTTATAGAGATATTGTGAAAAAGATAAGAATATTAATGAACGCTTGAGATGGATGCAATTTAATCTAATGGTTGGAAAAAGATAGGGTTAGATTTTTTGCAAAGATTCCTTATCTTGTCTTGGATATTGTGTGGATAGGATACGAATACTAATTAACGGTTGGGATGAATGCAATCTAATCCAACGGCTGGGAAGAGATAGAATTGTATTTTTTGCATAGATTCCTTATCTTGTCTTGGATATTGTATAGATAGGATACGAATGGTAATTAACAGTTAAGATGAACACAATCTAATCCAAAGGCTGGGAAGAGATAGAGTTAGATTTGTTGCAAAGATTTCTCATCTTGTCTTGAATATTGTGTGGATAGGATACGAATACTAATTAACGGTTGAGATGAATGCAATCTAATCGAAAGGCTGAGAAGAGATAGAGTTAGATTTTTTGCAGAGATTTCTTATCTTGTCTTGAATTATTTACTATATAAAAAAATGAATGGCTAGCAGATTCTTCTTTGAACCCTTCACTATATTTGTCTACAACCATGAGTACTAATGTTAGTACTTCTCATATATCATCATCTTCTTCATCCTCATCGTCGGAGGATGAATTAGATCTCATTTATGCAATATTAGCACAAAACAAAGCGTTACTATCTGCATACACCAATAACAACCTTGCAATGGATTATTATATGAACAATATAGTGAACCAGCCAAAAGACAAAGGCTCAATTTCTAGTCATAGAGTAATTTATCATGATCGTGCTGCAGGAGATCAAAGACTATGAGATGATTATTTTACAGAAAATCCAAGATATAATACAACAATATTTCGTAGACGATTTCAAATGAGTTGAAACTTATTCCTACGACTTGTTGGTCCTGTTAAAGGTCATGACGATTACTTTATGCAATGAAGAGATGGATGTAGTGAATTAGGATTGTCTAGTTTACAAAAAGTAACAGCAACATTTCAAATGTTGACGTATGGTATATTAGTTAACTCAACTGATGAATTCACTAAAATTGGAGAATCAACTACAATTGAAAGTACAATAAGATTTTGTCGAGTCATTTTGAAGATCTTTGGATATATTTATCTAAGAGCATTGGATGCTAATGACGTTACAAGATTACTTAAAATTAATGAAGAATACGATTTTCCAGAGAAGCTAGGGAGTTTAGATTGCATGCATTGGACATGACAAAATTGTCCAACGGCTTGAGCAGGACAATATAGTGGACGTAGTAAATTCCCAACTATTATTCTTAACATTGTAGTTGATTATGATTTGTAAATATGACATGCACATTTTGGTTTGCTAGGGTCAAATAATGACATTAATGTATTAAAGACATCTCACTTATTCGCAAGCCTTGCCAAAATCATAACACCTTCTGCTCATTATGTTATTCGAGAAAAAGTGTATGATATTGAATATCATTTAACTGATAGTATTTATCCAAAATGATCTACCTTGGTGCAAACCATTCATGATCCTCGAGGCTTAAAAAAGAAGTTATTCGTGAAGATTCAAGAATCATGTAGGAAAGATGTCGAGTGTGCATTTAAAGTTCTCCAGTCACGATTTGCAATTATCAAGGGATCATCACGTTTTTGGAAAAATCCACATTACATGATATTATGTCAGTATGCATTATAATGTACAATATGATCATTGAAGACAAATGTGACACTCAAGCAGCTATACAAGATTGGAGCGAAACGCCAACTCTGATATTAATATTAATAGAAACTATACAATTATATTTCAAGAATTCCTTACTAGACATAAGCAAATTAAAGATAAAAAATCTCATCATGAGCTTCATAATATATTGATTGAACATTGTAGAAACGATATGATAATTCAAAAGATTAAAAGTTAAATGTACAATAAAAATATTATATTTATGTATGTTATTAATTTGTTGATGTAATAATATTAATTATATTTGTTAAATATTATTAATTTAATATAATTAATTGAAAATAACAATTTTGATTTTAATTTTTATAAATAAATAAATCAACATTATTGTACAAATATAAATTAATTTAGTTAATAACTAAATTATTATAGTATATTATTTAAAAATAATTTGGTATAAAATGATTGGATTAACACCTAAAAAATTATTGAAATATTCCTTTTAACAAATGCAATGGATGGAAGATGTCCTAATAACCCTAAGAATAAGCCGCTTTGAAACAGTAACGAAGTGACTACTGACGAGGTCGTACCATGTGTGTCACTAATCCCACCTAAAACTGGAACGTCAAAAAACCATTGCCAAATTCCAATAATAACCCCTACCCATCACCCCAAAATGATTGAAACAGAGAAAGATCAAGACTATTCTATAACAACTATTAAGGACCGCCAATGCCATAAGCTACTGGGAAGGGCTACGAATACATTCAGCGATTTAGTCACGTGGAAGCATTTTTAATATCTGGCATTTATTCCTTCCATTGGCCCCAGTTTCACTGCATCTATTCAATGGATACTACCAGGTCAAAAGTTTTTCTATCTCGCCTTCATAACATACGTTAACGGCCGTATCCATCAAATTTCGGTGGTCTATATCACAATTTTTCTTCGCACTTGCCCGCCTGACTATTCATAAAATACTAACACCATAGCAAACGCAAGTTACAGATCAGAATGTCCAACCAAGGGAAAGTGCCAAACAATAATAGCCTTCTGTGGTACTTGCAATTGCATAGTCCCCGATACAAGGTAAGACTAATTTATATCCACCAAGCTCCAGCTAGGATGGTATGCCCCAATCTTCCCCACCAACCAATCTAATTGTCTCCGGTTCAGGACCCCTTAGAAGGAGACTAGAAGATTTATGACAATCTGTTACCGGTTCAATACAAATTCATCTACATAACAAGGTTCAAACACGAACCAACACAAGTACTGAAACAAGGAGAATAACAAGTTGCAGTAGAAAAATCTTTCGAAAGAATAGTCTTTGAGGTTTCTCCACCACCTCTGCTTTTAGAAGCACTAGCTCATCTAGCTGACTCACTGTTGTACTGCAAGATCTGTGTCTGAGGACAATAACTAGGAACCTAAGCATCTATGATTTTCCAGAACTTGGACTAAATAAGCATGACTTCACCCTTCAAATTAATGATATTTAATAATGCCTTAATAAAACTTCCAACCCTAAACTATCTTTGACATCTTCTAACGCAATAATCCCTAGAATAAAGCATGAAAGATGATATTGATATAAATATATATATATATATACAGACACACCCACTAAATTTTGAAAGTGGAAAATTATCAATCAAGAGTCCACACATGAATAGCTGGTCAAGGCTCCTCAGCTAAGAAAAAGCCAAAGCACAATGATGTATGAAGACCACTCAGAATGGTTACTAAGTGTAGCTAATTCTGATTCGCTAGCATCCAAGTAAATCACCAATGACTATAGCCAAACAGATTGAAAATTCAGAACTACCACTTAACAAGCTGTAACACCAGCAAGCAACTTCCATTACGTTTATATCATCAAACAAGATTCTTGCAAAGCTTTTCAAAGTGATGCAGTCTAAATAGAAATCCTTTCCTAGCAAGAAATTAGGAATGCATTTATAAGATTGTTCCGAGTTTTACACGAAAGCTTTGACTAGCAAATAGAGTTTTCCATTTCAACATCAAAATTCAAGAAATCAATTTTTTCAGTGACCAGTCAACTCAGAAGTCTCTCAACCGTGCTCCAACTTGCAAAAAACAAGCAAGTTTCCAATAATACAATTGAAAAATCTTTGGTCATTTTAAAGGAATTGACAAGAGCAGTGCAAAATTGGCTACCAACCGTGCAAGAGGAAAGCTATCCAAGACATAACGATAAATTGGAGAATACAACATCAAATATTGCAGTAACACAATTTGAACAAACAAATATAATGAATGGCTAAATCAAATTGGTACACACATAAGAACAAAAGAGGTTCGTGTGCCTTTCTGAAACGTAAATGACAACTAAAAAACAGCAAGAATATCAGTAGCATCCATCTACAACTCAGCAAATTTAACCGTCTGATCTAAGATATCCAACAGAACAACGAAAGAAAGTCTGGAGTTTCCTATTTCACATGTTTTCTTGATAACCCCATATACAACACCAAGTAACCATATCTTTCAAATTAACCAGTGCCACTCAAATCCCAAAATATCTACAAAAACTGTGTTTACCCTAATCCTACGGCTAGCACCGGAATGACAGCGTTCCTGTCGCACTTACCTGAAGAAAGGGAAGGGAGAGAATCTTCAAAGACCTCTCCAAGTTGGGCTTGGCACAGGCAGCGTAGGAGAGAGCGGGAACGAAGAAGGTGAAAGCAACAAATTTGGTGAAAGTAAAGGATAGGGTGACCGAGGTGAGTTCAAGCAACCGAATGGTAACGGTGAAGACGGTAACTGTAACGGCTGCTGTGACGTAACCATCCCTGAAGTCTGTGGTGGAGTTAACTCCTGCGTAGGAGGAACTAGATTGTTCCAGCGAGGAGACGCTAGAGGAGCCAACGGCGAGAAGCCGGCGAACTGTTTGCTTGAATCGGCAGCAGAGGACGAGTTTTGGAGGTAACGCATGTAGGCAGAAATCGGCGATTCGGCCGCCGCGTGGACGGCCGGAAATGGAGGCAGTGGGGAGAGAGGCGCTGCAGGGCGGTGGATAAAACCGCTGGCGGAAGTAGAGGCTCCGTGGATGAGCGGTGGTTGGTGAGGAGGGGGGACGGCGCTGTTTAGCAAGGGAGGGGGGCGGTTGCTAACGTGCTCGAGGGGAGGAGGGCGGATACGCTGCAGGCGTGAGCTGGGAGGCTTGGGTGGTTGAATAGGCGGAGGGTTAGAGATCCTCTCGTGAGCCGGTGATCCGGTGAGTTTCTGGACCACGTCTCTAAAATCATTCTTATTGATGTTGTACACCGGCGGCTGATGTTGCTGCGCCTGCAGATTTTGCGGGTGCTGTGGCTGCGATTGTTCCAGTGGTGCCTGATTAAGGGTTGTGGTCTCATCAAAAGGTGGCTTTTTTGTGATGATGGGTTTGGAAATCTTATGGGAGAGTTTGTTCAAGTGCTTGAGGTACTGATCTCTGTTGTTATTGTTGGCACTACTACTGGTAGTGATGGTAGAGTCTCCAGAGGATTGACAGCTTTTATCCATTATACACACACCACGCAACTTTCCTTTCTCTCTCTCTTTATTCTATAGATCTAATCTAAATGATACAACCAAATCAATGGAGTTGTGTAAAATAGCAAAGAAAAGCTGAGTCTTGGATGATTTGTATACGCAGTATTTGTGGTCTCTGTTACGGGTTGGCCAGTAGTAGAGTAGGGTCACAGTCAGATAGGGATTGGATAGAGATAGAGAGATGGGCCTTACTTTCAAACTTAATATACTATATTACCTATAAATAATAGAGAAGTAAGCCTTCGATTTCGAGGGAAAGAAGAGAGACGACATCACAGTCACCCGTTAAAAGATGGCGCGTACCTCCTACGTACCTATCTTCCCTCTTGTATTTAGATTAATATTTTTAACGAAACATTCATATTTGCTCTGCTCTCTCTCTACTCTGTAGGTCAAGTTTGTTGACTAATTAGTGTGGCTCTTGGTTTAGAAAGGTGGAGTAACTATTATAATTTGGTTAGGAGGACGAAAAATGTTAAGATGGTAACATGATTAAGAGGCACTGGAATTGGAATCAAAACATAGGTTTGTGGGGGATTGTGAAGCCATTTAATTAAGAGTGTTTTTCTTTAATGGCGGGTTATCATTTTTATAATCTAAAACTAATTATACTTTAAACCTCCGTTGCAGTCCCTCCATGTCCATGGTATAAAACTTGAAACGCAAGTACTGGCGTACTTCCTTTCTTGCTCATTTTATGCGATGTGTATCTATCTATCTATCTCTATCTTCCAGTCAATGAGACTTGCTCTCCCTCTCCCCTCTTCACCTCTGATTGTAGTCAGGTTGGACTGTAGTGAAGTGACTCGTTTTCAATTAATTCAGGGGAGGGCATATGTTATTTTTGGGGATACTATTTCAGTCAACAAAATGATTGCTTTAAACTTAATCCCGATGGTTTTCTTCTTTTGCTTCTCCTTGCACGGTAATATGCAATTTTGCCAAAACAAGCAGGAAACAGATTGGAGCTTTTTTGTAATTTAAGTTTATTTTATTTTATTTTATATTTTAAATTTAGAAGTAATTTTCTTAAAAATAATAATAAAATACAATTAATATGAATATTACATATAAATTGCTTAAATATTTTCCAACCTTTAAATTTAAGAATTAATTAAATTATTGTGTTAATAAATTTTAATTAATTCAAGTATAATGTTTATATTAAATATTTTGAAAAAAATTAAAATTACTTCAATTATAAGCAACTCACCCAAATAAAGTGTGTGAACCAATGATTAAGCGCGGGTTCGCTTTTGCAGATTTACGCTTTTCTCTATTTTCCATATTCCATATATGCTTATTAAAGAAATAAAGCAAAAGAGATTTGCAAGTATCGGAGAATTCGACGGTGGTTATGTTATGTTCATGCATTGCATATGCCTCAAAAGCCCCAAAAAATAAAAATAAAAAAAGAAAAAGAAAAAGGGAAAATAACAATTCTCCGGTACTTGCAATGCCAATGCATGCTTCAGAATAAAATCAAAAGCACTTGCTTTCCATTTATCGGAATTGCAGCAGTTGCTTATATAACCTCTTTAAATTGGTGATTTCTCCAGATTTTCTCATTAAAGTTTTCGTGGAAGTGGCAATGGCACCATGTTGATTAGCTTTTTTATGAAAAGAGAACAAAAGGGTTTTCATACAGCCAATTTGGCAGAAGAATATAAAACGAAACGACTCTTTGTCCTCTTGATTTGTTGTCGTGTTTTGGAAAATGAAAGAGGAACACACATACATCCTACGAGTTTGTCACCGGTTGAATATGATGTGGTAATAGCTTCAGCTCTTATCTTTGACAACTGGAATAGAATATAGTCAGGAATTGGTTAATTTTTTTGTTTATTACATGAATTACTAATATTGATCTTGCTGCCATTCCTTTTGTTAACCCAGTAACTAATTGAATTGTTGTTATAATTGATGGCCTAAGCCTAACATAAGTTTAAGCATCCATTTTGTATTATTTATGATTTATATAATTAATGACCTAAATGTGTTTCAAATTTTTATGTGAATTTTAAGTACGTTGGAGTTTTACATGTCATTAATATAATAGCGATAAGATATTCAATTATATTAAAATTTTAATTATTATTTAATAATATAACCTAATTTTTATTGATATGCTAATGAATCAAAGTAAATGCTGATATTTGAAGAAGTTATTTAGCTTTCTGACTTTGTTAATATGATTTTTAAAAAAAGTTTAGCACATTAATAATAATGTATTCTAAATATAATAATTTATTTGATGTTCAAAAATTATGTTGAAAAGAATCTCTCAAAACGTAATTTTGACATTACTATGTCAATAAAATATTCTTGAACTGAATTATCAAATTTTTACAATGTTAAAATAATTAAACTATGAAATAGTTTAATAATTCTAGCTAATTAGTTTTTTAGTGGCAATCATTTGATTTAATTCTTTGAGGAATTTCTATAAGAATTCTTAATTACCTACCAAACTTGAGAATTTGAAAATGTGACATAAATGTAGTTATATTGTATTCATATTAGGTACTTCCTATCTTTTTGATGGCATGCTGTCGCTGTTAGAAGGGAAGACTTGCCAACTATTTAATTATGACAAGTGTTAATTTAGTAATAATCTTCTCAAATATAATCTCAAATCATGCAAAAACCATAGCTGGTGGTGGTGAACGACGACTGCTCGATGCCTTGACATGGACACTTTTTTTTTTTTTGGTGAGAAGGAAACAAGGCAAACGCCTAACGCTTTAAAAACGCTACAGAAGAAGCATTATGTGCTTTTGATATAGACCTGGATCAGGGGATGCCCAAATGGACGAACGAAGGGGATGAGAGGTACCCTTTCGTGCTAAGAAATCTGCACACCGATTACCCTGTCAAAGGGTATGAACAAGAGAACAGTCCCAATCTTGCTTTCACAAGCTCCTGATATCTTCAATGACGTTCAAATAAGGATGAGATCGAGCATATAAGCCCAAGACCAAATTAAAGACGTCGCTTGAGTCCGATTCAACAACTAGTCGTCTAAAGCCACGCGTCCAAGCTAATCCCAGTCCACAATGACCTTGACATGGACACTTGTAGTTATGTTCGATAATGGATTACTTCAAATTTAACTCAAATTCTTTTGCGGAACTATTTTCTTAGTCTACAAAATCTTTACATAAAAATTAAAAATCATCGACTTTTTCCTTTTTGTAAATTGTTCAAGTACTTATAACATCAGTTTAATCAAGCAGTTGCAAGATGTTAAAGGCGTCATTTGGTTGACAGCCAATCAGCTTTTTTAGCGGATTGGCTGCCTACGGCTGTTTGATTTTTCAATCAGCCTTAAAAGTTATTTGGCGAAGAATTTTTTTAATGGCTATTAATATGTAAACAGCTTAAAAAGGAAACGCTCTTATGTAGGAGCGTTTTCGTTAATAAGGTAAAATTATTATTATTAAAAGTCAATTATATTCTTTATGTAATTATAAGTTAGAAATAAAATATTACCTTTAAATGAAAATAAAAATAAAAAGAATTGTATAAATTTTTTATAAATGATGAAACAATATAGAGATAAACATGATTTCTTTAAAATCTAAATTCTTATAAGAATATTCATGAAAATATTAAGATATATTCATGTCCTTATAATTTTTTTTGAAGTTATGTTCTCGTAAGTCATTTTACACATAGATAATTTTACTAAATATCTCTAATAAATAACTAATGCAATCCACTGATCAAATCAACAGATAGAATTAACTATTAATTAACTGCTGATAGAATCAGCTAACAGTTAATACAATCAACTAAATACTAAACAGGGCCAAAAAATCCTTGGTGAGCAGGGCAGATGCACATCGCTTGCTTCCACTGTGTTAAAAAATTTTCATATAAAAACATTATTATTTTAAATTTTGATCTTTAAAAAATTAAAATTTTGTTTCTATTAATATTTTACCGTCACTTAAAAAATATTTTGCCCCCTGTTCTAAATCCTGTCCCCGTTGGTGAGCCACTGGCAATAGAGACCTGCGTCAACCCACCAGAAGTTACACCGTAGAAGACGAAATCATCAAGAACTTCAACTAAATAATTGATCTTTAATTCTTACATTCCTTCGGGATAAAATTCATGTACTTGATTATTCCAGGCGTCAAAGAATTCTAGGTCATCAAGCCGTCGGATTAGAATGCAACTCTCGTTCCATAAGTCTCAAAACTTTCTTACTAATGTGTTCCTAAGCTTGTGTTCTGGTTAACATAAATTTACCAGTGTATACTCCTGATTGTAGGAATGTAGAGGCTGAAAGTCATGGAAGAGCAACATGTGTACCAAGTTCATAAATTTAATTAAGTAGTCGGAGACTTTAATATCTATTTATAATAACTTTGTTAGACTTTTTCACAATAGACCTAATAAATAAGTAGCCCATATTAATAAAGACTGTTTTTTCAGAGTTTTACTCTATTTAAGTGTATCTTTTATTGAACTTCTTTGTTTTCTCAATCCAATTCAATTTTACTTTTTTAGTGTTAATTTTTTTTAAAAACATATAACTAATAATTGTTCAAAAGGAATTTAAAATTTTCAATATTCTTCTCCTTATACAAATATTAATTATAACAGTTATAAAAAAAGAAGCTAAGAGAGTCGATGTAATAGTCAATTAATATAAAAGCATTTGATTTAAAGATAATAAAAATCTATCATTCAGTCATATGTAATGCAGATCTAATACAATCGCATAATTAATACCCTACTAACATAAATGAGAAAATAAAGTGTGACAAATAATAATAATACCTTTATGATTTGAAACATATCATTGTTTCATTTATAAATCTCAATTTCTTTAAGCTTTATGTTAAACTACAATAGAAAATTTTTGTTTTTTCTTATTGTACTATATTTGAGACAATACTTATGGGATTAAACACTTATATCCTCATATGTCTCATAAATCTATGATTTTCTCAAAATATCTAAATGTGTCATGGAGATATAGGATTAAGATAAATTTGTATATATACTCAATGACCGTTAAAAATACCTAAGATTGATAAATATCTTAAGACTTTCACCTGCATCATGATAATGTACAATAAATTAGATGATTGAGAACAAAGTGATAATCATCAATACATATATAAATCAGTACTGTCATAATACTTTCAAACATAACTGCATAAGGAGTGAAAGTATAATCCCTTAATTAATAGTGCTTAAAGACCTCAACAACTTATATTATAAACATGTCTCTAAAAAATAGTAGAGTGAAGTTCATTGGTTACTAAACCAACCAATAAATGCTTAGTTAAAAATGTTCCATTATGTGCCACCTTTTTGTATCAATTCTTTTATGGCCAAATATTTATCCTCCAAATATTTAGACCTTGTGATATTCTTATTGTTATTGTTAAATAATGTAATAGAAATATTATCATGATATAACCAAATGAGTCTATCAACTGAATCAACTACAAACAACTCGAATACCAAATTTATAAGTCAAACTACCTGTGAAGCAGTCCTAACATAAAACAAACTCTTTATGTAAAGTTAAGGAATTTACCGGTGTCTATTTAACATTCTTTCATAAGTTAACATGATCTATTACCATAAAAATATACCTTAATATGGACTTTTGATCATGCACACATATAGCAAAATTTGAATCTATATAACCATCAAGGTCTAAATTGTCGACTTTTTTAAATGTGAATATATAATCCTTAGTTCCTTTAACGTATTTTAAACTCGTTCAATTAAATTCCAGTGTTTTATATCTAGATTAACTAGATACCTATTTAGCAGTCTGATAACGATTACAATGTCCGATTATAGTGCATACTTGACATCTGTCAACCTTGGCTGCTGTCAACAATTGTTGGCAACAACCATGGCAGTCAACAATTGTTGGCTGCCTAACACAGGCCAGGAGATGAAGAGGGGGAGAGCAGCGAAAATACAAGAGAAATGAGAGAGTGAGGTGAGAGAGAAAAGAGAAGAAAA
>JANSVA010000002.1:5395124-5416470 GCA_025504915.1 Erythroxylum reticulatum | reverse complement strand
CGCTTGCAGATATTGTCCACTTTGAGCCTCAATCTCGCGCCCTCACGATTTTGTTCCTCCCCGAAGCCTACTCTCAGTTTCCATAGGGAAAACGAGTCTTCAAGGGAGAGATTTCCACATCTTTATAAGGCATGCTTCGTTCTTCTTGAACAAAACCGTGAGGGCGCGAGGCCCGAAAAGTCGAGGCCCAAAGCGGACAATATTTATAAGTGAGTGTTCTGGGCTGTTACATTTGGTATCAGAGCCAGTACCTGAATGGTATGCCAGCACGAACGCTGAACCTCCTAAGGGGGTGGATACTTAAGGGTATCCCATATCGGTTAGAGAGTAGAACGAAGCATACCTTATAAGGATGTGGAAAACTCTCCCTTACAGACGCGTTTTCCTTATGGAAGCCAGGAGCAAGTTTTGGGGAGGGACAAAATTGTGAGGGCGCGAGGTCGAGGCCCAAACCGTACAAAATCTGTAAGTAGGTGGTCTGGGCTGTTACATTTGGTATAAGAGCCAGTACTAGAGTAGTCTGCCAGTGCGGACGCTGGGCCTCCTAAGGAGGGTGGATACTTAGGAGTATCCCATATCGGCTGGAGAGGAGAACGAAGCATACCTTATAAGGATGTGGAAACTTCTCCCTTGTAGACGTGTTTTTCCAGTGGAAGCCCGGAGTAGGCTTTGGGGAGGAACAAAACCGCGAGGGCACGAGGCTCAAAGCAAACAATATCTACAAGCAGGTGGTCTAGGCTGTTACACTTGCACAACATAACTACCACTGTGTCTTTATGTATCTAACTAATAACCTCAATGCAAATGCAATAGAAAAGTTAAAGACATGTCAAAAGTTGTGCGAAAAATAGAAAAAGTTTAAGACCAATGAAATTTAAATTTAAAACAAACAAGGTAACAAATGATTATATTGTTTCTTGGAAATAAAAGCATATGCATTTTGTGAAAAAAGTGATGACTTTCTAGGAAATCAATAAAAATCTCGCATAAAGCTTAATTGAAGTTAATAGATCTATACTTTTATATATAGTGCAAAACTTGATAACATTAGAGGCATGGTCTCAAAACTTGATAACATAACATCATTTTCACTCATAGGGGTGGTTTTCAAAGGCCAAATTAGATGAATAATTAGGTACTTACAAGGACTAACTACAATAAGTACCAAAGCATATAAAAAAACTCAAAATACAAGTTAAATACTCTCAAAATTAAGCTAAGAACATTCATATATGCAAGTTGAATCACTTCACAAGATAAATAATTTCAAATAACATGTATTGGATCATATTTCATTTTTCAAAAATCAATCATCATAAACAATTAATTAATATTTAGTAGGGAAGATCTCAACCATTCATGCATGTTTTCCAATTGCAATTCAATCTAAATCAATGATTCATGAAATCTCAAATAATTCAAAGGCAAATTTCAAAAGAAATTGAGACGCCTAAAAAGATAAGTCAACAAACAAGAATTAACCAAGCTTTAATTTAGCTAAAATTATAAAAGTAAGAATAAAATCATCAAATAAGGCTAAACACTAAAAACTATTATTTGATACATTATCCTTAATCATCAAATAAGGTTAAACACTAAAAACTATTATGTAATACATTAGCCTTAATCATAAAATAAAGCTAAATCATCAAATAGGCTCACCCATTAACTCATTCTCTGATACAAATCAACTTCATCTTCACACATTCACAAAATTTCCAAACAAGAGAAATATTATCAAACACCTAATATGCATCAATAAATCATCCCGACTTCATAAGCAAATTTGAAAACTCAACCTTCTAAGATTAACACTTCAACCTTAAATGTTCTTATCCATTCATAAAATACTCAAACATATAAAACAAATTACTCAAACATACTTTAAAAAAACTCAAATCAAACCACAGTGAAACTTTATACCTCCACGAGTTCGCAAATGGTGGAAGAAGACGACGAGCTTCTGACACACCACCAATGAACTACAAAGCCGACGATAACGCACCAAAGAAGAAATCACAAAATGGAGGATAAGAAGAAAGAAGCAGAGTCGACGGTATGGGGGGGAGGGACGCTTGGGTGTGTTTTAATGTTACCAAAATGACATCATTTGGTGTTAAACCAAACGACATTGTTTTCTTTAAGTTAATAACGTTTAACTACAATTAGACGATGATGTATTGATTTGGAACTTTACCGACAGAAATTTCTATTAGTAGCACTCCGTCGGAAAAGTCAAAACTTCATAATTTCATCTCAAATTTCCGCCTTAATTGTCAACATTATTTTTCCGTCACTAAATTATATTTTCCCAATAACTTTTCCGTTGGACAAGTAAAAATGTCAGTAATTTATGAAACTTTGTTTTTCTTTGTTATTTTTCATCACCAATTTGTTATTTTCTCGTAGTATTTACCGACAGGCACTTGCACCGTCGCTAAATTCCATTACAAATTGATTTTCCTCTGTATTTAGTGACCGATATTTCTTCAACCACTAAAGGGAATTTTTCTCGACAATTTTACCAACGAAAATTCTGTTTCCATTGGTAATTTATGACGATTTCTCTTCCGTCAGTAATTTTTGTCCCTAATTTTGACTTTTCTTGTAGTGAGATAAAAAGTGCATTTGGACCTCATCATTTTCATTATAATATAATTTGAGTGCAATGTTTCAAAGTGCTCAATTTAAACCTTAACATTTTCAAAACGTTCTAAATAGGCCTTAATTAGAGAGGAAATTTGATGAGGTTAACTATTTATAATTTATTGTCTATTTTTATAATTTTATAATGGGTCTCATTACTACTTGGCTAAGTAATGATTGGGAGTTTAGAAAGAAAACTTATGGTTAAATTTAAACTTAAATTAACATGATATAATGTTTCTCCAAAGTTTCACTAAACCCAAAACTAATAATAGCCCACTTGTGACTCTCTTCTACTCCCAAATCTTACCTTTCACCTACTATTTATCTCTAAAAGGCAAGAAACTCATAACACTAAAATGTAGGATCATTAACCAATAACCCTTCTAGGAGTGTCAAGTTATTGTTAAATGTGTTTTTTTAACTCATCTTGTTCCTTTTGTAGGGTTTTAGACAATGAGGCCAGTGGAGGCTATATAAATGATAAGACCACTGAAGGCTATAGGTTTAATATGAAAACCTACACATTTCAAAAAGCAATATGAGGAGCTATAGAGACCACATTTCATATTTGCTCACAAAAGATGTTGGTTGCCATTCTATAAACAACTTTTGTTATAATGATTGATTTAATACAAATCTTAGTGATTGGTTCAAGATCAACAATGAACTTGTGCAAACAAAGATAATACAAAAAATTATATATTTTACAATCCATTTCTGGATGAACAAGCTACTGAATACCTTAAGCAAGTGGATATATGATGGAATGATTTAATAAGCTTTTCAATGGATGAAAAAGTTGCTGCAATTTTCGATCAATCTTAATGAAAGTTATATATCTTTATATTGTCTTTTTGCTATTTTCTTAACATATGAATATCTTAATAAATCAGAGATTACAAATTTACTTAAGCAAACAATAAGAAAACTTAGCAATTATTTATAATAATTTCATTGTGCCTCTCAATCATATGCCTAATAAATAATTAGCTCATATTGATAAGAATTTATTTTCTTCATTAGATCTTAAATTACTAATCAAAATTTTAAATTTAAAAGTAATTATAAAATTTACTGAATTTAAAATTGAAAGTAAAAATAAATTGAAGTGAAAACAATAAGGCTAAGTGTTTTGTTTTAGTTCTTTTTAATTTGAGCCTCAACTTGTTTCCTAACGTGCCAAAAATGTTTTGGCTGTCTACATGAATACCGTCGATTTTGTTATTAAGATAGTAGAGATACTAATTTCTTGGTTAAAGTCATTCATCTAGTTAATATGTCAAAATATGATTGATCCTCATAACCAAATTAATAACTTAAATTTGCTTCAATTACACCATTATTTTTCCAATATTAAATATGTTGCTCTAGATCTTACGTTAATCTAATTATCAGTTGAAGAATAGTTAACGATCTGGATTAATTATAGTTTATGATTTTACAATTAATAGTATGCTTGGATCATTTGGAGGAATAGTAATAAAATTTATAATGAATATAGCAAGAATATAAATAGATATAATCATTTCCATTCTTCTCATAATCGAAAAGTATGTAGTGTTGCACCAAAAGTTGATACAGAAATACTCTTCACTCAATCGTAATATATTGCCAAACATTCTTTTTTCATTCCTTGCCCTTTTCTTTTTTCTTATGCCAACTAACCAAACACTCCCTAATCATGCCCGACCCTGGGCAAGGGTAGGTAGGGCACTTGCCCAATGCCCACTCTCAAGACCCTCATAAAGAGTAATAAAAGGGTTTTTATTTTCTCTTTTTTATGAGGGCCCACTCTTGACACTTATAAAAGATACAAAGAGACAAAATATAACTATTTTTTATTTTACTCAAGGCCTCTAAAATATTAAAAACTGACATGTCCCTAATATTTTGTTCCCGAAGGCAATGTCACAAGCATTTTGCAAAGTTGATTAAAGGCAAATTCTCCACATTAGACTAAATTACTAGGAATAATTACCTATGTTTCCTTATTTTAACAAAATACAAATTTATGAAATTAACATAAGAGACGTACCTGCTCAATCATAAAAATAATCTCATATAGTTTCTAAAAGGTTTCCTACATAAATTATAATCATTCTCCCTCTCTCTTCTTGATGTATTTCCAAAGTCTATCTTCTCTTGTAATTACTTAGTTAGAAAATGAGTATCGCATTGTAAGCTAATCCAAAAAGTAAGGACAACTTATAATATGAGGCCTCCTCTTCTCTAAGTCTTCTTTCACTTCACTTTCTCAAATTCTTTTTTTAATATCTTAGTTCTAACAAAGTGATATCAAAGTTAAGTTATATTAGTCATAAAAAGGGAAAACATGATAAATAACATGTTTTCCTTCAACTCCCTTGCCTCACCAATGATAACTATAGAAGTTGGTATATTTGTATAAGGCTCCACTAAGCTCTTATGATGTATGGGAGATGGTAAAGAAAGGTTATTCTTTAAGTCCTGCCTGGAGAGGCTTTGTGTAAGGCCTAAATAAGGGATCAATAAGCTCTCACTCTCATCCACCAATACTTAGATGATGTCAAGTTTGAGAGAAGTTACAAATGCAATAAATTTAAAATACATGAGAGCTTCTTCAAAATGATCTAAAGAAGGTATGTCTATAAACTCTTCGTCATGAGTTTGAATCTCTTAATATGAAACGGTCTGAGTCCATTTTGAATTATTGTACTCGAACATTGGTCGTTGTTAATGAAATGAAAAAAAAAGAAGAAACCTAAAAGGATGCATAAATAATAGAGAAAATTATTTGATCTTTAACTCCAAGCTTTGATTATATTGTCTTTACAATTGAAGAATCAAAAAATATAAACTTGATGACTAATGATGAACTCATAGGGTCACTCAAGTTGATGGAAAAAAAACAAAATGTTTTGGAGCAAGTTCTTCAAAGCAAGCTTACTATAAACAATGAAGGTAGAAACTAGAAATGTAGTGGAAATGGTAAAGGCCGAAGTTGTGGACATGACAAAAGAGGAGAAAACTATCAAAACAATCAAAAAGGAAGCCAAAGTTTTCCTTCAACTAGGGGGCATAAATGTGGCAATCCTTCAAGAAAGCACAACAATGCTCAAGTTTAATGCTACAACTTTAAAAAATATGGGCATTATACATCATATTGTTAAAGTAAAAGCCCAAATATGAATAAGAAGTTAAACTTCGATAAACATCATCTAGAAGAAGAGGAGCTCTCCTTATTAATGGCAAAATGCAAGGAAGAAAAAGGAGAAGATAACATATGATACCTTGACACAGGAGCAAACAACCATATGAGTGGAAGTCAAGATATGTTCTTTAAGCTTGATACAAGATGTTGTGACATTTAAAAACAACTCTCAACTTTTAGTAAAAGGAAGAGTCGACATTCTTATCCACCTAAATGATAGTAGCCATACATTTATTTCTTATGTCAACTATATGCCAATATGTAAAATAATATCTCAAGTTTAGGGTAGCTTTTAGAGAAAAACTATAAATAAAATTTAGAAATAGACGTTGCAAGATAATGGATGAGAGTAAAATTTTCATAACCAATATGCCAATGACAAGAAATAGATTATTCTCTTTAAATATTCAGAGTGATATCCCTAAATGCTTACAAGCATGTGTAAAGGAGGATTTTTCGGTTTAACATTTGAGGTTTGGTCATATAAACTTTAATAACTTAAATTTGCTCTCGAGAAAAGAAATTATAAAAGTTTTGCCTTCTATCGATCATCCTAATCAACTATGTGAAGGTTGCCCCTTTGGAAAGCAAATTAGAAAAGGCTTTCCATAAGAAGCTACATCAAGAGTGAAAAAGCCATTAGAGCTCGTCCATACAGGTATTTCTAGATTGATAAATCCAAGTTCTCAAGGAAAAAACTTTTCACTCTTTATTGATGATTTTAGTCGTAAAACTTAGGTATATTTTCTTAATGAAAAATTAGAGACATTCACCATATTCAAGAAGTTTAAGGTTGTTGTAGAAAAGGGGAGCGACCATAAAATTAAAGCCATGATATTTGACAGAGGAGAGTTCACATCCAAAGAATTCAATGACTATTGTGAAGATAATGGGAGATGTTGTCTTTTAATTGTGCCAAATTTTTTGCAACAAAATGGCACAACTAAAATAAAAATACAGCAATTATTGACATAACACTAAGCTAGTTGAAAAGCAAGAAGATCCCAAAGGAGTTATAGGCTAAAGCTATAAGTTGTGCAATATATCTATCCAACAGGAGTGTCTCCAAAAGTCTTTCCAAAATGACTCCAATAAAAGAATGAAATGGAAAAAAAAAAAACAAGTGTAAAGCACCTACGAGTCTTTAGAAGCATAGATTATGCTCACATTTCAGATGAAGGGCGTACTAAACTTGATAATAAAGGTTAAAAGTTTGTCTTCATCAGTTATGATATGGTCTTTAAAGTTTACAAATTTTATAAATCACTTAAATGATAAACCATTGTCAATAGAGATACTTAGTTTGATGAGGGAGCTTCATGGGATTGGAGTACTAAAGAGAATTAAGATTCTAATTTCTTTCCCATAATTAGAGAAAAAGTAGAAACAGTCAACCACCTGAAAAAATCACTTGTCCACCATCAACTTTCACTTCATCACAAGTTTAACATCCTTCACAGAGCAGGGGTTCTATTAAAGAAGTCCAATGCTACCAAAGTATAGAAGAAATTTAAAAGGGCATGAAAATTTTAAGTGATCAATTTAACTTCCTTTGTTTGTTTGTTGATTGTGAACCTATAAACTTTCAAGAAGCAGTAAAAGACAAAGATGCTTAGAAGTCATATATGAACATATTAAGGCAATAAAAAAGAATGACACATAGGGACTGACAACACTTTATAAAGGTCAAAAGGCGATTGGTGTAAAATGGGTTTATAAATTAAAGAGAAATTCCAAAGGAAAAGTTGTGAGATAAAAGGCAAAGTTAGTGGCTAAAGGCCATAGTTAAAGGGTCGATGTCTATTACGACGTGGTGTTTGCTCCTATAGCTCGCTTGGAAATTATAAGGCTTATCATCTCTTTAGTAACACAAAAAAGTGAAAATTTTTTCAAATGGACATAAAATCTACATTGTTAAATGGCCTTCTTCAAGAAGAAGTCTACACTGAGCAACTAATGGGATATGGAGAAAAGGTGCAAAGTGACAAAGTTTTAAAGTTAAAAAAAAGCTCTTTCTAGCTTGAAACAAGCTTTAAGAGCTTGTTATAATCGTATAGATTGCTACTTTCAAGAAAATAATTTCTCGAAGTACTCTTATGAGTATACTCTCTATTCCAAGCATGAGAATGGAAATATATTGCTTATGTGCTTGTATGTGGATGATTTAATCTTCATCGACAATAATCCAACGATGTTTGAAGAATTTAAGAAGATAATGACTAGAAAATTTGAAATAATTGACATTAGCCTTATAAGCAAGTAAGCAACTATCTCGACATTGAAGAAACCAAATGGATAAAAGAATTTTCATTTTATAGGAAATATATGCCATAAAAAACTCAAGAAATTTAATATTAAAAACTGATTACACCTGTAGAATATAGATCAAAGTTATCTGAGAAAGAAAAATGGTTCATTCAACACTACAAAATTTTGGTTGGAAGTTGCAAAAGGCCAAATATTCTTTTTGGTGTTAGAATTATAATTCACTTAATGGAAACTCCTAAAATAACACACTTTAAAGTTGTTAAGAGAATCATGTGCTATATTAAGGCATTCTACGTTATGGGATCTTTTATACTCACATCAATGAGTTTAAGCTAATCAGCTATAGCGATAGTGATTGGGCTGAAATCATCGATGATGATCATAAGAGTACTAACAAGTTTCTATTCTTTTTACGAAATTCAAATTTCACTTGGAGTTCAAATAATTAACCAATTGTCACAATATCGACTTGTGAAATTGAATATGTTACTGCCATTACTTGTGTTTATCATGCATTATGACTACGGAATTTAATGAAGGAACTCAACATATTGGCAACAACTATAATTTTATCAAGGAATGCATTACAAGGGAGCTCCAATTGAAGTTTACACGATATGAAGATCATATTCTCAACATCCTTACCAAGCCACACAAGAAAAAGTATTTTTGCTCCGAGTAAAACAAAATCAAGTTTAAGGGAAAATGTAAAAAAAAACTTAATGTTTACGCCCAAAAGTGTAATTCTTAATCAGTCATCTTTATAGTCTGAGATCCACATTTTGAATCATTATATAGATTTTAGTTTCACAATTATCCTATAGTTAAGAGTTATGTAAATGTTATATTAAATGATGGAAATTGAAAAAGTATTAAATGTAAGTACTAAAGTACGTGAGAATTAATTTAGAACTCTCTCCTGGCTCTTACAAACATTGTTTTGAAACCCAGACCGGACTGGCCGGTTCGACCGGTGATTGGTCGGCTATCCAGTTCGGGTGACCCGTAAAAATCGGTCCTTAATTGAACCAGCGAGAACCGGTAAAAATTGATCAATTGACCGGTCGAACCGGATCGACTTGTTCGACTACTGGTTCAATAAATTTTTATTTTTTATTTTTAATATTATTTGGTATATTTTTCTATTTTTTAATATTACTAATAATATATATAATTAAATATAATTATTACATAATTATGATGTCACACTAATTCAATCCGTGACCAATAAAACCTTCAATTCAATGATAGTCCTAAGTTTCAAAACCTTGATGCTATCACATTGTAATATGAGCCAAAAAAGTAGGGACCATTTATTATGAGTGACAGTTTTCTCTCCTCCAAGTCCTCTTCCACCTCACTTTCCCAATTTCCTTTTCAATATCCCTATTCTCTAATTAAGTAATCCTTGCATAACCGGGCAGAGGGAAAGCAAAGTCAAAATATCACTTGTTATCTGTTTGAGGAGTAGGGTTGATCTAAATTCTGTTATCATTATTATGGAGCACGTTGAAGCATCAGAAACAAAAGGGAAAGTTATAAAGTGCAAAGGCAATTCTTGAACTTTATTCACTTATTCAAGTACCTATAGCATTGGTTTAATATTTCTGTATTCTGATCAAAGCAGCTGCAGTATCTAGAGCCCCTGGAGAGCCACTGGTGATAGAGGAGATCTACGTCGACCCACCAAAAGCTTGGGAGATTCGAACCAAGATTCTTTGCACATCTCTATGTCACAGTGATTTGACATCGTGGAGGATGAAACTTGTAAGTACTTCAACTAAATAATTGATCTTTAATTCGTATTTCGCTCCATTATAAAATTCATCTTCTTGATTGTTCCAGGGGCCTCATGCTGCGTTCCCAAGAATTCTGGGTCATGAAGCCGTCGGGTTAAAATGCAACTCTCGTCTCCTAAGTTTCAAAACTTTCTTACCATTCTGTTCCTAATCTTATCTTCTGGTTTGCGTCCTGGACTTTCCAGTGTTGTGGAGAGTGTTGGAGAGCATGTGGAAGAAGTTAAAGAAGGAGACATAATTTTGCCAGTGTTTGCTCCAGATTGTAGGGAATGTAGAGGCTGCAAGTCATCGAAGAGCAACGTGTGTTCCAAGTTCACTGGCGGTGGCAAAAGTATTGGCATGCCGAGGGACGAAACAAGCAGATTTAGGGACATGAAAGCGCAGATTTTACACCATTTTTTATCCGTATCAAGCTTTACAGAGTATACTGTCGTTGATGTAACTCAAGTTGTCAAGATAGACCGTGAAATCCCCGTAGATAAGGCCTGCTTGTTAAGCTGTGGAGTCTCGACAGGTGCGCCATTTGGAAATTTTCTTTTTTTTCCCGTCTGAGGTTTTCATCGTTGCTTCACGAGTAATTTTCAACTCAATGTCTATTTCTTGTGGTCCTGAAATGGGCGTCAGATCTTCTGGTCTACTTTTTGTGGACCAATTATGTACCGTTATATCTGAGTACGGTCCAAATGTAGTGGCAAAGATTTGGTCAAAAAAAAAGTGGACCAGTAAATGATAGAATGCCTACGACAAGAAATGTATTAAACCACTTGGTGACGTTCTAGAAGTGTCTGACAGTAAATTTAGTGAAACGTCACCTTTGATGCTTAATTTCCATGCTTAGATTTTACAGTTATGCAAGTGACTAATAACTTGTACATCATATTGAAAGCAGCTGTAGAAACCAAAAATGGTATTAGCGTAAATAAAAGGGATGATCAAATAAACAATCCATATGGATGAATAACTGGCACTAATTACTAATAGAAACAACCTGAGTAGGCAACCATAAGGCAATTCAACTGAAACAATCGAATTCTCTATTTGGAGGTTTTATAAATTACAGAATTTGTTGCCTCGTTCTTGTATCTCAGATCGTTATTTACTCGGAATATGATATAGTTGACACCAGTACGTATTCAGTGGGTGGTAGTTATGAATGCCGTTCAAAAGAAATGACTGAAGCACTGATGAGCTCACGTTCTCTTCAATATATTTCCGGCCAATGTCTGAACTTTTATTAAGAGTGTCTATGGTAACGTAAATCTCTTTTTTGGGGTGCAGGGTTAGGAGCAGCATGGAAGGTTGCAAAGGTGGAAGAGGGATCTACAGTCGCTATCTTTGGACTTGGAACTGTTGGACTTGCGGTATTTTCATTAACCAATAACAGATTCTGTCCATTCTATAATAAAATGAGAAGAGATCAGAACTTGCATGCTTGGATTAACATAGTAATTAATTCTTTACCATTGCTGGGTACCATCAATAAAACGTCATAACGTCTGTTAGACCAAAAGTTCGAGAATTTACTTGGAACAAAATATTAGAGAAGTAATTAAGTCTGTTGGTTATCACCAGAAAGAAATAGAATGCTTCTGTTACAAGTACCAATAACTTAGTTCCATGTTAATTAAACATTGCAACAAAGATATGTTAATCTATCATGAATGCTTTGTCAGGTTGCAACAGGAGCAAGCATGCTAGGTGCTTCCATGGATAATTGGCGTGGATTTGAATCCTGAAAAGTTTTGAAATTGGTATGGTCAAATATTTTCCGATAAACTTGCTCCCGTGAAGCATAAATTTGGTTTAAATTCTTCAGTCTTATCTCAGGAAAAAAGTTCGGCCTCACCCATTTCATCAATCCTTCAAACTGTGGAGAAAAACCTGTAAGCGAGGTTGGTAACTAGCTAGCTGAACGTAATTCCGAAATATTTTTGTACACACCTATCAAGAGGGTGGATAGGTGATCGATGGATCTACCCAAATGCATGTATTTAGTGGAGCTGATCAAATAAAAGAGATGGTAGGGTAGTGGCTAGTGATTAAAGTTATGAGATGTTGATAATCTAGGTGATCAAAGAAATGACAGAAGGAGGAGCTGATTGTTGCTCGAATGCATTGGGTTGGCGTCACTGGTGGAAGATGCTTTCAGCAGTAGCCGAGAGGTTTGCTTTCTCTATTCTGAGTCTTGTACCTAAATTTGCTGTTTATAATCTTTAAAACATGTTTATATATGATGGAATGGATAATTCAGGGTTGGGGCAGGACAGTGATTCTGGGAATAGAAATGCATGGCACACCAATAACCTTGAACCCATACGATATTCTTAGAGGCCGAACTGTTTTTGGTACATTATTTGGAGGACTAAAACCGAAATCAGATATCCCTATCCTCGCCAAGAAATATTTGGACAAGGTAAATAAACATTTAAGGAAGATACGAACAAAAGAACTTACAGCTTTAACGTTGTTTAATGTCTTTCATGTAACAGGAGCTTAACCTGGAGCAGTTTATTACACATGAAGTGAGCCTTAACGACATAAACAAAGCCTTTGACTTGCTTATCCAAGGAAAGAGCCTGAGATGCATAATCTGGATGGACAAGTAGTTGAGTTGCCGCCTATCGTACTCTTATCTTCAACGAGAGCAGCTGGCGAGGATGCGTTAATAAAGATAAAATAAAAGACTCCCTGCATTTGCCATCTAATGGTTTTAGATTGGAGAAGTTTGTCTGAAGTAGGCTACTTCTTTTTCTTAATTTAGTAGTTTTACATTTTTTTTAATAATGAAAGGAAAATAAAAAATAAAGTAACGCTTATAATTTATAAGTTCAAATTTTAATGTAGAAATAGAGATATTAAAAAAGGCCTGACCTCATTTTAGCTATAAACAAGCCACGGATTGAGGTCGGGCTGCCGTGGATTATGACTCGGCGTGACCCGACCGTTTATTTCTAAAACGTCATCGTTTTTCTTTTAAAGGATATGACCGGGCTCACTCTCGACATCTCTAAGTACAAAAAGTAAAACACTGAAAAGAAAAAAAAAAGGATAAATAAGTAAAATGGATTATAAATTTAAATTAGTTATAATCTCTTGCCATTCGTTCGTTTGAGCTAAACGAAAATAACGAAATGAGAATAAAAGGGAAGAACATTATTCAAAAGAAAAAGTTTTAATTAAAAAGTTTTTTATTCAAATCTACTGAACGTCGATATTTTCGTGAACGTTGTTTGTAAGACAAATAACATTAGACATAAATTTATATTTTAAATAGCATGTTTTAATTATCTACTTTTTCTTTTGCGAAGCACCTGCTTCCGC
This sequence comes from Erythroxylum reticulatum, assembly GCA_025504915.1. Classification (NCBI taxonomy): domain Eukaryota; kingdom Viridiplantae; phylum Streptophyta; class Magnoliopsida; order Malpighiales; family Erythroxylaceae; genus Erythroxylum; species Erythroxylum reticulatum. The sequence continues at coordinate 5,403,243 of JANSVA010000002.1, read as the reverse complement.
GCAACATACATTAAATAAGCCCACATCTAATGTGTTTAGTGTTTTCCATTTGATTTGACTCCTAACCCCACATTCCTCCCTCAAACTAATCTCCATGTAACCCTATCATTCTCCTGCTCTCTGTTACGGAAAACTGTCCGAACTACAACAACAATAACGTTACGGCACATGCAATTTATATGAAAAACTCCTTTCAATTAGGAAAAAAATTCCGACCCGTATGTCCATAGATTAAAATCAATCCATTATAATAATTAAGATTATAATCGATAACCAACAAAAATAATCTCAACGACAAGTACCTGTACAAATTGAAAACCCTAATCAATATAATACTTACTCACTAAAAAATTCAAAAGATACCAACATTAAATACTTGTCGATGATAATTCACTTCTTTTTAGTTATCTCACCAAACAACTGCCTTCCCACACTCCAAAACAATAGAATAGACCTCTCTTTTTTTCCTCCTCTAATATAATTTTTACAACAATACAACTCATGAATGAAAAAGAGTAAACCTTATTTTATCTTATCATAAATTAGCTTCTCTGATAAGTCACAAAAACTTGCCATCTATGATCTAATCAAAGAACTCTTAACTAATGGACCACCACTTGTAAGTAAAATAAAGCTCACCTTTGCAAAACTCACATAGCTAGTATTTAGAATTTGGGGATATACTTAACATATTCCTCCCTCGACCTAAATTATCAAACACCTCCACCTCATTCAAGAATCGGATCTTCTTTTTCACAGCCTTGTCCTTCCAGATGCAGTAGTCCTCCACATAGCAAATGTTGTTATCGGCCTTCCTCCTTTGCATCACCAAGTAAACACCACAGTACACTTTGCATCACCTCCCACTACCAACATATCTATGCTGGCATTTTGTCAATTCACCCAAGGAAATAAGGTTAGCATGAGCACTTGGCACATACCTCACATTGTAGATAGTTCGGGTCATATCATCATCGAGCTTCATCTTCACAGTCCCCATGCCTTGGACCTTCAATTTTTGATCACCCACCATATTGATGTGGCCATACTCCCCATCTTGGTGCAAAGAATCTTAGAATGTCAATGAGTTGGGCCTGGGTCACTCCTGGCTGGGCAGTGATCGGACAGGTCAGGACTGGTCATCTCGTGACCTAACCCACCTTATATATTTTTTTTAAAAAAAGTTCAAAACGATGTCATTGTTGACAAAATGGCGTAGTTTTTGAAGTTATGATTGGGCCATGGATAGGATCAAATTGGCCCGTGCTCAGGACAAAATCAGGCTAGGCCGGGTCAGGCCAAATTTATCATTCCTAAAAGTATTAAACAAGGCTTAGTTTCTACAAACATGAACCGACGTGGCCAAATCCAACACTCAACTCTCTTGGCCCTCCTTCACCTCACCGTGAGTAGTCAATAACAATTATTTAGTCTACAGAAAATCCCTTGCAACCTTCCCAGCCAAAGTCTTCATTTATCTGTTCTAAACTTAGCTTCTCTAGAGTCGTACAGGTCTCCTTCCACTTCCATAAATACAGAGGGTTCTCCAGCTGCAATCACCTCTCCTTCTCAAGGATCAATTCCAGTTCCTATATCACAATCTCAGGTAACCTCCCCAGCTGTTATACCTCCTATTGTTGACCTTACTAGTGACACATCAACATCCCAATTTTACAAACCATCAAACTCTTTCCATCCTATGCAAACCAGATCAAAAGGTGGGATTTACAAACTAAAAGCCCTCACCTCCATACATATCTCATGTCCAGATTCTGAACCAAAAACAGTCAAAGAAGCCTTGACAGATCCTAGATGGTATAAAGCCATGTGTGAAGAATTTAAAGCCTTGGAAGCAAACAAAACCTGGACACTTGTTCCTTTTGCATCACACGTGAATGTTTTAGGAAGCAAATGGGTATTAAGGATAAAACATCACCCAAATGGTTCCGTATCTAAGTACAAAGCCAGATTAGTAGCAAAAGGATTTCACCAAACTCCAGGAATTGATTACTTTGATACTTATAGCCCAATCACAAAAGCCTCTACTGTTAGAGTTTCCTTTTCTCTTGCTGTCTCACAAGGATGGAATATCCAACAAGTTGATATCAATAATGCTTTCCTCAATGGAGAGCTTGAAAAAACTGTCTACATATAACAACCTGAAGGATTTATCAATCTTGCATATCCATCCCATGTTTTTAAGCTATCTAAGGCACTCTATTGCCTTAAACAAACCCCAAGAGCTTGGTTTAACAAGCTAAAATCAGCATTGATGCGGTGGGGATTTCAAAACTCAAAGTCTAATATATCTTTTTTCTATAACAAGGTTGACAATTAACTAATCCCTTTGTTAGTCCATGTTGATGACATCTTGATTACAGGTAAGAATGTCGAGGCCATTGGAAGTGTTATTGCAAAATTAAACTTAAGTTTTGCATTGAAAACTATTGGAAATGTTGGCTACTTTTTGGGATTTAAGGGCTTTTGAGACTCAACAAGTCTCTACCTTATTCAAACAAAGTACATAAATGACTTGTTGAGGAAGACTAATATGGAGCTTTGTAAGCCTTGTTCTTCACCAGTCAGAATAGGTACAAAACTGTTGAGAATTAATTCAAAATTTTAAAATTGTTAAAATTACTTTAAAATATATCTTAGTTTATCTTTAATCTTATCTTATAAGCCATGTTTATTAGCTGAAATATCTATTTTAATTTTTTGTATTTTGCCTATAAAAGGCAACCAAGTTTAACAATAAGATAACTCGAGTGTTACGTATTCTTTAATCTTTACCTTATCTCATCTTATTCATCTTCTATTTTTTAAAAACTCCAACAGAGTATCAGAGCCTTAGATCCTTGAGGGGCTGTGAGATTGAGTGAGAAAAATACAAAAATAAAGTTCCCATGGTTTAATCTTCGCCTTCAAACCATTCTTCATCGCCTTTGACCAATTATCGTAATTGAATTCACCTCGTAAGACAAAGTTCATCAAAAGAAGACCCGAATTATCTGAGGAGTGAACAAAAAATAGTGAGTGGGGGTTTGAGACCTTGAGGGTTTTGCTCTGTTCATCATCTTTGCCCATGGTTGACTTTGTGCTAGAGGTGGATGTTAGGCGGTAGAAAGAAGTCGATAATTATAATGAATGGGTGGCTAAGAATGTTAGGGTTTTCTAGAAAAATGCTCTGATACCATATCAAGTTTTAGGAAGATTGTTGAGATATGGAGCCTGATAATTAGCTTTGGACATTATGTTTATTGTATTCCCTGGGCGTATAAATATGTTGTATTCTCCAAGTCTACCAACATCGAAAACAATTCACAGTGAATAAAATTCTAGTCTCCCATGGTCGTAACCATATTTTGGTAAACCACGTAAATCTATGTGTATTTTACTATTTTTGCAGTTTTTTCTTTAGTTGTCGTGATTGATCATTCATAACAACTGGTATCAGAGCCTAGTTCGTATCACAATAATCTGAAAAGATGGAAAGCAGGAAGATTCAAAATGAGAAATTCGATGGAAATGATTATGGTTTCTGGAAGATGCAGATGGAAGATTATCTGTATCAAAGAAACCTCCATGAACCCTTGTCAGGGATGAAGCCAGAAACCATGAGACAAGAGGTTTGGGATCTAAAAGATCGACAGGCGCTAGGGTTGATTCGTTTGTCGTTGGCAAGAAACATTACCTTTAACATCATTAAGGAGACAACGACTGTAGGAGTACTGAAGGCACTGTCTAACATGTACGAAAAATTGTCAGCTATCAATAACGTATAGCTGATGCGTCGCTTGTTCAATCTGGAGATGTCTAAAAGTGGATCTATCGCAGACCATATTAACGAATTTAATATGACTATCAGTCAATTAAACTCTATTGATATTAAATTTTAGGATGAGATTAGAGCCTTGATTTTGATGTCCTCTCTACTCGAGTCGTAGGATACTGTTGTTTCTGTAATTAATAGTTCGCGTGGGTCTGAGAAGCTAAAGTTTGATGAAGTTTGAGATGTTGTCTTGAGCGAGAGCATTCGTAAAAGGGAAATCGGAGATTCATCTGGTAACGCACTCAGTGTCGAGGTAAGGGGAAGGAGAAAGTCGAAGGGAGGCCATAGTAAAAATGGTTGATCAAATCAAAAGGGCAGAGAAAATCTAAAGGCAGAAACGAGGTCTCTTGTTGGGACTGTGATGAAAAAGGACATTTTAAAAAGGACTGCCCTACACCTAAGAAGAAGAAAGGTCAGAGGAACAATAAGTCTCATGAAGATGATGATTTTGTATGTTTTGCGGAAGACATTAGTGACGCCTTAATTCTTAGTGTGGACAGTCCGGTTGACTCCTAGATACTTAATTTCGGTGCATCATTCCACTCTTCTCCAAGCAGAGAGTTATTCCATAATTTCAAGTTTGGAAATTTTGAGAAGGTGTATCTTGCTGATAATAAAGCCTTAGAGATTGCAAAAAAAGGGGCTGTGTGTATTTAGACCTTAGGTGGAGGTAAATGGAAGCTGCAGGATGTCAGATATATTCCTAACTTGAAGAAGAATCTGATTTCTATTGGTCAGTTGGATAGTACAGGTTACAGGGCAGTGTTCAGGGAAAGTTCCTGGAAAATTGTGAAGGGAGCTATGGTGATAGCACGGGGCACAAAATCTAGAACTTTATACAGTACCGTAGGGTGTTCGAACATGGTTGCTGTAGTCGATAGTACATATAGCTCGAGTCTGTGGCATAACAGACTAAGACATATAAGTCATAAGGGGATGAAGATGCTAGCTTCAAAGGGGTATCTGCAAGATTTGAAACCTATTGATACGGTTGTTACCTTTAAGAGGTGGAAGGCCGAAGTTGAAAATCAGTCTGGGTTGAAGATCAAATGTCTAAGATCTGATAATGGTGGAGAGTATGATTCTACAGAATTCAAGAAGTTCTTTACTGATGAGGGAATCAGGTGCACCAGGACAGTTCCTGGCAAGAGAAGACAGAATGGGATTGCTGAAAGGATGAATAGAACATTGAATGAGAGAGCAAGAAGCATAAGACTACATTCTGGGCTGCCAAAAACGTTTTGGGCAGATGCATTAAGCACGACAACTTACTTGATAAATAGAGGACCTTCAATTCCTTTAGGTTTCAAGATGCCAGAAGAGGTCTGGTCGGGTAAGGAAGTTAAGTTTACTCACCTGCGGACTTTTGAGTATGCTGGCTATGTTCATGTTGATCCAGAGAAGAGAGACAAGCTTAATGCAAAGGCTTTGAAATGCTATTTCATTGGGTATGGTTCAGATCAGTTTGGATACAAATTTTGGGATGACAAGAATAGGAAGATCTTGAGACACTGTGATGTGACATTTGATGAGAATGTCTTGTATAAGGACAAGCTTGGGGTATGATCTGAAGATGCAGAAGAAATGGGAGCTGAGGTTAAGTTGCAGGAAAATCTAGAAAATATTGTTGCAGAACTAGAATAACAACCAATCACACTTGAGCCAGTGTTGAGGAGATCTACCAGGGTTATCAGGCCACTAGAAAGGTATTCACCATCCTTACATTATTTGTTGTTGACTGATGGAGGGAAACTAGAATCCTTTGATGAGGCTTTGCAGGTGAAGGATTCGATTAAGTGGGAGCACGCCATGGATGATGAGATATAGTCACTTGAGAAGAATGAAACTTGAGAGTTAACTGAGTTACCTGTAGGGAAGAAAGCTCTGTTGAACAAGTGGGTTTACAGGATTAAGAATGAAACTGATGGTACAGTTAGGTTCAAGGCTCGATTGGTGGTTAAGGGATATTCACAAAGGAAAGGTATTGATTACATTGAAATATTCTCTCCTGTTGTGAAGCTAACTACAATCAGAATTTTGCTGAGTATTGTTGCAACAGAGGACTTGCACCTTGAACAGATGGATGTAAAAATAGCATTTTTACATGGAGATCTGGAGGAAGAAATCTGCATGCAGCAACCTGAGGGATATGAGGTTCCTGGTAAGGAACATATGGTGTGTAAGCTCAAAAGGAGTTTGTATAGATTAAAGCGGGCTCCAAGATAGTGGTACAAGAAGTTTGACTATATGTTCAGAAACAGTTATCACAGGAGTGAAAAGGATCAGTGCTGTTACATCAAGAAGTTTACTGACTCCTTTGTTATTTTACTTCTGTATGTGGATGATATGTTGATTACAGGTTCAGGTATGAAGGAGATAGATAATCTTAAGGGGAGACTGTTATCAGAGTTTGAAATGAAAGATTTGGGTGCAGTAAAGCAGATTTTAAGGATGAGGATTTCCCAAGACCGGTCTACTGGAATTCTAAATTTGTCCCAAGAGCAATACATTGAGAATGTGTTGTCCAGGTTCAAAGTTGATGGCGCTAAGCCCAGGAGCACGCTTTTGGCTAACCATCTCAAATTGTCAAAGGAGCAATCACCCAAGACAGCTGAGGAACATGAGCATATGGAAAAAGTGCCTTATGCTTCTATAGTTGGGAGTTTGATGTATGCTATAGTCTGCACTAGGCCTGATATAGCACATGCTGTGGGAGCTATGAGCAGATACATGTCAGATCCAGGGAAAGAGCATTAGGAAGCTGTGAAGTGGCTTCTGAGATACTTGAAAGGAATAGTTAGCACCTCACTTTATTATAGGAATGGCAAGGTAATATTAGAGGGTTTTGCTGATGCTGATCTTAGTGGAGATGTGGATTCAAGCAATAATACATTTGGGTATGTCTACACTATAAATGAGACAGTAGTGAGCTGGATGTCTAAATTTCAAAAGTTTGTCTCTATATTATCTACAGAGGCTCAATATATTGCAATAGCTGAAGCTGGTAAGGAGATGATATGGTTGACTGATTACTTGAAAGAGTTGGGCAAGAAGTAACATAACAAGGTTCTCTTCACTAATAGTCAGAGTGCTATATAGCTGGTGAAGAACTCAATCTATCATTTTAGAACCAAGCACATCCGACGTAGGTATCATTTCACTCGCAGTTTAGTGGAAGATGGTGAGATGTGTTTGAAGAAGATTGATGGTGCTAAAAATCCAACAGACATGTTGACTAAGGTGTTGATGCTAGGAAACTGAGGCTATGCAAGGCCTCAGTTGGTCATTTACCATAGCGTGAGAGATGTTGCGGCTAGGTGAGTTTTGTTGGATACATTGATATGGAGAATGAAAATGGTTGGGTTGACTAGATCAGTCTCCAAATGGGAGAATTGTTAAGATATGGAGCTTGATAAGCAACTTTCCACGTTATGTTTATTGTGTTCCCTGGGCGTATAAATACATTGTATTCTTCTAGTGTACCAACATCGAAAACAATTCACAATGAATAAAATTCTAGCCACCCATGGATGTAACCATATTTTGGTGAACTACGTAAATATGTGTAATTTTACTATTTTTGCACTTATTTCTTTGGTTGTCGTGATTAATCGTTCGTAACAAAGATTAACTTACGTATTTTATTAACTATAAGACCTTAAATATTCGTACAAAGTTATAAAGTGAGTAACATATCAAAAATGAAGATTACGAAAATATATATATAGTAAATACATAGATATTTTTAACTAATATATTGCTAACACAAAATAAAATGATTAAAACTAAAGAGTTTAGAAGTGTGGCTTAATTTTGTAGAGATAATAATTAGATTGTTTTCCAGTTTGAGGATTGACATGTAGATCCACCCTAAATGGTAGCAGTAAATAAGTGAAGCCTAAGTCTCTTCATGTACCTTCTAACGCCTAAGGCCATCTCCGACCAAGGCACCAAAACACTAAATTTGGTGTTTTGGTGTAAAAAATCTCCTCCAACTAAGGCACTAAAAGTACACACTAAAATGGTGCAATAAACAGTAACACACCGAATTTGGTGTATTGCTATTCATTACACCAAAAGTACAAAAAGGCAACTTTATCCATTTACTTTTTAACATTTTCCTTTTATGTCCTTATCACAAATTGATTTATTTACATAATTGACTAAATAATTAAACTTAACATATTTATTACTTTACACAAAATATATAATTACAAAGATCTCATTGAGACATTTAAAACGAGACTAATATTGAATATAATATTAAATTTATTTTTAATATTTATT
>JANSVA010000002.1:5271353-5341590 GCA_025504915.1 Erythroxylum reticulatum | reverse complement strand
ATAAAAATCTGGAAAGTTTGAGGATGATTGACCGGAAAATGTTCACTGAGTATGCCTCAGTATTTTACCCATAAATTTTTCTATTGTTATCCAAATGAGATGATTCTTGATTTTAACTGAACTAGAGACATATAATTACATTTGTTATGGAGAAGTCGAATTCAAATTATGTTTAGAAGAGCCTCCAAATCCTACTTGAAGTTGAAAACCAGGGTATGCGTCTGTGGAAGTTTGCTGCAACAAACTCCTTGCTTCGCCACGATAAAATTGAAGGGTTAGCTAGGATTTCTTTTGGGTAAAGTTTGCCGCGGCCAAATCTATGTTTGCAGCTGCGAACATGTGAAAATTTCACGAGAATTCTTCTAAAGAGGAGTTCGCCGCGGTGAACTTTTTTCTGCACTGAACATATTTCTGTATTTAGGGCATATCTTCTTCTGTAGTTATCTAAATGGGTGGATTCTTAATTTTGAGTAAACTAGAGACATAGTGCGACAAATGATCTGGAGAAATAAAATTCTGAATTAGACTCTAAGAATTTCAATTTCTGGGTGGAAGTTGAGTATAGGGCAATGTCTCAGAATAAAAGCAGTCCGAAAATATTTAGAGTATAACTTTCACACTACTGAACCAAATTGAATGATTTTAGTGTCATTAGAAATTTATAAGATAGAAGGACAATTTTCAAAAAGAAAGTGTTCCCAAATTACTTCATTTTTATTGTCCAAATGATCAAGAATAGTAGACCTAAAAGTAAGTTTTTGGGAAAAATCTGGATTTGATGAAATGAGTTATGAATTGGGATTCTGATGATTTTATTAAGGTATAGACCATAAGTATACATGGTACTTATATGAGATAGGAAATACGGATGTTTATGTTATGAGAATATAGGAAATATGGATGTTTATGTGATGAGAATAATAGAGTGATACCCGGGATTGTCATGACATGCATTATGCATATTTTATATACATACATGTGCATTATAGAACACTTACAATTGTGCCAATTTGTGATATGTGTATATTGTTGTTATAGAGGAGCAACTAGAACGTCAATTTCCAAACATTGCTGAAACTTCCAGGCCTTAACTTCAGGAGCGACTTGTGAGTAACCTAGATGGTTTCTCTCAATTAATTGTTTGCTTTAAACTATATTGTGAATTATAATATGAATGCAATTGATTATGTTGATGCTAAAAAATGAAGGTCCAAGAATTGATGCATGTATGTGATATTGAAGTGCTGATTGTATGTGAACATGACGAACTAAGTGCTTCAAAATGTGAAAACTATGATAGAATGAAATTATGAGAATGTGATGCATTCTATTACATGAATACATGAAACATAAAGGAAGTTATGACCAGATTAGCTACCGTAAAAGAGCTTAAAGCTCAAAATGTGAAAAAAAAAGCCTAGAGCTTAGAAAGTATATAAGAGCTAAAGGCTCACTATGTAAAATGAGCCCAATATTTCCAATGGATATAGGATAGTTATAAATGAACCCGATATCTATAATAGATACGGGATAGTTAAGCACTCGGTCACAACAACATAATAATTAGAAAAGAGTCATATGAGCATTTCATATGCATTTTATTAAGTATGTTGGATTGATTAAAATGATAAATTGTCTACTCTTGAGTGAGAATGTAATATGTGATTAATTATGCAAATTTGTGAAATATATGTTATATGTATTGATGTGATGCATGAATTGAGTGAACCATCGATGATGATTACTTCATTGAATTTGCAAAACTCATCAAAATTGCAACGTTAATTTTTCAGGACCGAGAGACGGTCTTAGCTACTGAGAGGCGCGACAAGCAGTTAGCCTTGTACTTTTGGGAACAAGAAGGAATGACTCAAAGGATGGTCAGCTAAGTTTAGAAATATTAGATAAATTTTTGTGTATTTCCTCTTTCATGTAGCACTTTTTTTGTATTAGGCTACGATGTGGTATAGGTATGAATGTTGAAAGATACATTGTAGACATTCGGTTTCTATAAAATGAAATGAGAAAATTTGGTTTTAAAATCTATATGACTTTCCTTATGATGTTTATAAGAGAATAAAGATAGATGATGCCATGTTAAGTGAATGTTATGATTGAAGGTAGTGCGTCATTGTCATAGATTATGTACTGGAATGTCCTCAGGGTGTTCCGGTATATAGCCTATGATAAGGGGGCGCTACAATAACTTAAAGAGAAAAAATTGGATATTGTAATAGAAATTTACCTTGAGGGACTCATAGACCATGTGTAATAGCCCAGACTACCCGCTCATAGATATTATTCGCTTTGGGCCTTAGCCCAATAACTAGGCTAGGCCTTAAAGAGGGTTGGGCCCTAAGGGGGATGGAGAGTGTAAGATCCCACATCAGTTGAAGAGGAGAACGAAGTATGCCTTATAAGGGTATGTATATCTCTCCCCAAAGATGCATCTTCCCAAGGGTGAAAAGAGCAAAATTGTAAGGGGTTTGGCTGAAAGGGTAACCCAAAGCAGACAATATCTGTGAGCGGGTAGTCTGGGCTGTTACATTATGAGGTCTTGAGATCGCATCTCGAAGCACACGACCATCGTGTGCAAAGCCCTCCCAACCAGGCAATACATATATGAATTGTATGTTGGGCAGCAAACACCTAAAACATTTGTTAAAATACATCCTCTTCTTATACGATATTGGGACTTATCTTCATTATGAGATGTAACTTTGATTAGTGTCCCATCTAGGGCAACCCTACAAATTAAAACTTAAAGGTGATTTAGCATATAAGAATTATGATATTAATGTTATAGGTTAATTATAATGTTCAATTACCGGAAATCATTTCTATCTCTTATCTTGACAATCTTAAGTAATAGGCTCTAGCTTTTTGAGCAAAATATGATGCAATCTTATAATTGCATGAAGAACTTGATAGAATTGCCGACTTACAGTTTCTTTATTACGGAGAAAAAGTAGGATTATTGTCCTACTCTTTTTATAGTGAGCTAAGGTATATATGAACATTACTACAACCTCTTATATAGATGTGTTCCTAGTGTCTTTTAAACCCCCGACATCTCTTACCATATCACACAATATCCTAAAGGTTGCTTTATCTATATGAAGTTCACTAATGTAGGCATTATCACAATCCATGGTCAATCTAAATATCCATCTCATTCTATCAATCCTTTTTTCTTCCTTTTTTTTAACTTCATGGACCTTATATTGAAGGTACAAACAATAGATAACATAATGGATAGCAAATAAGAAAACCATCATATTATTTGTTGTTTGTTGAAGTATCAAAAGTTACTTTAGTTTGTGTCGTCGTTTGCGAATAGGGGGCGAGCCATGTTGATCTACATTAAAAATTAAGAAAATAATTGTCCAGCATATAGATAGGGCATGTTGAAAAGCTAGGTAATAGCAATGGAAAAGAGATAAAAATAAGAAGCGAAGGTAATAGAGAAAGAAGATCAAGAAGAAGATCAGTTCCTATGCATACTTTAAACCAAATAGCTGATGTATGTTAACCTATGAGTGAGAATTCACTAAATGAGAGTAGATTCTTTCTGCAATCAACTTTTCCTATTGCAGTTTGGCAATATACTGCTTTAATCTACGATTTTCAATTGACAAGGCAACACGTTGCTGAAGAAGAGAAGCAACACTTACTGCCAACTCTGATCCTAAATTCTGCACCATGCAACCAAGAACAACAAAGTTTTGTTTACTAAAATGAGAAATTATTCAGTACAAAGGAAAAAAAATTGAAACTTTGATGAAAAACAAGGTTGGTTTCATAAATACTGATTGCAACACCAATGCTCATTAACTGAAATGCAATAAAGCATTAGATTACTCATTATCATGGTTTTGAAATGTTAGATGAAGTCAACAACGCAAGCAGATTTTAAGTCAAAGAATTTTATTTTCAAATTTTAACACAACATTGTGGTGATAAATCCAATCTGCATAACTTTACACAATCCCTCAAGACAATCTCCTTCAGTATTTCTCCTTCCTTCACTGACCATTAAAGACAAGGAAAAAAATTGAAAACCTACTCTAAGTTAACCCTTGTTATCCACTACCGCCAATAATACTTCCATCAAATCGTTGAAGCCCACTTTCATAAAGAAGACATGTGGCCTTTTCTACATAAATCCCTAACTTGAAGTTATACGCAACTGTTAAGGATTTTCTTTTTTATACCACTACAAAACACGAGCCATGACATGCATACAAGCAATGTATTGAGCTACTTAGCTAGGGCAGTAATTTCCATTTACTTAAAAAACTCATCACAAGTTCAGACGCAATGATAAGAACATCAAGTTATTTGAAGACAACCTTAAATGAATCATCAATTAAATGAGAAAGAAAGCACCCACCTTTCTTGGTGAAGGCTACAGTTTGCTATGATGGATAGAATTCAGGCCAACCCAGCAAAAATAAGGATCTGGGTTTTGGAAAAGAGGTAGATAGATTAGTTAGGAGGAAAAACCACAAATGCCTATCAGAGACAATCGTGAAAGCATGAGTTCTTCAGTGTTTGTAATTTTTAGGAATCGAAAACCTTACCCAGTAGAAAAGAAGAGAAAAATATGCAATTATATGGACCAAAAAAAGGAAGAAAATTACTGGTGTTATTTCTTGATTTCGGCTGTTTGCTGCGGGGATTGTTTCTAGGTCTCACGTAAGAGAAATGTAGGTAAGAGAAAAGTTTAGAGAAAACAATATCTTTTCTTGAGTGAAGGTCGGAGACAGTTGCGGGCAAAACTCCTGCTAAGAAGCATGAGCAATCATTCTCATTCCTTTAGATTACGAAAGGAATGGAGTATTGCCTAATACTGAGGAATGAAATTATTAGCTCTTCAATCATAGGTCTACACCAATCACTACTTTTCATTCTATACCTATACATTTTTCCCCATATTTCCCAAACAAGCACACCTTGAATATACAATTACGATTCTATTCTCACATCATAGCAGTCAGTTGACTGATGTTGTTCTGTGCCAACTACCAAACCTTCTTCTTTCTGCGTCACCTTAGCTTAATATGGCAGCCAATTCCTTGTCAATAGAATAATTTTAGAGTTGACAATAAATCTAGTTAGGACAGATTGGAATTAGTTCGGGTTTGGTTTGATCTCCAACCTGGTCTTGCTTAGGTCGGTTTGAGCCTTTTGAAATAGTTTCGAGTTCGTTCTAAGGTTTGGTCTCAATTTAAAATTCTATTAATTTGATTTTGATTTAGTAATTTCTTATCAGCTCAAAATTGTGAAATTTAAAATGAGGTCCTACTTTAAATAATTTAAATTAAAAGTTAAATTTGCGCTGAGAAGAATAATAATTTATTTTAATTTTAAAAATGACTTATGAATGATAATTGTAAAAATTTGTAAGTTTTATTTAAATTAAATTCTTAATTATTTAATTATATAAAAATTATATAAATTTAATTGTATATTCAAAGACAATTACAAATGTCAAACAAAAATATTACAAAAAAAAGGCAAAACGACGTGCGAGTTGTGCCATAAATCATTTATTACTATTTTTACCCCCAGTTGAAGAAACCGACCAAAGAGAGGATTGCACAAGTACTGTGTTCTTAATTGTTACTGCTGTAATTTTCTCAGCGCTCAATAATTCTCACACAAAATAATAATTAAACATTTATTTAAAGGAAAAATCTAAAATAAGAACTTTCGAGTATCCAGTGGAAGATATTCATTTATTTTATTCTAGTCTTCGCAAATCTCAAGCAATAGTTATAGCAATTAAATTATATATCGGGAAAAGGCATAAGCCACGTGTTGAAAGAAACTTCCAGCTCCCTGAGTGTAGATTGTTGACGTGGCAGACACTCGTTGGGCCATCCCCAGAGATCCAGTGCTCTTCTACATTACCAGTCCACTCACAGCTCTAAGCTTGCGTTTGCTTCAACAAAATCACTCGCTCTCACTGCTCTGTGTTCAGTTTCTACAATAAGAAGAAGAAGACAAATGCTTCTTCAACCGCCACCTCCTACACTTGTCTCTGATCGCATTCATCTCTTTCCTTTGCCTTTCTCAAATGGCTCTTCTCGTGTTCTCCTTCGTATGGGGTACTACTACTCCTATCTTGTACCGTTATATATCGATTTGGGCTATTCTTTTTTATATTTTTTATTGGGATATTCGAGTTGAGTTGGATAATGTATGCTTTTGACATTGGTTTGTGTCTTTCTAGATTAAACCTTACTAAACAAGCTTCACCGATTTCCTTCGGTCTACCAATTTCCCCAAAGGTAATAACTTCCATGCGCGCGCCACCCTTTGATGTGTTTCTTTTCAACTAATAACTAATCTGTCTTATATCTGCTGTACAATAGAGAATTGGAAATTTGAACGTTTATGCTCCTGGTACTCAAGAACGTGTCCCTGACAAGGTACTTAAGCTGTTTATGTGATCGTGATGTGTTTCTTTTCAACTAATAACTAATCTGTCTTATATCTGCTGTACAATAGAGAATAGGAAATTTGAACGTTTATGCTCCTGGTACTCAAGAACGTGTCCCTGACAAGGTACTTAAGCTGTTTATGTGATTGTGATGCTATTTTTGAACCCCACCACCCTTTTGGTTTTCATTTCTGTTCTTTTCATTTTCGTCTTTCGCCAAAGACAATCATAATTCATATGATCTCTCTCCCTCTGACGCACACTTTCTTTCTTTTTGGGATTTTAGGAAGATCGCCTTGAAATGCCCGATAATGCCTCGTCGTTTAGAACTTTTGCAGGTCAGGCATTTCCACTCGGAGTTTCAGAAGTGGAAAGTGGGATCAATTTCGCTATCTTTTCACAGCATGCCACTTCTGTTACTCTTTGCTTATCACTGCCTCTAAGGTAACAATTCCCTTCACCTATAACTGCTGCCTATATCACATATGTTCTTGACTGCATGAGCTCTTTCACATTTTCCGGAGTTAGAAAGAAGATTAATTCAGTTAGAACTTTCATATACCCTAAAATTGATCTCCTTATTTGAATTTTATGGCATTACTATGCGCATATGCACCTAATTGGCTACGAACTAAACAATTTTTTTTCCAGTGACTACTCTCTTAAGTTTTTGCTATACAATGATGTGACAAAGTTGATGCACTTTTGCTGATATAAAATTCTTTAGGGGAAAGCCTGCAGGGTTGGATGATGCAATGATTGAGCTGCCTCTGAATCCTCGTGTCAATAAAACAGGAGACATATGGCACATATGCATTGAGGTACGTATTGAGGTGTTGATGCTATTTGGTTGGTGGAACCAGCACCTTTCTCGGTGTACTTTGTCTTGCCATAGAAATTTTTATGTGCACTGTTTACTAATTTGAATGTCCCCTTGGCAAGTTATGACATGCATTTTTGTATGTCATTGTGCATTCAAGATATACCTTCCATTTGGAGATAGATTTCCTGCATTCAAGGACTCATTTAACTTGTCATTGATATACTACCTCAGTAAATAGTCCTATACCATTTCATCACGTGTTTTGACTCTTGGACTAAGAACTAGTGCCATTGATGACAACATAAGAAAAAGTATTAACTAATCAGTGAAACATCTGAATATTTATAACAGTGAAGCACATTGATGTTTCATTTTCCCCTTTGTCTTTAGATCCTGCTACTTTTGGTTTGTTACAGTAACCTTGGATTAGAAACATACGCAATAAGTTGCAAGCATTTCTATGTTTTTTGCTCCTATGACTTTTTCTATTCGATAGACTGTTATTGATCTTTTGTACCCTGTTGTTGTAATTGCAGGATTTGCCACGGACTAATGTTCTTTATGGTTATCGTATAGATGGTCCTTGTGATTGGCATCAAGGACATCGATTTGACCAAAAAAAAGTGCTTATAGATCCTTATGCTAAGTTAGTTGAGGGCCGAAGATATTTTGGAGATGTCAACAAGAAGTTGACTAAGTTCCTTGGGACTTATAATTTTGATAGTTTGCCTTTTGATTGGGGAGATAACTACAAGCTTCCTAACATACCTCAGGTACATAGAGTTGCTTAACATTGTGTTTACATTTCTTTTTTCTTTTTTACATGGCTCCACACACTTCTCCACCTCAATGTTTTTCTGTCAATCTTGGTCTATTGATCATTATTAATATATGCATGTCTTCTAAATTCAAATTTTGTCTCATTCATACTCAACGTTAATCTTTTCAAATTTCAATTTTTTTTCTTTTATACATCTTTTGTGTCTTTGCAGAAAGATCTTGTAATATATGAAATAAATGTCCGTGCATTTACAGCTGATAAATCTAGTGGCTTAGATCCAAGCATCCGGGGCAGTTACCTTGGTGTAATTGAAAAGGTAATGGCTTATCTAATCGAGTTCAAGTAAATACATTGCCTCCAGGCAGACATTTATCCTGATTAATTGCTTAAGAGCTTATAGCAGCTACAGATGTCATAGTTAGAAACTTGTTCAAAAATATTCTAACCATAGATGCAAGTTAAAGTAATCTATGCAGAGTGATTTGGTTTCTTAGAATTACCATCTAATATGGATAAGGATACATTTGTGGGTATGAATTATAGCAGGAAGAGGATCAACCCTTTAAAATAGGATATTTGCAACATCTTACCTTAGAAGGAGTCTATTTAAATATTTAGTATGATAACTAGTAGGTTAGCATTCCTATTTCTATGTTAGTCATCCCTATTCTTGCTAGAAGTTCTATTTATGGATCTTCCTAAACAAATTGATGCAACTAGCCTCTATATAAGGCTACGCTATTTATGAATAAAACATCAAACAATTTATCCTAGAAATATTGCTTGAGAGGAAGAGACCTTGTTACGGACAAGTCTACTCTTGCATAGAAACATAGGGTCTTCTAGGAAAGGGAAGAACTCCAACAAGGGAAATCAAGAGGACTCCTTGGTGGATCGTCCCATTACTAGATCCTACGCCTAGACACATATCAATTTGCTATCAGAGTCATGCACGATGGACGACTCAGGAAATATCCAGAATGAGCTCAGGGCATTTCTGCAAAGGGTTGAGCATCGTTTTCAGCAAGTGGAGGAGCTCTGGTAGAGGAACTCAACCGCCCAATTCGAAGAGATGAATTGCCAATTTAGGAAGGGAACTGAATCGTGAGGGGCATGGAGGTGGGGCAAGCAGCAGCCATGCTTCGGCTAGTCAAGGGGAGAAGCCGAATGAAGGGCATCCCGAGCCCCAAATGGTACCACATTACTCAAAATTGGAATTCCCCACCTACAACGATTCAAAGGGCCCTTTGGTTTGGCTGCATCATTGCAATAAGCTTTTTCAAAGCCAACGAATGGCAAAAGAGGACTGAGTAGGCTTGGTTGCATTTTACTTGATAGAGGAGGCCTAACTCTGGTATTACCAGGTAGTATAGGAGATACCAGGAATGTCGTGGGAGGACTTGAAGTCACAATGCAACATAAGATTTGGTCCCCTTTAAGCACTAATCCGCTAGGAGAAGTAGCCAATCTCAAACAGACGAGTATTGTTGAGGAGTATCAATGTCAATTTCAAACCTTACTAGCACACACCACTGGACTCCAACTCAAGCAGCAAGTGAGCCTATTTACAACGGGATTAGTTGATGGGAAACGGATAGATGTGGAGATGCAGGGGCCGAACATCCTAAGGACAACTTGAACATAGGAAGGGATTTTGAATGGTAGCAATTGATTGACCAGGAAGGGGGAGCTCGAATTACTTTTGCCTAGGCAGTAGCTAGAAGCAATGTTTCAGCTTGGGCAACAACCAAAAGCTATCGGGCTAGCCCTGCAGCTGTTAACAACTGAGACAACAACCCCCTGGGAGGTTCCCCAACATCGGTCTCCAGTATGGGAAGTAGCCCAACCCCCTCTTACAAACGTTTTTCAAGGGAGGAGATGGTTGAAAGACAAGCAAAGGGACTTTGTTTTAATTGTGATAAGCCATACTTAGGGGGACACAAGTGTAAGCGGTTGTTTTGGCTCAAAGTGGTAGACTCGGAGGATGAAGATGATCAAGCAGACCTTGGGGAAGCCAAAATTTCCCTCCATGTGATCACTGGAATCAAGAATGTCGAAACTATGCAACTGGAGGCAGTTGTGTGGGAAATCCGATGCTAGGACTGATGGATCCAGGGAGCATGCACAACTTCATCAATGAAGCGACTGCCTTACAAATTTCTGTAACTAATGGGGAGCGGGTCCCTAGCTCAGGCATATGCGAAGCCGTGTTACTCTAGGTTCATCGTGACTCCTTTTTAATTGATGTATTCGTTGTTCCATTACAAGGATTTGATGTGGTGTTGGGTATGAAATGGTTGCGTACGTTAGGTCCAATTTCGTGGGATTTTAAGTCCTTGACCATAAGGTTTGAGCCAGTAAGGAAAAGAGTGCAGTGGTATGACCAGAAGGTGGAAAGAAGCATCCAAGTGCATGTTGTGTAGATTCAGGAGCCGCAAACTGTAGGCTTGGAGAAAATCTTGGCAGAATTTCCGAATCTCTTCCAAGAACCAACCAGCCTACCCCCCACTAGACATCGTGATTACCGAATCACTCTTCAACTGGGTTCTGGCCTAGTTGTAGTTTGGCCATATCGGTATCCCAACCTTTAGAAGGATGAAATTGAGAGACAATGCGCCAAGATGCTACAACAAGGTATTATTCAAGCTAGTTGCTCACCGTTCTCTTCCAAGCCAACAAGTTGTTACCCAAAAAAATTAAAAAGTCGCCAGTGGATTGTTGATTGTCGGGGCATCCAGCCCATTCGACGCCACTAAACATAGTGAGACTGTGAAGAGAACAATGGGAGATGAAGACAGAGAAAGACTGCCTTGCAAATACTGGACCAACTATTTAAGGGCTTGAAAATGAGTGGAGGTAGGCTGGTGGAGAAATTGGCACAACTTATTTATAGCAAAGGAGATGTTCAGCCGGTTAAAGTAAGATATTGCAAACTACCACACACCTGGTGAAACAAAATGGCTTCAGCAGAGGAAAGAGAATGGCCATTTGTCTTAGACAAAGTAGGACTCGCCACCATAGGAGTAGAGATTGGTTTGCAAGTCGTTATGCCTAATTTGTGTAAAGATTGTAAGGATGTAGCTGTGTTGCGAGAGAAGCAGGCCGTGAGCATGAGGAATAACTTTGATGCCCAAAAAATGATGCAGAGGTCCCAGATCACGCAGAGAAAACCCCTTAGCAAGCCGAGAGATGAAGGACTTCACAAGAGAAGGGGTACTTCCTATAATTACTAAATCATCAACATAAACTAGAACAAACATAAGTGGCAATCATCTTTATAGATAAATAGAGACGAATCAGCATGAGACCTAGTGAATCCAATAGTAGATAGAAAAGTACTAAGCCGATGATACCAAGCTGTAGGGGCCGGCTTGAGGCCATACAGGGACTTGTTCAATTTGCAAACATAGTTAGGGAGCTTGGTGTCAATGAACCCTTGTGGTTGAACCATATAAATAGTTTCATCCAAGTTACCATTCAAGAAGGCATTGCCAATATCCAATTGACGAAGAAGCTAGCCTTTAGAAACAACTATTGCAAGTATAGAACGAATAGTCATTGGTTTAACCACAAGACTGAAGGTATCTATAAAATCAAAATTAAACTCTTGTGTATATCCCTGAGCTACCAGTCACGCTTTTAGACGTTCAATGGAGCCATCAGGCTGTCTCTTAATTTTGTAGATCCATCGGTTGCCGACAACATTGATATTAGGAGAACAAGGAACAAGATCCCAGCTATGGTTCCGTTGAGAGTGCAGAAAACTCAAGTTCCATAGCCCTTCTCTAGTCAGGTTGTTTATTGGCCTCAGAAAAGGATGTAGGTTCAACAGAAGGAGAAGAGGAGAGGATGGTGGTAGTGAGGTTGGCAGTATTCCGGGTTTTGGGAGGTCTAAGTTGCATTGGATGAATGCGTTGATGCAAGATGGAAGAAGAAGGGACTAAAGAGGAAGTAGGCAGTTTGCTAGAGGATTACGCATTGAGATCAACCACTAACTTAATGCCCATTAGGATTAAAAATTTGAGATGAAGGGTTAGTAATCGCTAAAGTGGGTGAGGAAATTGGAGGGGAAGGAGGTGGATGAGGAGAGTCTGGGGAAGACAAATCAAAATTGTGTGGCGGGATTGATGTTGGGAACAAGGGCATAGGACCGGGAGACACATCAATGATAGGGGAAGGAGGAGTACCTTGCGGATCATAAGATGGCAGAACAGTCGGAGGAAAGGGCCGATATAAGTGAATCCAAGGACGTAAAGGAGGAATGTCGGGTTGAGGAAGAATCGTGGAAGAAGAACCTGTAACTTGATGAAATGGAAACACATATTCATCAAAGGTAATATGACGGTCATAATAGATTTTACCAGTGTCTTGACCAAGACAATGGTAACCAAGATAGCGAGGGGAATAACCCAGAAAAAACACACTGTTTAGATCGGAAAGAGAATTCGTGCTTCTAAAAGGAACGAAGTAACGGATAGATGGCACACCCAAAAATGCATTCGGGTTTTGATTATAGAGAACCTGAAATTGAATTTTGGAAGATAAAGCAGTAGTTGGCATCCGATTAATAAGAATAATTGCAATATCAAAGGCAAATTGCCAATAATTAAAAGGAGCACCACAATGGCCAAGAAGCGTAAGGCCAATGTCCACAATATTCCTAATTTTTCTTTAGGCAGTACCATTTTGGTCATGAGCATGAGGACAGATAATTTTGTGATGAATGCCTTCTTTTTGAAATAATTTGTGTGAAGAGCGAAATTCTTTGCCCCAATCAGATTGAAAGTTTTAAAGGTGGAATCAAATTGCTTTTCAACAAGCGTTTTAAACTGGCAGAAAATATGAAATGCCTCACTTTTATGTTTGATAGGAAAGAGCCATGTAAACAAAAAAAAATTATCAACAAAAGTAACAAAATATTTATGACCAAAAGAAGAACAAATAGGGGCAAGACCAGACATCCGAATGAACCAAATCAAAAGGTTTAGAATTGCGATTATGAGTTAAAGGTAAAGAAATCCTATGAAGTTTGCCTAAACAACGGGAAGAGCACTTAATGGAAGACAATTTAGAAGAAGAACATGGTAAAAGAAATTGACGAATTAAACTACAAAAAGTTTGAAAATTTGGATGACCAAGGCGAGCAATGAATGAGCCACTTAATGGAGGAGGCAAACTGTTGAACCATATTGACATCCAGTAGAGTGGATTGTTGTGCTTTAAGAAGCAATTCATGAGCCACCAACTGACCATGTAATTCATTAAAGGAAACAGGGGTTGGACGTTGTTGTAGACCTCTAATAATGCCATTATAATCAGTTGAATTAAGAAGCAGAGATAGATTGACCTGCAAGACTCATGGAATCAGCAGTAGCTTTTGCTTGAAAGAGATATTCGGAGACAAACTTATTATCATCCTTGGATAGAGTATGGAGTTCAATATATAACTGGGTGCGTTGAGCATGGCTGACTGTTCCATAAGTTGTAGTTAATGCAATCCAAACTTTGGCAGAGGAGGTGAGGCCAGTCAGGTGAGGATACACTTCTTCAGTGATGGAGGAGAGAAGCCATGAGAATAGGATCTGGTCTTTATTGAACCAGAGAGAATAGGCAGGATTTGGCTCCATCATGTTGGTATAGGGATTAAGAATTTCTTTGGGAGGAGCAGGTTCGGTTCCTAAAAGGATCCCATGAATATTATAAAAGTTCAGTAAGGGAGTGAATTGAAGCTTCCAAGCAAAGAAATTTTTGGAGGTAAGTTTTATTGAAAAGGTTTGGTTGACATGGGCAGGGGTGGGTGAAGAAGAAGAAACAAGGGATGACAATACAGGAATAGATATGGTATTTGGTTGAATCAGCCATGATTCGGCTCTGATACCAACTTAGAATAATGAAGCTTGGATATTAAACTCAGAAAGATGATTTCAATTGAATTGCAGAATCATAAGATACAGAGGAGATATATACAAGAAGTTGATACAAAAGATAAGATTTAATCTAAACGTGATAATCCTATAAACTTAACAAATCAATTGAAAGTGTATCTAGTATAACTAACCTTATCTAGTACCGCCAAGTATTTCACACTCCCAGCATATGAGAGGGATCGCAAAGGCGGTACAACATTGGCGGGCCTTATTTGTGAGGATATCCTTTCCTCATCCACACAGATCATTACAGCCATAAGTATCTCTTGGAACAACGGCTATCCATGTCGCCACAACAATATTGGGTGAGTAAGCTCTTGGGGTTCGATTTTAGGGTCGAATATTACGCCGGGGTGCTCAACCATGCGATTGATGCTTTATCTCGAAAGGAAGACAATTTAGCACTGTTGTGCACCTTCTCTCAACCTAGAGTGGAATTTTTTGATGAGGTCCGAGTAGAGGTAGCCTCCTCGGATGACTTATAGCAACTAAAGGACCAAATTCTGCAAGGACAAACCGGTGCCAAGTGGTCTGTATGGGAATGCCTAATTTTCTACGCCAACTGGGTATACCTTTCCCTTACTTCATTGATTAATTCGGTGCTTGAAGGAAACATATTTCTACTTATGAAGGGTTTCAGAAGACTATTCAGCGGATTAAAAGTGATTTTTATTGGCACGACATGAAATCTGCCGTTAGGGAGTTTATTCAGAACTGTCAAGTGTGTCAGCGGAATAAGTCGGAGAATTTACACCCACGAGGACTTATGCAGCCCTTGGAGGTGCCGGTGCAAATATGGGCTAACATTTAAATGGATTTTATTGAGGGACTTCCTAAGGTGCATGGTAAGTTGGTGTTGTTTTTGGTTGTGGATCGATTCTCTAAATATACACATTTTCTTCCCCTTTGCCCACCCACAGCTAGTTCGGTGGCCCAGGTGTTCTTTGATCAAGTGTTTCATTTACATGGCCTGCCCTAGTCTATTATTAGTGATCGTGATGTGGTTTTTACTAGCACGTTTTGGAAGGAGCTCTTTCACTGTGTGGGACTCGGTTGGCTCAGTCCTCTACTCATCATTCTCAGACAGATGGACAAACTGAGGCGGTCAATTGCACCGTCGAGATGTATCTTAGGTGCTTTGTGGGGGATCGTCCTAAAAGTTGGGTGGATTGGATTGCATGGGCGGAGTATTGTTATAATACCTCCTTTCATTCTTCTTTGCGAACTACCCCCTTCAAGGTAGTTTCGGTTGCTGAAGTGGCGTGGACAGGTGGCTTATCAGTTTGCCTTGCCTCTGGGCAGCAAAATTCATGATGTGTTCCATGTCTCTCATCTTAAGGCTTTTAAGGGCTCGTTTCTATTCCCCCCTTCCACCTTTTTTTGATGGCAAGGTTGTCCCCACACCGTATATGGTCCTTTGGTCGCCACTTAAATCTTGGAGTAGGCGAGATTTTGGTGCAGTGGCTCGGATTGCGTGCTGAAGAAGCTACGTGGGAAAATGTTTCAGATTTCCATCAAGCTCATCCACACTTTGAGCTTGAGGACAAGCTCCTTGTCGAGGAGGAAAGTAATGATATAGATAAGGATGCATTTGTGGGTACGAAATATAGCAGGAAGAGGATTAGCCCTTTAAAATAGAAGATTTGCAACATCCCCTTATAATAGGAGATTTGCGACATCTTACCTTAGAAGGAGTCTATTTAAATATTTACTATGATAACTAGTAGGTCAACATCCTATTTCTACACTAGTCATTCCTATTCTTGTAAGAAGTCCTATTTATGGATCTTTCTAAATAAACTGATATAATCAGCCTCTATATAAGGCTACACTATTTATGAATAAAACATCAGATAATTTATCATAGAAATATTGCTTGAGAGGAAGAGACTTTGTCATGGACAGGTCTCCCTCTTGCGTAGAAACATAGCGTCTTCTAGGAAAGGGAAGAACTCCAACAAGGGAAATCAAGAGGCTCCCTGGTGGATCATCCTGTGACTAGATCATGCACCCGGACCCATATCACTATCATTGTCAGTCTCACCTTATTTGTCATCAGGTCATTGTTGCAGTATTGATAATTTTGTGGTCTTGTAGATTACTATTCAAGTTTGAAGTTGTCTTGTTGATCCCATAATTGTAACAATTATGGAGGGATATGTAGAATTGAAGGCTTCTTCTAAGCACAGATAGTATTGGGAAAAGTTAACAATATCTTGATCATGAATCACTTGTTATCTTTTTGTTGATTTAGACCATATATTACTCTTAACTTTTCTTTTTTCTTGTAGAATTACTTTTCAGATTTTGTTAATAAGTAGCTATGTGATTTTTCTTACATAACACGTTTTGTTGACTGTTACTTCTGTATATCAAGATCCCTCATCTTCTAGAGCTTGGAGTCAATGCAGTGGAGCTGCTTCCTGTTTTTGAATTTGATGAGTTTGAGTTCCAAAGGCGCCCAAACCCCAGAGACCACATGGTATATTATGTTTGTTGTTATTTTGTTCTAAAACTTCATCTGTTTATATATTTGTTTGCTCAGATCTCCTGCACTTTTCCGTTGTGCATATTATGCCTTATAACTAGTTGCACTAGTGAATATTTGAAGACATTTCATCAAAGGAATTCTTCTTCTTCTTCGATTATAATCAATTTCTAATAGATAAGGCATATTTTAATTTAACATAACTGTACGCTAATGGACAATGAAATATGGATAACTTAAGGTGCATAGTATGTTTAGGTTTGCTTATGTATTCTCTTGTAGCCATCGAAATGGAGTAAAAGCATTGGGTATTTTGAAGTCCTGTGTCTCTACTTGATACGATCAACTCTTGGGTCCATAGGAAATCGCGAATCATTTGGCTTAAATATTTTTTAGAGAAATATGGTTGACATAAGGTGTAAAACTTATTACATTACTCAGAGAGAAGGAAATACCCTGAACACATTACTGGTAGCCCAACAGATACTCACTGTAATCAAGCTGGAGATGCATCATAGTACTGAAGATTTTTGTGTCAAACTTCTTATGCACCTCTTGTTTTGGTGCATAACTAAAAGGAATAAATGATAAGCAGTTAATTTTTCTTCTTACCTTTCTCTTGAAGATCAATACATGGGGCTACTCAACAATCAACTTCTTTGCTCCAATGAGTCGGTATGCTAGTGACGGAGGAGGGCCTCTTAATGCATCTCATGAATTGAAACAAATGGTTAAAGCCTTGCATAACGCTGGCATTGAGGTAATGAATATCTTAAATTTTACATTTCCTGCTTCAATTGTCCTCTGTTGCAAGTTGTAAATGTGAGATGCACTGTCTTCATGTATCTGTGCTTGTGTGTGTTCATGTTGGTTATTTTGTGCTTGTATTTGTGATTATATTGTACGAAACCTGAACTTATTAAGCCTTCAGCATATCATTCTTCATTCTGCAGGTTATTTTGGATGTTGTTTATAATCATACAAATGAGGCTGATGATGAAAATCCTTACACCACATCATTTCGTGGCATAGATAATAAGGTGCTTTGCGCTTCTCACCTTTGTTGTTGTTGCATTTTGGAGGTCCTACTTGTTCAATTCATTGGAGGCTTTCAAATGGGATATGCTAGAATGAAATTAATCATCCAATTGAATGGCATTCTAATTACTGACATCCTGGTTTCTTCTTATTATTGTTAACGTAGTTCTTAGGCAATGTTTTCAGAAAACACTAAATGATATTGGGGGTTTCCCTATTAATCCTTTAAAGAATGCTAAAGTCTGAAATGTAAGTTCAAGAATGGAAAAGGTCAATAGCCGCACTTTACTTGGTAGCTTTTCTATTCTCCTTAGCTACATTTGCTACCATGATGTGGAATTTTCCTTGCTAGTCAATTATACATCTCAAAATCATCTGCAGGTTTATTACATGGTTGACCTAAACAACAAGGGCCAGTTGCTAAACTTTGGTGGATGCGGTAATTCTAATAATTGTGCTTTAATTTTCCCCTTTATGTTGGAATGTTCCTGATCTTGCCTTCCTATTTTGCTGGATTTCCGTTCTGAATGAAGTTTTCTGCTCTCCTCATGACATTAAGACTTGATGTAAAATGAGAAAATGAGATACAGGATTTCACCTGGCCTAGATTATTCCTTGCTAGTTGTGAGGAATTACATGGCCCATTTTGTTCTCCATTGAGCTGTATTAGAAGGAATTATTGTAACTAGGCCACATAAGAAACAGTCTTCTATACAAAGATTGATGACTTACATCCACTTGTTTTCGCGTTTATTTGCAAGTTCTTTAGCAACATATTTTGTCCAAGTAAAGCATAAAATTTATTATTTCCATCCGTTAACTTTTATTCTTTTGTTTTCCATTGCATCAACTAAATTTGAGAAGGGAAATAAACATCGATATTCTTGTCTTATGTGACAAGATGACTAGTGCAACAAATATGATCTGATGCCAAAGTTTTGGTGATTAAAATCTCTGATTATAAATCACCGACATGATTTTTATTCTTAAGCTAAATGTATGTCAGGCATGCTTTGTTAAGGTGTTCTAGCAATGCATATTTGAAGATTTTTAAGTTGCAACGATTAAAATTTCCAGGTAACACATTGAATTGCAATCATCCTGTGGTCATGGAGCTCATCCTTGATAGCTTAAGACATTGGTAAGGCCAGCATACATCATTTTTGCTAATATGATGTAATCCATTCTGCACAGACAGGTTCCACTACACGTTATGTTACAATAACAGATGGTTTCGTTGTTTATGATTTAGACCTATTCTTTTGGTTCGATCATCATTTATGCCATCTTCTTTGACTGGAAATCAGGGTCACTGAGTATCATGTGGATGGATTTCGCTTTGACCTAGCGAGTGTTCTCTGCCGAGGAACAGATGGTTCTCCACTCAACTCTCCTCCAGTTATTAGAGTGAGTTGAAATGCCACATTGCATCAGATTGATATCAGTGATGGATAGACCAGCTAGTATATTGATCTGCAATTCTTTGACAAACCAGGCAATTGCAAAAGATTCTGTTCTGTCGAGATGTAAAATCATTGCAGAGCCTTGGGATTGTGGGGGTCTTTATCTGGTTGGAAAATTTCCAAATTGGGACAGGTAACTCTTTTGTACTATGGTTGTCCCATCTAGTTTCTACTAGCTTGGTGGATTCCATCTCAAAACTTGTCACCATCTGCTGCAATTTCAATATTTGATGATTTGTGTGCTCTATAGTTTAGCCAGCTTGTGAGAAGTTCATTACTTTTTGCAAAAGCAAACATTGGCGATCAACTAGAGGTATTCTTTTGCAGATGGGCGGAATGGAATGGGAAGTATCGTGATGACATAAGAAGATTTATCAAGGTAATGATTTATGGGCTGTGTTCCTATAAGTTCACCACAATTTAAATCTTGCTTAACAAACATGATCTATCTACGGATAAAATAATGGCATCTCTTTTATCTGAAATTTGCTGCTCGGCCTTTTGTCCTCAAATGAGTTTAAAGGTAAGCAGGTAACAGTTTTCACGATTGCCGGTTATTGGTTCAATGATTGTTATTTGACCAATTGTTTAGAACAGGAGTTCTAGTACTAACATAAATTAGATTTTTGGATCTTGCTTGCTGAAGATTCTCATTTTCGTTATCTTTCTTTAATATTCCATCTCAGCAAACCAATTATTAACCTTTTCTCTTCATAAAGTTGGTGTTTACTTGACCTTTTATTTTCTTCTTAGCTGCTTCATCATCTATTCCTCTTTACATTCGTTCTTTTAAGATTTATAGATGTTGCTTTGACGTTTTATTTTGTTCTTAGTTTCTTCATCAGCTATTCCTCTTTATATTTGTTCTTTTAAGATTGATAGAGCTTGCCTCAGTATACTGATTTACCGTTTATCCTCACTTTACTGATTTACCATCTATAGGGTGATTGTGGGATGAAAGGCTCCTTTGCCACTCGTGTTTCGGGATCTGCTGATCTCTACAGGGTAAGAATTATTCATGTCTTCATCAGCATGTTTGTTGCCTGTTGTCTTTCCTTGGTTATCTTCTGAGATGCCTTCTTTCATATAGACATTGTATACTGTTGCTCGTTCATTTAACACTACTGACTTGGAGTTCTTCTCCTTCTTCAGGTAAATAATCGCAAGCCTTTTCATAGTGTTAATTTTGTTATTGCGCATGATGGGTTCACACTGTATGATCTCGTTTCCTACAATTTTAAGGTAAAAGCAGACTTCAAAAATGAATTAGTGTGTATTCACTTGAAAAGCTGCATCAAGTGGCTGACTTGATTGTTGGTTTTATAGCACAATGATGCTAATGGAGAAGGTGGAAACGATGGAAGCAATGACAATTTAAGCTGGAATTGTGGCTTCGAAGGTAAGTTTTCATGTTTAGTGTGCTTCAACTATAATTCATAATTCCTTTGGCTTTGCAAGTTTGGTTGCATTTGAACTGATACTTATCTAAACGTATAGCCCCATCTTTTACTGTGAATAACCTTATAAGTGAGAAATCAATTATGTTGGCAGTAAATAGCAGCTATGCAATAAAATCCATTATATTCAAGGACAAATCATTTTATAGGATTATGGTAGTCGAGGAAAATAATTTAATCTGCCAAAATGGAAGCTAAACATGGGTCAAAAATAATCTTGGGGCCTGCAGCGTCAAAACTCTTATCAATTAGGGCCAATTTGGTCTTCTATTTTTCTGCAATTAGTCACAAAAGATCTCTGATGATGCGATTATGCATTTATCCATTTTATTTCTTTGACAGGAGAAACGGATGAATGTAATATTAAAGCCCTACGCTCTAGGCAAGTGAAAAACTTCCATTTGGCTTTGATGATATCTCAGGTACGAAGTGTTTTTAAAATTCTGTCAATGTTAATGAAGGGTGTTTACACTGATGCTCAAGTGATGTGGATTTATCATGGCGATTCATGGTAGATGAGATGATTTTGGATTGTTGCTTTGCATCTTTATCAAGATAGTAACTCACTTTCCTCCTGTTGGACGTGAGTCCAACTGTTATGAACGATCAATCATGACAACCAAAGAAATAAGTGCGAAAATAGCAAAATACACAGATTTATGTGATTCACTAAAATATGGCTACATTCACGGGCGGTTAAAATTTTATTCACTGTGAATTATTAACGTGGACTTGGTGTAAAGTCCAAAGCTGATTATGAGGCTCCATATCTCAGCATCAACTCCACAAATGATAATTTGACTACATATGCATGCTTGTATTTGTATATAGTACCAATGCTCTTGCAGCAATGGTGTAAGTATAGAATTCATATCACCAGGGAACGCCGATGATGCTAATGGGAGATGAATATGGCCATACTCGCTATGGAAATAACAACAGCTATGGACATGACACATCTATTAATAATTTCCAGTGGGAGATTGTAAGTTCCATTCCATTTCTTTCATTTTGATGCCTCCATCTACTTGGCTAATGCACAGTTGTCGTATGACAGTTGGACACAAGAAGGAGTAGTCACTTCAGGTTTTTTTCTGAGTTGATAAAGTTCCGACTAACACATAGAGTATTCAGACATGAAAGTTTTCTCACCCGAGTAAGTTTTCCTTAACAATCTCTGTTTTCAGTACTGCATTCATGTTATGAACTTCTCATATTTTTTATCTTGGTAAGGAGTCGCTGAAGTAGTCTATTCCGTACAGGATGATGTTACATGGCATGAAGATGACTGGGACAACACAGAAAGCAGATTCCTGGCTTTTACGTAAGAAACTATACCCGTCTTCCCTCTGAAATATAGTTGGTAAATATGTACCTGCCTTTGTGGACTTTAGTTTCATGAAGGTAGTAATTTCATGTAAAAAAATTTATTTTATCGCCAATTTGGTTATTCAATAATCCACATGATTTTGACAGTTCTTTCAAAATTAGTGTTTATTTTAAAGATGCATCTACCTTTCGTTTACTGTACCTTCAAAATTTAACCTTTTTAAAGAAAATGTTGATGCCTTCCATTTTCCTTCATCACACGAAACTGAATTTGATAGGATCACGGTGAAGCGTAGTTAGTTTCCTTTGTTATGAAGATAGTGTCAATATTTCCTTCCATTTTCCTTCATCACACGAAACTGAATTTGATAGGATCACGGTGAAGCGTAGTTAGTTTCCTTTGTTATGAAGATAGTGTCAATATTTCCTTCCATTTTCCTTCATCACACGAAACTGAATTTGATAGGATCACGTTGAACCGTAGTTAGTTTCCTTTGTTATGAAGACAGTGTCAATATACCTCTCTGGTAATGCATTTGATCCACTTTCCCGCGTTGAATTACTCTGTTTTTCTCCCGTACAGGCTTCATGACAGTGATGGGGGAGATATCTTTTTAGCATTCAACGGTCATGACTATTTTGTTAAAGCTTCTATACCCTCACCACCATACAAGAGGCGATGGCTTCGTGTGGTAAAGTTTCTTTTACATTTCTGGTGGATCTCAAAGTTGCCACTTACTGGTTTTTACTTTTAAACTCCTTTTCTCAAATTTGTAAAAGATGCTTTTAGTCGGTCTAATATCAGCTTCCTCACCACCTATATAGTGTTGACATTTTTACAATCTTGTGTCTACAAATTTGGTCTTGTAGAACAAAATAATTGATGGTTATATAAAATACTATATTTTGATACTTCCAAGTTTTTTCTGACTGATTCTGCGAATAAACTCTTGTTACATTGCAGGTGGACACCAATCTGGTATCTCCGGATGACATCGTCCCGGAAGGCGTCCTAGGCACTGGAAGCACTTACAATGTGGCTCCATACTCGTCCATTCTTCTTGAAGCTAAACCTGTATGAGTTCCACCTCCGTACAAATTAGCACTTCCCAATAACTTGGACCTGGAGTGCTAGTCAATTAAACCAAATAAAGCTCCAGGGTCCAGGGCATGTAGAACATAGTTGTCGGTGTAGTAGTGGGTGCTTTAGTTTCAGTTTTAAACGGACTGCTAAGGTTATATCCTGAACATGAGAGATTGTATCACAGTATTATTCATGGGTGCTAAGCCCATATGAACATTTTTCTTTTTCCTATAATATAGGTGCTTAATTTGGGCAAAAATCAGGCAAATTCATTCCCTAATTATCAATAGTTGGCATAAAAACTAGGAGATTATAATTGGCGCTACAGGCTGGATAATATATTGCCGGAAATGGTAAACCCCCAGTACCATGAATATGGTGTATACAGCCGTGCCCCAAACCTGCCACCAGTTCCAAGCTCATAGGACCGTTCGAAGGTTGGTTGAACTTGGACCCTGAAGATTGGATCTAAGCTGGTGGTAGTTAGAGTAAGCGACCGACAAATGTGTTGTCATAATTACGTCATCTAACTTTGCGCAAAACTGAAAGTATGTAAGAAAACTAGTGGTCCGTCTTCTAGTGCGTGCGGTGGACAATGTTCATGCTCCCCATCTTCTAATTTAAAATAAGCATTTATCAAATGCTTTATACCATATTAAACTTGATTAATTTAAAACTTACTAAGAATAATTTTAAGTCAAAATTTTCTTCAAGTTTTGTTTGATGAAATTATTGTGTGGAATAATATAGAAGTTGTAGTTTCATCATCAACTTTATATGGTTTTTTTCTTCAAATTATCTCCGAAATTTTTATTAGATATTGTTGTTTTTTGCAACAGAAAAGTATACAAAATTAAAATTTTTTTATAAAATGGTTGAGAAAAATTTTAAAACCTTACTTTGTTTAGTTTTAATTTTATTTATTTTAATAATTTTTATTGTTATTAATTAATAGTCAATTTTTGTATATTAATAAATTATCATAAATCAATTAATAATTTTAAATTAAACTTGAAATTATTTAATTGAAAAGATAATCTCTTTTAATTATATTTAAATTTTTAAATATATTTAAATTTTAATTAATTTTATAACAATTGACTGATTTTTTAAAAGTTTATTTTATTAATTTACTTTCTGTCGGATTTTTAATACATTAGAATCGCTAATAACGTATGGAAACGAGTCCTGGGGTAATTGATTCTGAGAACGAAGTCACCGCCATTAGCCTGCGGTGCGGTCCTCATCGGACGTTTAGTCAGGAAGGTGTTGTGTGTCGGGAAACCCCAAAAGTACAAGCCCACGCTGACCCATCACTCCTCCCCCTGTCCCAATTTACATTTTTTTCCTTTTTCTATTTTCTTGACCACTATGAGTGTCATTGAGTACAGCCTACACTCTGTCTAAAAGGAAAAGGCCCAGCTCACCAACCTACCCTACCTTTATCAGTCTTTTTTAATTTTTGTAAAAACGCTATTTCTAATTTCTATAACTTAAATCGCTTGAAGCTCACTGTGCGATGAGGGTAGTGTTTTAATTTAAGAAGGAAAAAAACAATATTTTGCTTTCCCTGTAATGAAAATCTTAAAAGTAGATTTTTTAACTAAGAAAATAACTTAAATCTAATTAAACTTAAATAAAAATAATTAATTTTTTTAGGGAAGTTTAAATTTATCAATTTTAAATTAATTTTTTTTATTTTAAATCAAGTTATATACTAATTTTATAACTTGATTCAATTTGAAATAATTAAATTCAATTAATAAAAATACTAATATTTTATTAAATAGATAAAATAAAAGTTTGAGTTTAATAAAAATCATTTAATAAAACAAAGTAAATTTTTTTGAAGTTTTTGATTAAATTTTAATTTATCAATAAGTCAAAAAAATGAATAGTAATTACTCACTCGAATTATTTTATTAAATAAATGAAATAGAATAAAATATTTTTAATTTAAAATTTTAAATAAAATAAAAAAGGGAACATTAATTCGAAACCAACTCTACCCATTACCATTTTCAGGCGCGTTACATAACATTTGACCACACCTTATATCTCATGTGCTTACAACGCAATCTTGCATATGCACATAAATGGAACACCCCAAAATCTTCTATTAACAACATACATAATGCATTTGGTAGGGAAAATGCATTGCATTTTGGTGAGTTTATGGGCATCGCATGTTAGTAGGGAATCTTCCCACTATACTCTCATCAATCAAATCCTCTATGCTTGTAGTTGTCGATTGTAAATGATTCCTTCCATCATTAACATTTTATCAAATCATATTTCCAAACCGGTTCTACATTATGATGTGTCTTAACTAATACACAGCTAAATGTATATATTGACATAAATAAGAATTGTAAGATTGGAATAGTACAAATGAAAACATTTGTGGGATTGGAACGTTGCATTATAAGAAATAGTTGATATAAACAATCCAAAAGTCAGGCTGGCTATGCCTATGATTGACCTGTAACCATATCGATGTTGCTGAGTTGGATCGCTATAAAAAGAAATATATCTTTTTGAGCAACGTAAAACTTAGAAATTTGAAACCCAACAACGTGTCGATCACAACGGTCAGTAGAATTTTTGTTCCGTTATTAATTGGTAGCTGTCTAGATCTATTACACGCTTCCATTTTATGTAGTCTGTACTCTGTACTGGTTCTGGTTCTGGTTCTGGTTCTTTATATAAAAGACTCGATAGAAAAAAAACATAAATAAAAATAAAAAATGAATTTAAAATAGACAAAAGCACAGAAAAAGGAAGGAGTGATCTAACGACGGAAACGAAGGAGCTTAAAATCAACGCGTTCTAAAGATGACCGTTGATGAGGAGCAAATCGTACAGTCCAGATTCTTTACGAGAACCACGTGTCATTAACAATTTTTTTGAATAGGGCTGTAGTCGTAATTTCAGATAAGAACTCGGACAGACAACTCAACTCAAATCCTTAAAACCTCCTACCATAAATACCCCAGCCTCATCAATCCCTAGTCAAGTGTTTCTGTTCTGTTGCCTCTCTCTCGCTCTCTCTCTCTCTCTCTCTCGGTCTGTGTGTCTGTCTGTCATTTTGGCTTCTTGCTCTCTCTCACTTTCTTCTCATCAATGGCGTCGAAGAGCTTCGTGACTTTGATGGTTCTCGCTTTATTCGCCGTCTCTGCCTTGGGCCAGGCTCCGGGAGCCGCTCCAACCGTCGCACCGTCGAAATCACCGCCGTCGGCTCCTGCTCCTAAGACTGCTTCTCCGGCTCCAACAACTTCTACTCCTCCAGCGGCGTCCCCTCCTACTCCCTCGACAGTTCCCACCCCCTCTCCGACCGGCTCTCCTACCGGCTCTCCGCCTGCTCCCGAGGCTCCAAGCTCTGGCCCCTCGGTGGCTCTTACTCCAAATGCAGGTTCATCTCCTGGACTGTCTCCGACCTCAACTCCTGGGAGCGGTGCTGTTTTGAACAGAGACGTGGCGGTATTGACAGTTGTCGGAGCAGCTCTTTGGTGGACTTTGTTGATGTAGATCTGATGTCTGATGCTTATCATCAGCAGTTCATTTTTTTAGAACTTTGCATTACATTAGGCTTATGAGTCTCTTGCTTTTTAACATTTTATTGGGTGTCTATGGACAGTGATGAGTGACTTTTGCGTTATTTTGACTGTTGAGAATTTGATTATTATTTAATTATATTCACTCTATATTTATTTATGCCATTCTTGTTATTATAGAGTGAATGTCTTGTTTCGAGCTGATTCTGAGGCGATGAAATATTGTTATTGAAAATGATATAACTCACTCTCTATTAATTGCATTGCTTAAATACTTCAAGAAATAACTAAATAATTGAAGAAGAAAGTTAGGGCCTTGGGGCTATGGGGATGCGGTTGTAAGATGGATGTCACGTGGGGGGATGCGGTTGTAAGATGGATGTCACGTGGGGGGATGCGGTTGTAAGATGGATGTCATGTGGTCACAGCTGTAAAACTAAGCCGAGGTTTCAGACATCCATGTGCTTTCTCGACAACCCTACACGGGAGAGAGAGAGATGACTAAAAGAAGACGACAAGAAGAAATGTTTTTAAATACGTAAACGTTCATCGGGGTGGGGTTTGAATCTGTATACTATCGGTCTCAATTGTAGTTATATATCTGAAACAAACATATGTTTTGTAAGAAAGAGTGGCCACGCCCACAAACAGGGTATAGTTCTGGAGCCAATCCGATTACCTGAAATTGCACATAACAGACATCAATCTTTTATTAATTCAGTAAAATGTGATGGTAACAAAAGATGATAAAATTTAAACTTTTTGTTAACATAGTTGGTGGCCACGTACCCCATTTGTCTTTTGACACTTTCTCCCTCCACAAAGTGGGCTTTACCTGCTGGAAGAATAGATGTTACATGTGTTTGTGGGACGGCAACTTTTGCAAAGTGGAATATTTATCATGGTTCCTACGCCAGATTAAAAGCTTTATCGAATTATGATGTTATCCTTTTATTCTTTTACTAGATTTTTTATATTGACAAGTGATATCATAGAAAGGTTGGCACTA
This sequence comes from Erythroxylum reticulatum, assembly GCA_025504915.1. Classification (NCBI taxonomy): domain Eukaryota; kingdom Viridiplantae; phylum Streptophyta; class Magnoliopsida; order Malpighiales; family Erythroxylaceae; genus Erythroxylum; species Erythroxylum reticulatum. The sequence continues at coordinate 5,314,189 of JANSVA010000002.1, read as the reverse complement.
TAATTATGTGTTTATTTTTTTTCTTAATTGGTATGGTCTTCTTGGTCAAGTCCATTCCTGCGCGGAACTTACTTGATATGAATGCAGGAACCAGGCCATCGGACAAAGCAATGGTCCCTAAAACTTTGCCTTGCCTGGCTGAATAATAGAATCCGCGGGAGTAGGTTGTTGGTGTTATATCAACTCTTACCCTGCGACCGTGACAGGACCAATTATGAAGTTCTATTTTCCTTTTACGTGCATACATGAAAAATCTGCAGTGTGTGATCTGTTTATGCTGTTTCCGTTAATATGGAAATTGTAAAGAATTACAACTAAAATAACAAAATGACTCAGGAGTTTGGTCTGAAGAAAAGCTGCCCATTCCTACACATCTTAATAGCGTATAAAAGAATCTATCTTACTTTGGAAAAAGCAGTTCTTGTGCCTGTGCGAGCATTAAGACTGGCCTTTAAGTACGAATTATGGCTTAATTAAAAAGGCCCAATTCAATAGCCTATGAAAAGAATAAAAGAACTGGGCTATGTAGAACAAGAGTGAACGTTGGAACCGTTTGTCTGGGATTTGGAAGGAAATCCTCCACACCCAGTCTTTCTCACAATGCTTTACCAGTCCAATCCATAAACTCTAATGGTCTTCTTGGAGCCTGCTAGATAATTTAGACGTTCTTCAGTGTTTCGATTTATACAGTATCGTTATTTCACCGACACGTCTTCAGATTAGATCCTTAATTAAATAACAAACTAGGCACGATTACTTACCATTTCCGTCCTTGATTTGGGATCTTTAACTCACAAATGTACTTTCTTTGGACAACAAAACCTTGTATGGAACTACGTCGGGATGGAGATGTTGTTCCTATGTCGCTTCCAGAATCCAGATCCAAATGAATAAAAATGCATGATACTGACGCCAACATAAACTAATGTTTATACATCAAATGTCGATCATAACAACAGTAACTACTTTTCCTAGGAAAGGAGGAATACCCCTCATCCTGAACTCACATACCAGAAACAGTACAAATGATTTTAAGGAAAATTTTCAAATGAAAACGAGCACTGCCTCTATCCTGGCTATCGTGGCCAAGCACTGCACCAAACTTAAAAGAAAAACATCAAACAGAAGGCAAGCCATGTAGCCACTACAGCTACAAATGGTGAAACAGCACCTGCAGAGGATTCAGGGATGTTAGATGCTGGTCTATAGATGGTTGTGGTATTACTACTGGAAGTTGATGGACTGGTGGTGGTACTAGTTCCGGCGCTGGAAGATGGAGTGCCTGCTGAGCTTGACGGCGGCGTTGAAGACCCTGCAGCGGCAACTGTGACTGCAAGCTTCATGCCACTTCCACAATGACCAGGAACACCGCAGATGAAGTAGTGAGTACCAGCGGTCTTCAGGGTGATGGTGGTGGGACTGCTTTGATCTGAAGTGATCGAATTGCCAATTGTACATGTGTTATAGTCACTTCCACTCACTTCATCAACAGTGTGGCCTCCTCCATAGTTAAATACTGTCGTATCAGAACAGAGAATAATGCGTACGTTAAGCTATGTGGTTATTGGAAAAACTATACTTTTTTTATCGCCGAAGTTAATAAAAGATGAGGACTCACCGAGGCTATCTCCAACTGCAAAGGTTTTTCCACTCGACCATGTGCTATAATCATTGCCCATTGTCCAGCCTCCGGTGTCTCCTACTGTGTAAGCTGTAGCCAAACTCGGCACCACCATACACATGGCTAGTACCGCACAAACAACTCCTCTAAGTACTAAGTTTGCCATTTTTCAGAGGAAAAGAGTAAGAGAAGATGCTCTAATGGGATGGTTGTTATGCTGGCTTTAGATCAGTCCTTGTGGTGGTTCCTTATATAGGAGTGCGAGTGTTAATGGAGTCAGTAGAGTTAGGTCCACTTGATATCTCTTAACTGTGAGATTGCTAGACGGACTAGTTCCATGTTGATGACTTGCGACATACTCCTCACCTAATGCTTGAGAAAATGGGGTATGCTTCAGTTTGGCATATTTGTTAGCTGAGGGTCTATTATTATTATGTGTTGAATAAAATTAAAAGCCAGTTCAACCATCAATGGAAAGGCAGCGTTATTTCTCTTTAAAGATAACAGGTAATTATTGGTTCAAATGTTTCTTTCGACCATTATCGTGAATGAAACAAATTATAGCATATGTCAATTCCCCAAATAAGTGTACTTCTTCTGAGAGTGATGCGACCGTCTATTTCACATCTTGAGAAGTTTGTATGGTAGGTAACTTGAGATAGGAAAAGGTGAGAAAGTAATAGAACATACTTAAGACATACTCAAGGCCAATTAAAAGTCTAGACTAGACGAAAGATGGGCTAGTTGTGATTGGTTTTCTAGAGTTGTTCTACATCCTATACATAACAAGAACTGGTGCTCACTAGTCATTAAAACCAAGATGGTCTTGCGTGCACGACCTGAATCCTGATTCTAAACCATACGAAGTATCCACTTCCACAGAATTCTTTGCATAAATCTAAAAGTAGGTTATTTGGAAAACAATACAGGTGTAGTCGCTTGCTTAATTGTCAAAAAGATTCCTCCTCAGGTCTAAACCAGAGTCCAATGTGCTTTACAACAATCAGAACGTTCCATCTTCAATGCGGAGAGATAGTTTCAACTGACGTATCTGTCCAAAATCAACAGAGGAGCAGGTGGTTCTTTCATAACAGCAAGGAACAGTGATATTTCAAGCAAGATTGGGTCTTATCCTCTATACCCAACAGCATTTTTCAATTCTGTTCCGTACTAAAAATAATGTTATTTTGAGTGTCGTTTTTGGCACAGAATAATGTTAAACACAGGGTGTTGAATAGTGCCAGCAAGATTGGACCCTCATATTACAATTTTCTCATCAGATAATTGGGAAGATAACGATTTGTGGAAAGATGGAGTGTCGTTTTGTTGATCAAAGCAGTGAACCTAAGAAGCGAATAGGGTCACCATCCAGATGATTACCATTAAACGTGATCAAGACCACTGGCATGATTATCAAATTTAAACTACTTCATTCCACCAAATGCTAAAAGGCTATGTGAGCTTTTTGAGGCATGGGTTTCGGTGACTTTTAACTTGGTTGAGCTGTATGAGTTCCATTTGGGTTCAGGCCAACTACTCTATTGTTTCTGTGTGTAGTGTTACCAATCACGCCGTGTTTGACCCACTTCAAAAGGGCACGGCTCCACCTCCAATTGACATATCCTTACTTGCGCCTGTTTCTATCATATTTATTGCTTCTCTCTTCATTCCTAAAAAACTGAAAGGACAAGTCAATCCTTAAAACTTGATGCTTTGAGTTTAAGGAGTTTAATTATAAAAGAAAAAACTAAAAAGATAAGTCGTCATATACCCTTTTGTCCCTACTTTTAGCGTAGTGTTATCTTTAGACGGTGACCCATAAGCATTGGAGGGAATATCATCATTACTTCTTTTTAAAGCTTCATTGGACTTTAAGGACATGGGAATTAGAATAAAGAAAGAGTGGTTATCTGGGGGCATTCTCATCTTTTCTCGATTCAGAATTTTGCAGATAGAGACATTTGTTTCGTGTCTTCTCTGTTAGGTGCCTGTCCTTATGGCAAAAACGTAAGAAACAGGTAAGATACAAGGGCTAAGAACCTGCATTATTCAACTTCTGACCGAAACTAGATCCTGCAAACTGTAAAAGATTGTCAAAATCATTCGAGCTATACCTAATATTTTAGGCAAAATTTCAACATCTAAAAGTGAAATGTGGAAATGAAAGAGTGTCTCTATCTTGTATCTTTAGTTTTATCTGTGCACAGACACGACATCATGTCAATGGAGAGTGAGAACTAATACAATTACTCTTTAACATTTCCTTGAATTGTATCTTCAGAAGGCAATACCATATCCTCTGTACATCTACAAACCAGAGAACAGAAATAAAAAGGCGGCACACTCATCAACAACGTTTCTGGTAACATGGAAAAGTTACTCTCAGAAAAACAGGTAACGCTAATCTTTACAGTCTCTTTGTAAAAATTTGCATATAAGCGAAAATTATCGGAGTCGCATACAGGAAGATATATGCCTGCGAGAAGAGGAAAGAGAAAACATATCTTTCATTTCTGTATAAACCATGCATTGTTAGAAAGATTTTGCTCACTTCTTGCGCATCCTATCGTCAGGAGAGTTATGTGCTAGCGTGCAACTTTTTCACACACTTCAACGGCCCACGCAACTGGAGAGCATATGCACAAAGCAAAAGTATATTCCTACGATCGAGACTCTCTGTAAGCAGAAAATTACCCCACAAATGCACACATCTATATAATTATACGAACTTGTGTGTGAATCTGTACGAACTTGTTGGATACAAATGTAAAGCAAAACGAAGGTTAATATTCTTCCCTTTACTTTGTTACCTTGAAAGATGTACTATTTGCATGATTTCCAGCAGGGCCATCGGGGCTTCGTTCTCCCTGGTGATGCCTCAACGATTTTTTTGTTCTCCTCATCCAGTTTGTTGTTTTTATCAGATAGCAACTCAACCTACAATTTAAGCCTAGCTTAATCTGATAATTCACTGTTTGCCTCCAAAAATGCATGGTCTAATTCAATTTGGTCTTTATTTACCAATGTTGTCAGAGACAGACTCAAGTAAACTGTCTTTCATGTCTATGCTCTCAGCAGGCGAATCGCACTTAACTTTTGCTTCTAGTATTTTGGAGTTTGTCTTGTAAAGTCAAAAACTCAGAAGAGGGACTAGCAACGGTACGAATACCGTTCCATACCAGTCGGTACCGACTAGAATATACCATACTTGTCGAAAAACAGAATGGTATTAAGGTTTTTGGTACCGGTCTTTGATACTAGTCGGTACTGAGAGTTTTCGTTTGGTACTAGCCAATACCAGTCGGACCGTAAGCTTTTAAAAAAGTAAGGATTGTTTTGCAAATATGAAAATTTTTTAACTTAAAACTAAAACCCACCCCTACCTCTACACACTCATACTCTGCTTACCTTTTGATTTTTTTTTTCACAGACTCTCACTCACCTCCGTTCTCTCTCTCTCATTCTCCTCTCTATCTCCAACGGTGCTGCTCCGTCTTTGGTGACTGTCATCTTCCTCCCCAATCCACCCCAGCATCACACCATTTTCAGCCCTCCTTGACTCCTCCATGCAAACACGATACCATCTTTAGCCCTCCTCTACAAGGACCACCACACCACGCCTTCACCATCACTGAACCTCCTCCACGCCATTGTCATAATGTCATCAGCTGCTCTCCTCCACGTGTCTGTAGCTGCCAGATCTAGAATAATTCTAGATCTAAATTCAACCCAACCTAAAAACCTAAAGTTGTGAATGTTTTTTGGGTGTATTTTGTCTTTTCAATTAATTTTTTCTACTTAATTACATTTTTTATTGTGAATCGATTGGAACAGGGAACTTGAAAGTTGGAATTAAATTATGAATTGCATTTGTGATTTGAGCTAGGTTGGATATTGGATCGGACATTGGAGTTGAATGAAATGATTCACGGCTTTGTTTTGGTTTGTTTCTAGTTTGGTTCATTGATTGTGGATTGGTTTACGTGAGATTTATGTTTAAGTTTTTTGATGATTGAAATGCATGACATGTGAATTTGTGATGAGTTAAATTGAAAGTTTGAAACAACTTAAAATAAAATTAAAAACTGAGAATGCAAAGACTTAAATAATTAGTTGACACATTCTTAAAATTGGTTGAATGGTATTTCATTTTCAATATTTAGGTATTGGCTTTAGGTAAATAATTAATTGAGTATAAAATTATGCCATTGTAAATTAATAATAATTCGGTTTTAGTTAATGATATTTGGATATTGGCATTGTGTAAATAATTAATTGAATATGAAATATGTTGAATGATTTGGTAATATGTATATGTGGGCTATCATAAATAACTATAATAGATAATGTGTGAAAATAGTGATGTATATGTGTCCAAAAGGAACTTTTTTTCAAACTGTGAACATGTTGTAGGCTAAACTGTAACCACTTATACTAAAACTTATTAATGTCCATTAAAAATTGTATAAGCAACTTATATAATTAAGAACCAAATATAGAATGGTGTATATAATATTATGATTTGTTAGAAATGAAAAGAAGATCCAAAGCTTTAAATAAGAAAAAAAACATTTCCAAAGAAGTTATGTCCTTCAACTTGATCCTCGTGTTATGAATAGATGTATACAAACAATTGTATAAGATATGTCATTCATTATTTGGTAATTAAGTAAATCATACACTTCAACTTAATCCTCATGTTTGAAACTTTGAATTGAAATTGTTCGAAATTGTTGGAAATGGAAATTATTTATGTATGTTTTATGATTGTTGTAAAAGAGAACTGTTTATGTATGTTTTATGTAATTCTGTTTGGTGAATAATTGAATTGTTAATTTTTGACTTATAGTAAATTGTTTTTGATAAAATTTAATTGTGTGTATTGTAATCATACAAAATGAGTTATATTATATAAGATGGACATGTGTATTGTGTAATAAAATGATGTGATATTTATTTTGATATATGCATTCATTTATTTTTACAGATAAACGGAAGGAAGTTCAAATACTCCCGATCAAACCACTTTAGGAAGATATAATGATCTAGCTTAGGCTCACGCTACATTAGTTCCTAGTATGAGGAACCATACTATTTGCTTGTTTTGTAACAAGCATTTGAAAGGTGGATGAATCACCATATTAAAATTAACATTTATCTGGGGTTAAAGGAGATGGGGAATCCTGTAAAAAAAGCAATTCACGATGTGAAGTGACGAATGAAGATATTGCTTAAAGAATATCAACATGAGAAAGATAGAAGGGAAAGGTTGAATTTTGAAATTGATATTGGAAGTTCGTTTGCTAGTTTTCGTGGCGATTGTGGAAATGTTGAAGGTGATAGTGGTAGTGGTAGTGGTAGTAATGGTGTTCCATCCCAGGCCTAAAAAGAAGCACCTGGACCTAATGTAAGGAAGAGAAGAAGACAGGTGACTAGTTTTTCACACCACGAACAACTTCTGGAGCTCAATCTTCAATTTGTAGTACAATGAAATCAAGAAATGCGACTCACAATATCGATATGGCAGTAGCTAGATGGTAGTATGATACAGGTTCATCATTCAATGTTTATTAGTCTTATTATTATCAACCTATGGTGGATGCAATAGCTTCTTATGGTCCGGGAAACAAAGGTTCTTCAATTGATGACTTAAGAGGTAAACTTTTGAATTGTTCTGTTTCTGAAATTAAAAGTTATTTGGAAAAAAGAAGAATGACTTGGGTTACTTATGGATATTCAACCATATGTGATGGTTGGACAAACAAGAGACAAGAGCCTATTATTAATTTTATGGTTTATTCTACAAATGACTCGATGTTTTTGATATCTATTGATACATCTGACCTTATTAGGAATACTGAGACTTTGTTTGAGATATTTGATGAAGTTGTGAATGAAGTAGAACTATAAAATATTGTTCAGTTTACTACTGACAATGATTCCACTTATAAAGCGACAGAAATAAGGTTACATAATAAGTATAATTCTTTCTTTTTATTCCTTGTGTTACACATTGCATTGGCCTAATGCTGGAGAATATAGGAGATCCTAGGTATTTTTCTATTATTGATGAGACTATATAGAAAGCTAAAAGGAGACCAAGTTCATCTATAATAGTGCACGAATATTGAATTAAATGAGAAATGAATTTACCAATGATTGAAATTTGTGTAGTCCTGTTGTGACAAGGTTTGCAATAAAATTCTTATCACTTCAGTCTTTTGTTACGATGAAGAAATGGTTTAGGCAAATATTTACAAGTTATAAGTGGATTGCATCTCAGCATGCTAGGTTTAATGCTAGAGTGGAGGTTTGTAGAATTATACTAAAAGATATAAAATTTTGCTCTCAATGTCAATTTATTATCCGAGTTTGTGAGTCTTTGGTGAGAGTGCTTCGCTTGGTTGATAGTGAAAAAAGCTAACAATGGGTTTGTAAGGCCCCAAATTGTACCATAGTTAGAATTTTACATGCTTATGAAAGTACATATATGATAGGTGTTAAAATTTGTGATATGATTAGGAATTGCATATGATTTGAATTTTGGGTTTAATGGATCCTACTTAGTGAATTGGAATTAATTGATACCAATAGAGAATTGAGGTATTAAAATGTACATTTAGACTAAGAAAATTTTCAAGTGAAAAGATAAGTTAGTACATGAAAATTAGAATGACTAAGCCTATGAGTTAGTGACATTTGGCATAGTTGTTGCATTAACAAATGGCATAGCTAGTAAATTGACAAGTGGCAGCAATAAGTAAGAGACGAATGGCTTAATATATTGTTGACATTTGGCAGCTCCAATGTGGTACAAATGAAGAACATGCATAGTGACACATTTTGTTACAATTTGATGACACCTACTAATGGATGAGGCAAGTTTCTACTGAATTCATTTTTGTTTTGCTCATTCTTCACTATTTTGCAATCCCTCCACCTAAACTCTCTCATTTCCTCTCAACTTCTGGAGTTTTGGGATCATTTTGTCTTAGAATTCTTGTAAGTTACTGTACCAAGAAAGCTACTTTATAGTACCTTCTATGTTGTTATCATTTTAGTGTTAGGATCATTTTACATTTACCTAGATTTCAGAAGTGCTTTAGTTGCTTAAGGGCTGGTTTGGTTAGTTCTTTAAAGAAGGAACTTAAAGGTAATTAGGTAAGGGATTACTAAACTTGATAGCTTGTATTATTACAAGTTTTCTGTTAATTGAATTGGCTTGAAATATGTGTTAAGATGATGACAAATGAATGCTGAAAAAATGATCTTTGTATGACAACTTCTGGTTTGGTTTTGATGTGTGGAAGATATTGATTTGTAAGTTACTTAATGAATGATTTTTGAATTGGTTTGGACATGGATTTGATGAGGCATTAAGCATGAATAAGGTAGAATTGAAGTGAAATTAATGGACTTTGGTGAAGGTGTATCGAATGGAAGTAAAGAAGTCAAGTTTTGGAAACAATTTTGAGGTTGTGGGTAAGTAAACCTTTGTTTCACTCATCCCACGATCATGGGATTTATAAGGCTTATTCCCACATTCGTGGGAAGTATTTAGGAAGTGGAAATGTTGGTTTTAGACAATTGTTGAACTATATAACGTTAAGGTACTTAATAATGGTTTAAATAAGCTTGAAAATGAACCTAGTTTGTTGTGGAATAAGTTAGTTAAAGGTTGAATAATATTTGGATTTTTAATTGAAGTAATAACTTAAGGAAGGTGTTATTAGATAACAAAGTATCTAATTTTGGAACCTATAAGTTGTTAAATGAATGAAGTTTATTTATGAATACTAATGTGATTTAAAGAACAAGAGTAATGTGTTAGTTATGAATGTTTGTGAATTTGGGAACTTGAGTGGTTATATATAATAAGTAATGACTTACTGTTATATTGATATATTGATGCAAATACTTATATTTATAAGGTATATTGAGTTTGTTCAAGTGAGAATGTATGTGTTCAATTTGAGCATAAGAAAATGAATTCATAGTTATGCATTATTTCACTGTTATGTGATTCTAATATTGTGATAATTCCAGACCATCAATTTTCTGAGGAGTTTGATAATTGAGATTATATTGGAAGTGCTTTCTAATTATGTGAATATACATAATGTGATGACTTAATACATTTATTGATGCTTTAATGCATATGTTTGTATTAAGGCATGTCAAGTTTGAACAAAAGAATAAGGTCATACGTTATGCACTACATCATTTACATGAAATTCTGAAATTTGAAATGGTTTATTTTAAAATTGTTAAGTACTAGTCGTAGGTAAATAGACATGCCTAGATGGGTCTACAGTTGCTCCTGTAGCCAGACATTAAGGTGTCTTTTGTAACCAAACACTAAGGTGTCTTTTGTACCAGATACTTTGGTGTCTTATGATTTTAGACACTTATGTGTCTTCTGTTTCAGAGACTTAAGTCTCTTCTGTTTCAGATACCAATCATGGTATTTTTTATTCTGATCCCGTTACCCACTTCTGTAAAAAGGATTAGCAGTTTAACTTATTTTTTATTTTGATACATGTTTAGTTTTGATATAAGCAAATTTTATTCTGATAAAAGATAAGCTCTGATATGATACAAAACAAGTTCTGTTCTGACATAAGTTGTACCTTAATTTGAAAGGATTATATCCTATTATGATATTCAATTATAATATTTGTACATTCTGTTTTGATATTTATGAGTTTTATTCTAATGCGAGAATGCTCTAAATTTATATCCATCAAATTATGTTTTGAAGCATAATGTTTGAATTACTCTGTAATCTTGAACAATTAAAGTTTGTATGTGAATTGACATGATACAGTGCATGTGAATGCTAGAAGACTGTTAGAAATAGTCGCCAGTGTATATCTTGTTTAGTTATTCCCCACTAAGTTATATGCTTAGCCCAGTGGTTTTGCCTCCGTGTAGGTTCTGATAAGAAGGTTTGAGACTAGGACAAAGACTATCGTAGTAACCAATGAAGAATGTATTCTGTTTTGGAATTTGTTTTGTTTTGAAAGATGTATTTTTGAGTTATTGAGTTGTATATGACAATATGAGACAATTTGTATTTTGTTTAATGGTTTGTAATAACCTTATTACATGATGGATTATGTTTAAAGTATGTATTTTGATAAGTTCATTATAAATGATGTATATTTTGTTTTGTTTACTACAACATTTAATGATATGTAATATATGTTTGTTTGAGTTTCTGGAAAAGCATGTAAGGAATGTTTGGTATATTTTGGATCGTTTCAGTTCTATTTTGTGTGACACTTGCATATCTTCCTAAGGGGTATGTGGGTGTTAAAGGGTTATTTTTTTAAAAGTCATGAAGAGAGCGACATAAGCAATCAAGGCCAAGATGAAATATAGGTCTTCTTTGTACACACTGTATCTTTCAATCATTAATAAGAGAAAGAAAAGACAACTTTCTTTTTCATTGTTTGTAGTTGAGGTATTTTTTAATCCTAGTGTCTATTTTAGACTAGATTTTACTAAGCAAGTTGAAGTTAATTGAATAATGTCTTTAACTATTACAACATATAATAAATGTTTTTGTTTCAGGTTTAACTTCTATTTGATTGTTTCCTCATTACGAACTCTTAATTTAAATTGTAATAGTTTGAGAGTTAAGGATATTTATTGTTCTTTTTATTGGCTGTTTTGATGTAATTAGTATTTATTATATGATGACATTGTAATATTTTAAGTACTTTGTATTGTTTTTAATTTTATATTTGTATGATAATAATTGCCTTTTTCATATTAATTATGGTTATTATTTATATGAAAATTTTTAAATATTATTATTTTATATAAATTATGATTATTATTTATTATTATAATTTTTTGAGACATGATTGATGTAAACTTATAAAATATACATTATAACTGTACAATATAACAATTGACTATTTTGTAAATTTTCAAAAAATTAAGGACTATTTTATAAATTTAAAAATTTGCTCAAAATAATACCCGATATCAGTACAGTATCGTACGAAACCTTAATTTAAAACTAAATTTGATACAGTATTCCCATTTGGACCAGCTGTTGTACCATGTGATATTCTTGTTAAATAGGGTACACATGGCAAAATCTGGGCGCGAATGGATTGCGAGATTAGATAGACTCGTAGGCTTGAGCCCAAACCATTTACTCTTTCATTTCTCGGAGTTTTTGCATCAAAACCATCCATGTAATTAAAGCAAACACAAACAAGAACACAATTATTCTAAGATGTACAGTTTAAACAATTTTCAATATTTAATCAATATCCTTTTTCTACCATTTTGTTGGCTGTTAGGCTCGTGCACGATCAAGTTGAAAAATGGAACATAGACTTGAAAAATCTGGAGAAAATTGAGGACATACTAACAGGACTTGTCTTTTCAAGGCTAAACTCGCACGTGAATGTCATGAAATGTGTTTCTTACTAAGATATTTATCCTACCACCTAAAGTTGAAACTGCAGGCTCAGGGTTTTGCTTCTTTGCCTGTCCCACCGGCTTTATCAATGTCTGAATCTATTGCAGAAAACACCTCTTTTTCGACTTCTTCTACCTGCAATTTTCGGTTCAAATTATTAACATTAGAGATTTATGAATCGGCTAAACAAAGACTCAATTATCTGTAGGAACAGGTTATAAAATGGTGTTCAAGTTGGGAAACAACTTTCATCGGACAAATTGACATATTTCTTTAATCATAAAACACCTTAATAATTTTGTCGGAACGAAGGGCGATCAATATAAGTACCTTCTCAAGGAAAGCGTCTGCTACTTTAGCGTTCTTTACTGTTTCTTCGGCGATATCTTCTACAAACTCTGCCGCTTTATCAAGTGCACTATCTGCCGGCACAAGTTCACCAATCTCTTCCGACACCTTATCCACTGCCTCGGCAACGTCTTCAACCAGTTCTGTGACTTGTTCTGCTGTCTCCACAACTGAATCAAATTGCTCTGCAAATCAAAGTTTTCAGATAAACTATAAGGACAATGTTGGACTCAGTTACGATTTAAGGACAAGAATTCTGCGAAGTTTCCCTTTTATTGAGATTGAAGAAGTTTTTGAGTCCCATAAACTACACCTTTTATCTTCAGTAATGGTCCCCATTTGTTTCTCGTGAAGGGTAGGATTATTGTTACTACTATCCCCAAAATCCAACCGTTCCTGCCAGTAACACGAGCAAGCACACATTTTTGTTACATTTTATACTAGTGTTTAGGGGACAAAACATATATAAATTAATAATCCAATATATAAAGACACTCGTGAATTTAGAGTTACCAAGAAGCAGGAGAGCGATCTGAAGGGAGAGAAGCAGAATCCGGTTCAACACCACCGTACACAACCGTGTTCCTGCAACATATTACATTCACGGTGACAACTGCTAAACCATCAGAGGATGTATAATTGTATTCTCAAGAATTCATTAGGCACAATCTCTTAAACCTTTTCTTGCAGGTATGTCGCAGATCCAGGATAGAGGTGCCTGTTTGGAACATCTGATTCCCATTAAGTTGTAACTTGCGTCTGTCAGACCTGGTTACTATAGGAAACCAGAGATGTGGATTAGCAGCTTCATATCTCTGAAAGATCCTGACGACGGGAGTAGTGACATAAGTGGGAACAAGTGATCTTGTTATCGACATATCAACTTCCTACAGAAAGTAGCACGACTGCAGAATTCCCCGATCGATAAGACTAATGCTTTGAGGAACCTGTGTTGTTTTGAAGGAAGAATTTAAGGTAACACGTTCCAGGTAAATGGTCGGAAGCTAGATGATGCTGAGCTTGACTAAGTCAATAGTTTTCTAATGGAATATGATGAATAATGCATTTTCACGCAGGGCACGGTCCGGGTAGGTACACATCTTCTCTTCTTAGCACACATTCAAAAGCCGCATCAAAAACATCGTTTGTGGTTTTCAATTAGCACGAGGACGAGAAGTTCCGTGCAATAATTGGATGAGTATGAGCATTTATTAGACTAAGTTCCAAACGATGTGGGACAGTATTGCGTTATTGTTGTTGGAAGCTACTACCAACGAAAAGTCTCGTACACCACAACAGAACAACGCATTAGGAGTGTTATGGCATGGCTACATAGACATGATTGGCTACTGATCTATTCTGGATTAAGATTGACCGATTTTTTATAACCGTAAACTTTATTTTTATAAAAAAAACAAAAACATTTTGTTTTCATAAATCTAACGTAATCGTCCTATGCGTGGATAACTTTAATTTGTTTAACTTACTAAAAGAATACTACTCGTGAGGAAAACGGGCCATTATAATACAGTGTACAATGTGTCAAGCGTGCAGGAAAAGCAGCTGTTGCTGTTAGGCTAGATCTGACAATCCATATGACCCATCTAAATCATAGTGACCCTACTGATAAATATATGTACACATAGTCAGGATCTTAGATCAAAAATAATTCGGGTCTAAGTCCAGTAATTCTAATAGCATAAAGGTCTAAATATCATAATGCAAACACGATGTTAATACTTGTTTCTTTTTAACAACTTAATATATAACATAATTGACGGAAGGAAGGAGATAACTAAATTATCCAGGTAATACTAAATAAAATAACAATAGAAGTAAGATAACTATATTAAGAAATCTTTAAATAAAATGATTTAAAAATAAATTATTGGCATAACTTGGAAGCTGTGGGAATTTTTTTATTGATTACTTATAAGTGTACTAAAAAGGAAATAAAAAATGATGAGATCTCATAATTATGAGTTAATTTTAACTACATATTTAAAAAATACAAAAATTTTGAAATAATTATGTTTTCAGTTCTCACACACCCTCTCGAGTTAGTGAATAGGTATTATTTATTCTTAAATTAGATATAATATTTTCGATACTTAACCTTTGGTAATTTTATCAACAAGTTGATCCTTTGTAACTACATAATGTTTAAATCAAATCACTCTCTCCAATTATCAGCATTTCTAACACATTAATCTCAAACTGCTTAGCCAAACATTAACTTAAAAATTGTCTTTCCTTCATGTTATTCATTATTCTCGCTATTATATCATTAACATACACTAAAAAATTTGTGATTCCTTGTAAAGGTGAGTGTTTGATAAAATAGCATATGATCCCCTTGACTTTGTCTATACCCCACAGCTAGTATTACTCTTGCAAATTTCCAAAATATACCTGTAGCAAACAACGCCTTATTCATCTTTGTATTTGGAGCAAAAGTCTCTAACTAATCAATTATGTAAGTTCGAGTATAGCTTTGGTCGTAACCTTGTATTATATCTTTCAATCAATCCATCTACCTTATACTTTAGTTTATAAATATATTTACAACCTACAGGTTTCTTCCTAGCCTGTAGCTTCGTTAACTCCCAAATTTTATTTATTTTTCTAATGCCTTCATTTTCACATTCATAACTTAGTTTCCTTTTCTCATTGGTTAAAGTATCAAATAGGGATATAGGGATTACAATGGTGTTTAAGCAAACAAAGAAGAGTTTACGAGACTGTAAAGGTTTTTTGGGGAAAAAAAAAGGAAATGACAGAGGATATAATAGTAGTTTGGTTTATTTCCTAGTTCTTTTACTAATAGCAATGAGAAAATCTTGATCATTATTGCTTAACTAAGATTCAGTTTACTATATTAAGAAGGGTCAGAAATTGTTGTCTCATTCTTAGCATTTACACTGGAGTTTTATAGTTGTGTAAAGTTAAGAATAAATGTCTAATACACGTTGTCAAATCTCGCATTCTAAGGACAAAATTTGTCTTATCTTATTAATTTTAAGGTATAGGTGAGGAAGATGGTAGGTCAAGTAGGAAAAAATCCTTGAGATCCCTTTACTCGTATCTTTTCCTGTTGAATTTTCCTTTTGAAGAAGAGGTCCATGTTTGGTAACCATCAGATTGTATTAGCTGTTAATTGATTTTATTAGCAATTAGCAGACTGTGGATTAATATAATTGATTTGACCATTAGATAACATTAACTGTTTATTTAAAGATATTCGATAAAACTAATTATTTAGTATTAGTTATTTATGTGTATAATAACTTATAAGGAGATGACTTAAAATAAGAATTTATAAAGATATGAATATTATATTGGGTGTTCCTCAATTCCTCATCCATACAATTTACTCAATCCTTTTAGTTGTCTTTATGTTTACTTTCAAAGTTAAAGGAATATTTTTTTCAAAAAAGAATTTTTTTCAAACAAAAAGTTAAAGGAAGAGCTATATAATGAGACGATAATTCTTTGTATATTCTAATTCAAAATTGATATTAATTCAACTTCAAAAGTTAAAATTAAAAATATTAAATTTAAACAATAAACTTACCATCTCTATCTCTGTTTTTATCTCTATCTCTATCTCTATCTCTTTGAGTAATTTGTAATAACTTTTAGATGTAATAGTCTTTTAGTCCTTTAATTTCTCGAAAGAAAATTTGAACATTTTCAAAATCAACGGATTGAGTTCGCAAATATAATTATCAGCGGTTTAACATGGTCAAATAATTAAAAAACTTTCAATCCCTTAAAAAAATAGTTGATAACCCATTTACCAAACAAGGTCGAGTGATAAAATAAAGATCATGATTATTAAAAGTAATATTTACTGAGACTTAAAAACTTTTTTAATAGAGGATGGCAATATTTATACACTTTTTGAGTTGAAAAATAACCTATAAAAACAAACTTTAGAGCCTTTGGGTCTAACTGATAAAGCAAACATATGTAAGAGAGGGGTGAATTGTGTGTAACAAAAAATTCAAGATACTTTTAAAAAGATAAGATTTTTGGAAAATGTCTAGTTTCTTGATCTTGCAAGAAACAAAATTGCACAACACTTTCAACAATCAAAGCAGAACATATAGTAGTTGTCAGCTGTTGTGTAACATCCCGATACCCATGTTAAAGCTAGAATAGTGAATTATGAGAAATTAGGAAAATACACGTCACACATAAGTTAAATGTGTCACACACATTTTTGAAAATTCATATAATTGTAGATGCATTCATTGACATTTTTCGGGAACAATTGTGTTATTAAAAGGTGAATTGTAAATTATTTTTGAGCTGAAAATTTATTTGAAGAGTCACATTATTATTTCAAAATTTTTGGTAAATTTTAGACATTTTCGAAAAGTTTGGGATATTTTGGATCAATTATATAGTGACACGTGGCGATTATATATATGTGACAAATGGCTAAATTGTATTGTGAAATGTGGCAGCCTTGTATGTTGACACATGACCCATATGCACAGAATACGCATGGTTAAGTGTGTTGTTGGAGAGAAATTGCTGAAGCTTGATAATATGTCTTTATGTTTTTATTCTTCACCGAAAACAACTTCTTTACCAAAACTCTTCTCTTGTTCATCCACCAAAACATCAAGTGTTAACTTTTTGTGCTATTGATTCACTCTCACCTGTTGGAGATTTTGTGGAACCAAGTAAGTTGTTTTGATGGTATTTCTACAATGTAAATATATACATGCATGCATGAGTTTAAGGATTGAGGTTTCAGTGATGAATGAATTAACTGAAGATTTACAAACCATGGATATGTTGTTTTTGCATGTTTGAGGAACCATATGTTGTAAGATATTGTTGAGGTGAGTTGGAGCTAGAAGAATCATTGAAATTGTGTTTAGGAAGAGTGTAAAATTCTAGGAAAATGATGATCTTAAACTCTGTATTTTACTGTACGTGCTATGCATGCGTGAATATAGGGTTGTTTTATTGTTTATATATGAATTTGTGTTGTGTAAACAGTAATGAGTTTGGAATGAGTTCTAAACTAGGGGACAAACTTAAGTGAAGCAGTGCTATGGGGAGCAGTATGTAATGTGTAATGAAAAGCTTATATGGAAATGAAATGTTTGTAAAAAAGAAAAGAATAAGTGCTCGAAATTTGAGTTTACCGAATATGCTCTGTTTTTGGTGTAGGGAGTAATTTATGAATTTTGATCTATGGTGGTTGATTTTTGAACTAAATTAGGAGTTAAATATAGTGAAAGAGTAGATAAAAATGAAAGAATACGCATTGGAGGAAAATATGAGAATTTGAAGATTTACATTAGAGAGAGAGTTGAAGATGGTAAAATAGTGTATGATTAGTTTTGGTGTTTTGAATATAAACTTGAATTTGAGTTGTTTTGGGACTAAATTGAGTTGATATAGAAGTAAATAAGAGAGATAAATGTGAGCATATAAGTTTGTGATGAGGAATTAAGTAGAAGAGAGGAAGAATATGGTGAAGTGTTTCTGCAAAAATGTGGAGAATAATGTGCAAAAAACGTGATTCTACAGTAGAGGGTGGTAGTGCAAAAAAATCAAACTTTCTAATACTGAATAGTTCTGAATCTTTTTGCTATAACTTTGCTATCCAACCTTTAAATGACTTGAAAATTGAACCAATGAACTCCTAATACATTGTTCTTTCTTCCCATAAAAATTTAGAGCCATCTGAATTGATTAGAAAAAGATTGATTGACTCAAAGTGAGGGTATGTGCTGGAATGTTATGAATTGGAGTATTTTTAAGAATATACTTCGGTATTTTAATTATAGCTTGATCTGCATATTTTTAAATGGATTGATTCTTAATTTATATTAAACTAGAGACATAATTATACAACTTTCTTAAAGAATTCAAATTTTAATTATGTCTCTAAGACTTTCAAATTTGGCATGAAACTGCATCTTAGTTTAGGCTGTAGCATTACCAGGGATAGAAATCATGTCCTGTGGTTATTGAATACATTATATTGATATAGGTCGAATTAGACTAAGTTGTCTTCACAAAAGTTGTAGCTAATTCTCTTATCTTTAAATTGGTATAAAGTTTGTAATTTTTGGATATATTATTTGAAAGATATGAGTTGTACAATCTGAGGGTATGATCATGTACTAGCCAAATGTTCAAATATACACAACTTGTGGTATTGTGAGCATAACTCATAGAATACTGAATAAAATTAGATTATCTTAGAGTCATTTGAAACTTAATACATGGTTGAACAATTTTCCAATAGGAAGTGTTGCCTAATTTTGTCGTATACCCTATCAGATTAATTATGCAAAGTTGACCTGAAATCATGTGGGTAGAAAATCTGAAATAGTCAATTAAGTTATGTAATTGATTTCACATTGTTTTATTATGGTCCAAATTATAAATCCAATTGATATTACTGAGGGCTTTGATATATGAATGGTTTGATGATTAAGATCAATAAGATACCCCGTAATTTTTATTGAACATGCATTGTGCATACTTTCTATACATTGATGTGCCTAAAAGAACACTTGTACATTTGTGCAAAAATGTGATATTTGTGAATGTGTTGTGTACGTTACAGAGGAGCACATCGGATGTCAGTCGGACATTACTGGACCATCTAGGCAATAACTTCTTGGAGCGTAATATGAGTCAACCTAGATGAATTTCCTAAAATTTATTTAATTTGATTTGTTAAGTTTCCAATAATTAAAATGTTGTGATTGTTTCTGAATTCCAGATTTAAAGTCCGAGGAGTATATATTTGGGACTGTATTGGAAGTGTTCTGATTTGTTTGATGATTATGATTGTATTATGCTATGTGAATTCTCAACGAAAGTTGAATGTTGGACTAGGTCTGATGACTGTGAAAACTTTGTCTGAGCATTTGTATAAAATCGTGATATATGACATATTCAATATTTGATGCATTTCATAAAATGCATGCTCAGATAAAGGCGTTGTGACTTAAGTAGCTAGTTTGAGGTGCTTTCACGTAGAGATTTTGTAGCGCCCCCTTACCGTAGTATACACACCGGGATGCCTGGAGGTCATTCCGGTACATATCCTATAATAAGGGCGAGCTACGTTCGATCTCTACATTAACTTCACATGGCATCATATCAATATTTAATCATAAAGCATCAATCAAAAGATCACAATATTTAAAAACCAATTCTTTTTCCTCATTTCATTGCGCAAAACTGAAAGTCTATATTGTGTCTTTCAACTTTTATTACAAGAACATCATCAGCCTTGTACAAAAGTATTATATGAAAGAGGAAAATCTATATATACAATCTATCTAAGCTGTCCAAAAATCCCAGCTGACCGACCTTTGAGCTATGACTTCTCTTGTCAAACACAATCTGCACTGCGGGAAAAGCCTCTCAGTGGCTAGAGTCATCTCTCGGTATTGAAAAGACAACGTTGTAATTTTTGTGAGTTTTACGAACTCAAATGAGATAACCATCATCGATGGTTCTTATAATTCATGCAACACGTTATTTCACGTAGCATATAAACATACATTGCACTTTACATAATATGACAATTTCACTTAGGCATAAGCAAATTCAACCTTTCAATCAATCAGACATACTTCATAAAAATGCATATGAAATGCTTATGAGACACTTTCCAATTATTACATTATTGTGACCGAATGCATGAACTGTACCGTATCCATTTCGAATACCGGGCTCATTACTAACTGTCCCTTATCCGATGAGGATACAGGACTCATTATACATAGTAAGCCTTAGGCTCCTATTCACTGTTTGAGCTTGAAGCTCTTTTCACTCGTTGAGCTTTAAGCTCTAATCAGTGGCTACTCTGGTCATAACTGTCATTATCTGATTGTGCACTCATGTATGGAATACATATGCCACAGTCAACCACATTATAAAGCAATTCAATGTACATTTCACATTTTATAGTCATAGGACCTCCTGTCTAAAATCAACAATCAAACTCATTTATTCATCATTCAAGCATAATATAAGTAAACAATAATTGAGAGAAACCGTCTAGGTTAATCCCGAAGCTAATATTTGGAAGTTCCGACAACGTCTGGGGGTTGACGTTCCAATTGCTCCTCTATATCAATTAACATACACAATATCACAATTTGTACAATCATAAGTGTTTCATAATGCACATGTATTAAATGAAATATATACAATGCATGTTCATGATAATCCTGGGTATTTTACCATCAATTTCATCACAAAATTATTCTAATATTCAAAACTCATCTAAGTATAATTAATACTTAGATTTTTGCCCCACTAAAACCATTAAATTCACAATTCTACTTCTTGAGACAATTTGTAGGCCTATATCTCTAGATTACTCCAAATTAAAAATCATCTCATTTGAAATCCTACAGATCGAGATATCATCAAAATACAAGAACATGTTCAGTAAAATATTTAGTTCATGCTCTTCCAACCGATACCCTTACTTTGATTAGATCAATATTTTTTGAGTCAAAACGAAAATCTATAATTTATATGGAGATAGATAGAAAAATGTGTTATGAATCTAACACTTCAAAAATCAGGTCATTTGGAGGTCGGACGACAAAGTTATGGCTGAAAGAATCAATCAAGGTTTTGTCCATATAAGACTAAACAAAAAACAGACGAATGCAAAAGCAGATGAATGGAAAGCAGACGAATCGAAAAAGCAAGCGAATGGAAAGAGCAGACGAATGCAAAAGCAGACAAATGGGAAGCAGACGATTCAAAAAAGCGGACGATTCAAAAAAGCAGATGAATAGGAAACAAATGATTCAGATGGTCAACTTAAGACAAAACAAAAGTCAATCTAAAACGATACAAATGGTCAATTTAAGACGAAGCAAAAGTTAACCTAAGATGATGCAGATAGTCAACCTAAGAAAAAGCAAAAGTCAACCTAAGACGATACAACTCTATAGACGATATGACATTATCACAGACGATGTATCTCTTAAGACGAATGACATCATCACAAACGATATGACGTCATCAAAGACGATATGACGTTATCACAGATGATACATCTTTACACTCTTAGACTCAAAAACTTTTTTCATGAATATTACTAAGTTTTCATCAACTCATGTATAAACACCTATATATTCATACTTGTACAATGAAGAAACAGAGCTTATCACCTTTTCATATCTAATTCTCTACACTAATCCAATACATCATTTCATTGCTACTTTAACTCCAAGAATCATTTCCACAACATCTGATCACTAATAATCTATCAAAAACTAAATAACACTTTATCCACAATTTTCATCCCCTTAACACAGTGTTCAAGAATATAAATATATGTAAATGTTATTATCATGCACTGACAATAAATTCATCAACTTTACTTTAGAAATCCACAACTTTAACAATTATATTCACTACTTACTTGTTGAAGATTCCAAAAGCTTCAACTATCTTCAAACTCTAATTTCGTACAACATTACGTAAACCATTGCGAACACTAATCAACTTTTGGATTTTTTCTCTTAAGGCAACAGAGACACTTAGCAATGGAGGAAGTGGTGAGGGATATAAAAAGGTAAGGTTAACTCCTAGAGGAGTTTGAAGGAAAAACTCTGTATATGGGAAGAATTCAGGGAAGATGATGACAAGGAAAGAACTTAGGAAAAAGAATAAGACCCCCTTTTTACTCTCAAATAACTCAAACTTACTTCTGAAAATTAATAAAAGCAACTTACATTTGTTGCTTTTCCTAAGGTCTAACTCTAACTAAGTTTCTTTTAAAACTATCTCCATTAACTCTCCTCTTACAATTTAACTATCTTTAAATCTTCTTTTAAATTTCTTTTTCCTATTTTCCATAATACTCTATAAATTTTGAAATAAATCCTAAATTCACCGAATTTCACAAATATATTTTTACTTCCACTAATCAATAAAATTTCCAAACTAATTAAATTTCAAATTCACAATTTTTCCAACAATCATAACTCTGTGCAATTATGCCCGAAATTATTCATAAGTGCATGTACAATTTTTCATGTGCAACAAATTTTACTATTCATGTGTATGTATATGACATATTATACATGAGCATGAAAAATACATTTCTAAGCTCTTATTGGTCACTCACATTTACTATTTTAACCTTCCCTCAGGTCACAGGATGTTACAACTCTCCCCTCCTTAAAAGAAATTTCACCCTCGAAATTCTTACCTATTTACTTGAACAGGTGGGGATATTGTCTCCTCATATGCTCCTCTGTCTCCTATGTTGCTTTCTCAGTTGAATGGTTCCTCCATAGGACTTTCACCAATGGAATAACTTTGTTCCTCAACTTCTTGATCTGCGATCCCATAATCTTGATCGGCTCCTTAATATAAATTAAGTTACTAGCAACCTAGATTTCCTAAGCCGGTATCACATGTGTCAGATCCGATCGATATCTTTGGAGCATACTCCCATGAAACACATTATGCAACTGAGACATCTCATTCGGTAAAGCCAACTTATAGGCCAAAGGTCCAATTCTCTCAATGATCTCATAAGGACCAATGTACCTAGAGCTCAACTTACCTTTTTTACTGAATCTCAAAACTCCCCCCCAAGGTGACACTCTCAAGAATACTCTGTCTCCCACACTATACTCCATATCACGTCGATGTTGATTCACATAACTCTTTTGTCTATCCTTAGCTGTTTTAATTCAAATTTGGATCAACTTTACCTTATCCACTATGTCCTGTATCAACTCCGGGCCTTCAACCATTCTCACTCCCTCTTCATCCCAATCAATGGCGACCAACATTTCCTACTATACAGTGCCTCATACGGTGCCATTCCAATACTACTGTGATAATGATTATTATATGCAAACTCTATTAATGCCATATACTGATCCCAAGCTCCTCTAAACTCCAACACAAAAGTTCTCAGCATATCCTCAATAGTCTTGATTGTTCTCTCACTCTGTCCATCTGTTTGAGGATAAAATGTTGTACTGAAGTTCAACTTAGTCCTCATAGCAGACTGCAAGCTCTTCCAAAATCTCGAAGTAAATCTAGCATCCCTGTCTGATACTATGGACACTAGAATCCTATGCAGTCTCACCACCTCATTCACGTATCTCCGAGCCAATTGATCAAGTAAGTTATTTTCTCTCACTGGTAAGAAGTGGGCCAACTTAGTTAACCGATCTATTATAACCCAGATCGCATCATGCTGCCTCAGAGTCTTAGGGAATCTTATGATGAACTCCATAGTGATCCGTTCCCATTTCCACTTCAAAATGGGTAACGAATGGAACTTCCCTACAGAAGCCTGGTGCTTAGCTTTCACCTGCTGGCATGTCATACATCTAGATATATACTCAGCCACTTGCTTCTTCATTCCTGGCCACCAGAATTGCTGCTTCAATGTGTGATACATCTTGGTAGTACTAGGATGTATAGCATAATCGACCATATGAGCTTCCTCAAGTATCTCCTCCCTCATATCATCCACATTAGGCACATACAGCCTCTGTATCAACCATAATGTCTCATCCCTCATCTCAAACTCGGAATCCAGATTTATCTGTACTTTCTCTATAAGCTTCATCATATCAGGATCTTCTCTCTGTACTCTTCTAATTTTATCATGTAGCATTGGTCTCAACTTCAATGTAGCAATCAAGGCCCTATCCTGTTCCAAATTCAACTTCACATTTAGAGCTCTCAAATGAATCAAATTGGGTAACCTTGATAACTGAATCTGAGCTGCACTGATATTAGACTTCCTGCTCAAAGCATCTGCCATCATATTAGCTTTCTCTAGGTGGTACTTAATAGTGCAATCATAGTCTTTCAATACCTTAATCCATCTTCTTTGTCTCAAGTTCAACTCCCTCTGACTCAGCAGATATCTCAAACTCTTATGATCTGTGTATATCTGGAAAGTCTCTCCATATAAGTATGTCTATAAATCTTTAGAGCAAAGACAACTGCAGCTAGCTCCAAATCATGTACTAGATAATTGATCTCGTGAGACTTTAATTGTCTCGATACATAGGGGATCACCTTGCCATGCTACATCAATAAACATCCCAATCCATGATGCAAAGCATCACTGTACACCACATATCCTCTGGTCCCTGATGGAATAGTCAACACTGGTGTAGTAGTCAACTGATGTTTCAGTTCCTCAAAGCCCTTTTGACACTCGTCGCTCCATCTGAACACTACATTCTTTTTCAAAAGTTTAGTCAAAGGGGATGAGATAAGAGAAAACTCCTCGACAAACCTCCGGTAATACCCAGCCAATCCTAGAAAACTTTGAATCTCTGACACATTTTTCGGAGCTCCCCAATTCATCACTACCTCCATCTTCTTCAGATCTACCTGTATGCCATCTCCAGTCATTGTATGTCCCATAAATACAACCTGATTTAGCCAAAATTCATACTTACTGAATTTAGCATACATCTGCTTCTCTCTTATAATCTGTAAGATGACTCTCAGATGCTCAGCATATTCCTTTCTACTCTTCGAATACACCAAAATATCATCAAGAAACACAATAAAAAATCAATCCAGGTAAGGCTGACACACCTTATTCATCAGGGCCATAAAAGCTGTCGGGGCATTAGTCAACCCAAATGACATCACTAAGAACTCGAACTGCCCATACCTACTCCTGAACACACTTTTAGGTATATCAACCTCAGCTATCTTCAACTTATAGTACTCTGATCTCAGATTTAGCTTAGTAAACACCTGAGCTCCCTGCAACTGATCAAGTAAATCATCGATTCTAAGCAATGGGTACTTATTCTTCACTGTCATTCGATTCAACTGCCTATAATCGATGCACAACCTCAAAGTCCCATCCTTCTTCTTCACAAATAATACTGGAGCTCCCCACGGTGAAACATTGGGTCTAATAAAACCCTTTTCTAGCAACTCCTAAAGTTGAGCCTTCAACTTCCTCAATTCCACAGGTGTCATCCTATATAGAGGAATGGATATAGGAGCAACACCTAGAACTAGATCAATTTTGAACTCTATTTTCCGATCTGGTGGTAATCCAGGTAACTCATCGGGAAACATAACCAGGAATCCTTAACCATGGGAATATCCTGTATACTCTGCTCAGCCCTAGTATCAATGATGTGGGCCAAATAAGCCCTGTATCAATCTCAATACACTCATGAAGGTTATCATCCTGGCTGGTACTGCTTGACTAACTCTTCTGAATATTACCCTTGGCTGACCAGGAGATTCTAACACTACTTCCTTGGTGTAGCACTTCATGATGGCCCTATGAGCAGTGAGTCAATCCATGCCTAAGATAACCTCAATCTCCCTCAGCTGTAGTATAATCAGATCTGCCTTCAACTCCGTTTGATCAATCCTAATTAAGTACCCCTAATAGACCTCTCCTATGACAATAGTACTACCTAGAGGTGTACTCACTTCTAGCCCATACTGTAGCAACTCCCTATCACAATGCAGTCTACATGCCAAATGCAGTGCGATAAAGGAGTGTGTGGATCCTGGATATAGTAGTGCAAATGCCTCAAAATCATAAATGAGAAGTGCACATGTCACAACATCCGATGAGTCCTGAGCCTCCTGCCTAGTTATAGCATAGACTTTGTCCTGAGACTGTGGTCAACTGCTCCGTCCTTCATTCCTCATGGAAGAACTCCTAGCTCTCCTTCTGCCTCTACCTTGGCCTTTCAGTCTAGATCCACCACCTCTGCTCTGCTGGACTGTAGTATTACTCCCAGATCGCCCACCACCAACAAACTAAGCTTCCAAAGTAGTAGGGTAATCTTTGATATGGTGGTCCATAGGGCCGCATTTGAGGCAAGCTCCCGTCAGCCTCCAACACTCACCACCATAACTCCTCTCATAGTGCTGACAAACTAGATACTGATTCAATCTCTGTCCTGCACTTCTTCCACTGATAGTCTGTGAAAATCTGCCCCTCCGCCCAAATCTTATCTGTCTGGATCCACCTGGTGGTCTAAATGCTTTGTTTTGATGCTTACTAAAGCCCCTACTAGAATTGCCCTGACTTGCACTATGCCTCTTTCCTCTGGACCCTTGCTTAGTCTCAGCTTGTCTCTCTCTCAGCAGCTGCTCAATTCTAATTGAAGCAGCTCTGAACTCAGTGAAAGTGCCCAGGTCTGAAAGTGCCAACCTTGTTCTGATTTTCATATTGAGCCCATTCTCAAATCTCCTACACTTGTCTTCTTCTGTAAGGTTCAAAGCAGTAGCATAACCCATTAATTTATTAAACCGGATCTCATATTCAACCATTGACATCCTACCTTACTTCAATTCCAAGAACTCCTGCATCTTCATGTCCAAATTGGGCATATAGTTGTCTATGAAGACCCTCATAAAGTCTCCCCACTTCAACTGGCAAGGCCTAGTGGTACTGTCTAGAACAGTCTTCCACTACTGGTAAGCTGGGCCCTGTAGTAAAGACACTGCATGGTCGAACCTCTCATTAGGCTCGTAGTTCCTCTGATCAAATACCCTTTCTGTTACCTCTAACCATCCCTCAACCTCAACAGGGTCTGTGCTGCTATAGAAGTCCACAGCTCCCTGTTTTCACAGCCTATCATACCTCTTCTCCCTTCTTTCGGAAACTTTAAGAGGCACTTCCTCAAATCGGGTCACCGAGGACCCCCTACTAGCTCCTATCAATCCTTGGTCAGCTGGTTGATAGATCTGATCACCTAGAGCAGATGGCTTATAACAAATAATAACTTCAATCATTATCCGTATGTTTCAAGATATTTCATGCTTAACATTCCTATATGTCCCAATAGTGCCAAACCATGTTGTGATACCACCTAAATGTAGCGCCCCTTTATCGTATACATACAGGGATGCTCGGAGGTCATTCCGGTACATATCCTACAATAAAGGCGAGCTACGTTCGATCTCTACATTATCTTCACATGGCATTATATTAATATTCAATCATAAAGCATCAATAAAAAGACCACGATATTTAAAAACTCAATTATTTTTCCTCATTTCATTGCACAAAACCGAAAGTCTATATTGTGTCTTTCAACTTTTACTACAAGAACATCATCAACCTAGTACAATAGTGCTACATGAAAGAGGAAAATCTATATATACAATCTATCTAAGTCGTTCAAAAATCCTAGCTGACTGACCTTTGAGCCATGACCTCTCTTGCCAAACACAATCTACACGGCGGGAAAAGCCTCTCAGTGGCTAGAGTTGTCTCTTGATCCTGAAAAGACAATGTTGCAATTTTGGTAAGTTTTGCGAACTCAAATGAGGTAACCATCATCGATGGTTCTCACAATTCATGCAATACGTTATTTCACGTATCGTATAAACACATATTGGACTTTACATAATATCACAATTTCACTTAGGCATAAGCAAATTCGACCTTTCAATCAATTAGACATACTTGATAAAAATGCATATGAAATGCTTATGAGACACTTTCTAATTATTACATTGTTGTGACCGAGTGCCTAAACTGTCTTGTATCTATTTCAGATACCAGGCTCATTACTAACTTTCCCTTATCCGATGAGGATACAAGGCTCATTATACATAATGAGCCTTAGGCTCCTATTCACTGTTTGAGCTTGAAGCTCTTTTCACTCATTGAGCTTTAAGCTCTAATCAGTGGCTACTCTGGTCATAATTGCTATTATTTGATTGTGCACTCATGGAATACATATACTACAGTTAACCGCATTATAAAGCACTTCAATATATATTTCACATTTTATAGTCATCAGACCTCCTATCTAGAATCAAAAATCAAACTCATTCATTCATCATTCAAGCATAATATAAGCAAACAATAATTAAGAGAAACTGTTTAGGTTACTCCCGAAGCTAATGCTTGGAAGTTTCGGCAACGTCTAGGGGTTGACGTTCCAGTTGCTCCTCTATATCAATTAACATACACAATATCACAATTTGTACAATCATAAGAGTTTCATAATGCACATGTATTAAATGAAATATGTACAATGCATGCTCATGATAATCCCTGGTATTTTACCATCAATTTCATCACAAAATTATTTTCATATTCAAAACTCATCTAAGTATAATTAATACTTAGGTTTCTGTCCTACTAAAACCATTAAATTCACAATTCGACTTCTTGACACAATTTGTAGGCTTATATCTCTAGTTTACTCCAAATTAAAAATCATCTCATTTGAAATCCTACAGATCGAGATATTATCAAGATACAAGAACATGTTTAATAAAATATCTAGTTCATGCTCTTCCAACTGATACCTTTACTTTGATTAGATCAATCTTTTTTGAGTCAAAACCAAAAACTATAATTTCTATGGATAGAGATAGAGAAATGTGTTATGAATCCAACGTTTCAAAAATCAGGTCATTTGGAGGTCAGACGACAAAGTTATGGCTGAAAGAATCCATCAAGGTTTTATCCATATAAGACTAAACAAAAAGCAGACGAATGCAAAAGTAGACGAATGAAAAGTAAATGATTTGAAAAAGCAGATGAATGGAAAGAGCAGACGAATGCAAAAACAGACAAATGGTAAGCAGACGATTCAAAAAAGCAGACAAATGGAAAGAGCAGACGAATGGAAAGAGCAGACGAATAGAAAAGCAGACGGATGAAAAATCAGACGAATGCAAAAGCAAACGATTCGAAAGAGCAGACGAATGCAAAGCAGACGATTCAGATGGTCAACTTAAGACGAAGCAAAAGTCAACCTAAGACTATACAACTCTATAGACGATATGATGTCATCACAGTCGATATGTCTTTACAGACGATACATCTTTACAAACGATGCATCTCTTAAGAAGAATGATGTCATCACAGACAATATAACGTCATCACAGACGATGCATCTCTTAAGATGAATGACGTCATCATAGACGATATGACGTTATCACAGATGATACGTCTTTACATTCCTGGACTTAAAATTTTTTTTCTTGAATATCATTAAGTTTTCATCAACTCATGTATAAACACTATATATTAATACTTGCACAATGAAGAAACAGAGCCTATCACCTTTCCATATCTAATTCTCTACACTAATCCAATACATCATTTCATTGCTAGTTTAACTCCAAGAACCATTTCCACAACATCTGATCACTAATAATCCATCAAAAGCCAAATAATACCTTATCCATAATTTTCATCCCCTTAACACAGTGTTCAAGAATATACATATACATAAATGCCATGATCATGCACTGACAATAAATTCATCAACTTTATTTCATAAATCCATAACTCTAACAATTATATTCACTACTTACTTGTTGAAGACTCCAAAGCTTGAACTATCTTCAAACCCTGACTTCACACAAAATTACGTAAACCATTATGAACACTAACCAACTTCTAGTTTTTTCTCTTAAGGGAGCAAAGACACTTAGCAGTAGAGGAAGTGGTGAGGGATATGGAAAGGTAAGGTTAACTCCTAGAAGGAGTTTGATGGAAAAACTCTATGTATGGGAAGAATTCAGGGAAGATGATGACAAAGAGAGAACTTAGAAAAAAGGACAAGACCCCTTTTTTACTCTCGAATAACTCAAACTTACTTCTAACAATTAGTAAAAGCAACTTATACTTGTCGCTTTTCTTAAGGTCTAACTCTAATTAAATTTATTTTAATACTAACTCCATTAACTCTCCTATTTCTTTTACCTGCTGGCACGTCATACATCTAGACACATACTCTGGCAGTTGCTTCTTCATTCTAGGCCACCAAAAATGTTGCTTCAATGTGTTATACATCTTGGTAGTACCGGGATGCATAACATAGGCTGCCATATGAGCTTCCTCAAGTATCGCCTTCCTCAGATCATCTACATTAGGCACACACAGCCTCTGTCTCAACCATAATGTCTCATCCCTCAATTCAAACTCGGAATCTGGATTTATCTTTATTTTCTCTATAACCTTCACCATATCAGGATATTCTCTTTGTACTCTTCTGATTTTATCATGTAGCATCGGTCTCAACTTTAATGTAGCACTTAAGGCCCTATCCTACTCCAAATTTAACTCCACATTCAGAGTTCTCAGATGAATCAAATTGGGTAACCTCAATAACTGAATTTGAGCTAGCTTTCTCTGGGTGGTACTTAATAGTGCAATCATAGTCTTTCAATAGCTCAATCCATCTTCTTTGTCTCAAGTTCAACTCCCTCTGACTCAGCAGATATCTCAAACTCTTATGATTTGTGTATATCTAGAAAGTCTCTCCATATAAGTAATGTCTCCAAATCTTTAGAGCAAAGATAACTGTAACTAGCTCTAAATCATGTATCGAATAATTGATCTCGTGAGACCTTAATTGTCTCGATGCATAGGCGATCACCTTACCATGCTGCAATAGTGCACATCCCAATCCATGATGCGAAGCATCATTATACACCACATATCCTCCAGTTCTCGATGGAATAGTCAACACTGATGTAGTAGTCAACCAATGTTTCAGCTCCTCAAAGCTCTTCTGAAACTCCTCACTCCATCTGAACACTACATTCTTTCTCAGAAGTTTAGTAAGAGGAGCTGAGGTAAGAGAAAACCCCTCGACAAACCTCCGGTAATACCCAACCAATCCTAGAAAACTTTGGATCTCTGGCACATTTCTCGGAGCTCCCCAATTCATCACAGCCTCAATCTTCTTTAGATCTACCTATATGCCATCTCCAGTCACTATATGTCCCAGAAAAACAACCTGATTAAGCCAACATCCACACTTATTGAATTTGACATACAACTGCTTCTCTCTCATAATCTGTAAGATGACTCATAGATGTTCAGCATGTTCCTTTCTACTCTTCGAATACACCAACATGTCATCAAGAAACAGAATCACAAATCGATCTAGTTAGGGCTGAAACACCTTATTCATCAGGGCCATAAAAGTTATCGATGCATTAGTTAACCTAAATGGCATTGCTAAGAACTCGAAATGCCCATACCTACTTCTGAATGCACTTTTAGGTATGTCAGCCTCAGCTATCTTCAACTGATAGTAGCTTGATCTCAGATCCAGCTTAGTAAACACCTGAGCTCCATGCAATTAATCAAGTAAATCATTGATTCTAGGCAGTGGGTACTTATTCTTCACTGTCACCCGGTTCAGTTGCCTATAATCGATGCACAACTTCCAAGTCCTATCCTTCTTCTTCACAAATAATACTGGGGCTCCCCACGGTGAAACACTGGGTTTAATAAAATCCTTTTTTAGAAACTTCTGAAGCTAAGCCTTCAACTCCCTCAGTTCCATAGGTGTCATCCTATATAAAGGAATGAATATAGGAGCAGCACCTAGAACTAGATCAATTGTAAACCCTGTTTTTCGATCTGGTGGTAATCCAGGTAACTCATCGGGAAACACATTTAGGAATTCCTTAACCAAATAAGCCTCACATCCTCCCTGCATCAATCTCAATGCACTCATGAAGGATATCATCCTGGCTAGTACTGCTTGACTAACCCTTCTGAATACTGCTCTCGGATGACCAGGAGATTCTAGCACTACCTCCTTGGTGTAGCAGTTCATGATGGCCCTATGAGTAGTGAGCCAATCCATACCTAAGATAACCTCAATCTCCCTCAACTGTAGTATAATCAGGTCTACCTTCAACTCTATTTGATCAATCCTAATTAAACACCCCTTACAGACCTCTCCTATAATAGTAGTACTACCTAGAGGTGTACTCACTTCTAGCCCATACTGTAGCAACTCTTTATCACAATGCAATCTACATGCCAAATGCGGTGCGATGAAGGAGTGTGTGGATCCTGGATCTAGTAGTGCAAATGCCTCAAAATCATAAATTAGAAGTGCACGTACCATAACATCTAGTGAGTCCTGAGCCTCCTGCTTAATCATAGCATAGACTCTGGCCTAGGACTACTGTCGGCTTCCCCGCCCTTCAGTCCTCATGGAAGAACTCTCAGCTCTCCCTCTGCCTCTACCTCGACCTCTTAGTCCAGATCCACCACCTCTGTTATGCTGGACTATAGTATTACTCCTAAATCGCCCACTAACAACATACTAAGCTTCTAAAGTAGTAGGCAATCTCTGATCTAGTGGTCCATAGAGCCACATTTGAGACAAGCTCCCGTCAGCCTCCAACACTTACCACCATGACTCCTCTCACAGTGCTCACAAATTGGATACTGATTCAATCTCTATCCTGCACTTCTTCCACTGACAGTCTGTGAAAATTTGCCCCTTTCCTTAGATCCTCTCTGTCTGGATCCACCTGGTGGTCTAAATGTTTTGTTCTGGCACTTACTAAATCCCCTGTTAGAACTACCCTAACTCGCACTAGGCCTCTTCCCTCTAGACCCTTTCCCAGTCTCAGCTTGCCTCTCTCTCAACGGTTGCTCAATTCTAATTGAAGCAGCTCTCAACTCAGTGAAAATGCTTAGGTCTAAAAGCGCTAACCTTGTTTTGATCTCCATATTGAGCCCATTCTCAAACCTCCTACACTTATCTTCTTCTGTAAGGATCAGAGTAGTGGCATAACCCATTAATTCATTAGATCTGACCTTATATTCATCCACTAACATCCTACCCTACTTCAATTCCAAGGACTCCTGCATCTTCATGTCCAAATAGATCTTGGGCATATAATTATCTCTGAAGACCCTCAGAAAGTCTCCCCACTTCAACTGGCAAGGCCTGATGGTACGGCCTGGAACAGTCTTCCACCACTGGTAAGTTGGGCCTTGTAGTAAGGACACTGCATAGTGAAACCTCTCATTAGGCTCGCAGTCCATTTGGTTAAATACGCTTTCTGTTCTCTCTACCATCCCTCAGCCTCAGCAGGGTCTGTGCTTTCATAAAAGTCCACAGCTCCCTGCTTTCGCAGCCTATCATACCTCCTCTCCCTTCTTTCGGGAACTCTAGGAGGCATCTCATCAGATCGAGGCACTAACGACTCCCTACTAGCTCCTACCGATCCTTGGTCAACTGGTTGATCAATCCAAACACCTAAAGCGGATGACCTATAACAAACATAACTTCAATCATTATCTGTATGTCTCACGATATTTCATTCTTAATATTCTTATATTTCCTAACAGATGCTAAACCATGCTATGATACTAACTAATTGTAGCGCCCCTTACCGCAGGCTATATACTGGGATGCTCGGAGGTTGTTCCGGTACATATCATAAGATAAGGGCGAGCTATATTCGATCTTTACATTACTTCACATGGCATCATATTAATATTCAATCGTAAAGCATCAATAAAAGACCACAATATTTAAAAACCAATTCTTTTTTCTCATTTCATTGCATAAAATCGAAAGTCTATATTATGCCTTTCAATTTTTACTATAAGAACATCATCAGCCTAGTATAAAAGTATTATATGAAAGAGAAAAATCTATATATATACAATCTATCTAAGCCGTCCAAAAATCCCAGCTGACCGACCTTTGAGCCATGACCTCTCTTGCTAAACACAATCTACACGAAGAGAAAAGCCTCTCAGTGGATAGAGTCGTCTCTCGGTCTTGAAAAGACAATGTTACAATTTTTGTGAGTTTTGCAAACTCAAATGAGGTAACCATCATCGATGGTTCTCCTAATTCATGCAACACATTATTTCACATAGCATATAAACATATATTGCAATTTACATGATATCACAATTTCACTTAGGCATAAGCAAATTTGACCTTTCAATCAATTAGACATACTTGATAAAGATGCATATGAAATGCTTAGGAGACACTTTCCAATTATTACATTGTTGTGACTGAGTGCTGGAACTGTCCCGTATCCATTTTGGATATTGAGCTCATTTATAATTTTCCCTTATCCGATGAGGATACAAGGCTCATTATACATAGTGAGCCTTAGGCTCCTATTCACTGTTGAGCTTGAGGCTCTTTTCACTCATTGAGCTTGAATCTCTAATCCGTGGCTACTCTGATCACAACTGCCATTATCTGATTGTGCACTCATGTGTAGAATACACATTCCATAGTCAACTGCATTACAATGTACTTCAATATACATTTCACATTTTACAGTCATCGAATCTCCTTTCCGGAATCAACAATCAAACTCATGCATTCATCATTCAAGCATAATTTAAGAAAACAACAATTGAGAGAAATCGTCTAGGTTACTCACAAGTTACTCCCGAAGCTAATGCTTGGAAGTTCCGGCAACGTGTGTGGGTTGATAGTCCTTCACTCCTCTGTATCAATTAACATACACAATATCACAATTTGTACAATCATAAGTTTTTAACATTAATGTATGAAATGAAATATGCACAATGCGTGTTTATGATAACCTGGGTATTTTACCATCAATTCCATCACAAAATTATTCTCATATTCAAAACTCATCTAAGTATAATTAATACTTAGGTTTCTACCCCAGTAAAATAATTAAATTCACAATTTGACTTCTTAAGACAATTTTTAGGCCTATATCTCTAGTTTACTCCAAATTAAAAAATCATCTCACTTAAAAACCTACAGATCGAGATATCATCAAAATACAAGAACATGTTTAGTAAAATATCCAGTTCATACTCTTCTGACCGATACCCTTACTTTGAATAGATCAATCTTTTTTGAGTCAAAACCAAAAGCTATAATTTCTATGGAAGGAGATAGAGAAATGTGTTATGAACCCAATGCTTCAAAAATCAGGTCATTTGGAGGTCGGATAACAAAGTTATGGCTGAAAGAACCTATCAAGGTTCTGTTCATATAAAACTAAACAAATAGCAGATGAATGGAAAAAGTAGGAGAATGCAAAGAGCATACAAAAGCAAAAGTAGAAAAATGGAAAGAGCAGATGAAAGCAAAAGTCGATGAATGCAAAAGAATATGAATGCAAAGAGCAGACGATTCAAATAGTCAACTTAAGACGAAGCAAAAGTCAACCTAAGATGATACAGATGATCAATTTAAGACGAAGCAAAAGTCAACCTACGATGATACAGATGATCAACTTAAGACAAAGCAGAATTCAACTTAAGATGATACAGATGGTTTAATTAAGAGGAGCAAAAGTTAACTTAAGACGATACAGATGGTCAACTTAAGACAAAGCAAAAGTCATCCTAAGATGATACAGATGGTCAACTTAAGACGAAGCAAAAGTCAACACAAGACGATATAGATGGTCAACTTAAAACGAAGCAAAAGTCAACCTAAGACGATATAGATTGTCAACTTAAGACAAAGCGTCTTTGCAGACGATACAACTCTATAGACAATATAACATCATCATAGATGATACATCTTTACAGACGATGCATCTCTTAAGACGAACAACGTCATCACAGACGATATGTCTTTACACTCCTGGACTCAAAAACCTTACTTTTGAATATCACTAAGTTTTCAACAACTCACGTATAAACACCTATATATTCATACTTGCACAATGAAGAAACAGAGCCTATCACCTTTCCATATCTAATTCTCTACATTAATCCTATCCATCATTTAATTGCTATTTCGACTCTAAGAACCATTCCGATAACATTTGATCACTAGCAATCCATCAAAAACTAAATAACACCTCATCTATAATTGTCATCCCTTTAACACAGTATTCAAGAATATAAATATACGTAAATACCATGATCATGCACTGACAATAAATTCTTCAACTTTATTTTAGAAATCCACAACTCTAACAATTATATTCGCTACTTACTTGTTGAAAACTCCAAAAGCTTGAACTATCTTCAAACCCTAACTCCACACAACATTACGTAAACCATTGTGAACACTAACCAACTTTTGGTTTTTTTTTCTTAAGGGAGGAAAGACACTTAACAGTGGAGAAAGTGGTGAGGGATATGAAAAGGTAAGGTTAACTCCCAGAAAGAGTTTGATGGAAAAACTCTGTGTATGGGAAGAATTTGGGAAAGATGATGATAAAGAAAGAACTTAGAAAAAAGGACAAGACCCCTTTTTTACTCTCGAATAACTCAAACTTACTTCTGACAATTAATAAAAGCAACTTAAACTTGTCGCTTTTCCTAATGTCTAACTCTAACTAAGTTTCTTTTAAAACTAACTCTATTAATTCTCCTCTTACAATTCAACTATCTCTAAATCTTCTTTTAAATTTCTTTTTCCTATTTTCCATAATACTCTATAAATTTTGAAATAAATCCTAAATTCACCGAATTTCACAAATATATATCTACTTACACTAATGAATAAAATTTCCAAAATAATTAAATTCCAAATTCACAAATTTTCCAACAATCATATCTCTGTTTAATTATACCCGAAATTTTTCATGAGTGTATGTACAATTTTTCATGTGCAATAAAATTCACTATTCATGTGTATGTATATGACATGTTATGCATGAGCATGAAAAATACATTTCTAAGCTCTCATTGGTCACTCACATTTACTATTCTAACCTTCCCGCAGGTAATGGGATGTTACACTGTGAGTAACCTAGATGACATCTCTTAATTAATTATTGCTTTAAATTCTGTATTGAACTATTTTGTGGAATTTATTGTGTTGATTTCGGACATTAAATGTACGAGGCGTTTGATGCATGAATGACATATTGGAAGTGTTCCTTGTATGCGAATATGACGAAATATGTGATTTCTCAACATTTTGATGAATGTCGGACTAATATCCAATGACATATATGAATCATGAATCTAAATGTGATTGTGTAATTGAAATCAAATGACTAAGTTAATATATGTGAATATGATGCATTTCATTACATGAATACATGATCAGATAATGAAAGTTGTGACTTGAGTAGCCACCGAAAATAAGCTTAGAGCTTAAAATGTGATTAAGAGCCAAAGGCACTCGGTCACAACAACATAATAATTGAAAGTGAGTGTCACGAACATTGCATAAACATTTTAATATATATGTTTGAGTGATTGAAATGAAATTTCAACTTCTACTTGGATGAGAACGTGAATATTTGTGAACAAAGTGCTATATAATTATAACGCCCCGTGTTAGGGGTTAGAACATTAAGGAAATTTAATGCACTGTATGCTTTGCATAATTGAGTATTCGCTGATAAGTGCATATGTATTTTTGACGTATCCAAATAATTGTGCATGCATGCATTGACAATTTCGAGTATAATTGGTTTTCAAATTTAATTTAATAGAGAGTTGTGGTTTCTAGGTATCAAAAAATCATCTGGAGAATGTTATTATCATTTCGGTATTTTTGGAAATTTTAGGAATTTTTCTGAAAATTTTGGGATATTAAGAAAATTAGACAAATGACATATTGACATGTAGAACTTCTATTTGGGTGACAAGTGGCTCAAATGCAATGGATCCATGTGTCAATGGATTAAAAAGACACGTAAGCATGTGTTTGAAAGGCAAAATTTTCTGTAGCTCTTGGGTGGTACTTCGGTTTGGCTTTGTTCTTTATCAATACCGAAAACTCTCTCCTAAAGTCTTCATCGCAAAATAACTTGTTGAATTGGTTGCATGTGATTTTGAAGAGTTGGAGTTTAAACTAGTAATCCGTATGGTTGTTATGATTTGTGTACTGAATTATTCATCACATAGTTAATAGTTCGGTGTTTATACATTGAAGACGCTTAATATCTAAAGCATGAATGAGAATTTTAGGTAGACTGCATTTGTTGCCTCTATATATGTGATGATTGGTATGTTATAAGATGGATTTGAAGTAGTTTTTAAGTTTAGAAAATCACTGAAACTATGATTAGAAAGACTACAGAAAATACATGAATGTTGATTTATAAACATACTATGTTTTTGCTGTTATCATATGAGAAACTGTTGAGTGTATATAGAAATGAATTAAAATGAGTTTATGATAGGGAATGAGGATTAGATGAGATTGGGATGTAGAAATGAATTCAATGAAGTGTAAAAAAATTGATGAAGATGGAAGAAAGAGAAAGTGCAGAAAAGTTTGTAAATTGTGTGAATGAGATTCAGATTTTTAATGGTTGTGTGTAATCTGAAATTTTGAATTTGTTATGTGTTGTGGAGATAAAATGGAAGTAGGAAGGATGATTAATGCATCAAATGTATTGATTAAAAAGTGTGAAAGAGAGAAAGCCTGGAAAGAAGGAGGAAGAAGAGAAGAAGACTGCGATTTCTAGGAAAATGGTTGATGAAAAAGTTGAGATTTGGGAGTTTAGTACATCCAAATTTGTAATTGAATGTTTAAGGAGTGATATTGCATTAGATGAAGTGAATTTGAGAGATTATGAGTGAAAGTGATGTTATAATGGATGTAGGAACCATTGGAGATGCTTTAAAGAGTGTAGTTAGTGATTTAGAACTTTTAGTGATGTGAGGAAGACCCTGTAGAAATCCCTTCATCTGATTCATATTAAACTGAATCCCTTCATTTGATTCATCTTAGACTGAATTTCTTTGTCTGATTCATCTTAGACTGAATCCCTTCGTCTGATTCATCTTAGACTGAGTGCTTTCATCTAATTCATCTTAGACTGAATCACTTCGTCTGATCTATCTACACTTTTGGAAATTTCTGGTTTTGACCCTATAGATGAAAACTTTTCTTTTCAAAGTCTTCATAAAATTTTTAGCTCTCTAAGTTCTCTTCCCCTAAAACAACCACAATTCGATATCTCTAGTGAAAGTTATGCCAATTGTCCCAAGATAGGTACAATATGATCGAGGACATAATCATGTTTGATTCTTTTGAACATAACTTTGTCATCCGACCTCCAAATGACACGAGACTTGAACCAATGGATTCTTAACACATTTTTATAACTCTACATAAAAATTGGTAGGCTTATTAATTGTGTTGGAAAATATTGATTGAATCAAAGTGAGGGAATTTGTTGGAATAGTATGAACTGAAATATTTTACTGAATATACTTTGGTATTTTGCTTACATCTTGACCTGTAGAGCTCCGAATAGGATGATTCTTGATTTTAATTAACCTAGAGACATAGTAATACAAATTGTATGATGATATTAAATTCTAATTCTGCTTCTAAGAATTTATGAACCTGATTGGAATTTGAGATAAGAATTATGTTGAGGCTTAAGTACAGTTGCAAATCTTTTGAGTATAACTTTCAACATATTGAACCAAATGGAATGATCTTGATTTCATTAGAAACTTAAGACATGGAAGAAAAACTTTACAGAAGGAAGTGTTATAAAATTATCTCACCTTCCTGATGGGAATAATTGAGCAAAGTTGACCCGAAAGTTAGTTGTGAGATAAATCTGGATTGAGAAATTAAGTATGGTTTCACATGATTGATAATGTGACAAGATTCAAGGATAAGAAACTCGAAATTTGTCATAAACAGGCCTCATACATATTTAGTATACATGAATGTGCATAAACAATTTCATAATTATGCAAAATAGTGATATGTGTTTGTATTAAATGTTATAGAGGAACGTATAGAGCGACCACTTCCATATATTGCTGGGACTTTGAGGCAATAAGAAATAAGGGAGCTTTTGTAAGTAATTTAGACAGTCAATTTTGTAAGTAATTCAGTATGTAATTTTTTATAGTTTTGCTTTGATTGTTTTGATTGCTATTGATTTGAAACATTGAATGATTTTCAAAACTGTGACAATGTGATATGCTTGAATCTGTTAAGTCCTAGTTGTAGGTAAATACGCATGCCTATAAGGGTCTGCAGCTGCTTTTGTGACACTCTAGTGTCTGACACTTTGGTGTCTTCTGTTATTGACACTTCGGTGTTGAGACTTTGGTCTCTTCTGTGACATATCAGTGTTGAGACTTCGATCTTTTATGTATAAGTCCCGTTACCGACTTTTGTAAATGGATTTAGCAGTCATATGATTTTATATTCTGATATCTGTTTGATTCTAACATAAACTAAATTGTGTTCTGATTTTGAAGGGTTTATACCCTCTTATGTTATACTGGTTTTGTTAATTATAAAATATGTTCTGAAATTCATTATGTCCGATTTATTGTTAAAGTAATCTTTTAATGTAGATTAGTTATTACTCAATAAGCTATATGTTTAGCATGGTAGATTTGCCCCGTGTAGGTTCAGAGCGAGGATTATAAAGACTGGGATGGGTCAACCGCAATGGCCAACGGAGTCTGAGTCTTATTTTGACAAAAATATATTTTGAGTTTATTTTGACTTGTATATAAAGTCTATGACTCTAAATTGTTGTAAGTTTTTGTAATAACTATTTTTAGGCTGATTTTTGGTTTAAAACAAGTTTGTTTCCAGTTCAACATAAAATATGATGTATGATTGTTCTGAATTGCTTCCAATGAAAGATTTTTAATGCTATGCTTCCACGAAGTGTTTTGGTTTGTTTGTACTGTCTTGTGTGACACTCGCTATCCTCCTAGGGGGTATTTGGGTGTTACACCTTTTTACTATCAGAGCATGATTTAGGTGATTTTGGTTTAACTAATGCTTAACTATTGCTTCTATTTGAGTGTGCAAGTTGTGTCTAGCGTAAGGTGCCTGTTCCATGTTTTGATTCTAGAATTTAAGATGGAAGGATCATGCAATGTTATTGACGAAGTTGCTGAGAGCAATCATTTGGAGCAAACCCATCCATCAATATCTAGACCCTCTAGGCTTAATCGAGGTGAAAGTGCAGTGTCACCTCCTTCTCTAGCTCAAGGAGAGGTTTTATTTATTTTTTCCCAGGATATGATGACATTATTGCATCGTATGACTGCATCCAAGGATCCAATTGATTAGCTGCGAAAGTATGGAGTGAAGGAATTTGTTAGGAGATCTTTGGAGGAATCTAAAAGGGCTGAGTTCTATATTGAGAAATTGAAGAGAGTGTTGGATGAGATTAGTTGCCTAGCAGAGCAAATGGTGCACTGTGATGTCTCCCTTCTGCAGGGAGCAGCTTATGAATGATGGAAGTTCGTTATGAGGAATCTGCAACTACCTGTGCCCCTGACTTGGGATTACTTTGCCTAAGAATTTAAACCTAAGTATGTGAAAGAGACTTACAGAAAGGATAAGTGGAAGCAATTTCTGAATCTGAAACAGAGGAATTTTTCAGTTGTTGAGTATGATCAAAAGTTCAACTGGCTCAGTAAGTATGCCCCTAAATCTGTGCTTACTGAGGAGTTCCAATGTCATCAGTTCGAG
Source organism: Erythroxylum reticulatum (assembly GCA_025504915.1). Lineage (NCBI taxonomy): Eukaryota > Viridiplantae > Streptophyta > Magnoliopsida > Malpighiales > Erythroxylaceae > Erythroxylum > Erythroxylum reticulatum. The sequence continues at coordinate 5,272,605 of JANSVA010000002.1, read as the reverse complement.
GATAGATTGCTTGAATCCATCAAGGAGCATCTGGAAACATTTACTCTATTATAATAAGTGGCTTACCATCAATTAGTAGAAGTTGCTATAAAGATTGAGAGGTATGAGACGATCAGAAGAGAAAGAAGTCAGCGGATGGGATTTGTTAGAGGAGGTCAGTCCTTGGGCAAATGAAGTAGGGAAGGTGCTTCTTCCACACTAGAAGTTACTCAGAGATCTGTAACTCAGGGAAGGTCACAAAATTATCACTCAAAGACTGCTTCTAATAGGGGGTTGTCTGGAGGTCAAGCTTCTAGTCCCCCAGAATGCCCTAATTTTTCTGTGCATCATTAGGGTGTTTACAGGAGGGCTACAGGAGTATGTTTTATTGTGGTATTATTGAGCATCTAATAGCTAGTTTCCCTCTCGGGCATGCTCAGACATCACAAGCTAGAGGTTGAGGAGGATATAATCAGAATAGAACTAATCCGAGTTCCTAGTCAGAAACTATGAATCAACCAGTTGTGCCTTCTGCTCCAGCTTAAGCTTATGCACTGAAAGCTCATAAGGATTATGACGCACAAGACATTGTTGCTAGTATTGTTTCTCTCTTTAATTCTGAAATGCATGCATTGATTGACCCTGGATCCACTCATTCTTATATTTGTGGGGGAGAAACGTTTGATAAGGAATTGCCCGTAGTTCAGATAGAGTATGACATGCATGTAACCAGTCCTCTAGGTAGTAGTGTGTTGGTCAATCATGTGTATAAGAATTGTCCTATTCTGATCCAAGGAAATGAGTATGTAGTAGATCCGATCAGATTACCTTTTCATGAATTTGATTTGATTTTGGGATGGATTAGTTGTCCAAACACTAGGCAGTATTAGATTGTGGTGCAAAAATAGTTATTCTTAGGAAGTCAGATCAGCCTACAATAGTATTGTATGGCGTCTGCACTAGTTCCTTATCTAATGTGGTATCTACTATGCAAGCCTGAAAACTCCTCAGGATGGGATGTGAAGCTTATCTAGCTTTTATGATTGATTCTAATAAGGAGGGAGGTAAATTGCTAGATATTCCTGTGGAGAATGAGTTTCCAGATGTGTTTCCAGAGGAATTTCCTAGACTCCGTACCGAATGAGATATGGAGTTATTTATTGAAGTGATGCCTGGCACTATTCCTATATGTAGAGAAGAAGACTCGCAATGAGCCAGGATATTACTAGAGCAGATGGCCGTTAACACTCAACAATTTGACACTCGTAATGAT
>JANSVA010000002.1:5260726-5271253 GCA_025504915.1 Erythroxylum reticulatum | reverse complement strand
TACTTCCACTAATCAATAAAATTTCCAAACTAATTAAATTCCAAATTCACAATTTTTCCAACAATCATAACTCTGTTCAATTATACCCGGAATTATTCATGAGTACATGTATAATTTTTCATATGCAACAAATTTCACTATTCATGTGTATATATATGACATATTATGCATGAGCATGAAAAATATATTTCTAAGTTCTCATCGGTCACTCACATTTACTATTTTAACCTTCTCGTAGGTAATGGAATGTTACAACTTTGCTCCGTGATATATGTTTTTACACGTAAATTTATGCTTCGTATAAGTATGTGATAGCAATAATAAGAACGAATGTGAGTCTCATTCATATAGCATTCATATAAGACTAAAATTCTTTGAATGATTTGCAAAGCTGTAATGAGTGACCATATGATATGCCATGTTATGTGAGTATCTGAAAAATAATTACATGTTCTGAATGAATATCCGTGATATATGTTATGAGTGTTTATAATCCGGTGAAATCATCAATGATGGTTTACTCATTGAGTTTGCAAAACTCATCAAAAATTGCAAAGTGATTTTTCAGGTACGAGACAGGAGACCTAGTTCTTTAGACATGACTAATTTTGTTATGACTCAGAGGTCTGTCAGCTGGCCCCAAGAGTATTGTGTCTTGTATTTTTGTAGTTTTTGTTAGAACCTATATTAGGTTATGTAAATACATGTCTAAAGGAAACAATGTAAATTTTGTGGATGAATGCAATGAATGATTTTAAAATTTCCTGACTTTTAAATGATGTTAGTTGATGCCATGTGTAAGTTGGATTTGTTTTTACTTTAACATGCCATTATCATAGGTTATGTACTTGAATATTCTTGAATGTTTAGGTATGTACCCTATGGTAGTGAGATGTAGCATGTTGCACTCAAATCTTATGAATGAAGCATCAACTCCAGGATTTCTTTCTGAACTTTAATTATATTCGTATATTATGTTATAATACTAGTGTAATAAATCTTTCGAAAAATCTTGTGCATCATTTTATGACTAAGCATATAAAAATCAAGAATCATTTTCTTAGAGATCTTGTTTTAGAATGAACCCCTGATCTTTTGCATATTAATACTGAAAATCAAGTAGCTGATATCTTTACTAAGACACTTTCAGAAGATAGATTTTGTTCATTAAAAAAAGAGCTTTGTATGTACAGATTATCTGACATTTAATTGTGTTCGAATATACTAAGTTACCCTTGTTTGCAGGTATTAGCAGGCTCCTCCTAAAAGGAAGGCCCTTATTAGGTTATATGCGTTAATTAGAAGGCTCCTCCTAGCTCAAAAGGGAAGAGTAACCTTTGTTCTTAAAGTTGCAATTGTTTCTATTGATGATTTTATTCTTGCATATTTGTGATAATCTTATTGGTTTGTTTGATCTCCAACCTTTCTTTTTGATAATAATAAAGGGGGAGAGAAGATATATTTTGATAATGACAAAAGGGGAGAGTTAAGAGTTAAGTTGATATATTTTGCTTTAGATGATGTTGAGCATGATGAAATACTAATATATGATATATTAACTGTTCATCTATCTTACAAACGATAGGCTCTTTACTTTAAAAGAAGTAAGAAAGGCTCCTTCTAATTATGACTGTGAGTTAGAACCTATAAAGTTTATAGGTATCTTTCAAAATTTTTTATTATCGTTTGATTTTTGAAAATATATCTATTATTGATTGTTATCATCAAAAAAGGAGAAATTGTTAACTCAAGGTTTATTATTAATGTTTTTTATGATAAGGTTATAATATTTTAAAATTCAAATTAGATTTATTTCCTTGTATAAATAACGATATAATTCTTAAATAGAAATAAAATCATAGGATAAATGCTTCCTTTCTTGTAGGAACTTTCCTTATTTATTTCATAATATCCAGAATTATCTTGTTAATCTCGTTGGATTTATTTCCTTGTCTAGGATCCTGCTAATCAAATGATTCAGCTTTTAGCTTCGTCTGAAGATTGAAAAATTCCAGCACAGATGATATTGAAAATTTGTTAGATACAAAATCAACTCAGAGCAAAATTGAAACAACAGTTAGTTAAAGGAAATGCTTATTTAAGGAAGAGCCATTGCATTTGCTTGCAAAAGATATAGACACGAGACTTGCAAAATATCTTAGAGTATTAATATTCTTGAAAGTTATATCAAACTCTTTGTACTTCAGAAAGTGATATCACTTTATTAAGAGAGTCTGTAAAATGTTTCATACAGTTTTTGTTGAGAGTTTGTAAAAGTTAGTAAAATATTACAATATGGAAGGTTGAAAAACCTAAAAAAATATAAACTTGTGAGTTTGAAGAAACTCGTCAAATTATTACTTCGTTTTTATAGTGAAATATTCAAGTTGGATATTGGGGATTGGACGTAGACTCCGTTATAAGCTGAACCAGTTTAATAAATTTACTGTGTCATTTTCTCTATTCCTAACTTTTAAATTTCCACATTATAAGTTTGTGTTTTTAAGAGGCTCTTTTAGTTTTACAATATGCTCCTATTTTTATATCACAAGAGATTCCTTTCGTTTTTAAATATTAGAAAACTCCTATCAATTAACATACTCCTTTCTTTTTGAACGCTAGCAAACTCTTTTCGATTAAACAGGTTCCTTTAGTTTTGAGTGTTATTCGACTATTTTTTATTAATAGACTCTTTTTTTTTTAACGTTAACATAATCATTTCTAAAATTTATAGGATCTTTCTATTTATAAATTTATTTTGTAACAAAATCTTATCTCTTTGAAAGTATCTTGAATCTTTTATTATACACAATTTACCCCTCTTACTTTATTAACTTAAGACTATTTAAGGTTTTTTTTTTAAGTCCACTTGTATACAGCGTGGATGTTTTACAATTCGTTGAGATGTTGAAATTAAAAAATCTCCTCTAATTGCACTGTAGTAGTTGTCTCCGCGACCTTTAATATCCCCGCCAAAAAAAAGATAATTAAGGTTGACTTCCCAACTGTTATACTTATGGGCAACAGATCATATACCCAGAACTTCTGTGCCAGGGACTGGCCCTAACAATAGATAATGTTAGGTAGATAGAATGTCCATTGCACGGTGTTTGTGAGAACTATCACTCGGTCACACCTCGAAGAAAGAAAAGCCCAGTCCCCATCCTGAAATTGACTTACCACCAAAAGCCGAAAATAAAAATTAATTAAAACACAATAACGAATATATACTTGCAATAGATCTGATTTTAATAATTATACAATTCAAGGATCTATCAACGAACTTGGCGTGACAAGAAAATGAACAAAAACCATTTTTTAATGTATAATTCTAGGTAATGTGCCCAATTCACTCGTTGAACCACATCAGAATTAATCTTCCACTGAACGTGAAAGAGACTAGATAGTTACTCTTGTTCTTTCTTATCGTTCAATTCCTAACCAAAACACACCAACTCAACTCATTGATTACCCACGCAAACACATAAGCTTGCTGATTCCTGATGATCCTTTCTTCTTCTTCACCTGCGTGTTTCCATTTCTTCAGCTTGCCTCAGGCTCTTTAATGGCGACGTCATTGAGACACAGGAAACTCTTCCCTGCCCCTACTGACACCAACCAAACCAGTGATTGTCATGGTTTCTGCGACCCTGCTTGTCCTTACAACTGTTATTCCGACTATTATTTCCTCACACCGCCACCTCCACCACCGCTCTCCTCCCAAGAACATGCCATGTCTCCATTTCTGATCGTTGCAGTGATCATCCTTGCTAGTCTTATCCTTGCTGTTTGCTATTACTTGATCGTGGTCAAGTCTTATTCAGGTTGGTGTGGTTCCAGATACGAGAGACAGTCACAAGCTGATCAAGACGAAAATGCAGAAGAAGAGTTTCTCGACGAGAACCAAGTGCAACATCCAATATGGTTCATCACTACCATAGGGTTGCAGCAGTCTGTCATCAACTCGATCACGATTTTCCAGTACAGGAAAGGGGACCGGTTGATCGAGAGCACTGAGTGTTCGGTTTGCTTGACCGAGTTTCAAGAAGATGAGACTCTTCGACTGCTGCCAAAATGCAACCACGCTTTTCACATATCTTGTATTGATACTTGGTTGAGGTCTCACACTAACTGCCCCATGTGTCGTGCTCATATAGTTAATGATACTCCATTGGTTTCTGGACCTCAGAATTCTGAGAACCTGAATGCTGCTAATGTGGGTAACCAGATGGAGAACAATAACACTGATCCGGTCAGTTCTGAATTGAGCAATGCTCAGCAGAGAAATGAACATTGTGAGGGAACAATTGGGAGTGAGGAGTCAATTGATATTCCGAAGAGAGATGACAGTTCTATTCATGAGAATGGCGATTCACGTGTAGAAGAGAACTATATACACCCCATGACAAGATCCTTGTCAATGGACAGTCTTACTTCTGCAGCTCTGCTTCGAGAAATGCACAACTATCATAGTCCAGTTAAATTAGAGGAGACTTTGGTTGATCCGACAGAAACTGCAGGCAAGACATCCTCGGTTATCGACTCAAAACAACATGTGAGACCCGCAAGACAGTGCCTGCGCACAAGTCCTGTTTCAATGAAAAGGTCTTTCTCATGTGGTGGAACGATTTTTTCATCAAGACAAAGCAGAAACAGAAGTTGTGTTCTTCCACATTAAATGTACAGATCTTGTTGCAATATTGCACCAACATATATTCCTGTGCACTCTCAATGAACAAGAGTTCTGTCCTTGCCATAGCAGCTAGTAATGATAAACGATGAAGCACGGAGAAAGACAGGTAAGTAACTAGGAAAGGTGTATGTGCCTGAGAATAAGAAATTTGTATCACAAATTGTGCGGTATTTCGGTGCCTTAAAATAGATACGGCATCAATGTAGAGGATTTTTTTTTTTTTAAAGCAGAGATGAATCTGCTGGCTCTTAGCCAGGTTTGCCGGATAATGACGTATGAATAATAGTCTAATCCATTGTCTGTTTGCCCAATCACGAGGGTCTCGCAGCCTATTCGCTGAAATCACGACAAATTCTAAAGTTGGTGAATGCCGTAAGAATTTGAGAAGACACAATACATAATTCGATTGCAAGCAAATATATTAAAATTATATAAGAATAGACCATCAAACTTAATTTAATTTCGTGTTAAACAAATTTGATTATACACATTTTACATTAAATGACATTATACTCTTGATTTTGTAAAATAGTTTAGCAAAACATCGAAAACAAACATATTTAAGTAATTTTCAAGTCATATAAAAAAATTTATGAAATAAAGATTACAAAATTTTTATGTGAAGCAGTGATACTACATGAAACTTTGTCATTAAGCTTAGTATATAACGCCAGGTTCATAATTTTGATTGGGATTAGCACTCGAGACTTGAGAGTGAAAAGATAGCAATCATATCAACTGCAGAACCAGTCATGTTCAAGTGAAAATAGGCTTTGCTTCGGTTGCCATTTCTGCTTCGACGCTAGTTTGCTAGAGCAGCTAACGTTCGTTTGGAGATTGTCTTCAAGCCGAAGCTAAAACTGAAATATAAGCTACTGATAATCTAATGTTATCTAAGCCTTTGATAGCTAACCTGATTATAACTAAACCTCCCTGCGGGCGTGCGGGCGTGAGAGAGTACGTGAGACCTAAAGCATATTAGTATGAACAAATCTTTTATTTGGGTTAACCTGTTTTAACTCGGTTTCATGTCATTTCATCCTCAAATTTACGTAGGAGTTAAAGAAATATATGAATAAAACACTATGAAATGAAGTAGGAACATGTCAAAGATGGTCCTGATTGAAAGGGATGTTTATGACTTATTTGATACTTTCTAAAAAGTTTTGATTTCTTTAAATTAATCTTTAAATAGTCATTTCACTAACTACTGCAAGTTTTCTTATGGAAGAAAAAAATAAGAAGGTTAGAAGATAGAGGGGAGAGGTGGAGAGCTTTTGTTGTCCAATAACTTAAACATCAACTTCAGGGCGCAGATAAGTTGATAAGGGGTTCTCTTGGTTTCAGGAAGGTTGTAGGTTCGAATCCCCCTTATATATGCAACCGTTTTAAACTTGAGGTCAGAGTTTTGCCTCCCGCAAGGGACCTATCTGGCTCGAGCGGGGATTAATCTGAGTGTTGATGGCTTAAAGGTATCTTCCTATAGTTAGGACCCGCCTAGAATACCTCGTGGGAAACCAAAAAAAAAAACACTTAAACACCGTTAAAACTAGAAACTTTCTCTTGGACCCAGATCTATGAACCACCACATCAAAGCTACGCGAGATGTCCTAAACACTCCTGGCAACACTGGCCACACTGCGATAAAAGTTCGCCTACGCGAGAGAGAAGAGGACCCGCCTTCTACTCCTCCATCTCAGCCTACTCCTCTACTTAGCCACAACACAGTCGTCACTAGTCATCATGTCCTAGAAGACACAAGGAATTTTGATTAACTGGACGAGGACCCTGTGGAGATTGAAGAGGGCAATATAAACCTGTGACAAGGGAATTTAGATTAGGCGTTGAATTATCAAACTCCCTCAAAGGCAGATTAGATAAACGCTAGGAAAAAGTCGTCGTGGTCAAGCTATTAGGACACCGCATCAGTTTCACTATGCTCAAAAATAGACTCAACTCATTGTGGAATTTGTCTGGTCTTATGAAAATCACTGATATCGAAAATGACTTTTTCTTGATTAATTTTGTGCAGGAAAAAGACTATTTCAATGCCCTTACAAAGGGACGGTGGGTGATAATGAGTCATGCTCTATCAGTCCAACCATAGACCTCAACCTTCCGCCCTTCTTCCGGCGTTGTCTCGCATGTTGTTGCCTGAGTGCGCTTCCCTGAATTATCAGTAGCCCAGTACCATCTGTTTACTGAAAGCTCTCGGTAACTTGGAAGGCCGAATAGTGAAGATTGATGAAAATACACAGCATTCCCAGCGGGGAAAGTTTGTTTGAGTGGCGGTGGAGATAGATATCATCTCCCCTCTAAGGTCCATCGTAGAACTAGATGGAGAACGCATAAAAATTGCTTATAAAGGTTTGCCATAGATATGCTTCAAGTGTGGTCTGGTTAGCCATGACATTGCGGGATGTCCTAATCGGAATACAGCTCCTTCGGCAACAGACGGCACAATGGAGCCTCCTCCAACGGTTAACGCAACGGCTATTCATTCGTCCACACCTTCAGCACTACCTAGTAACGAGCTGTACAACCCTTGGGTACAAGTACAGAGCCGCAATCGCAGCTCGAACACCAATGTCCAGCTATAAGGATGTGATCGGCAACAACTTTCTAATCCAGCGATGCTATGAGGCTCGAGATATCAGCCCTTAGTACAAACCAATGGTCACACCTCATTTAAAGCATGTCCACCTTTTGTTGCAGTAACGGTCCAAAACATCTCAAGTCACAAATTTAACGTGGACCCTAATCACATGTCGATCATCATGCATGCATCAAGATGGAGAGCTAACATGGCTGGGCCATCCAGTAATGAACAAGTGGCGAGTCAGGTTGGTCCACCTACAAATCAACTTAATAACTCATTGACCCCACAGGCCCACACTAAAAAGCAAAACCAATCCATTGTGTCTAGGCATACATCCACCAGTCCTCAGAACATAGACACCAATCATGTGGCCATCGCCATTCCTTCCCATCAAACCTTGATCGTCCATGATAAATCTCTTACTATACCTATGACCGAAGAAATGGTTTGTGGAGGGATAGAGGAAGACATGATTGGCGACCATCCGCTTACTCCACGTTTGACCACTAAACATACCCTACCTCCCTCCCGGCCCCCCGATCTAGAGTGTAGCTTAGCTTCGACCAGTGAAGACAACATAGTAATGTATTCTCCGATGGATGAGCAGTAGCTGCATCACATGACTATTACTACTAACAGGCAAGTCGAGGAATTGGTTGCTCCCTAAATCTTGCAGTGATTACCATACCTCTAGTCCATTTTATGTCAATATTTATATGCAATTGTCAAGGGACGGAAGGCAAGACCTTCAAGCTGATTCTCTGTAATTACATCCGGATCCACAAACCTTTCCTTGTAGTATTGGTTGAGCCACAAATTAGTGGAATATGCGCCCAAAAGATTATCAAGAAGTTGGGTTTTCCTCACTTTTATCGGGTGGAAGCTGATGGGTTCTCTGGAGGGATTTGGCTGTTATGACACCCAGACATTCAGCTAAAAATTCTCCTAGCTCACCGTCAATTTATCCATGTTAATATTGAGTGGGAGCTTACTTCTTTCAATTTCACTACCATTTATGCCAACCCTACCTACTCTCTACAACAGTTTTTATGGAAATATTTGCGTAAAATTGTCCGCGTTTCCTCTAAACCTTGGCTATTAGGAGGGGAGTTCAATGCAAAACTAACAAGCGAGGAAAAACAACGAGGCTCTAGAAATCGATCAACTGTTAATACCCAATTTTAAGATTGTGTACACAACTATCACCTACAGGATCTTGGATTTATAGGACCCAAATTCACATGGAGAAGAGGATTGATACTTGCCAGACTCGATCGAGTTTTCTGCTCCAATTCTTGGCGGCCTTCTTTCCAAAACACAACCGTTACGCATCTTTCTTTCTTAAAGTTAGACCATCGTCCTCTACTTGTGACGCTAACACAACCTACCCATATACACCATACTCCTCGGCCATTCCACTTTCAATCAGTATGGTTGACACATGAACACTTCGCTCAAACTGTAGCAGAACATTGGAATCCGAATATACCGGAGTTTTATGGTGCGATTGGAAATCTGGTAGACAACCTACAGAAATGGAATTCCTCTACATTTGACAATATTTTTCTTCGAAAAAAGCGACTCATGGAACGACTCGTAGGCATTCAAAAAGCTCTGGAAGAAGAGGACTCTAATTCACTGTGCGACTTGGAGACGTATCTGCAAAATGAACTTGAACAAGTCCTTTATCAAGAAGAACTATATTGGCACCAACATTCAAAATGTCAGTGGCTCGCACACGAGGATAAAAACACAAAATACTACCACGTGATCGTAACCGCCCAAAATCAGAGAAGACACATTGCCTCTCTACAGGATGAATAGGGTTGCGTGAGATTGGACCAGTAAGTATCAGACATTTCACACAGACTTTTCTAGAAACACTCTAGACAGAAGGTCTTTCGACCCCGGCATAAACGCTGCCTACCAGCTTTTTTCCTCCTCTCTCTCCTAGGGCTCTTCATAACCTGGCAGACCCAATGTTGGGACCTCGCCCTCGTGGTTCACGTGTCTGACATCCTAAGTAATATCTGAACGCGTGCTCCACAAGGGTAGTGAGCCACCACGAAGACAAACATCAAAACAACACCCTTCTCCTATTTCAGGACATATTTATTTAGGAAAACCTCAATCATATTGCCCTATCTTGAGGCAATTAGCATAACTGTCATTTGGGATAATCAGATTAATATCATCTTAGGACAGTTTGAAAGAAGAAGACTTCGAGGTCTATAATTTCCATGAAGACCTCGAACGTGGATTCTATCGTCTGAAGGGTCAAAAATGGAGCAAACGATAGAATCAGACGAATAGTGTACAGAAGGAGAAGTTTAGGTCACATAGGCAGAAAGCAGACAAAGCAAAATGACAAACGAAACAAAAAGATAGACGAAACGGAAAGACAGACGAATCGCAAAGCAGACGATTCAGATGGTCAACTTAAGATGAAGCAAAAGTTAACCTAAGACGATATAGATGGTCAACTTAAGATGAAACATCTTTACAGACAATACAACTCTTAAGTCGAATGATGTCATCACAGACGATATGACTTCATCAAAGACGATACGTCTTTACAGACGATGCATCTCTTAAGACGAATGACGTCATCACAGACGATATGTCTTTATAGACGATATATCTCTTAAGACAAATAACGTCATCACAAATAATATGACATCATCAAAGACGATACATCTTTACAGACGATGCATCTCTTAAGATGAATGACGTCATCACAGACGATATGATGTCATCACAGACGATACATCTTTACAAATGATGCATCTCTTAAGACGAAGCGTCTTTACAGATGATACAACTCTTAAGAGGAATGACATCATCACAGACGATATGACGTCATCACAAACAATACATCTTTATAGACAATGCATCTCTTAAGACGAAGCGTCTTTACAGACGATACAACTCTTAAGACGAATGACGTCATCACAAATGATATGACGTCATCACAGACAATACTAATGTACACTCCTAAACCTCTCCCTTCTAAGAACCTTAACTTACGACCTAGAAGTCTGAAAATTCTATACTACATACTGTTGGAAAGCTAAAAGAGAGACCTATAACTTTCCTTTTGCCTATATCGGCCTTGTTAGAGCATCTCCCCCCTAAAGCCAAAACACAAATCCTACCCTAATGAAAACTTGAAATTTTCATATAAAGACTTGAAATGCCATAAACAACCATAATGTATATGTATTTCATTCACATC
>JANSVA010000002.1:5205461-5235032 GCA_025504915.1 Erythroxylum reticulatum | reverse complement strand
TCAAATCAATTTCTACTCCAAATTTCAATGGCTCAAAGTTCATAATTCCTAAAATCATGTATCTAATTTTCCAGTGCTATTGGACAGTCATTTCCAGTACCGGAAATCCATTCAGTCCGCCACTTGGCAATTTTTCCGGTCCGAAAAAGTATTCCGAAAAATTTCCAGAAAAATTTTAAAATTCCCTAAAATTGTAAAACGCACAAAAATTCACTCCAATTAAATTTTCAAGTACAATATCATATTTTTCACAATAAATACAATTATAAACACATATGCCGGGAAATGTCATGAATGCATGTACAATCATGTGCATATACAAAAATTGCCATTCATATATATATAGAGGCCATAATATGCATACTCATGCCGAGATCCATATACACACTCATAATCCGTCTCAATTTACTATTTTACCCTTCCCATCAGTGATGGGATGTTACAATTTATCTCGAGTCCATTTGACACCAATTTTTACTCCAATAGTCTCCCAAATTTTCCATATCATAGCCTCAATAAATCCAAAGCCATTGTTGAAATTTCTTTAATATTGTTTAATTTATTATTTTTATTTCCATTCATCAATTTATTTTCCACTTAGCATTTTTCCTAGACTAGTAATACCAAACATTTTTTTAGAGATTTTTCTAAAATTCTCCAAAATTCTTATTTAACAATTACACTCTCCAAATCAATTTTAACACCTAACAATCACAATTCTCAAATAATATCACCTTTACAATTCAATTATACTCGGAATATGTCAATGAATGCATGTACAATCATTTTAATGTGTGCAAAAATTTAAATTCACATATGCGTATACTGACATTATGCATGACTATGAAAAATGCAAATTTCTTAATCTCACTTTGATTTCACATGTACCGTATTTTAGGGTTCTAACCCTTAGTATGGGAACGAGATGTTACAATTCTTCCCTCTTAATAAATTTCATCCTCAAAATTCTTATCTAATTGATTAGGAAGGTAGGGATATTATTTCCTCATATACTCCTTTGCTTCCTATTTAACTGTCATCACTCGAATATTTTCCTCCAATTTGACCATAGTCAATGGAATCACTCGGTCTTTTAATTGCTTATTTAGTCACTCATTTTCTTAACTAGTTCCTTAATATATATCTCAGATTTCTCACAATTTTCCACTTCTTGAGTTGATAACACCAATATTGGATCATATTAATATTTCTTAGCATACTCACATATATCACATTATGAATCTAAGACATCTTTTATCAATAATAATAACTCATAATAATTTCGTATAATTTCGTACAAACCAATTCATATCGGGCTTAGCGTATTCTTTTTCTTAACCTGAGCACACCTTGTACTCAATGTAAGCATATGTTGGCAAGGTGATACTCTCAGAGGCAATTCATCATTCACTTGATAATTCACATCACTCTAGTGTTAATACATTTAACTCTTATGTTCATCTCACTTTATTCCATACCTTCGATGTTGATCCACCAAACTTGTTTATCTTTCTTGAATCACTTAATTTTTAACACAGATCAATTTCACTTATCAACAACATCACCAATCAATTCTGTACTTCAACCATTTTTAGGCCCTCTTCATTTCAATGTAAGGGTGAACGACTCTTTTCGATGTATTACGCCTCATACAATATTCTAATGATATCACTGTGACAATGATTGTTATGCTTAAAATCAATCAAAGCTATACATTGATCTCATATTCCTATGAACTCCAGAGCATAAGCTTTAAGCATGTCTCCAACAGTCAAGAGTATTGGTAACTTAAACATGTAATCATTTGGTTCTACATTCTTAGCCATCAAATACTCTTTCGATGTATTCTTATTGTGATGTATAGCTTCGATTGTTTCTTGTGCTTTCTCTAACAGTCTCCTTATCGGGTACACGTACTTCTTAATTTAATCACAAAGTATCATTTTTTCTTATTCAAACTCGAAAGTCAGATTCATTTTCAATTCCTCGATAATATTCACAATTTCTGAATCCTCAATTTGGGCTTTGCTAATCCTTTCATGCAAAACTGATTTTAAATTTCAATAGCTAATAATATTTCCTTTTCCCCCCAATTCATCTTGACATTCTACTCTTTTTATTGCACTAGATTTGATAACCTCAATATCAAAATTTGTGATACATTGCTATTGAAATTTCTATTCAATGCATCTGATTACAACACTAGCTTTACCAGTATAATACTCATTTGTACAATTATAATCCTTTAAATAACTCTATCTATTGTCTCAGTCTAGTATTCAATTCTTTCAACTCAATAACTACCTTAAAATTAAATGATCTGTATATTTATATGTAGATTCGAAATCTTTTACTGTACGTATAATGTCTCCAAGCTCTCAAAGCAATCACTATTGCAAAAGTTCCAAATCATATATGACATAATCAACTGATGAGGCTTAATTGTCTCTATGTATACAAAATCACTTTATTTTGCTACATTAGATCACATCCTAATCTCTGGTGCGAAAAATCAATATATATTACATAATCTCCAATTCCAAATGATATTATTATCATTGGTGTTATAGTTCCTCAAAATTCTCTTTACTTTTCAAATACACTCAAAATACCATCTATAATCATAGTCACTAATTGATCCAATTTTTCTTGGATCACTTTAATCTTTAGTACCATAATACTGTTGGGGGCACTTGTTAACTCCAACAGATATTTGCAAAAATCCATGTGCCCATGATTAGTTTTCGTAATTCCTTAAGTAACTAATTCCTCAAATGAGGTAATATTATCTCATGTTATTTTCAATTTCCCAATTGAATCCCTTTCTTGAATGATTTTCTCAATTCATTCAATTTCTTGTGATTTCACATTGACTTATTGTAATGTCTGCTCATTCATACTAGCTTCTCCATATATTTCAATTTATTCGCAATCCTAATTTCTTGTGTTTGTATCACATTCATCAGATCAAATTTGTATCTCTTGTACATATTTACACATAATATAATGTGGACCTAAATTCTCCTCACATTAGCGATAATGTCACCTCGAATTCAAAAATCAACTCATATAGTTGGATACTTTACATCAAACAAAATGCATACATTCTTGGTAGCATATTCTACATTTTATGCCCAAGTCTCCGCTAGGGATATGAATCCAATATTCACTTTTGATTCATTACATAATCATTTTTGATTTGTTTCTTCATCGATCATTCTTAATATAAACTATCTGATCTGCTAAACCTAATTTAGTGAAAATATTCTTTGAAAGAAGATTTCTTACTACTATCATCTATACTGTTCACGCAATCTTTATCAATCAATTATTTCCATCATTGTTTATTAGCCATTTTTAGTAACTCAAGAAGATCAATTTCTATCATTTCTTACATGGTCATAAAGTTCTAGCCATCAAAACTCAATGATGTAGTTGACACGATCACATATGCTTAGGTGTGTATCATTAAAGTCATCCCATTTTATCCAGGGATTTATTTTGGCAAATCACTAATTTATATATTACTCTAATGACAATTTGATCTCAATTAATCCTAGACAATATTTCTCTCTTTATTCTTGGCCACAATCGAGGTATCCCCATCACGATCGTGACATAAACCTATTTTTGTTAAGACACTATTGCATCCTGCACTTTCTTCCTCATATTAACACACATACTAACATCTACTATACTCCAATTTTCTAGAATTTACCTCTTTTAATGCTAAATCTTGTCACGATGATTCAACTACCATATTGAGTTCATTAACTCTTCTCATTTGATTTGTCATCTTTTTCTTTATCTCATTCATACATAAAATCTTATCTTATATGTATTTCTAACTTTCTCCTTACTAAACATCATTCGTCTCATGTCAAGTCATTTATGTCTATGTCATTACCCTTTTATTCTTTCCTCATTTCTATCTCATCTTCTTATCGTCATTTATTTCATCTTCCATATGTATAGCCTTAATCAATTCAGAATTATAGAGGCATAATCGTTATGAAATTCTAGTCTCAATTCCACACACACATTCTTATACTGAATCATAAACTCTTATTGCAATAAAAACACAACCAATCTATCCAAGTTCAACCTTTTAAGGTCATAGGAAAATTTATTTTCTTTCAACTTGGATTGTACACTTTAATCTCTTCATTTCTAATTATATCCTTATTTTCCTTAAACAATACATGACAGTGTATTCACATCTACATCACATTTGAGGGCATATCAACAAAATACAATATTAATTTCATATTTAATAATACATCCACCAATACAAATGTAGTGAATTTCTATCTGTCATATCAAACCATATACTATTTTTCATTTCTAGATATCCACAAAATTTCTTTTTCTCACATTCTGATAGATCATTGTTTTTTTCACTATTTCTATCAGCTTAAACACTTATCAAATGCTCATGCGTGTGACTTATACACATGCGAATCATACTAGTGATCAATTGCCGCTACATGCTAAGACATGTCTAAAATGCATATAATGTGACATATTTTTTAGAAAATAACCCATATAAGATACTAATTGTGGACTCTAATACCACCTAATTGTAGCACCTCACTCTTGTAAGACACGTACCC
This sequence comes from Erythroxylum reticulatum, assembly GCA_025504915.1. NCBI lineage: Eukaryota > Viridiplantae > Streptophyta > Magnoliopsida > Malpighiales > Erythroxylaceae > Erythroxylum > Erythroxylum reticulatum. Next base: position 5,230,419 of record JANSVA010000002.1, on the reverse strand, counting down.
GACATCCTGAGTGATATTCGAATCCGTGCCCGTGAGGGTGGCATGCTAGCACACTCAGTCAGTTAAACACTTGAAACTCAGTACAAATTTTTCAAAAATAACACACACGTATGCTGAAATCAATAATCGAAAGGGACTATTTTAATCACAAACTTTTTCAATGACAATAATACAATCATCAGATTTTGAATAGCCATTTGGGCCCATTATAAATACAAAATACTTGTAGTCAAAATTTCATTACAATGCAACATCATTTACAAAAATCTCCAATCTGGAAAGTTATTACAAAACAGAAATGTTCGAATACATAAGTTACAATAATTGCAGAAGACTCTATTTAATAGAAAAAAAAGAAAACAATTGTACACGCGAACTGATCCCGATCTCTATCTCTTATTTGATTGTAGTGTATACTCCCGTCTGTCTAACGGGGTAACTCTTCAGAGCTTGAAAAAATATTGCAAATTTTAGGTGAGTTTTGCGAACTCAATGAGGTAACCATCATCGATGATTCACTCAATTCATACAACACATCAATACATTTAACATGTAATTCATATCTTTACATTTAGCATAATTCATCACATGTCACAATCTCAATTACAAGTAAGGAAATTTTGCATTTAAAACAATCAATCATACTTATTAAAATGTATATGAAATGCTCATGTGACTCTTTTCTAATTATTACGTTGTTGTGACCGAGTGCCTAACTATCCGATATCCATTATAGATACCGGGCTCATTTATAACTGTCTCTTATCCATTAGTGATATAGGGCTCATTTTATATAGCGAGCCTTTGGCTTTTATACACTTTTTGAGCTCTAGGTTCTTTTTCACATTTTGAGCTATAAGCTCTTTTTTCGGTGGAGACTTTGGTCACAATTGCCTTTATATTTCATACATTCATGTAATGAAATGCATCACTTTCACGTAATTTCAATCTATCACATACTTTCAGATTCAAATTCAATTTCACATTCATTTTCGGATCGTGGTATGGCTTTTCAACATAATGTTGAGTATCACTTTTGCATTCATATGCATATTTATAGTTTTCTTCCAGAACTAACTTCGACATTTAACAATTAAATTATGTATCACATATTTCATCAAATTCACGTACAAGTAGCACTTCAATATGACATACTAGCATCAAATCTCAGACCTTCATTGTCCGACATCAACATAATCAATCGCATTCATATCTTCATTCACAACATAATTTAAAGCAAACAATTAATGGAGAGAAACTGTCTAGGTTACTCACAGTATGCTCAAGATTAGCAATTGATTCCATGATCTAGAAAGGTATGAATTTGGAAGTTTATCTTGCACATCATCAATATGCAATATACATATTGCAGACACATTATAACTTTGCACAATTATAAGTATTCATATATGCATATTTTTGTATAACTCAAAATGTACAATACATGTTCATGACAATCCTGGGTATTTTTCCATAAATGTCATCTCATTATAAATCCAATGTCAAACTCACTTAAATATCATTTATACTTAGGGTTCATGTCTCAATAAAACCATCATAATGACAATCCATAACTCCCTTGGTTAAATTCAGATTTTTCAAGAAATATCATTTTGGGTCAACTTTGTAAGTTCTTTCTGCCTTGATAATGAAGAAATTTCCCAATAATTGCTTCTCAAAACATGTTCCACAATGTCTTAAATTTCTAATGACACCAATATAATTCAATTTGATTCAGTATTTCGAAAGATATACTCCAAATATCTCAAGCAGTTCTTAAACTGGAATAGTATTCTATACTTAACTTCAATTCAGAAATTGAAATTGCTAGAGACAAAATTAAAATTCAATCTCTTTGGGTCCTAGCCCTATTTTTATAGTTTATTAAAAACAAGAATTATTCCATTTGGATTACGAAAGGTCAAGATGTAGCCAAAATAGTGAGGTATGTTTAGTAAAACATTCAAGTTCTTACTATTCCAACAGATTCCCTCAATTTCATTTAATCCATATTATTTAAATCAAATCAGAATGCTACCAATTTTTTATTATAAGTAGATAGATGTGTTAGGAACCTATTGGTTCAAGAATCAAGTCATTTGGAGGTCTAGAGAAGAAGTTATGACCAAAAGAAATAAGATTGTTTAGTGTGCAAGTTGCTCTCGGGTGCACGATCGTGCACAAAATAAAATTAAGTCACGGGTATGCATTATGGTTGCACAAACATGAATTCCAAAAATTCAAATGTGTGCATTATGTTTGCACACCCATGGAAACCAACAAAAAAGTGTCATGACCGTGCAGCTTTATCGTACTGCCTTGGACACCTCCAAATTTCCCAGCATTTCTTCATCATTCCCGTCCGAATTTTATCACTAAATCTCTACCAATGACTTAATATGGCTAATGTTTTTGGTTTATATGTAGAAAAATGTCTTAAGAGTCTATTGGTTTAAGTCCCATGCCATTTGGATGTCGGGAGAAGAAGTTATGACAAAAAGAAAAAGGAATGTTCGACTATCTTTAGAAGCATGGAAGTCATGATCATGTATGACCACGATTGTGAGATTTCAGTTGCATCTGAAAGTCACAATCGTGCGAGGCCACGATCTTGAGTCTCCAGATGCTAGTGTGAAGTCATGATCATGGAGAAGCATGATCATGCTTCTTCCTTCTTATTAAGAACTGCTATTTCTTCTTCTCTATCGGGCTTTTGCCTTCTTCTTCCGAACTGTTATTTCTTCTTCTCTTCTTCCATTTTTTTTTCCAGATTTTCTCACTTTTACAATTTATAAATAATGCATAAACCATATTTTCTACTTCCATATCAATTCAACCCAAACAAAAAAAATTTAAAAATCCAAGATTCAAACATAAACATTAAAAATCGAAAATCACACTCGCACATCTACTTGATTTTTCTTTATTCTGCACCTCTTCACTTCCATTCTTTTGCATTTTCATTTTCTGTATTCTCCATTTTCCTCTCTAACTTTCATTGCAAGTCCCATTCAACTCAACTCATTCACCAACAAAATCACAATCCATCAAGAACACTAAAACAGAAAATTGATATACATATGGTACCAACTTCTGCACTTCTTTATTTTTCTGTTACACTTTCTCATCTTCTTTTATCTTTTTTTTTTCTTAATCCAACATCTTTAATTTATTTCAACCCCATTTTCGACTCTTATTCAGATCAAAATAATCATAAACAAGTCAAAAACTATCATTTTTCACAATCATCAAAACAGAAAAAAAATCATTCACTCATCTTCATTCCCTGCGTTTCTTCACTGCTACGTTTCTTCTTTCACTTTTCTGCATACTCTTCATTTTCTTCCTTAACTATCATTTTAATCATTCTTTCTCATATCAAAAATTTCCTTACACATACTCCTTAACTCTAAACTTGTTGTTGTTTATTTATAAAAACATCCAAATTATTCACATGAACAGTAAAGAAAAATAGAGTATATATATATATATACATCAATTTTCACGAATTTTCTGCACTCTTTTCATACACCTTTTCATCGATCTCTCTAACTCAAAAACCATTTCTACACTATCTTAAGACATCTTAATCATCCAATATGCAAAAATAACACATGCGACATCCTCAAGTTTTTCAGTCACGTTTTAGCGCTATATACAACCTTGTTTAACATTGAACTATTAACCAACGTGATGCATGTTTTAATTTACAGAACAAGAAAACCCATGTGGTACTTGTTTAAACTCCAACCATTCATAATCAATCAAACCCTAGCTATCCAATACAATGTGATCATCAACAGTTGAAGGTTGTAAGGTTGGGTATTTCAGTGACAGTGAGGAAGTTAACACAGTGAAATAACAAGGAAAAAAGACAGAGTAAAACTTGCTTTGCAGGGGTGATAAAGTTTTTGGAAGTAATAAGTTTACAAAAAATGAAGAGAGTCACGAAGAATAAGAAAGCAAGATCCAAATGATTAAGAATGGTCTTGTCAGTAATTTTATGAAGTCAATACTAGGCTTGGCAAGTGTTATGACACTTATCACTAAAAAATCCAAATATCTTCTTTTACTATTGGTACTCACTACCATTTATCTCTAGTCTATTTGACATCCTCAATAAATCCAAAGTCATCACTGAAATTTCTTCAATATCATTTAATTTACTATTTCTATTTCCATTCATCAATTTATTTACCACTTGGCATTTTTCCTAGACCAGTAATACCAAACATTTTTCCACAGATTTTTCTACAATTCTCCAAAATTCTAATTTAACAACTAGACTCTCTAAATCAAATTTAAACACCTAACAATCACAATTCTCAAATAATATCACCTTTACAATTCGATTGTACTTGGAATATGTCATTGAATGCATGTATAATTATTTTAATGTGTGCAAAAATTGAAATTCACATGCGTATTTTCTTAATCTCAATTTGATTTCACATGTACCATATTTTAGGATTCTAACCCTTAGTATGAGAACGGGATGTTACACGGACCATTTATCATAACTTATGTATTTTCTCATAATGCGGTAGAAATTCAAAGTTTAGACACTTGCAAGGTGTTTAAGGTTAATAGACACCGACTAAAATCATACTCTAAGAATTCTCCAGCCAAGAATGTGGTAGAGATAGAGTTGGTAGCCCCAATCTATCTCTGATCAGCTAAGTCAGTGAACACATCTAGCTAACTACTTAAAAGAAGTGCATTTAAACACATCTAGCTAAGTCGGTGCACACATATAACTAACTATTTATTTCTATTTTTCAATATTTCTGATTTTTTAAATTTTTTAAATTTGTTTTGTTTTCAGTTACCATTTTTATCCCATTCCCTTTAGTATTTTCAATTCTATTTTAACTATAAAAAATTCCTTTCCCACCCACCCCTATCATTTCACCACCTAATACATTTTCAAGCTCACACTTTCATTCATCCTTTCCACTTGCCTTTATCCACTTCAATTTTGTTCACCCACTTAAATTTCACCCACCCACTACAAATTTATATCACACCCATGCCATTCCAATAATAACCCCAAAACTTTTACCCTCCTTACCACTGTAGCCAACGCTAACCACCAATCCAAAATTTTTATTGGTTTTGTGCTTTCAATTTCGTGATATTAGGTCTGTAAAATCACAGAGATTGGGACCATGCCATGCAAGAAGAGTGAATCACACTGGTTAGCTTCAACAATCCCAACATTGGTTAACAACCAACCTCCATCAGATACCACAGCTACGATGTCAACTACCTCCATTCCTCTGATTTTTGAAATGACCCAAGGTCTTCAAACTAGGAATCAAACTTGAAAAGGTAAGAAAATTGAAAGGAGAAGCCAATGGAACTCACAAAGTGGGGTTTTCACTTATTTTCAACTACTAGAGGATAATCGGAGATTTCAATAGTTGAGCTAATGCAAAATTTACCCATTTAAGTATGTTCTGACTGACACTCTTGATGCTTTACAAATTCGTAATTCCTTTGAGCAATTGGTTGGGCAAATTTGTTGGAATGCATTTGTTAAAGTTGACTCTCCTGCTTATGTTAAATTGACACGAGAATTTTACAGTAACCTTCAATTTAATTCCCACGAAGAATTCGACTTGGTTATTAAGGGAATTATGAATTTAGACTTATGGTTTAGGAATTTGCATTATCTATTGTTGACTTTAACATTGCTATGGGTTTTATGTCAGCTGATGACATTAAGAATGAATCATTTGTAAGTTCTAGATGTGATTATCATACTGATTATCATGCCTTTGAATTATGGACTCAATGGTCTGTCAATTATCAACCAAATAATGCAAGTGCATATAAGAGTTCATATTTAAAAGATCTTGTTGTCAAAATTATACATTGACTTTTAGTGCATAATTTTTCAGGGAAACGGGTTCTATTGGTATACTTTCTAAGGCTGAATTTTATTTTTTATAGTGTATGGACAAATAAATTCCTATTAATTTAGGTTTTTAGTTTCTAACTCAATTGTAATCTGTGTTAAACAAGAAATTTAAACCATTAATATTAGGGTCCTATATCACTCAATAGTCCATTAATTTGAATTTATTGGATCCTAAAAATACTAACATGCTTATGGCTTGTGGCTTGTGGCTTGTGCCATAGAACCTTTGGATTTGGAATGTTTATGTAGGATGGGAATCGTTGAAATGAGTCATAGGAGGATATCCTTTACTTATCCAGGTCCAGTTATCCCTTCCAACCCATGTCCAACCACAAAGAGTCGAGTTGTCTCACCTATGTCGAGAAGTAGCCAATTTCCCCAAGCCAACTTAGATGCTTGTTTAGCTCAACTTGAATGCTAGATGCATCGAATGGAGCACAATTTGGTCGCATATTGGGCATACCAAGGATTCCAACCTCCTTACCCACTAACCCCATAACTTAGGCAATCAAATTATAGAGAAGCATTCTTTCATCTTCTCTCTTCTATTTTAGCTACTTTTGGTTTATATAATTACATTGGGGACAATGTATGAATTAGGTGTGGGGGTGGGGTATGTTCCATACAATTGTTATTTAGGAATCTTTATTGCAAATTTTTGAATACTTATTGACTTGTTTGCAATTGATTATCCAACTTTGACTCTTTCTATATTTCCATTTTAAATGACTTAAGTAGTGCACATAACTTAAGTTAATTTTATTTTTAGGACAATAGATGCCACTTAATTAAGATATACAAGTGTATACACTTAATCAAGGTTTGACAATCATATGATTTAACATGGTGTATAACTATGGTAAACTGCATTAACCTGTGAGTTTTTGGGCCTAAAAGATTGAAACATCTATATCAATCAGTATTTCTTTGACGTGTGATTATCTTTTAACATGAATTTTTCTCTAGAACTTGTTTGGAACTGACTTAAGATCACATCTATACATTTGTGCATAAGAATGATAAAGGCCATCTTTGTTTTAAACCTTTAGCTTAAAAAGCTAACCCAAGTCAATATCCTTTGTTAAACCTTTTAAGATGAACCCTTTTTCTTGATAAACCCATAATAAACAACTAAAACCTATAATATCTTCACCCATCATAAATGTAAGTAGGCATTCTAACCACAATTTATGTCAAACTTATTTGGAGAAATATGGAAAGCAAGGAAAAGAAAAAGATAAAAGGAAATTGAAGAGATTCAGACTTGAATCATCTATTATATTACTGTCTCCTAATCTTAAATATCAGTATATTTAAAAAATACAATAATGAAAAAAAATTATGAAGTGTAATCTATCTCTACACGGAATGACTTTACTAACTCCTTTGTGATTCAAATTATGTCTCCACAAGTGGTTAGATGCTTTTCTAATGTTCACAATTTTTACCCTTTCTGTTTATCAATCCTTACCTTTACCTATAACCCAATACAACCTTCAATAAAGCCCTTTTGATTTGTGCATGTTTATATTTCAAGTGGTGAAAAGTTGGTGAAAAAGCAAGCATATGGTAGAATATTTGTATTAGAAGAATTTGAGTGAAATATTGGACCAATAAACACTTGAGTGATTTGAGCAAAATCCAACCTTTGAGAGTTTGCTATAATTATGTGCTAGTTTAACTCTTGAAGTGTTCACTATTTACTGTTTTGAGGCTAAGAATAAAGAAAGTTGAATAATTGGCCAATTAATTGCAAAATGTTGTTTTTCGAGGACGAGCAAAAGATTAGTGTTTGGGAATTTGATAAGTTATTTTTTTGGGCTAACTTTGGATATAAATCTCTTTAATGTGTTGAAATTTTTATTTAAAATTAAGGGACTTGTTTTTTAATTATTATCAAGTGATTTTCAACATATGGGAGTTGAATTTGAATAAAAAAGATGTAAAAAAAAGCAAAGGCAATTTGAATTTCCAACTGGCAGAAAAGTCCTTGACTAAGCATGGGCACATGCAAAGGAGAAGTTTATTAGCAGAGTCTGATTTGAAAACAGATTCGATAGACTTAGGATTCTAATTATTTTGGGAATCAAGTTGTTTTATTTATATGGGGATTTGCTACTTGACTTTGTGGGGGAAGTGTATTTGATAAAATAACTTTATGAAGGGAGGAAAAAGAACCCTCAGAGACATCTTATTTTTTATGTTTTTGATTGGCTTTTAGGGAGATTTTATTCCTTTCTAGAAAGGGGGCAGAGATGGAGACTAGATGTTATGCTATTTTTCTATCAAGTTTCATCACTGTTATAAGTAGCTAAATCTTTCTTTTCGATTGAAGGAAACCAACGTTATCATTTAGTATGCGTGAGATTTTTTGAATAAAGTTTGTTTCATTGAATAATATTAAGTGTCTTTCGTATTACTTTTCATGATTGAATTGATTGATCTCTAGGGTGTGCAACTAGGAATTGATTGATTTAATTTATTGCCAGATTAGTATGATTCGCCGCTTAGTTTTGCTAATCCAAAGTGGCAAATAGGATTACCATCTTTTATATTAGGGATTTGAAATTCTAAGAAAGATATTTTTCTAGATTAAATGCATATCGTTTTCGTATTGTTTTGCTCATTGATTCTCTTAGTTCTTAAAGTTATTAATTAATCAAACTTAAGATCATATCTAAGTTGTTGGTTAATAAGAGTGATTATAATATATGTTTCTATTCATTTACTACTAAGAGAGGACACCATCCAATGATTATTTGCTAATGAATTTAATTTTATATCGATGATCCATACTAGTTTGATAACATAGGTGACTCAAAGCTCTGGTTTGTTCATTAATTTTCTAGATCTGATTATTTTGGTTTATTTCTAATTTTTGTTAATTTTAATTTCTTAAAATCATGTTAATTCAACCCCTGCCCCTAATTTGTTTTAGTTTTAATGTGTCAAACACTTACCAATAGATTCCTTGTGGGAACAATCTCAACTTTTCACTAATTATATATTTTATTATTAGAGTTTGTATTAATTTGGTTGTAGGCGACAATGTTACCAGAGCCATTGTTAACATGTATAAGATATAAACTCTGGATACTTATGATGGCATGATTAACATTTTCAATAATATGTACTGATATAGGAAGATTATGGACTTGTATGGCATATCTAATGCCATAAAATGGAAATCCTTCTCTTCCATCCTGATTGATGCGATGTGATTGAGGTTATAGATGTAGCTTCTAACCCTAGTAGCCACCTTTTAGTAATTAAACACCATATTCATGCCACATTGCATTGTTAATAGGCATATACCAAAGTATTTTTTATACTTGATATTAAAAATAAAAGAGTTAGAAGAGAGTCTAAAAGATTATTTATAGCGGCAATGTAAAACCCCAAACTTTTCTTTTCACGATTCCATAAAATTTCATTTCATGTGAATGATATTTATGGGTGATTGTATATTTTATTTTCACTAAAAAAGTGAATTAGGAACCTATCCCTGAATGATAAGTATTAAAGTCAAATGATAATAAAAAAATATTGTAGTTGACTAGTATAGAAATTGATCGAAAATAAATTCAATCGGATGGATTTATGATAGATCAAGATTGACCTTGATTTAAATTATTGTGAAGTAAATTTGAAAAATTCTTGGGCTGAAACATAAGGACATAAGAAATAAGCCATAGGTATATTGGAATCCAACTGTGATCGAATCATGGCCATAGTGGAAAAGATTTTTTTTACTAATTTCAAGTGGATCTCGATAATTGATTAAACTTGAATAAAGCACAAAACAATTTAATTGTACCTTGTTCGCTTTCCATTGAAAAATCAGAGAAACTTTTTCTGATTGATCAATCTCCACTTATCCAATTGTCCAACCTCTGATAGTATTCACAGAGCAATTCCCAAACAACTTTGAGAGGAAGAAGACAAAAAAGTGCTAGCTTCTAAAAAACTCTTCCCTTTAAATAGAAAAATCATAACAGTCTTTCATTAAAATTAAATCTCTTTAATTATAATTAGAATCAAATTATAATTCTAATTAATTTAATTTTAATAAAATCAAATATCTCATATTTAATTTCCAAAGTTTCTCAAACTTTATAATTAAGTCCAACTTAATTAAATTGATTTTTCTTTCACAAATTACTCTTTAATGTGTGACCCATTAGGTTCCTAATAAATTGGAAATGATTATATATTATAATGCTAATTCACAATAAGAATTGGATAAATAAAAACTCCTTTTAATTTGTCTTTAATTCTATAATTAAACAATTCATAGTCATAAATCATAATTGACATCTAACAACATGTCATGATCACCCAATTATCAGGAATGTCAAAGTGATTGACTTAATGGCTATAATGTATAATTTAATCCTTTCTTCATTCAATATTCTAATTGGACAGAGTATGGATACAGTGTCTACTCTTATCATCCCATCATGTTTTCTTGCTAATTAGTAATTGATTTATAATTGAGATTTGAAAACTCCTTTTCAAATATCAATTCACTCTGGCCAAAGAATTCCATAAATCATTACTAATCAAGAATAGTGGAATATTCTCTCTAATTACTTTAGAGTGACGAATCATATATTGACTTACTTAACTATCTACATATGTTTCATACTGTATCCAATTACTACCGACAGAACTATCCTAGGACAATTCATAAGTAGCATCAAAACACAGTAATTCCCACACTAGATACCTTGGTAATCTCAAGTCTAAGGATCAATTATACAACCATCATTATGAGATAATCCATAGACATATAGATAATATTCCATTCGAAATTCTCATAATAGGGTTAGTTTAGTGACTTATTCTCTAATAATCACTCACAAATTAGTTTACGTATCTTTATACTTTAATTTATGAGATTAATTACTTTCTTCATAAGAGAGAAACATAATATGTGCTAATTTTACCATTTCAGCAATATCCAATCTTGATGAAACTACAACTAGGAACATTTAAGAATAATACATAAGTGTAAATTGAATATCATAATTATGATCTCACCATAATTTTAATTACACAGTAATTATTCCAAGGATATTATCTTTAGTATTAAAACATAAAATATTGGTGAAATTAATACACTAAGATAAATAATGCCTTTTCATTAATTAAAATATAATGTCATACATTAATTTACATCTAATTGATTGGCTGTAAGGGCATAAACTAACAATCTCCCACTTGCACTAAAGCCAATCCTCTATGAATCTAATGCCATAACCATCTATATTTTGATCATGTCTCTTTTGAGAAAATGGATTAGCAAGAGGATCTGCTAGATTATCTTCAGTGGGAACTCACTCAGATGTTATGTCTTTCCACTACACTATCTCCTTGATCAAGTGAAACTTCCTGAGTACATGTTTGGACCGTTGATGAGACCTCAGTTCCTTTGCTTGCTCAATAACATCGTTGTTGTCACAATACAATACTATAGGCTCAACAATGCTAGGTGATAAGACCTTTCTAGTCGTTAAATCCTTGGAGGTTTAATCAAAAATATTCTAAGGATTGCATTATAGGGTATAAGCTTGGGTTGTTCTCTTAATTAGGACCTAAGTGAATGGACCTAAGTTAACCTATATATCATGAAATGCAATCTAATTGTGTAAAAAGGGTTTGGTTTCGAAATCATTAACTCAAATAAATTGAATTGCAAAATGTTTTTTTTTGGATTTTAGGGAATTAGAAAATTAGGAAGTTAAAAAACAAGTGATTAATAGTTATAAAGTCCTCTTGAAAATGAGCTCTAGCTTTTATAGTTTAAAATTGATTTTTTTATGGGAGTAGAAATCACTAAGTTTCAAATTGGTAAACTTTAAAGAACTTTTTAAGTCCAGGATCTTAGTCAATGGGACTCCATTTCTTAAGATCTTATCAAATGCTCTTAGTTTGTGTAGTGGAATAAGTCTATGGAACAAGTCAATTGAAATCTAGATTTATCCTAATATCAAACATGACCATGCAAGATAGGAGAGAATCAAAGATTGCAAATAGACAGATATGAAACTTCATATATTTAAGCGCAAGTTCTACATAAACAAATCCAAACTACGCAATATGAATATCCATAATTTGATTACAAATATAATCAAGTAGCCCAACCATACATTACAAATCCTAAACCTAGGAATTTATAAAGTAAGAGCTGAGTTATAAATTGAACTACTCCCTTCTTAAGCTCATGGAAGCCATCACTACATCTTCAAGAGGAAATGAAATGCCTAGTCACGCATAGCTCTCGGAAGCTTCACAATAGAGAAGGAATCATGGTGGAAGATTGACAGTGAAAAATAGCATAAGAAGATTAGGTTGGATGAGAGAGAGAAAGATGATGATGGATATCTTGGAGGCTATATATCTGATATATTCTTCCTCTCCTCTTATTTATAAAAAAAATAAGGTTTCCAAGTAGGTATCCAGGCTAGTTTTTACAAATTGTTAAGTGAGTTTCCAAAAATAGCTCAGGTCCAACTTCAGTTTTTGCTATGGCGACGTTAGATCTTCATCGCAACGAAGTTTTCCTAAAAGGTTTCTACTTGAATTCTCTAATTTTCGCCACGAAGAGAGATGATCCTCACCGCGACAAACTTGCCTGTTAGTGTTTTTGACTTGTGTTCTTAAATATCTGGGTTTTCACTATTGGCTCTACTTCTTGAGTGTCCTGTAATGAAAAGTAATAGTTTGCAGTATCAATTGTCCTAAAAAAATTAATTAAGTGCAGGTTACTATCTATTTATTACAATTTACCTTCGAACAATATTAATTCAAAACAAGCACTCATAAGATAAATTAAGCACAATATCTGATAATAAGAGCCAAAAATTATAACAAAAACCATGAAATTGTCGCTAAATAATATAGAAAACTTGGGTTCAATCACTAGGAACCACTCCAAGCTCAGTGATGAACTTCTTGATCCAAACTGCTTCCTTTGCCGCCTCTGACACTGAAATGTACTCTACTTCGGTTGTTGAATCTGTGATGGTTGTTTGTTTAGAACTCTTCCAACTAACCTCACCACTATAAAGAGTAAAAATATATCCTGACTTTGATCTACTATCGTCTTGATTAAACTAGAAATTGGCAACTGAATAACCCTAAACTCTCAGCTCAACTCTTCCATAGACTAGGAAACATCTTTAGTCCTTCTTAAGTACTTCAAGAGGTTTTTCAAAGCCATCTAGTGACCCTCACTGGGATTAGGTTGATATCTGCTTGTTATGCTCAAAGAATAAGCAACATTTGGTCTAGTACATAGCATCACATACATGATTGATCCAATTGCCGAAGCATATGGAAAACAATCCATTTTATCTCTCTCCTTTTAAGTCTGTGGACACATAATCTGTGAGAGAGAAATCCCATGCGATATGGGTAAGAATCCTTATTAAGTTATCAATTTGTGATTATTTTGTACTTAATTCTCTTTAATGTGTTCAAATTATTATTCGAAATTAATGGAATTGTCTTATAATTGTTCTCAAATGATTTTTAACACCTTAGATATGAAATTGAATCAAAAAGATGAAAAAGAAAGGAAGAAAATATGAAATTCCAAGTTTGGCAGCAATTCAGTGACTAAGCATGTGCACGTGCAAGGATGAAATAAATTTCCAGATCTGCTTTCAAAATCTAAATCTGATTCTTTTGAGATTTTCATAATCTTTTAATATCATATTGATGGATATTCACAATTTGAAAATGTGGGAAATGTGATCTGCAAGAGAGGATGGAAAAGGAAGGGATCGGGAGGCATTAAAAGTAAAAAAATGTTACTGTTCACGACACATTCCTTTAGAGTTAGAATAGTTTAGTATTCTGTAGTTTTTCTCTAGAATTGTTCTTATGTTTTTGCACTTTTTCTTCTAGTATTTTCATAATCTTCAAGAAATACCAGGGATGAAGACTCGTTAATTTGTTATTTCTTTGATTTCTACTTTCGTTATGAATAGCTAAACTTATTTTCTTTGTTGAGGGGAACCTTTTTATCACCTATTATGTATGATATGTTTCAATAAAGTCTAGCTATTAAACGAATTAATCCTTAATTGCGCACCTAGAAATCAACCAATTCAATTAGAAAAAGATATTCAGAAGATATTCAAAGTTCATCAACAACATAAACTTTATTGAAACATCTCACTCATGATAACGGATAATATGGCTTTTCTCAACCAAGAAAAGAAGTTTAGCTATTCATAGAGAAAGTAGAAATCAAAGAAATAATAACATAATGAGTCTCCATCCCTGGTCTTTCTTGAAGAATACGAAAATATAGAAGAAAAAGTGCAAAAACCGCAAGAACAACCAAAGAGAAAAACTACAGAAATTGTTTAACTATTCTAGAACTAAAGATGACGTGAACAATCACGTTTTTGATCTTTTAATGCCTCTGGATTGCTTCCTTTCCCATCCTCTATTGTAGATTACATCCCCCACATGTTCATAATGAAATATTATGTTTAGTTTCGTTAATCATAAGTAGCAATTAGGATTCCCTTCTTTATGTTAGAGTCAGAATTCTAAGAAGATATTCACTTGATTAATTGCATGTTGTACATGTATTATCTTGATCATTGGCTTCTTGATTCTTAAAGTTATTAATCAATTGAACCTACGATCATATCTAGGTTGTTATTTAATAAGAATTCTAGGATACATGATTCTAGTTATTTATAATTAAGAGAAATTATTTCCCAATGAATGTTTATTAATGATTGAAATTTTATATCAAGGATCCATTTTGGAGTGATAACATCGGTGACCCGAAAGTCAAGATTTATCCCATTAAATTTCTACACCTAATTATTTTTTTTATTTGCAATTTTTCTTATCTTTTCCCTTAAATTGCCATGAATTAACCCCCCCATTTCATTACTTTATTTTCGTTTAAATTCGTAACTCCTTTATCGTTAAAAATTCCTCGTGGGAACGATCCCTACTTTCCACTACTACGTTATTTTGTATTGACGAAAGTTGGTTTATTTTTAAATTTGGTTGTAGGTGACAACAGTATCAATCCCCTATTGGAATTCTCCTTGCTAAACCTCTTTAACACTTTATATGTATATGTGGATTGAGATAATCCAAGCAATCTTTTTGATCTATCTCGATAGATCTTTATACCTAGTATATAGGCTACTTCTCCCATATCCTTCATGGAGAAGTTCTTAGATAACCATATCTTAATAGATTGAAGCATTGAAATGTCATTTCCAATAAGCAATATGTCATT
Source organism: Erythroxylum reticulatum (assembly GCA_025504915.1). Lineage (NCBI taxonomy): Eukaryota > Viridiplantae > Streptophyta > Magnoliopsida > Malpighiales > Erythroxylaceae > Erythroxylum > Erythroxylum reticulatum. Next base: position 5,215,216 of record JANSVA010000002.1, on the reverse strand, counting down.
TACATAAAGCACTAAGAAAATGACTGCACTCCCACTTACCTTATTGTAAACACAAGGTTCATCCACATTTTTGATAAAATTAAAATCTTTGATTTTTTCATCAAAATGGATGTTCTAGCTCTGTGACGCTTGCTTAAGTCCATAAATGGACCTTTGCAACTTGCATACTTGATCAGGAAATTCTTTGGATTCAAAGCCCTCAGGTTGTGTCATATACATATCCTCTTGTAAACTCCCATTGAGAAATGTTGTTTTCACATTCATTTGCCAAATTTCATAATCATGATATGCTACTATAGCTAATAAAATCTTTATGGATTTAAGCATTACTACTAGCAAAAAAGTTTCATCAAAATCAACTCCTTATTTTTGTCTATAACCTTTTGCCACCAACCTTGCTTTGTACGTATGTACATTTCCATCCAAGTTTCATTAAAATTAACTCCTTGTTTTTTTCTATAACCTTTTGCCACGAACCTTGCTTTGTACGTATATACATTTCCGTCCATGTCTGTTTTTATCTAAAAAATCCTTTTGCACCTAACAGGTACTATACCTTCAGGTGCATTCACCAAAGCCCATACTTGGTTGGTGTACATGGATTCCATTTCGGATTTCATGGCTTCTTGCCATTTTAAAGAATCAATGTCTGACATCGCTTCTTAAAAAGTAGTAGGCTCATCATTTATGAGTGATACGTTATCCTTTCCATGTTCAATATGTAGATTTAATCTAGTGGGAGGACAACGTATCCTAATAGTTCGTTGCAGACTATGTGTTTCTTGAACTCTCGATTGTACAACATATGTATCAACTTGAGCTTCTTGTTCCATGTCAATGTGAATTTGTGGTTCTTGAACTTTTTTAAGTTCAACCTTACTCCCACTGTTTTCTTTGAGAATAAATTCTCTTTCTAAAAATGTAGCATATCTTGAGACAAACACTTTTTGGTCAATAGAATGATAGAATTGATAACCAAAAGTTTCTTTTGGATACCCTACAAATTTACATTTATCTAATTTAGCTTAAAGCTTATCAGATATAGCACGTTTCACATAAGCGTCACATCCCCAAATCTTTAAATGTGATAATCTAGGTCTTCAACCAATCCATATCTCATATGGTATCTTATTAATCAATTTAGACAAAACTCTATTTAGAAGATATATTGCGATTTCAATTGTGTATCCCCAAAAAGATATATGAAGGACTGTATGACTCATCATGGAACATACCATATCTAATAGTGTACAACTTCTCCTCTCAGAAACTCCATTATGTTGTGGAGTTGTAGGAGGATACCATTGTGAGAGAATCCCATTCTCTTTTAAGTAACTAAGAAACTTATGGTCTAAGTATTCACCACCTCGTTCTAGTCTAAATGTCTTAATACTTTTGCTAGTTTGTTTCTCTACATCTAGTCTAAATTCTTTGAACTTTTCAAATGATTCAGAATTTTGTTTCAACAAGTACACATAACCATATCTAGAATGGTCATTTATGAACGTAATGAAATATGAGTATCCATCTCTAGCATTTATGGACATAGGTCTATGTACATCTGAATGTATTAATTCTAGTTATTCACTAGCACTTTGTTCCTTTCCCTTAAAGGGTAGTTTGTTCATCTTTCCTAATAAGCGAGATTCACAAATTTCATATGACTCATAATCAAAAGGATCCAAATATCCTTCTTTATGTAATTTTGTGATTCTAGTTTCATTAATATGACCTAACCTACAATTCCATAAATAAGATGGAGTTTGGTTGCTTAATTTACTTTTCTTACTATTTATGTTAAGAATTGGCCTTTCTAGTTCTAACTCATACAAACCATTTGTGAGCAATCCAGATCTATAATAAACATCATCTTTATAAAAAGGAAAATTGTTATTCTTAATTATAAAGACAAATCCATTCAAATCCAAATGAGAAATAGAAATGATGCTTCTTGTAATAGCAGGAACATAATAACAATTATCAAGTTCTAATATAAGGACATAAGGCAAAGCTAAACTACAAATCTTTATAGCTAATGCTGCAACTCTTGCTTCATTGCCAACTCGCCGGTTCACTTTGTCTTTCTTCAATGATCTACTCAATGTGAGGGTTTGCATGTTATTACATAAGTGAGAACCACAACTAGTATCTAATACCTATGAATGTGGAACAGAAGTAGAAAGATTGATCTCAATCATAAACATATTAAATAGACAACTTCCTTAAACCTTTTATCTTTCAGGTTGGCAAGATAAGATAGCCAATTCCTCTTCTAATGTCCGTTGACTTCACAATGAAAATATGTGCCCTTGTCATTGCTCTTTTTCTTGACACCTCCTTTAGCTTTTACTACAATAGTAGAAACCTTCTGTTTCTTGTTATTATTCTTCTTAAAGCCTTTTTTCTTGCTTTTAAAAGAACTAACAACAAGTACAGAACTAGGTTCCTTCTTAAGGCACCCTTCTGCAATTTTGAGCATATTCAACAGTTTAAATAGTGTCGTGTCATTTTAATTCATGTTGAAGTTCATGACAAACTGTGAAAAGCTTAATCTCAGAGACTGTAGCACTAGATCATCACTTAACTCATGGTCTATGACAAAACCTAACTGGGCCAATTTTTTAATATATCCAATCATCTTTAGCACATAAGCATTGAATGAAGATCCTTCCGTCACCTTGCATTGAAATAGTGCCTCAGAGATTTGATATCTCTCCACCCTACTTTGTGCACCAAATAACTCCTTAAGATGCAGTGTCATAGTAGGTGCATTTGTGTTCTCATGTTGCCTCTAAAGTTCAGGAGACATGCAAGCTAACATTAAATATGTAGCTTGTTCAATGTCATCAATATAACACTGATATTTCTCCCAATCTTCATCAGTAGCATATGAACAAGGTTCAGATGGAGCAGGAGTATTAAGAACATCTAATTTCTTCCCTTACCTAAGAACTATTCTTAGGTTTCGTAAACAATCTAAAAAGTTAGGTCCAGTCAGCTTGTTACCATCCAAGATGCTCCTTAATGTTAGGTTAGTACTCATCTTCAAATTCAATATCTGGAAAAACATAAAAGGAGCATTTACTAGTTTATATTCGAAAATCAAATAAAATAAGAACTTTAAAATTCTTTGATTACTCCCACTATTTTCTACAAAATAATAGGCCTCACTATTATATTAAAAAATTATCAAATAATTTTTTAATGGGCTAGGATCCTATTTAAAATTAATTGATCTTGAGTTTGCTCAACAAACCAACTAAAATAAATTATGTAGAAAATAACTTTTCAATCACATCTTATGTGACTTCTAGTACTGTTAGGTGACAACTTTTTTCAAAATATATCAAATAAATTATTCTTACCTTGTCTCTAAATTTATATGATCTAAGTTTACTCATCTAAATCATACAATTTTAGATAAGTAGAACACCTAATTAATTTAAGATAAAACATATTCGAGTTAAAATGACCTTAAGTTTACTCATCAAGTCAAACAATAAATAGAATTTTGGTTTTATTCTCAAATAATGGAAGACAACTATCACATTCATAACCTGTACTTAATATTTTATTGAGAGATTTAAAATTTGAAATTATTTTCGGTCTCATAAAACATAAATTCTCATTATATTTATAATTTTAAACATAATCCAATTATGAAAGAAATTTTTTTAAACTTTAGCTTGATTCTAATAGTTGATTTGATAATAAATTAAGTTTAATAATTCGACTCTTGAAAAATTAAATTAAATTTCGAAACCTTTCCTAATAAATATTCCTTTGAAAAAAAATTTCAAAATTTAATAAAACACTTTTCAATTTTATTAGGTGTTGAAATTAGTTTAATCTCTATTAAAATAATTACAAAACAATTTAGGTTTTTAAATTTTTTTAAATATATAAAATAAAGGGTTTGGGATGTTTGGTGCGTGCAATGCATGTGCCAGATAATAACATATAAGAGGCATATGGTGCATGCAGTCAATGGAGGGTTGATTGGCGTGTGCAATGCACATACCAACCATTGCCTTCAAAGGAAGCTTCTAGAGAATGGTAGGCACATGTTCCACACGCGCCCATTATCTTCTCCATATGCTTCCAATGTCTCCCTCAACTATCCCACATCCTTCATTTCTCTCCCACATTCTTTGAACCACTTCCATGTTTTACCATACCCATTTCTCATGCTCCCTCATCTTTCAACCGCAACCCATGTTTTAATCCACGTCGATTACCACCAACCCATATTTGTGCTTCATCCTAACTTAGACTACAATTGTCAACTTTCGACGGTTCTCCAACGTCATCTTTGTTTTTCTCCTTACCGTTGCCTCCCTGTTGTCGATGGTTGGCATCAGCAGACGCTATCCAGTGGCATTGAGCGACGCCTATATGTGGCATCCATCATAGGCGACCCACTGGCTCGCTAGAGTCAACATTTCGATGGGCGATAATCGCCATCGTTTGTGTTCATACACAAACTAGCAATGTGATTACAAACATCGTAAGGCAGTAATCGCAAAAAGAAGAAAAACGTAAGAAGATTTACAGATAGAGGTCAAAATTTTTCAGAAGGCAGCGGTAAAAATTAGGGATTCTAAAACAACAAGTAAAAGGGGCGATAGACATATCGGGATTGCAATCAAAACTCGTAAAGCATGCATCATATAACACAATTCAGATGTAAATGGATGCAATCATGGATAATCACAAAGGCTTTGAAAAGTAATTTTAAAAAATCACATATGTTCGGGGAATCCATTTCTAGAAATAAACATAGTGGTGAAGAGTGCAAAAACCATAAAAACAAAACAATTTGTTCGTTCATTACAAATCGGAAAAACTAAAAATAACTAGGGATTTTAGAAACCCTAGACTTTTCAAAACATGTAAAATAAGAACAGTCATGGATATCTTGTTCGGGGAAACAATTTCCAAAACAATATATACATAAATAAAAATAATTTCCGTAGTACTGAAGCTACTTTAATCAAATCATCAATAATCAAGCCTCTAAATCAAGATTAACAATTAAAAGAGGCTCTAATACTACTGTTGGTGTGCTACCATGATTGAATCATGACCGCATTAGAAAATAAACGGAGAAGATCCTAATAATTGATTAAACTTGAATAAAACACAAGATGATTTAGAAATCGTACTTTGTTAACGTTCTGTTGAAAATTTTGAGAAACCTTTTCTGATTGATCAATCACCAGTTGTCTAATTGTCCAGCCTCTGATGGTATCTACAGAGCAATCCCAAACTACTTTGAGAGGAAGAAGACAAAAAGTGCTAGCTTCTAAAATGCTCTTCCCTTTAAATAGAAAAATCGTGACAGTCTTTCATTAAAATTGAATCTATTTAATTATAATTAGAATCAAATTCTAATTCTAATTAATTTAATTTTAATAAAATCAAATATCTCATACTTGATTCCCAAAGTTTCTCAAACTTTATAATTAAGTGCAACTTAATTAAATTGATTTTTCTTTCAGAAATTGCTCTTTAATGTGTGACCCATTAGGTTCCTAACAAATTGGTAATGATTACAAATTACAATTCTAATTCACGATTAGAATAAGATAAATTAAAACTCCTTTTAATTTATCTTTAATTATTCAATTAAATAATTCATAATCATAAATCATGATTGATGTCTAGCAACATGTCATAATTATCCAAATATCTGGAATGTCGAAGTGATTAACTTACTTGCCCATGCATGGCTATAATATATAATTTAATCCTTTCGTCATTTAGTATTCTAATTAGACAGAGTATGGATACAATGTTTACTCCTATCATCCAATCAAGTTTTTTCTTATTAATTAGTAATTGATTTATAATTGAAATTTGAAAACTCCTTTTCAAATATAAAATCATTCCGGCCAGAGAATTCCGTAAATCATTACTAATCAAGAATAGTATAATATTCTCTCTAATTATTTTAGAATGACAAATCCTATATTGACTTACTTAACTATCTACATATAGTTTATATTGTATCTAATTACTATCAACTGAACTATCCTAGGATGATTCATAAGTAACATCAAAACATAGTAATTCTCACACTAGATACCTTGGTAATCTCAAATTTGAGGATCAATTATATAATCATCATTTTGAGATAATCCATAGACACATAAGTAATATTCCATTTGGAATTCTCATAATCGGGTCAATTCAGTGTCTTATTCTCTAATAATCACCCACACATTAGTTTAAGTATCCCTATACTTTAATTTATCTAATCAACTACTTTCTTCATAAGAAAGAAACATAATGTGTGCTAGTTTTACTGTTTCAACAATATCTAGTCTTGATGTGATGTAATTGAAAAGAGTTTTCTACCTAAATAACTAAGTCTTGAGTGTTAAGTCAAAGCTTTCTTAGGACTTAGTGAAATATGGATCTTGTTCGTCCCACTTTTAAATAGAGGGTTATTAAATTGAGTGGGAGCTTATACCTATTAATAATTAGAATGTTGACACTTTTTGCATAATATTGTAGATTATGGCAATCACTCTATCCAATAGCCTATCTATGCGATCTATCCTAGAGAAAGAAAAACTTAATGGAACAAATTTCCTATACTGGTATAGGAACTTGAGAATTGTTCTCAAGCAAGAAAGAAAGCTTTATTTCTTAGAAGAACCCATCCCTATGGAACCGCCAGCAAATGCACCTAAGGCTTAAAAGGATGCTTACACGAAGCATATCAATGACTCTAAAGATATGTCATTCCTCACGTTAGGCACCATGATGTCTGACCTTCAGAAGGATTTAGAGGAAATGGAAGCCTATGACATGCTCAACTAAAATCTATGTTTCAAGAACAAGCACGGCAAGAGAGGTTTAGAACCACTAAGGTGTTGAATTCATGTAAGATGACTCCTGGCACACCTGTGAGTGCTCATGTTCTTAGGATGAAAAGTTACATTCATCATCTTAAGAAATTAGGTGCACCAGTTAGTTAAGAATTGGCAACTGATCTTATTCTAACATATTTAACTGATGAATATGATCAGTTCATTCTTAACTACAATATGCATAATATGGAGAAGTCCATTGATGAATTGCATGGGATGCTCAAGATTACTGAAGAGAACTTGAAGGGAAAGGTTAAAACCACTAATGAAGTTCTTGTTGTTCAAAAAGGAAAGGGTTTGAAGAAGAAGGGAACAGGCAAGGGCAAAGGTAAAGTACCCAACTCCAAACCCAAGCATAAAGCTAAGACTAAGGCACCCAAGGAGGGAGTTTGCTTTCATTGCAATGAACCTGGTCACTGGAAAAGGAACTACAAACTCTATTTGGATGAGCTGAAAGAGAAGAAGAATAGTGCAACTACTTCTTCAGGTATGTTTGTTATAAAAATCAATTTTACTCCTTCTGCATCTTGGGTATTGGATACTGGTGGTCCAATTCACATTTGTACTAATGTGCAGTCTAAGAAGGATTAGAAGATTAATTGCTGGTGAGATCGACCTGTGCGTGGGAAATGGAGCAAGAGTTGCTGCTTTATCCGTGGGGATCTATGATCTTATTTTGCCTACTGGACTCATTTTAGAGCTTAGGAATTGTTATTATGTACTTACTATGAGTAGGAACATTATTTCTTTTGCTTGTTTAGAGAATGATGGATTTAAATTTTCTATTGAGAATAGAAGTATTTCTATTTATAAAAATGACATCTTATATGACATTGCATGTCAATTAAATGGAATCTATACTCTAGACATTGAGTCGCTTACAAATGAGTCCATCTATAACATAAATACCAAGAAGTTTAAATCTAATGATTTGAATCCAACCTATCTCTGGCATTGTCGCTTAGGCCATGTAAATGAAAAACGCATCTCAAAACTCCATCAGGATGGATTCATTGATTCTTTTGAATCTTTTGAGACATGTGATTCTTGTTTATTGGGTAAGATGACAAAGGCCTCCTTCACAGGTAAAGGGGAAAGGGCCAATGAGCTATTAGGCCTTATACATACCAATGTGTGTGGTCCTTTTAGCATATCAGCGAGAGGAGGTTATTCGTATTTCATTGCTTTTTCAGATGACTTCAGTAGATATGGTTATTTCTATTTAATAAAGAACAAATCTGAATCTTTTAAAAAGTTCAAAGAGTATAAGAATGAAGTACAAAATCAGCTTAGCAAGATAATTAAAATCCTTCGATCTAATCGAGGAGGTGAATACTTAAGCTAAGAGTTTGATGATTATCTTAAGGATTGTGGAATCGTTTCACAATTGACTCCTCCAGGAACTCCTCAATGGAATGGTGTTTCTGAAAGGAGAAATCGAACTCTATTAGATATGGTTTGATCAATGATGAGTCAAATTAATCTTCCAAAATATTTCTGGTGATAAGCTTTAGAAGCTGCATCATTTATAATGAACCGTATTCCTTCAAAGGCTATAGAAAAGATACCTTATGAGTTATGGATTGGGAAACGTCCTAATTTATCTTTTCTAAAGATTTGGGGATGTGAGGCTTATGTGAAGCATCCTACTGGCATCAAGTTGGCAACTAAATCTGAAAATGTTTTTTTGTGGGATATCCTAAGGAAACTAAAGGATATTACTTTTACATCCCATTAGAAAACAAAGTGTTTGTTGCTCGAAATGGTCTTTTCTTAGAAAAGGAATTTATTTACAAAGGAAATAGTGGGAGTAAAGTACAAGTTGAAGAAATTCAAGTTTCACAAAATGACATTGAGCCTAAAAAGGAGAGTGGAGCAAGCTCACAAGCTGTTGATGAGCAGCTTTCAACAACACAAGGCCTACGTAGATCTGATAGGTTTTGTCATGGGCCCAAGGGATATGGATTTCTTGTTACTGATGATGATAATGTGATGCTCATTGATCATAATGAGCCCAAAACCTATCAAGAAGCTATGGAAATTCCAGAATTTACTAAATGGTTAGAGGACATGAAAGCAGAGATGCAATCTATATATGACAATCAAGTTTGGACTTTAATTGGTCCGTCTGATGGCTTGAAGACCATTGGATGTAAGTGGGTTTTCAAAAAGAAACTCGACATAGATGGAAATGTGCACACTTATAAAGCAAGACTTGTTGCTAAAGGTTATCGACAACTTCATGGAATTGATTATGATGAAACATTTTCTCTAGTAGTCATGATCAAATCCATTAGAATTCTTATTGCCATAGCTGCATACTATGATTATGAGATATGGAAAATGGATGTCAAAACAGCTTTCTTAATGGAAACTTACTTGAGGATGTATATATGATACAGCCTGCGGGTTTTGTCCATCCTAATAATTTGGAAAAGGCAAGCTTCAAAGATCCATTTATAGATTGAAGCAATCATCGATAAGCTGGAATCTTCATTTTGATGAACTTGTCAAAGAGTTTGGATTCATCAAGAATAAAGATGAACCTTGTGTTTACAAAATGGTTTGTGGGAGTTCTATTATCTTCTTAGCTTTATATGATGATGACATATTACTAATTGGAAACGATATTCCGACCTTACAGGGTATCAAGATTTGGTTAAGGAAACATTTCTCAATGAAAGACTTAGGTGAGGCTTCCTATGTTTTAGGCATAAAGTTTTATAGAGATAGATCGAGAAAGCTTATAAGCCTATGTCAGAGTACATACATAGATAAGGTATTGAAAAGGTTCAGTATTCAAGATTCCAAGAGAGGATTCTTGCCTATGTCACATGGAATCAAGCTTTCTAAGAAGGACTGTCCTACTTCAGGTAA
>JANSVA010000002.1:5161332-5172585 GCA_025504915.1 Erythroxylum reticulatum | reverse complement strand
GCTCAATTCCTAATCTCCATCATACCAAATTAAGGTTTGTGGTTGACAATCTTTTCCTCTTTTATTTCTTCTATATACTTTAGGCTCTTTTACATCAAAAGCTCAGTAGAGGCAAAGGCAATACTCTTGTACTTAACTTTAGCACTTGATCTAGCAACTGTAGGTTATTTCTTGGTGCTCTAGAAGATGAAATTAGGACCAAAAAATATATGATAACTGAAAGTAGAAGAAGATCATCAAAACCATCGACCCAATCAGCATCACAATAAAACTATAAGGAAAGAGAGGAGGCCTTACTAAAGTGAATGCATGAGAGTTGGTAGAGCGAGGATATCCTAGAATTTGTTTGATCATAGTCTAGTGGATATCAACAGTTCATTGTAAGAATTGAGATACTTTAATGACAACAAATTGATTATTAGGTCGAGTCCGGCAAAGATATTGGAGTGCATCAATAGTTCTTTGATAATAGTCTAGTGGATATCAACAGTGCATTGTAAGAATTGAGATACTTTAATGACAACAAATTGATTATTAGGTCGAGTCAAGCAAAGATATTGGAGTGCATCAATAGTTCTTTGGTATTCAGTAGGATCAGGGAGTATTGTACCATGATTTTTGAAAAGTTGAAGAGTGGAAGTGATAGGTGTGAATGTAAGTTTGGACTTATCAAGAGTTGTGCAGAAAAGAAGATCTTTAATGCCTTAGGATTGAGTAAGGAGAATACCATGGAAAGTGGGCTTGATTTTAATTCCAAGAAAAGGATATATAGAACCTAAGTCTTTGATGGAAAAAGAGGAGTTGAAATTATGAAAGAGTGAGGGAATGAAGGAAGGATAAGAACAAGTGACCAAGATATCATCCACATAAACTAAAAGAAAGGTGATGTAAGACAAGGTTTTGTGAATAAAAAGATAAGTATCGAATTGAGAAGAAATGAAATTGAGGTCGAAAACCTTTCTAACTTAACTGGTTAAAGAAAGCCCGAAGAGCTTATTTGAGACCATATAATGCTTTATGGATCTAACAAATATAGTGAGGATAGTGTAGATCTTTTAAACTCGGGGCTTGATACATGTAAAATGGTTCTGAAAGATAATCATAAAGAAAAGCATTATTGACATCCAATTAATGAATTATCCAATTGTGAAAGACAACAAAGGAGAGAACAATAAGAATGGTGGTGGGTTTAACGACTAGGATAAAATTATTAGTTTAATCAATGCCAAAAGGTTTGATGATGTATCCTTTGGTAACAATATGTGCTTTATAAAGGTCAATAATACCATTAAGATATCATTTTATGCAAAAGACTCATTTATAGCCAACAATATTAGTGTGTGTATGAGGAGAAACAAGGGTCCAAGTTTGATTGCGATGAAGGACATTGAACCCAGGAAGCATTAACTAACGCCAATGGGGAGATTTATTGGCATGAGTAAATGATGCAGGATTAGAGGCATGATGTGTGAATGTAGTAGTATATGTGATGTAATTAGGGGATGTACGGGGAGTACGAGTGTTATCACATGTACGTATGGTTATGGGATAGATAGGTGGAAGTGAGGGAGGTTATTAGGATAGGGTTTGTGAATTTGAAATCGAGTGAGTGAAAGAAGATAAAGAAAAAGATAAAGGTAATGAGACAAAAAAAGAAGGCGAAGGAGAGGTAAGATTGGTGGGAGATTTGGTAAAGGGAAAGACATTTTTTAGAAATTGAACATGTTAAGAGATGTGAATTTTGGAAGTAGTAGGATCATAACGATAATAACCTTTATATTAAGGATAAGTAGTAGCTAAAAAAGGAAAACAGGCACAACCAAAATCACGAAGAAAAGTGAGATCATGTTTGGCTTGAAAAAGAATTTCACGTAGATATTTATAATTAAGAAGAAGAGTAGGTAGTAAATTGATGAGATATATGACACTAGAAAAAGCTTTAAGTCAAAAGGATTTAAGAAGAGAGACAGTAGAAATGTGAGATTAGTTTCGATAATGTGACATTTTAGGTTCAGTAGTATGATTTTGTTAAGGAGTGTGAGGGCAAGAAATGCGAAAGGTAATTCCATTGTAGATGAGAGCTTAAGATTTTTGAGTTAACAGAAAAGGCCATGTAAAATGACTAAAGTCATCCATAAAACAATAAAATAACAAAAATTAGAAGGAGAAAGATATAGGGACATCCACAAATGTCACTCTAAATAAGTTATAAAGGTATGGTGGAAATGTGAGAAGATAATGAAAAATGGTAGATGAACACTTATTCATTAAAAATATGAGGTATAAGGAGTTACAAATTTGGATTTTATTGGAAAATAAGAAGATAAACTAGAAAGTGTAGAGTGACACGGATGATTAAGATGTTGATGTCATAAATTAAATAGAGAAGAAGTGGTTGTAAAAGCAACTAAATTCTTGAAATGTCTGGAAAGCTTCAACGAGTCCCGATTATATGGATGAGGCCTGTAACGAGTCCCGATTATATAGACAGTAGATTAAAGTAAAGTGAGGAACAATAAAAATTTTACAAAGATGAAGTGGATGAGTATAGATGGAAAAGGATAGCGAACCGGTAGAAAAGATAGGAAAAGTGTGTTCATTACTAAACTACAAAGTGTAGAGTGACATGGATAATTAAGATGTTAATGTCATAAATTAAATAAAGCAAAAGTGGTTGTGAAAGCAACTAGATTCCTGAAATGTTTGGAAAGCTTCAACGAGTCCCAATTATATGGATGAGGCCCGTAAAAAGAGGTATCTTGGTGTGTTAAAGCTCTTAACAATATAACAAAAGGGGTTAAATTTAAGAAGACAAATTATTTGCAACAAATGTAGCGATAGACAGTAGATTAAAGTAAGGTGAGGAACAACAAAAATATTACAAACATGAAGTGGATGAGTATAAATGGAAAATGATAGTGAACCGATAGAAAAGATAGGAAAGGTGTGTTCATTACTAACAACCACTTGGTAGGATCCTTTGTATGGTGTAACTAAGTTCACAGTATGAGAATTAAGAGTTATCTAAGTTGTAGCACTGGTATCCGATAACCATTATATAAAATTGCTAGAAATGAGCTAGAAAGTGTCTACAACAGGTTGAATATTTATAATAGAAAAAGTTGTGAGATTATTAGCAAATTGTTGAGACCCAATTTGGCTATTACGTGATTTGAAGTAGCGAAAATGATAACGAACAACATTGTTACGTGATTTCTAACGAATTTGACATCATGGTTTGGATTAGGGATGATTATTTTAGATTTGGAATGGATCTTGAGCCTGGTTAGGATAAGTGGACTTGTAGGAAAAAAGACTGATGGTTTGCGGGATAATGGGCTGCTTGTTGATTGGATCCAGGGGGATTATGGGTTATTGGGTTTTGCTTTGGGTTTAGTTCATAAGCAATTGGGCCAAACGGGTCTTTGAATTATAAAGTTCGCTAAGACCCATCAAAACTACGGTAAGGTTTATGAGGGTTGCTAGAGCTGCATCCTCTGTTCGTTGTTTCCCCTGTGCTGCCCTGCTGGTCTGTGAGAGGATGATCCACCAGCGTGGGACGTTGTAGGTGCCATCTCAGGTCTAAAGGACTCGTGAAAAGAAAGCAGACGCTGCTCATGGAGGAGCAATTTGGCGCACAGTTCAACAAAGGATATGGGGGATTCACGATGATCAATTATGGTGATGAAAGATTCATACCACACGAAGGTCATTAAGGGTGAAGAGGACCAAGTCATCGTCAGAGATTTGTTCTCTGATGGCAACTAGGTCGTCGGCTGTGTTGGAGACAAGGGTAAGAAAGTCAGCGATGGAGATTGGGCCTTTTTTCAGTATGCAAATTTTCGACGAAGAATTGAGCACTGAGAAGTCAACTGCTGCAAGAAGTATCATTTAAGAGCCACCTCCAACGATTTTTTTCAATTCAATTGGTTTTGAGTACTTTGCAAGTAAAACGACGTTTTTATAACATTATTGACCAATTATCACTTGGCCTTTGGATACAGTTTAGAATTGATTTTATGTGTACCAAGTTACTTACAACCATCACTCCATGTGCCAAAAGAAAGGCTGCATCATCACTCCTGGTTTGGCAGCACCAAAATGAGCATTCAACAAGCAACATATTGGTTAGTTATGTTAGCAACCCGAAATAGTGAGGCCTCTTCTATCCGCCTCAACTGTATAACAAAAACCTCTGGAGCTCATTCCGCATCTCTTGGGGAACTATTTAAACACTAAACAGTTTACAGTCCCATGGCCTAAATCACAACTGTCATAAGAAATACTGATTACAGATTTTTGAGGGATGATAATGCCAGCTCAACATTTCTTGATATCCGATCATGTACTGGTTCCTGCACCAAGAGCAATAACTTCTATACGTAGAATTTGACTAAAGACATCTAAAAGCATGCTACAAAATTCCTGGCAGGCCCGATAGAAATTACCTCTGTCGATGGTATCTCAAATTTGGAGTTTGTTATCGTCTCATACAAGAATATGTACCTGTCATCATATGGACATACCATTGCCCACAATAAATCCTCAGTTGAAGATTAAGGCGAATAAACTTTTCCACGCCATGTTTCATTAGGAAAGAGAGAAGAAAAGAAAAGGGATTTCCTTCGTGAAAGTAGTGAACATTCAGTTCCATTGTGCTTAAGACATATAATCTGGAATGCAATGGACTCCAGGTTTTGAAAATCAACTTGAAGTAGAAGTCAACAGTACAAGTAATTTCCAATCTCTGGTACTCAAAAAATTTTCACAAGAAAAAGGATTTGGAATTTGACAATGTTCTTTGAATCAAATCTTGATCATACACGACTGCCAATATATATATTTTTTCTTTTTAAAAGCTTGATGTTGATAAACCATGGAGAAAAATATAAGCTTGTTGTCAGAACCATACAAGATTCATCTATTTGCCATAAACATAAAATGATGCACATATATCGGGAAGTGATATGATTCTCAACATACTTCCTGACCAGGTTACCATGTATATTGATATCATCCCAAGGGCAATGTGATAGACCTCCGATTCGACTCATGTATTCTAGGAAAAGAAGGCCCATGAATGAGGGGACAGTTGGCTGATCCTAGAGTGAACATATGGCATTTTGTTATATTTCCCTTTCATTACTTTATTGTTATTTTGTTATGTTTGTTATGCCGTTATTTTCGAATTTAGAATATAGGCTGTTGCTAGGAGTGAGAGAAAAATGTGAATTTGGTTGTTGTTGAGGAGAGCCGAAGCCCTCTTGAAAGGCTGCTACCTTTTTATGAAAATTCCCTTTTCCATAATACTGCAAGAGTTTAATCAGGTTGTTCTTTTACATAACGTAGTATCCTATCAGAAATTGGTATCAAAGCTAGCAAGCCATGCCTCCGAAGAACCCTGACGGTAAAATGTAAGCGATTGAGAGAGAATTGGAAGGAATTAGAGAGGAGTTAAGTAGGATTCCAGTAGTGGAAAGAGCTCTTAAGAGAATTTTGGAGATAGAGAAGATTCTCACCACACTCTCCCAAGGAGTGACCCAGATAATGGCCACAATTAGTGAACAGAGAACAGTGCAACGGGGAAGTAAATCTCTGGGTAAAGGAAAGAATACTGAACAGGAAGAAGAGTCTAGCTCAGTTGAAACAGAAAAGAATGAGAGGGTACCTGCGGAAGTGGAAGAAATGGTAAGTGGTCACAGTGGCACATACCTAGCAGCAAATGAAAATGTTGGGTGGCAGATGTTTGGGAACTCAGAATCATGGTGTACTGGGAGGCATCTTGAGATGCCCTCATTTAATGGAACGAATCTGGAAGGCTGGTTATATCAAACAGAAATGTTTTTCGAAATGAATTGAATGAGCGAAGTTGAAAAGTTAATGGCGGCTGGAATCAGCTTCGAAGAGGATGCTCTTGCCTGGTTTCGATGGACTGATGCAAGAACACCATTTGACAGCTAGAGTGATTTAAAACAACAATTGATTCAGAGGTTCGGCCAAACTCAAACTAGGAACTTGTGTGAAAGGTTTTTAGATATAAAACAATATGGGTCAGTGGCCGCTGACTATCAGAGGGAGTTTGGAAAACTCTCAGCACCGCTAATGTCCTTGCCTGTGGAGGTGCTAGAATCCACTTTTATGAAGGGGTTGAAGACAAAGATCAAAGCTGAGCTTCGTTTCATGAACCCGATGGGGCTTAAGGCCCTTATGAATACAGCCCAAATGATTGAAGAAAAGAACTGGACCATCAAGCAAAAAGGAAGCACACTGGGACCTATTTCTCTTAAACCTAGTAAGTGGGGAGAAGGGAAAGCACTCGTGGGTCGGAACATGAACTAGGAGGGAGAAACCAAGGCTTCAAACAAGGAACCTTCTGGAGCACTCGGATCATGACGCCAACTCGAGAACCAGCGAGAACTCCCGCAGAAGGAAGCCGACGACAGATCCGGCTCACTGATGTCGAGATCCGAGACAGAAGGGCACTGGGGTTGTGTTATTCGTGTGAAGAAAAGTACTGATCAGGCCATGTGTGTCGAAAGGAGCTTCAAATTTTGCTCATCACCGATGAAGAAAGAGAAGAGGCAACAGTGGGTATGGAACCGAAGGACAACGAGTAGATTTCAGGGGACAAGACTGAGAGTGCGGAGGTACACATGACGGAAACTGTTGAACTATCCCTAAATTCGATGCTTGGCCTGACCACACGAGGCACCATGAAGATGAGAGGGACGTTGGCTGGGAGAGATGTGACAGTGATGGTCGATTGTGGAGGTACCCATAATTTCCTATCTCTAGAGATCATTGAAGAACTACAGGTACCTCTCATTTCCATTTACAATTACGGGGTAATCATGGGTAATGGTATAGTAGTTCAAAGGAGGGGCATTTGCAAAGGAGCAAGGATTGATGTTCAGAGAATAACAATTACTGAGGATTTTCTGCATCTACAATTGGGCATTACCAATATAATTCTCGGTATGCAATGGCTGGGAAGTATTGGGAATATGGAGGTGAATTGGAGTAACCTAGTGATGGAATTTTGGGTTGATAGTTCTCGAGTGGTGCTAAAAGGGGACCCCAGTTTATGCAAGACATGAGTTTCTTTGAAGACCATGACTAAGGCAATACAACTAACCAATAGTTGCTTGTTTTATGTATGCAAACATGCCATGAAAGAAGGTACAAGTAAACTCGACTTACCGCCAAGCTAGCTCACAAACAAGGTCCTCAGGAGCATCAGGAATGATCTAAAAGTTGCATCAAAGAAATAAGTGTCGTAATCTACCTCAAATGCATAAATCTTAAATCCAAACTCAATTTGTTAGTTAATTTACCTCATCTTCATATGGATTACAGTGATCTTTGAACCACAACCTCAAGAATTCCTGAAAATTTCAACATACCCTAGTATTAGGACTAAATTACTGAGTGCATGCCAGAGCACAAGGACTAAATTACAAAAAGAAAGGTTAAGATCAGTTTACACGCCTTGTCAACATTTTCAGGTTCAAGACCATTCTGAAAGCGACCTTTGTAGGAGTGGGCTATCCAGTATCTACTAGAGTCAGGTGTATGCACCTAGAATTCAGCACAGGAAATTAAAACTCAACAAGTCATCAATTTGTTTGGGTTCGTGGTATACAAATGGTTGTATGTTGTATAGGACAAAGGAATAAACAAGATGAATAATCCAATGAAAATAGTATTAAACCTCATCAAGCAATAGAATTGAACCATCAGAATCTTTTCCAAATTCGTATTTTGTGTCTACTAGTATCAAGCCATGCTCCAAAGCCAAACGCTGCAACCCCAAAGAAATGGTAAGCATATTTATGCTTGCTATCATGGAAAACCATGAAGTATTAAACAGTACAACCATGGCATTATTTGCTCACTCTAAACAGACTTTGGAGAAACTAAACAATGATACTTGTGAAGGGAGTTGGTCAAAGAAAAGTTTTGTCACAACTTGGTTAATAAAGAAACAAGTAGCAATCATCCTCTGAAATAGAATCCTAGTTTGGATAAGTTATCGGTTATGAATTGCTACAAATATGTTGCAGGATTCTAGAAAACATCCCTGGATGACTCCCAAGTTCTAGGGGAAAACTTTTTCTGCAAGAAATAAGAGTCACCTGTCCATACTCAAACAACTTCAGTGCTTTCCGACTGACAACATCGAAATCAGCCCAAGTCATTAGGCCACGCTTGACAATCTGCAGAGTAATGAAACAGATTACCGAAAAACAGAATTGTTTTAAAGAAAGACCGTTAGGCAAGAAGCCCTACATTGAAGCTCAATTAAATGTGTATTCAAACCTCATCGGGAGTCACAGGGACATCATGATCTGCAGCCTTTGTTGTCGGAGTTATTATATTTGCCGGTAGTTTTTGGTTTTTCGCAAGGCCTACAAATAGTTTTAGATCAGTAAACACCATTTGATGATATAACATTATACATGCACACAACTCAAGAATTGGGAATCATACCATCTGGGAGAGCATTCCCACAATAATTCCGGACACCATTCTTGTAGACAGTCCACAAAGATGTATCAGTACTTCCAGTCACATAGCCCCTAACTACATAAGAGAAGGTAATCAAGAACAACAGAATTGATGACAGTGCATACAATGGTAAGTATGTAGAAATGCTAAATTTATATGAAGCCCTTGCGCTGGATAAGATGAACTACATGACCTTTTTTCATGTTTCCCGTCATACATATTCAACTAGAAAGAAGAAAGACTTGGTCGCTTATTTTTACTACATCAACCTTTTCCGACGTACTTTACAACCTGAACTTATCCTCTTATCAACCAATCATGATAAAAGCTAAAAAAATTTTGAATTTGGAGAAATGAGGTAAAGTGAGGTAAAGTAACGTAGATAACATAATTTCATAAAAGCTTCATTTTGTCTTCCTCATGTTATGTCCGCTACTGCTGCTTTGTCTAATTTATTTATCTAAATAGTCAGTAAAACTCTTGATCTCAGAGATTAGTTATAATTCACACTACAAGCTTCTCTTTACCAAATTAATTAAGAAAAGATATGAAAGTCATGTATACTTGAAAAAGCTTCCCAATCAAAATAAGTCTGAACAAAGCCAACTACAGAAACAAGAAGCCAATATCTTATTCCTGAAATACTCACCAACAAACTCAACAGGGAAAACTGAACATTTCTTTGCAATAGTGACATTTTTATCCGCGGCTGAAACAACTGCATTTGCAGTTATGTGCCTAGTTTTGTCAAACCACCACAGACTTGTTTCATTTAGAACCTAAAAGCAATATGATCATCATCAGTTTTCTGGGAATCTACCTTTAGAAACATCTGAACTAATCAAATTCTTAATGGAGCTTCTGACGGATGGATAACTAGTAAAGCAAAACGACCTGGCCTTTGAAAGGAATAGAAGCCAGAATTCTATCAAATGCACTTTGCCGGTCAGTTGTAACCAACACCAGATAATCACCGGCATGATAAGTATCTCTTACCTACAATGTCAAGCTGGTCAGTAATGTTCCAATTTAGCATAAAAATTGAGTCTTATCTTGGACATATTTTGGAAATTTAGAATCAAGCATTGAAGGCAGTAGAATGAAACTCAGAAATACCTTGCCTCTGATTTTAGATTGGAGAGCAGGAACGGTCAAGTGAAGATTAGTCTCGGATAAACAATTAGAAAGTGACCCTTTGATGGCGCCAAGAACCTCTTCTTTCCGGCTACTATTGTTCAGATCATCAAGAGGCAAGTTTTGTGGGTGCGGTCGATTTTGTTTTGACCTCCATGACGCGTAGATTCTTGGGTACTTGTTTGATTTTCGGTTCGAAATCGGCTCAAAGGAATACACCAGACGAAAAGAGGCATCAGGTATCGAGAGCTTGGCGTTTTCAACAGGGGTTTTGGAAAGGTTTAAGATTTTCATACACTGAGCCATCCCTCTGATGGGGGTTTAACTCTCTCCGAGGCCGCCACTTTATACCATACTTACTGCGTCTCCCTCACGCCGCGTTTGCCTCTTGACTCAAAACCTTTTGCCTCTCTTTTACATTTCACCTTGTAACTATTTTGGTCTTTATTAGTAGTATAGATAATTATGAAGGGATCTCATGGTGATTAGAAGACTACCTCCGTACAAGAAAATGAATTAGGAAAAAGTTAATGATGTTCAAAAAGTTAATCAAGAAAGCCTTGGCTATATCCTTTTTTTTAAACAGCAATATTATTAAAAAAACTAGCACAAATCATAGAAAGAGAAAGAGGAAAATTT
This sequence comes from Erythroxylum reticulatum, assembly GCA_025504915.1. Taxonomy (NCBI): domain Eukaryota; kingdom Viridiplantae; phylum Streptophyta; class Magnoliopsida; order Malpighiales; family Erythroxylaceae; genus Erythroxylum; species Erythroxylum reticulatum. The sequence goes on along the minus strand of JANSVA010000002.1, from coordinate 5,162,304 downwards.
TAATCCTGAGCCAATAGGCTCCTCTTGCACCCAAACTAACATCCTTCAATCTCAAAGCTAATAAAAATACAATAATCAATAGATAAAACTTCATCTAGCCTTCTAGGAGGACTACACCAAGAAACATAGTAAGCTTGTAATAGAGCCACCCTATCAATGCAATGGGCTGCTTTGTTAACATTCCTATATGTTCATTTAAAAGATGAAGACATAAAGTGGTTTTTAATATCAACACAATCCCACACAATAAGCCTCAATTTAGTGTCTGAAAATAAAGCTACACAAAAAAGTTTATAACAATCCATTTCAACCTCAATATTATTTATGCCCTTATCTTAAGCTAATATAAAGCTTCCTTCAAGGCCAAGGTTTCAGCAACAACAGGATGCACCATCATAATAATCAAATTAGAAAAAGCTTCAATAAAGTTACCATTTTCATCCTATAAATATAACACAAAACTTGTGCTTGAGGCTTCCGAGAAAAGTACAGCGTTAACGTTACATTTTAACCAAGATATGGTTGGTTTCTCCCATTTTCATTGAGGTGGGACAGCAGGAGCACGAGATGAAACTTTTCCCAAGGCAACATAAGCTTGGTTCCAAGAGGTAAAATAGTTATTAGCTAAAGAAATCACATTAGTGCAAGAAACGTATTTTTGTTGCCAAATAAAAACATTTCTATGGTACCATAAGCTCTATAAGATTGCCTTCATTTTTTGCATACTTAATTTTTTTGTATCTTTAAGAATGCCTCAAATGATATCCACTGCATTGAGTATTAGCAAAATTCACGCCTTTAATATGCCAAGTGTTTGCAGCAAAAACATAACTAAATAATGCATAGTTTTCATTTTCCCCAACAACAGGGTTAATTAAAAAAGGCTTGGCTATATTTTTTATATATATATAAGAGGGAATAAGAAACCAATTACAGGACGTATCTCGGGAAACAAACTCCTGACATATCTTC
>JANSVA010000002.1:5145881-5161232 GCA_025504915.1 Erythroxylum reticulatum | reverse complement strand
TAACAAACAACTAGTAGGCAAGAAGAGAAAAAGATATGATAAGAAGGCTTTTAGAGAGAAGCTAGAGTATCTCTCTCTGCTTGGCTATATTTTTTAACTTCAAATAACAGACTTAACGTACTTAGTAGACAAGGTCTTTAGTTTTGTGGAAGTATGAGGAGAGTTATAAAATAAGCAGTCCTTTTTTTGTATCCCCAAAAGAGAAACTTTACTAATTTTTCCATGGCTTACCCTCACAACTAAGATCTAATATCATAAATTAAATAGTATTTTAACCCAAATTTCGGAAATAAAAGACAAGATAAAAAGGAGGCTATGCATTAATTTAACGTTAATTAATTAAAAAGTGTCAATTTTTAATATTTATTTTCAAAATCTTAGTTAATATCTATATTTTTTAAAATACAAATAATTTAATTTTAAAATTATTTTTTAATTACATTAATAATATAATATAATATTACATAATCTTTTACTTTCATTAACATGCTTTTTGAATGCTTGGTGGTTATGTTTTTAATTTATTTAATATTTAGAAGTATGTGAAAAATATAATATAGTTTTTTATAGATATTATTTTATTAATAAAAATTAATTAAATTTGATTTATCGTATTTTCAATTTTTAGATATTTAATTAAAAAAATAAAATTTTGTGGTCTTGAGTTAACTTCAAGATTCTGCTATTACACAAAATAAGCGAATCTCGCACGAGCGTTTTGTCCTAAAACAGAATCTAACTGAAACTTAAGCAAACAAAGCAATAATTGGCCCTTACTTGTCATTTCCAACCCCACGTGGCCTTTACCACGCTCCAATCACGCGCTTCACATATGTCTAATAACTATGTGAGCCACTCATCTCGTGAGCTCATCATCGGGGTGTCCTACTTACACCTGTCTATCTATCTCGAAACCCGATGACTTCCAAAGTCAAGAAATGTTGACTTCTCGCAATCCTCACAACGGCTGTCTTCGTCTCAAGCAACTTTGACGGTCCAGATTCTGACACACGTTGTCTTCTGTGAGTCGTTTCGCGTGAGATAAACGCAGAAGAAGTGGGCAAATTTTAGTTGGATCCGGTTCGAGAACCCGAAATGGACATACTCCTCTCTTTCTTTGTATGATTTACATTTTACATCAACAACTTTGGGTGATTGATGGCAACGGATTGGCGAATTTTAGGGTTTCCAGCTTTTTGATCCTCTCCAATATTTCCGAGATTTGTCCTCTTTCCTTATTTATCTTCCAGATACAAGTCATTTAATGTAGGTATTTGGAGTCGATAGGTTTTTGTCTCCCTGAATTTGTCAGAGGTGATATTGGTTCGAAGGTTCGTTCTTTTACGATTTCTGGTTGGATATTTGCTATTTATTTTGCCATTTTTTCATTTCTTTGTGGGTAATTAATGGCAAGTCTTTTGATCTGGGTTTGTCTTGGTCCTAGGGTTATTGGGATTTCAGAGAGTTAAAAGTATGTCTTGCGAAAGGGTTTAGACAGTGCAAAGCAATGAATTTGCTTTTATTTCACTAGAAACTTGGTTCAGAAATGTGTGTGATTTGTTTTTCTCTTGATGTTATGTGATCTTAGAATGCTGATGTGAATTTAACTTCTCCTTTTTTGCGCTTTCAGGACCATAAATCATTACACGTCAATTTGCGGGCAGGTTAATACATATTGTATCGTTGGTTCGATGACTTGTACTCTTTCCCTGATTTGATTTGATGAGGAAGAAGAGGAAAGGGAGTGATACTGATACATGTGAAAATATTCAGGAAGAATCCAAGTCAAGCCAACAGGCTAAATCAGCTAATTTTGTTTCTCATTTTTCCCTTGAAGATTATATTAGGCTAAATAAGAGGTGTAAAGAAGATGCCAGCAGCGAACCAGTCAGTTCTTGCAAAAGTAGGCTTGCAGGCATTGCTACTGCCCCGCCTTGTGGTGCTTCATCATTGTTGGCCTCTCCTGGAAGAGGTCTCAAAAGAAAGATAGGATGCATTGATGTGGCTACCCAGACAGGCAGAAAGAAGAAGATTGAAGATGAATATGTTTCAGGAAGCACAATTGGACGTGGTAAATTTGGATCAGTTTGGATGTGTAGATCTAAAGCAAGTGGAGTCGAGTTTGCTTGTAAGACTCTGCGCAAGGGAGAGGAGACAGTGCATAGGGAGGTGGAGATAATGCAACACTTATCTGGTCATCCTGGAGTTGTGACATTGCATGCTGTGTATGAGGAAGCAGAATGTTTTCATCTTGTGATGGAGTTGTGCTCTGGAGGACGCTTGATTGATAAGATGATTGAGGAGAGACATCACTTAGAGCGGCGTGCTGCTAATATATTTAAGGATGTGATGTTAGTAATTAAGTACTGCCATGACATGGGGGTCGTACACAGGGATATAAAGCCAGAGAATATACTTATAACAAGTTCAGGAAAGATAAAGCTTGCAGACTTTGGGTTGGCGGTGAGAATTTCAAATGGTAAATAAAACATTCTTGTACTCGACTATGGACTTATTGCTATCAACTAACTTGAATGCAAGAGGTGTTGTTAGATAAAAAGTATGACCATTTAGCGGCCAATTTTATTACAAAATTGCTGGAGTTTTTGTTCTAAGAAATTCATTCTACATCTTTAATGTTTTATGTACTTCCATTGATAAAATCTCTTTTAGAAATTGCTAGTGTGAAATTAATATCTTTATGAAAATGGTAAGTTAATCGCTAAAATAAGCTGAGGTAAAGGAACAAAGCTAGGCGCCTCTTTTTTCTTCTCTTTGGCAACCCAAATATGTTTTCATGTATAAGGCTGTCATCTAATGGAAGCTTTTTACATGGTACATGAAAATAATGAGAAACAAAAAAACTGCAGAATTGTTAGTCCTGAAGCACATTTTCTCACAAGGATAGGCAGAGGAAGAAGATTCAGGTTGAATGTCTGGTTTATGATACTAGTTGGGCTTTTTTCTTCGTCGATTTAGGCAACCATAGTTGTACTTTTGAAATTTAGGAAGACTTCATTAGGATTTCTTGCAAATGCATTAAACATTCTTAAATCTTTTCTAACTTCATTTCCTTTGTAATTATTTATAGCTTAAAGTTGTGCAACTGGGATTTATTATCCCCACGTTCTTTCAATTATCTATTAAATTCTTCAGTCCGGGTGTACTTTCAAATGTATTATATTATTAATTACACATAAAAGATCTGAGCAAGTACTGAACAAACTTGGAGAAGAAGATAATAATACTTCGATATTGATTACAAGTGCCTATTTGTCCTTAAAAGTTTCTTTTATCTGTATTAACTGCTTTCCTTTTACATTACAGGTCAGACCCTGTCTGGTTTAGCTGGGAGTCCAGCATATGTTGCCCCAGAAGTTTTGACAGGAAACTACTCTGAGAAGGTCGATATTTGGAGTGCGGGTGTCCTCTTACATGCTCTTTTGGTTGGTGCTCTTCCATTCCAAGGAGATTCCCTAGAGTCTGTTTTTGAGGCAATTAAGAATGTAAAACTTGATTTCCACAAAGGATTATGGGAGTCAGTATCAAAACCTGCCAGGGATCTGATTTCAAGAATGTTGACGAGGGATGTTTCAGCAAGGATAACTGCAGATGAAGTACTGAGTAAGCTCCTGATACTTGTAACTCTAAAATTTTAACTAGTCTGCGGTATACGAGATTGAGGGTTCTCGTTCCTACACATGTATGTCTGAGCAAGAATGTTTTTCTCACACGTTGCCCACGTATATTGCTGTTATTTGTATTGAAAGGTGATGTAGAATATATATTTTTTACTAGTGATGTAGAATATATATTTTTTACCACGTTGTCTACCTACTTCTTGCAACTTTTTATTGTTTATCTTTGCTTTTCCTAAGATTCTGTATAGCGAGTCTAATGTTTGGTCTTCTTAAACATTTTTGGCATTCATTCACTCTTCTTCCTGCCATATTGACAATTAGCTTGGTGTTTGTTTAGGGCATCCATGGATTCTGTTCTACACAGAGCGCACATTGAAGACATTTCCCATGAAATCAAAATCCAAGAACCAACTTGGACATACTATTGCACCTTTAATGGAGTCAGATGGAAACAGGATAGCAGGTCTGTTTCTTGGTGAGGATTTAAAGCCAGAATCCTTGGCTGATAGTCTAAGCTGCAAATCTGAAGAGCAGGATGAAAGTGGTTTGGTTGATGCCCTTGCAGTGGCAATTTCACATGTGAAGATTTCGGAGACAAAGAGGAGCAGACTTTGTGGCCCCACAGGCCCATTAGAGCAACAGCGCTCGTCTAACCTGACAAGCACTAATCTTTGTAGAGCATGTTGATCCTGCTAACACACGGACATTACTAACATCATCGTCTCCTCTGTTCTCCAAAGCTGGGAATTCGAGTAACAAGGGACCTGGTGCAATTTTCAGTGTGCAGAGATGATAATAGTCTGATATTGACAATATCTGGTAAATATGGTGTCATTTCCGTTCTCAGGAGGGTTGCTTCAGGTGTTCCCGTTATTTTTTCTTCCTTTGCTTTGATTGAATGTAACGTCAGTTCTGACGCAAAATAGTATTCATGTACAGAATTTGTAAATAGATGCAACAACAGAGTTCGTTCTCTATTGGTGTTGTTCTCTTGGAGAATCAATCCCTTGCTAAGTTACAAGCTTTCTTTTGATGCACAAAGTTCCGAACTTTTGATGGCTCTATAAAACTTGTGGATTAAGTGATCCAACACCTGAGAGTATAAACGTCCCCATGATAAGTTAACAAATGCTGAGGCTCTCTCTCGGACATCTGAAGTTGAGCCACCTTCAATATTGGATCTTGACATCTCAGCTGTGGCTTTTCTAGTTGCGCTTTGAAACTAATTTCACATGGTATGAATCTCATGGACTTGAACTACATATATATACTATGAAGCTTTGACTCTAATATTATAATGTTGCATTAATTCTAACTGCTACATAGTTCCGGCATTGCAAAGTTGCTAGCCAGTACTTATACTATTATACTCGCGGTTTTCGTTGACTTTATAATTAATTAACACAATGGTTTCTTGGTTGGCTAATGCCTGAGCGCAGAAATCTCGAGATTCTCTCGTAAAAATAAGTAGATTTCTATAACTTTGGATTTCCAATTGCGATGTGAGAGCTATGGATACCGATGAGGGGTCGGAGGCGTGTACCAAAAAACGGAGTTCGTTTCACTCAACCATAGTCATCGTCATATCAATCTTTCTACTGCTATTTCCAGTTGTCATCCATTTGCAAACTTACCCTCGCCATCTCTTTGGTTATGCCACTTCGGCTTCAAGGGCTTTCTTTTATACATGGAGAGGATTAGCAATCAACGTCACTGGCCAGTCTTCTTCCTCAGACACGATCATTTGGACTTCGAAGCTCCGGGAATCCATCACTTTCTTGCCACTCAAAGATTTGAGGGTCGCCAGAACTGCCAGGGAAGGGAACACCTGGTTCATGAGCTCATTGAATGACACCTACGAGGAAAACGAAGCTGAATACCTCTATTTCCCTTCAGAGGCATCAAGGGGACGGATTCTTTGCATTAAGGGTCGTGACACATATGATGGATCTAAGAATTCTTATGCCTTGGCTTGGCCTGAAGCTATTCCAGATTCTGCCACGCTTATGGAGGGATTGACCTTCGTTTCAGACACATACTATGATTATGTAAATCTCTGGCATGGACTTTGTGCTATGGCTCCTTTTGTTGGTTGGTCTATAAAGAACGAGTGCATTAGGCCAAGCAGATGGGTACTATTCCACTGGGGAGAGATCAGGTTTAAGATGGGATCGTGGCTAGAGCACCTTATGGAAGCAAACTTCGGGCAAGTTAAAGTAGAGAGCTTTGAAGGTGGAGATGGGCCTTACTGCTTTGAGAAGGCTGTTGTGATGAGGCACAATGAAGGAAAGATGGGAAAACAGAAAAAACTTCAGGTTTCTGATCTATTGAGATGTAAAGCCAGAAGATTTTGTGGCATTGCCAATGGAGCAGACAGAGAAGCAGAGGTCAATGAAAGAGGTGAACCAATCATAAGACTGACATTGTTCATGAGGAGAGGTTCAAGATCGTTCAAGAATGCAACTGCTGTCACTGACATATTTACAAGGGAATGTGCCAAGGTTGATGGTTGCCATCTGAAGGTTGTTCAATCAGAGGAGCTGAACTTCTGCGATCAGGTTTATGGCATCTCTGCTATTCAACTTCTACCTTTTTCTTCTCTCTTTTCAGTACTGGGGGACGAAAAACACAACTTTCAAATATTTTTGGATTTCTTCCTTCTATTATTATTATCTTTTGAATTCGTGATCCCTTGTAAAAGAGAATGGAGCATATCTGTTCAAGGAATACAAATCATTCTGGTAACTTGACGGCTTAGGATCATGTCTAAATAACTTAAATATCTCGCCAGAGAAATCCAAAGGTCAAATGGCAGTTTAAGTTGGATCCCTTTTTACTCAAGTTTGTTTGCTCTTTCTTGCAGGTCAGAGTAATGACTAACACTGACATAGTCGCTTCTCCACATGGAGCTCAATTGACAAATATGCTCTTTATGGATAAAAACAGCAGCGTAATGGAGTTTTTCCCTAAAGGATGGTTGGAGCTTGCAGGTGTAGGCCGATTTGCACATCATTGGATGGCTGATCAATCCGGTATAAACCACCAAGGTGCATGGTGGGAACCATTGGGCAAAAAAGAATGCCCAACCCCTAAACACGATTTGGAGTGCTTCAGTTTCTATAAAGACGGTAAAGTTGGTCATAATGAAACTCATTTTGCTGATTGGGCAAGAGAAGTTATCGGCCAAACAAAAATAAGAAAGACTGGAAATGTCATGGTCTCCAAACAATCAAGCATAGCTTCGTGCATCTGCTAGTATTTCTGAATCAACTACAGTTTTCTTTTCCAAACTCAAAAGTTCCCAATTGTAACCGTTTCGGTTTAATTGGATTTTGCTTTCTTCAGTTATACACCAGACAGTATTAGTAATAACAAAATATAACAGGTCAGAATGCTGCAATACTTTTCCTTTCCCAGATAGTATATCATGTTCAACTACAGGTCAACCAATTTGAAAGGTGGCAACGGACCTCGGATGTCATCTGAATACTCGTGAATGGAAGCCATATCGTAACTATTGGTCCGTCTGAAGAAAGTATATGATTGGTGGATCTTTAGCTCCTCTACACGCCTCATCTTCTGGATACTTTGGACCACATATACACCACAAAGAAACAGAACAACGCAAATAGAACCACATGGACAACATGATTGGCACCATTCTTTATGATGCTCTGATTCAACTTCCTAATGTTGTTCTTCACTCCTGCTTGAGCTTTAATCACGGTCATTTGCTATTACCATCATCAAAACAGAACTCTTAGCAGCCAATTACAACTTTTAGAATGAAGACATTAAGAAGATCTATCTCTAGTAAAATCCTTCATACTGTGAAGTATAGCACTAGTCTGACATTATTTTTCATTTCCGAGAAGTATAGCAAAAGTAAACACTAGTGGCAGCATTCTGTTGCCCAATTATCACGAGTTTCAGAGACATGATTTTCAACAAGTTGAGCACCAGAATACTGTCTTGCCCATATGTCACTTATATTTTCCTCACCACAACCGGGTAAAAAACTAAAATTTACAATATCACAAGAAAATGGCTTGCAGTGGCAGTCTCACGAGATTGTGTTTCTATGGAACCAAGATACTATGAAGATATTCAGGGAGTTACCCAGATAACTTGGAGCTCAATCTAAAGGCCTTGCCTCACTGCAGACAACAACCTACCTAATTCAAAGCCACAGACCCATTTCTTTCTCTCCCATCCAGAGAAAGCAGATGAATGGTATCTATTCCCTGTCTATTCTTCATCCATAGTGCAAACATCAAATTATAATTTCGAGCCATTATTGTGTATAGACTATAAAGTTCTTCTTTGTGAGGTCAATGGTGTTTCTTTTCAGTTTTTGCTTAGCATTTTACTCTTGAAGTAACACATGAAGATTGATGCAGTAAATAATTAAAAGGATACTAAAGTGAATATTGAAAATTCACATTCATTCACCAACTATTACGCATTAAATGCAGAAATTCATAATAAAAATTAGAAAATGAGAAATAGAAGATAGTTAATTTCAGTTAACAGGGGGCAGAAAAATTAAACAAAGAAACAAAAGAGATAGTAGAATTCTGCAGTACCAGTTGATCTAAGAAATCCTTTTGAAACTTTGCTTCTGTATTTATCTCCTGAGCCACCTGAAACACATGTTGAACAAAATTAATACTGGAACCAAGCTTAGGTGATTTAACAATCACATTCAGACATGAGAACTGGAAAAAAGTGTATGTCACTTATTTCTTTGCGTGTGACTTAGAAATGAAACACTTACAGGAGTCACACAAGACATGACCAATTAAAGGAGTATTCTGATTTTACAAAGAGAAGTTTGCGTGCGTTACAAAACACAACCATCACTAATGCATCTCTCAGAAACCAGCAGAAAGTCTTATGCATTCCATTCCATCTTATAAACATATTCGACCATTTGACATTATTCATCACAAAAACAAACCCTTAGGTGTATGTAAAATATTTGAAATTCTGAAGCAAGCATAAAATAAGCTCTCTGAGAAAGACCGACATTAAAGCTAGCAACGAATAATCAAGCATAAGATCACCAAAGCAGGCATAACACCTTCCTATCCTTGCACTTTAACTCAAAATACTAGCGAAAAGAAAAAAGTTTGAACACAAGCCCCATCAGACTTTTACCCAAAGGTTTTAAGAAGAAAAATCAGACTTATTTAAGAGAAGCAAAGGATGAAAAAGTTGGAAGCAGTAACGCATTTTCACGAATTAGATGAGAATTAATCCCTTACGCCACAACAAAAGGATACAAAAACCCAAGGCTATCACCAATTAAACTTAAACCACATTATCCAGAAGAAGGTAATAATTAATAGCCAAAATCTTTGATATAAAAATACAGAGCCTAAAAAAAATTAGGATCCCGAGAGAGATCAAAGAAGCTCACATTTCGCAATTGCTTAACTTGACAACGGAGGCCACTGATTTCATCATCCAAGTCCGCGTGCATCGGATCAATCCTCAATTGAATCTCATCTGAGCTGGCCGCCGGCCGAGTACTAAGCCCTTCTCTGCGCACGAAAATAACCAAAAAATAAATAAATAAACAACGAAGGCGCAAATATCACGATGAACCGACGGGAAGCAATACCTTGATCTGTAAGGGGCGGCGCCGCCGTAGAAAGAACCGCTCGCCATGGAAGATGGTTTGACGGAAATAGACGGGGAAAATTTTGAGAGACACGCTAGAATACACCGTTGGGTTTGTCTTCTTTTTTCTCTTTTCTAGTTTGTTTTTAAATGCTATCGCTTGTACAATGGGAATGAGTGACGTTGGCTAGAAAGATCTGGTCCGTTGCAAATCTGGAGGAAATATCGGATTCACGCGGTGTTCGTATGCCAAGTTGCTGATTGGTTTCTATTGACGTTAATCCAGCCTGGATGGGCTCTGATGGGCCTGTGGGCTGAGCCTATAACGGGGCCTATGAGCTTTAATCAATTCTCAACCCGATTAAGAAGCTGGAATTTAATTCTAAGCTAAAAAAGAAAATCCACAAAGAAGGATGTGGGGATTAACAAGTAGAGTAGGAAAGTGCAGAGGTATGACATGCTTATTCATCGCCCAGTTGTTTCCTTTCACTCTCACTTCTTGTTATCCTCCTCGTTATAACTGCGCTTCTTCTACTCTCTTCCACTCTTCTTCCTCCTTCCACAACTCTCATCCCACAACCACAACTTGGGTAAACTACTCTTCGCCTCTCTCTCTCTATATATGTGTGTGCGTGTGTATGTATTGTCAAGGTGACTACTGAGGCTGATTTGGTGCAAAATATGCCATTTTTAGGGTTTTCCGAGTCCAATTACTGGTCTTACTAATTGCTGTAGATCAGGTCTAGCGACTAGAGCCTTCCAAAGCATGCACAATTCGGAGTCCGTATCGTACCTCACGCAGCGAGAAGCTGCCGAGGTTGATGAAATTCTTATGGGTCCTCTTGGGTTCAGCGTCGATCAGTTGATGGTCAGTGTTCTTTCTTTATTTCCATTTTGTTCTTATGGGTTTGACTTAAATTTCGAATTGGCTCGATTTATGTTTCTTGAATGGTTCTGTAGGAACTGGCGGGTTTAAGTGTTGCCACTTCGATTTATGAGGTAATATCTTATAGGAAAAAGTTTATGCCTTTAATGATTATTGATAACGTGCCTTGCATCTTTGAATGTTGATTCATACATGACGATTAATTGTTTCAGCTGAGCGAATTTATCTTAGGGCTTTAATTAGTGATGTTTGCTGTTTGAATGAATGTGTTGACAGGTATACAAACCAAATGAATTCAATCGTGTTCTTGCCATCTGTGGTCCTGGCAACAATGGAGGCGATGGCTTAGTAGCAGCTCGTCATCTTTATCATTTTGGGTATAAGCCAGTTGTTTTTTATCCCAAGCGTACTCCAAAACCTTTATATAATGGTCTTGTTACTCAGGTAAAGCCCTTGCTGCTTGTGCAATTGCTATCCTATTTGTACCATTTGATGTTGTTTTCCAACATATTTAGCTGATGTTTTCTGCAGCTGCAATCACTGTCAGTCCCTTTCTTGTCAGTGGAAGATTTGCCCTTGGACTTGTCAAAGGACTTCGACATTCTATTGGATGCAATGTTTGGGTTCTCATTCCGTGGTAATTGTTGGGTTTTCATCCACTACTGACCTTCTCATTATATTGTTATATAAGTGTCCGGAGAGTCTACTTCTATTTCTGCTGAATTTTTCCGTATTATAGCAAGCATGTAAAATACTTGAAGCACATACTGCAGAGGAGACACGCTTGCATTATCTTAAAATTAGCTTGCTTTCAAAAAAATTGAGTTCCCAAGTGGCTGCACGTGTTTTTAATAATTTATGCCCTTCTTCTGTTTACTTTAAAATTTTCATATGAACTCCTTTGGAAGCTCAATTCATCAGAATGTAGCTACCTGAATTTAATATCTCATTTATTAAAATATGTCAGTGTGCATGTTAACAATACCTAATAGTATGGCGTTTTTCATAAAGTTTATTCCACATATGATATGTATCTTGAGGCTATTAAACTCATTTAGTCTTATGTTAAACACTTTAGGTGCCCCAAGAGCACCCTTTGATGATCTAATCCAGAGGCTAATTCATGTACATAATCATGAACAAGCCCTGCAAAGGCCCTGTCCTATAGTTTCAGTAGATATTCCATCTGGATGGCATGTTGAAGAAGGAGATGTTGGTGGTGAAGGAATTCAGCCTGATATGTTGGTATGATTCTCATTGAAACCTTATTAGTATTATCCTGACTCGGTGTTGCAAAAGATTCAAATGCAGTTGGAAGATAACTCTGCATTTTGTGTTTGCCATTTTGTTAATGCAACTTCTCTGATTCCTAGGTTTCCTTGACTGCCCCTAAGTTGTGTGCCAAAAAGTTTTCTGGCCCACACCACTTCCTCGGTGGTAGATTTGTCCCACCATCAATTGTGGACAAATTTAAGTTACATCTTCCACCATATCCAGGCACTTCCATGTGTGTTCGAATTGGAAAGCCTCTACAAGTTGATATATCTGCTCTGAGAGAGAACTACATTTCTCCTGAATTCCTTGAGGAGGATGTGGCAGCCAATCCTATTGACCAGGTATTTTTATATTATTAATATATTTTTGGATCATGCCACAAAAGGCCATGAGGGGGGCAACGAATCTTTTAGCTTTTAGCTTTTTGCTTTTTTTTCACCATGGTTTCCGTTAATTAGTGGGTAAACATTTGTGCAATCATAAGATTTCTTGATTTTAATCTTGAGCTTATGAGTCTAAGTCATGAATATAACTCTAAGAAAGTAGAAAGGAGATCTTTATATTGGATGCTTAAACTTGGTAATACAGAGGTGTGATAAACTGCAGCATTTCTGTTGTTCTTGTTTCAATAAATGCAAAAAGACAGTTTACGGTATCTGATTAAGCAGTTTGCTTGTTGTAGTTCTGTAAGTGGTTTGATGATGCAATGACTGCCAGATTGAAAGAACCAAATGCTATGGCTTTAACAACTGTTGGGAAGGATGGGAAACCGTAAGTTTCTCTTTGTTTTATGAATCATTGAGTGATTAACTACATCCTCTTTACAGTAGTGTAGTATGAGAGAGTGTGGACTTATATTGGCATCTCTATTATTACCTTGAGGAACTTTAAGTGAAAATGTATAAGCTATCACTTTACATTCTAGTTTGAACAGATAGATCATTTAATTTATTTATGTTTTGAGTTGTGCTGAACTATTTGACTTGAGATTCCATTATTTATCAACTCAATTTTCTGTTACAGATCTTCAAGAATGGTATTACTAAAAGGAGTTGACGAGAATGGATTTGTCTGGTTAGTGCTTTCTTCCCACTTCATGATAGTAATCAGAGGGACAATATTTAACTACTAGTGGCTGTTAATCTTGTTGTAACTTTTATTCTTTACAGGTTCACCAATTATGAGAGTCGAAAGGCACATGAACTATCTGAAAATCCTCATGCTGCCCTTCTTTTCTATTGGGATGCCCTTAATCGGCAGGTATTCCTGTGCTCTTGTTCTCAATTTAAAGCATTTCTTTATTTTCCCATCTGTTCTCCATACTGATGAATGATATGATACCTCTGTGGAATACTGGTAACTAGGAATTGATCGGGATATTTTGCAGTTGAATCTTTTTCATCCAACTGGAATGAGATAACTCTATGCTGAAATTCAAATTTTGGTAGACAGATTCAGACATTTTAAATTGCCATATTTGTCTAGTGTGGCTAAGTAAAAAATGTTGAGAAATATTTTAATAGTTTCAATGCTTTGACACTTGATACCAGGTAGGACTTTGCACGATCTGGACATTTATTTATCTTGCACAGGGACATGAATTTAACGTAGATGACTTTTGTACCTGATTCCCTTGATATCTCAGAAATCAGTAGAAAGAGGCTCACTGTACATAACACGTGGCTTTCTTTGTGCTGTAATAGTGGCCTAAAATTTCAACCTATTTAGTACTAGTACCAGGGCCTTTATGCTTTACTATTTGCCGAGTGGTTGATCGCTTACGTAAAATTTTGGGTAATTATCTAATGTTGATCTCGTATCCAACATTTTGCACTCATAATATTTAGGTAAGAGTGGAAGGACCTGTGCAAAAAGTTTCTGATGAAGAATCTGAACATTACTTCCATAGCCGTCCTCGGGGAAGTCAACTTGGAGCATTAGTTAGCAAGCAGGTTTCACTCTTTTTATTATATATCTGCTGCACCAGACAATTTATATTTACAAGCTAAAAAGAATTTGTTTTCTCAGAGCACTGTAGTTTCTGGACGGCATGTCCTAGACCAGCAATTCAAGGAATTAGAAGAGAAGTACTCTGATCGGTTGGTTATGTACTTCACTTTTGGGTTTGATGGTCAACCTTCAAAGGCGTAATCATTTATGTGTAACATCATCTGTGTTCTTTTTTACGAGAGCAGAAGCTTGATTCCAAGGCCCAAAAATTGGGGTGGTTACAGGCTTAAACCAGAACTCTTTGAATTTTGGCAAGGACAGCAGTCTCGCCTGCATGACAGGTTCTGCATTTGCTTAAATTCTTATGCTTCCTGTGCAAAGAATATTTAAGACATAGTTGAGCTATTTTCAAAATAAATTGGCAGACAGCGTTATGCCCTTAGCTTTCAGCCCTGGATTTGATTTATGTAGAATGTGGTACGGGTACGGTCATTCAGTTGACCATTACTGGTTAACACCAGTTGTATTTTCAACTATTGTTTGTCTATGGATATGCCTCCTACTTTACAGGGCGTACATGTTACCTAGACAATGCGTAGGCCAGAAATAAGAACTCACTCTTGGTCTGCTTTTGGAGTCCATGCTATCTTCACGGACACGTAGACTGGCAAAGTTGTATTGATGGTTACCCTTCTCTTGCAGATTGCAATATGTCCCCCAGGAAGTCAATGGGAAGCGTGTATGGAGAGTTGTGCGGTTGGCTCCCTGACTAGTATTTTCAGCTTCATCATTGTGAAGTTCATCCCTCGTGGCACTTTGATAAATGTTTCCTCTGCAGTAACCTGTCTTGTACAAGGAGCAAGATTTAGTGGTTCCACTATCCTTGCCACTTCCAGACAACCGGCAGCCCCTGCCACAAAAAGAAAAAAAGATTCTAGGTAGAAACAAAAGGCCGTCCTTAACAGTTTCACTGCTTATTTATTTATTTAAATAAGAAAGGGCTGATTGGAGTTGGTGGGCGCATCTGGAGATCATATTCTACACAGAAGAGTAACATTTGCAACTCAGTGAAGAAGCTTGCTGTAAGATGATTGTTGATATCAAAATTTGATGGCTGAAAATTTGAGTGAATAACATGGTTCCACTCTAGAATCTTGAGTTTGTGTTTGTTATGAAGACTGGTTAGGAACGACAAGAACTAAATTATCTGATTGTTAAAGTTGAGTTTCTTCCTTGGATTTACCAGTTGTAACAAGCCCCTTCTTGTTGAGGACAACATTCTTCAACATAGATAGGCTTATCCTTTACGAGCATGAAGACTCCAGAAAATTTGAATGTATATAGGAAGAGTAGGGATAGTAAACTCATACAGATTGGTTCGGCCATTAACTTTGTGTCTGATTCAGCTTAGTTTTGAAAATTTCAGGTTTAAGTTTGGGCTGTTCGGTTCAGTTTAATGTTATGAGTAAAATAATATTATTTTTAATTTTTAATTAAAAATGATTAGACTAAACATGAGTTCAAGTTGGATCCGGCCTGGTATCATCCATTGATTCAAGCTTAGTCTGAGTCAACAGAAAAAAGTTTCTGAATTGGCTAAAACAATAAAATAGCGTTGGTACGAATTATTGCTGTTGGATTGGGTTTATTAGCATTCAGAATACTGGTCTGACTAAACTGGGTTCCACCACCAAGGAAAAATCAAGACTCGACGACCGCTTTGACGCAAGACGACTGACTGACTCTATCCACTTTCTTTTCAAAGTGGTGGAATGTTAAAGATCCCAACCCTACTTCAAAAGAAACTGTTCCTTTCTTGGGAGAAATGATTACAAGATTTTTAGTTCAATTGATGGGCTCCGAGTCTTAGAGCCCATGAACCTCTACTAGAGGATGTTGACCCAAATGTAAAGTCGATGCTCTCTCCTCCCTAATGTAAAGTTGTTTACTAACCATGCGCTTTGCTCTATGCGT
>JANSVA010000002.1:5132165-5143885 GCA_025504915.1 Erythroxylum reticulatum | reverse complement strand
TAGCTCCTGCAATCTCCATTCTTTCTTGATTAGTACAATTGTGATCAAGTAGTACAAGTTTGTTATTGCTTTTGTTTAATGTTTCAACGTGATTAGTGTATCCCATCTTCCATACCGTACACGTGGCCAAGACATTGAATGATCTGGTGGTGGGACACATGTTTGAGTTCGAGATGGGCATCCACCAATCAATAAACTCCTTTTTGTTATATCACATATTATAATGATGCATGTAACCTGCAGCTTAGCAAACAGTGCAAGGCATGTGCTTCAGACTTGTTTAATCATGGTCATTCAATTAAAGAGTCTTTCTCCATCTTATCCTATCAGACTTTGAAATGATGGATACAAATAGGGTAAGACTGGTCCATCGGAAACTCGTAAATCCAATCCAATGGCTAAGATTTTTTTTTTTCTCAGTTCTGGGGACAAAGTGGAAAGGAAAGAACATGGAAAAAGAACTAGTGAGAGAAGATACAGATCCAAAAAGAAAAGTAGAGGCTACCATTCTTTGGACACGGCTCATTCTCATTCAGAGTAGGGCTATTCCCACAAAGCAATTTGGATAAGCTGAGACACAAAAGTTATGAATAAGAAGACATTATTATTATTATGGTTTTAGATGAGTTGACCCATAAGGAGCGCGGATTAAATACCAAGTCACTAGGACCCTCCAAGACGACCCCGTCCATATACAAGGGAGATAGTTATTGGCTTAAGAAGAAGAAGAAATGGCTTTGTCATTAATGAACTATTCAATTGCACCGTCAGATCCCACTGTTGTTCTGTTATGCCTGACTTTACCATCTTCCTAGACAGAATACCGAGAAACAAACAAGGTTGATTTAGCGAACCACGCACAAACAATAGAGTACAGTGGACATGGCTGCTTTGTAACGCAAACGCAGGGGTGTGACAAATCATCAGAATGATTGGTCCCACATCCAACTAACAGGAAAAGATTAAGTCAGAGCACACCATAAATGAAATTTCGGCGGCTACTGAAGGGAGCCAGCAGTGGAAAACTGTTTCAAATGAAATGGTTCTAGGATCACAATCGAATCCAAGGATCCTGTACTCTCCATGACCCTTCTGATTGCAAGTGAATCCCCAAGTTGTTGCGGAGAATATGGGGTTGCAAGTGTACTTGTACTACAATACTTTCCATCCAAAATTAATGGAGCTCGCGTCATTCCACATTCATAGGTAAGGGAAGGGAAGGGAAGGCAGAAGTCGGTCCCTGGTAAAGCTATAGGGTCCAAGCATATACATATTTGGCATTTATTACCATCTCACATTGGCTAAAATAACAATATAAGTTCAACAGTCAGGTGCTACGACAACACATTCGAGAAAGGAAAAAGAAAAAAAAACCGTGACAGAAAGAGATGGTAGAGACATGTATCAGCATCAGTCTTTGGGCATTTAGTTCTCACCAGCTACAGCTTTTTCAGACTAGCTAACTTTAAATCAAATAAGACAGCCTAACTTCCTCAACAGAATGAGTGGGAGATGCTTCCTATTGCTTTTGGGGTTTAATTCTTATTCTCCCTCCATTTTTGGTGGCTAACATTGCTAAAAGAATTGACCCTTCATTAGTTTCACCCTTTCTACTTCCATCTCCTCAGCCCCGTTCCCATCTCGTAGTCTTGATGCAGCTCACTTCACACCATCTCCTTCTTTAGGCAGCCTTCTTGTTTATGACCAAATGAATATGAAAACGAAAGAAACACATAATTTAGAAGCATATTGATACAACAAGATCTACCAGTCCAATACCTTGCAGAGCCCATCCTAGGTATCACCTCCCTCCTTGACCAAGTTATTTTTCAAGAACCAAAGCAAAGAATAGAGGTGGTCTTTTATAGAGCTAATGCTTTGAATGTCATCAGTATCGGCACAGGACAAAGTTATAAACTCAGCCTTCTCTGACTAGGTTACACTGGACCTTGTGGGTAATACAAAAAAAAAACCCACCAGAACCAACTTTCTAGCAGAAACATGTCACTTGCCCAACAGCAGCCATCATAAGAACAGCATGAAACAACTTCGATTAGCAACAACGCCTACAAGATGGACACAAATTTTGGTACATCATCTCTTGGCCTTTCAAGAGACCTATACATGTATAATGTCTCAACATAATCATCCATGTCCTCGCAATCTTCATGCTGAATCAATTCCATTGAAAGATGGGGCAATGCTCTTGCAATCTCTTGGCAGCCGTGACGGGATAACTTACAAAAAGACATCCAAAGAAATCTCATGTTGTAAAAGTGATGCAAACCTGAAAGAAGAGCAGCATCCCCAAAAGGACTATCTCTAATTTCAAGCTTCTGCAACCTAGAGCAACCCTCAAGCACATGTTTCAACCCCATGTCACTGTCTCCAGCAAAAGCAACTGACAGGGTTCTAACCATTTTCCCAAATTGTCCAATATAATCAAAAGCTTTATCAGTCAATAAGCCAGATATCGCAAGCCTAGTGAGTTTTTTACAATTCATGACAATGGCTCCAAAACCTTGATCCATAGGCTCTCCAGTTACATGATCAGGCCTACGACGACCCATTATACAGAGGCGGAACACCACAAGATCAGGGCAGTTCTTTGACATGGCTATAACAGCTGCATTTGTCATCCGCTGACAGAAATACAGAATAGATTGAAGCTTTCTACAGCCCTCTGAAATTGCTTGGAGACCCACGTCCGAAACAGGGCCCTCAGAATCTTCCCGAGCATCAAAAGGGAAGACTCGAAGCTCTCGAAGATCTTTGCATGTTGCAGCCACCGCCTGAAGTCCTTCATCACATATTGAATCCAGTACCTGCATTATCAAAACTCAAATCAGCTTAAAACTAGAATTTTAATTGTACATATGCTTCAACAGGAAGAAAGCATACCCAGAAACTCTGAAGCTTGTGACAATTACTTATAATTGGTTTCAGCTGTTCTGCAGTGATATTAGCATAACTAAAGTTCAGAGAAGTTAGATTGGCACAAACTGGGTATATTGCTGGTAAATAATCTGCTACTATCTCCCTAAACCCAGATAAACAAACTAAGGATTTGCATGCAGAAAATGCAGAAACATAATCAGGTTCTTGTTCACTCTGAGCTGCATCCTCTGACAGGCTAAATGAGCCTGTCCCAAGATGTGTGAGTTGAGGAGCTCGAACCATCAAACTATATAGTTGCCCAATAGATACATATCGGTTCAACCTAAGTTTCTTCAAAGAAGGGGACCTCGAGACCAGCCTCTCCAATGCATCATAGTTGATGGGGCATTCCACACAATCAAAAGTCAGAGATTCAAGGCTCGTTTCACCCTCTGGGAAACATGATATCCAATCAACTTCATCATCTGACACCTCAGATTCAATCAGATCAAGCACTTTCAATTGCCTGTAGAAAAGGGAAAATCAATCCAGAAAACGCTGTAAGTTCATCCATCAACAAGCTATTGTCGTTGTAAACCATAGTCATTTTGAAAAACTTCACTCAATACAGGCGCCACTCGGTAAAGATTTTTTTTCACACATCTATCCGCATCAAAATCCATTTTATATACAATTTACTAATCCCAACTCCAGCAAAGTATAAAAATTTCACCGAGTTCAATTTCACAATGGATAAAGATCCAAAACTCATTATCTAAATAAAGACTGGGAAACAGATACTCCCAAGTACATTATAATCGCTTCACATGGAAAAAGAAATTATATCAAACAAGCAAGCACAAACTTCCAAACCACGACAGCGGAACTTTATACAGTAAAATCAGATCTAATCAGCCAACTGCCAACAAAAACTTAAACTGTAGAAAAGCAAAAACACCAAACACCATACCTGCATCTGCTAGCGACAACGGCGAGGCCACCAGTACCAAACCCATCACAGCAAACAAGTACAAGCTCTTTAAACCCCAAAAAGGACTTAGCAAGAAGAGCAAGATCATCGTATGTGACGGACATGCGTTTGAGGTGAACTTTCTCGAGCCAAGGATAAGCTCTGGCCATTGTGGAGACCCAAGGAGCGAAGTGGGCCCCCCAATTGGCAGGCATGAGATTGAAATCAGCGAACCGGGGCTTCCCTTTCACCGTAACGGACCGGACTCGGGTGAACCGTGACGTGGCGCGCCGTGGAGACACTGCATAGCAGTTCCCAATGAAGAGGTCGGATCGGGTGAGCGCCTCCACACGGCACCACAACTTGCACACCAATGACGCCGCGTTACGGTCACGCCGGGAGGTCAAGAACAAGAGAACGTTCTCCAGGACGTTTTCCAGGACCTGGTCGGCAAACTGCGCTTGGAGCTCGGGTGGTCCAGACGACCCCGACCCGTAAGTGCAAGTTCGGGTCTTGCCGTCAGTAGGGCTGATGGAGTCGGACGGCGGAGATCGGTCGTCGTCCTCGGACATTTCGGCGCGATCCTCCCTGGTGAAATCTTGGTCCTGAGGGTCGCTCTCTGATCTGGGCTTTTTGTTGAGGATCATAAAAACATATAAAGACTGCTTCTTGATTGGAAGTTTGAAGAAAGATTAGATTTTTAGATCATGAAAAGGGCTTTTAAAGAGAGAGAGACAGTGTGTGTATACTAAATATGTGTGTAGGGAGAGTCTTGTGTTTGTGTGAGAGAAAAAAAGGAGATGAGAAATGGGGATTAGTTTAGTTTTTTGGTATAATTGGTGACAAGAGAGTGTGAAGAGTTGGCCGTGATGTCTGATAGGCTAAGCATTGGGATTCTCCATCCCTCTTGGCCTCTCACTCTCATCTGCAATGTCCAAATGCCCTCTCCTCCATTATTTGGCTCTGGGTGGTTTTCTTTTTTCTTGTTTGCTTTTTTCACTTATCCTTCTTCTTTTACACTCATAATTTGATTTCTTCTTCTTTTGTATTTTCTTTTTTGTTTATTGCAAATAATTTATGATCGTGGCTTTGTCCACTTAGCCCTCTTACTATTTCACATTTTCTAGGCTTTTATGGGGATAGTAACTAATCCTTAACTAGCGCAAAGCGAGGGTCATTTTCAAATACCCAATGTTAAGAAAATGAAAGTCATTGAACCAAATCACATGATTAGTGATAAATATTTCCTGAATAAATACATTTTAAAATTGGAAATTAGCTGCGAACCTTTTTATAGTGACACAGTTTATGACCAAAAAAAGAAAACTAGGAATATCAATAATTACTTAAATTAGCACATTTCTAAGTAGAAACTAATAATATAATGTTCATCCCATAATGAAATAAGTTAATGATCTTAAAACACTATAAATCTTCTGAAATTACTCGATTTATTATTTTAGAAATTAAAAATAAAATTTCCTCCACTCTTTTGGTACGAATCGTTTAATATATTTGGTCATCTAATAAAAACAAAATATCCTCTTTATCATTTTAACCGTTTTAGGGAGTGAGATGCGGCTCGTTGTCCAAATTGGCTAGTTTAAAGACGTCAATAGGTTGAGAATGGAAATAACGAGTCAACACACGGTTCACATGTAAATAAGGAAATTAGAGAGGACCACTGTGCAAAAGAGGGTTTTCATATCGACGCTTTTACCGATGAAAGTAAAAGGCACGGTCCAATCAGAAAGCAGAGAATAGTTGCTAGTTACCGAAGCTTCAGGACGGACTCACGTTCAACGAACGCTGACACGCGCTACACGATCGCGTGATGCATAATATAATATGACCCACGCCACCCTCTCTCCCTCTTCTCTTCTTGTTGTGTAGCGAAAGGACAACGAAGAAATGAAAAGCTGAAATTAAATTAAATCGGATAAAAGGCAATCAAAATAAAGAAAAAGAAGAGAGTGGATGAACTTGAACTACTCCTCTTTTATTTAGGTGTTTGCTGAGGTGAGCATAATTTGTCTTTCATAGACTTTTGGATCTTACCCTCTTTCTATGGTAAAAGAAGGGATTGTGATTTCACTTGTTCTTATGATTTTAAATTCTTTAAAAATAGTATTTTTTAAGTTGAATAACATTTGAGTTGATCAATAAAATGAAATTGCTACATCCCTCTCAAATAATAATTTTTAATATTAAATTAATTTATATTATATTCAATTATTAACCATTTTATTTTATTCTATTTTATTCTATTTCATTAAAAATATTTAGTCCAACTAAACATAACCTAAAAGAAGATTATTGGTTGAGACTTAGGATTATAGTTTTCGTCACGTAAGTAAAAGTGGGTTGTTCTACCCAGCGAGAAGATTAAAGAAGGAAGGTTTGTATTAACTTTTGAATGAATAATGAGATGTTAATGGCTTTGTCCTTACTGGAATCCAAAGTGATTTGGCAGTATTGAGAATAATTTTGAGAAAATGGATGTGTTTAGGTTTAGCAGCCAATTTAAAGTTTTATGTTATTGTTGGTCCAAGCAAGGAATCATAGTTCATATCATAGCGACAAGGAAAGCTTGGAGGCTTTTTTTCTAAAAAATGGGGCTTCATTTGACCTCCTCCTGTGTCTTGTCCAATTTTGAAGTCTAATCATCCATGTCTTGCTAATCTAACAATAATAGCTACCCTCTAACCTCCTCTTTTATGGCAATCTTCACAGTTTCTAACTAACAATCGATTAAAAAGCTTGTTTAGTCTATAATCGAAAAAGCAACAAGCCGAAGCACTCAAGACCATAATATATGCATATCTCTCGGTTTCAAACTCCAAATTATAGCTAAAAGTGCACGTAGATAATACAGCCCTCTTGGATCAAGCAAGCGTTAGGGTCAGGAAAGACAATCAATTGCATGACCAATCATCGTAATCACAAAGTTAATATAAAGATTATAAACTTTAAATTACTTAAAATTGAATTGGACTATAATTACAAAGAGAAATTGATTAAATTAAATTAAATTAAATTTTTTATTTTCAATTTAATTAATCTTTAAATTAACTAACTCAAACCAAGAAAAATTTCCATATCAAGATTTGCCTTACCTTTTTTTTAATTATCCATAAGTTATCCCTAAGTTGATAAAAGAGGTCTAATGGCCTTTAATTGTTTTGTTGTTGGCAAAAAAAAAAAACAAAATCAAATAGCAAGATTTTGGTAGTTGATACCTTTCGGTTAGTTTTAGTTGAGCAATATAAGTATTTAAAAGAATTTTTTATTTTATAAAATTTATATAATAAATATACATTGCAAAAAAAAAATGATAAGATCATAACTATAATTTCATATAACATTAATGTATTATCCATAAATTACTAATAGTCATTGTTCTATTAAGACTGGACATTAATAAAGCATAAAAAATAAGTATACATTTTGCTTCTTTTTTTATGAAAGAAGTTATTCATTTTTTAAATTAAAGTATGAAATATTTAAACGAACATATGAATGCTTATTAAAAAATAAGTTTATTTACTGATGTCACATTAGAAATTAATTTAATTGATTTAGAACTAAATTATAATTAAATTACTAAAATATCAAAAACTTATTATTAGCAAATATAATTAGCTAGCATTTATTGTCTAACCATTTGTGCAATTATTGTAGATTCTCCCTACACGTTATGTGAATTCTGTCAGAGACCGAATATTTATGTAACCACCAATAGGCGGCATAGAAGGAATCAACATCACAAGCCCCTTTACCATATCTGTACAAAAATCACCGTAACCTTACGGTTGCCATAAATCTGTAATTTGTGCATGATATTTTATTCTCGCCATGAATGCTTCAGACTGAGCACCGCTCAGTCACAGGCAGTGTCTTTTGTAGTACATTCATTGGATTAAGAACGTAAAACAGAAAACTAAAAAAGGAAGAAAGGACCAAGAATTTAAGGACCAATTGGGAATCTCTCTCGTAGAGAAAACTTGGGAAAAGAAGGAGGACCGATCTTTTTGCTTTCACCCCCTATGTTACAGAGGTATCAAATACTAGGCTGACACCCTACCAACTTTAATTTAATTGTTATTATTTTAATTTATCTTCCAAATAATTTATATAAGTAAATTAATATTAACTTCTACCAACGTTTCATAAAAACCCAAATGATATTTGAAATCTCAATTTGATTTTCACTAATTTTTTATACAATTTAATTCTTTTAGAGTATAAAATTAGGTGTACTTTATTTGAATCTAATCGTATCATCTTTTTTATTATTAATTACTCAGTCTTTTAATATCATCCAAAATTATTTTTAAAGTGTTATTATACTTGATTAAAGATTTCTTAAATAAAATATATAATCAAGAAAAAATTAAATATTACTTCAATGTGACAAATTATATATTAATCATTCAATTATTTTTATATATTTTATAACATATTTAATTACTACCAAGTTAATTATGCTTGAATAAGATATGTTATAATTAGTATAAAAGACGTAATAATTCATATATAAAATACTCTAAAGATATGAATTCAAATAATCACTTTTATAACCATCATAATAAAGAATTTTATAAATATAAAAATTTTGACATTCAGTTTAGAGAGTTTGTTTTTTAATAAATACTCATACATTTTTTAGTATTTACATATTTAAGTCTACGGAAAAAAAAACATAACATATAATGTTATTTTAATATAAATATCATATTTCCGATCCGTGTAAGGTGGAAATGAAGGAGAAAAATATTCATTACGTAATAATGGCTATAGAGATTGTGACAGGAACAAGATATTGGACGGAGAAGTCAATATCCAAGAAAGATAAACACTCGTCTGACTGGCCCATTCCTGTACCGTATAATTCTTCTCGGGATCTTTGTGTTTCTTTTGTTTTACTGTTTAAAAAATGGATCTGAACTAAAAGCAGCAGCAAATCAAATCGATCGCCTGAAGAAATGTTCAATTGTTGGCAAATTAGGAGAAAAGAAAAACTAATTTCCATGTTTGTCTTCTGTTTTGGTAATTAGTGAATTACATTGTAATTGGTGGAAGAGGATGCTTGTCTGTATATTTCTGAAGTTTTCATTAGAGCAGCAAAAGGGTACCCCAACCCTTCTCTTCAAGCTCTGATGAAGTTGACAGAAATAACAGCAATCTTTCAGAAGTATAGCAAAGGAAGCTTTTGACTATCTTTTGGAGACACCTACCCTTTTTAAGCTGTATGGCTCCAGAGCACATGAGCCTGTGCAACAAAAAGAGACAGTGGTATGGTGATGATGGCGCAAAGTCACTGTCAAATTTCCCAGAGTGAGCAGAGTTTTGTAGAATTTGGTAATTCCTGAAATGTCACCCCCACCCCCACAGCTTGCAGCTTTTCAGTTCGCGTCTTAAATGTAATATAAATTTTATTGATCAATCATATAAATAAAGGTAGTAAAAAATATACTTAATTATCGGACCTCAGTTCATTTAATTAAAATACTCATTTTATCTTTATATTACATCAAATTTTAAAATATTAAAATAACAATTAAAAAATGTTAAATAAGAATAAAATTGTAACCCTCCGTGAGTAGATTGCTCAGTTTCCCTGGACTTGAAGAGGAAGCCCAGTTTGAGACTCGAGTCCTCCAAGACCAGTCTTTGGGCCCTCCATGTGATTATTGGAAAAAGTGGTCACTTTCTCCCAAATCCTGAAAGAACCCTCTAGAACATGAACATCCAACGACTAGTGCAAATTACAAAACAGCTGTTTGAAAGCAAATTCTGACCGTTGCCGTTTCCTTGTAAAATAAAATAATAGCAACGAAAATATCTCTGGCAATCGCGAGTTTTCGTTTTTGTTTACAGTTTTGGACTAGTCATCAGCCAGACCAGATCCTTAGCTAAGAAAGCGACTAAAAATAGAAAGCAATGGCCATGAATCAGGTGAACCAATCCAACACAACGACGTCAACCATCAAACCGCAATCGCCGGAATCGCACAAACAGGAGACTAAGCCTCACACATCCGATTACGCTCCATACCCCAAGCTTGATCCAAACGACGCCGCCTCTCCTCCGGTGAATTGGTCGAACATCTCTGTTGGGACCCAACGGTCTCCGCCGGCTACCCACCACCCCTCTGCTCCAATCACCAGTGACGCTGCTACCACCATGCCTCCGGAGTCCAATCCCTATGTTTCTCCAACGCCGGTTGGCTCATCCTCTACCAAAAGTAAGCAGCTTTAGCTTTGTACGTGTGTTGTTGAGAGGAATTGGGTTGAATTCACTTGCGCAAATTTATGTGTTTTTTATGATTTGGAACAGATAAGATGGATGCAGTGAGGGATGTGTTAGGAAAGTGGGGGAAGAAGGCGGCAGAAACAACTAAGAAGGCGGAAGATCTTGCTGGGAACATGTGGCAACACTGTAAGGGAGCTTCTCCATTGGGTTTTTAACAGAATTTGCTAGTTAAACATATTGCATTCATATGGACTGTTACTCAAGCGATTTTCTAAGTCATAATTCCTTATTGGAGTAGTGCAAGGAAATTTGATGCGGTTATTCATGACAAACAGAAGAGGAAAATTGCTCAAAATTGCTATTGTGTAGTCATTTATTGGTTCCTCCATTTGTGCCTGTTTGCGTGTCTGAGTACCTGTGTGGGAATTCTCAGTATTGCTTATTATCATTAACATTATCTACTTAGAATACGGAATTCAATGTAGGATAGAGTTAGCAGGTTCTGTTATGTGTGTGAATTGCCAATTAATAAATCTATGTTTTCTGCCTTCGAATTCCTTTTCCAAATGATCAGAAAAGACTAAAATCCCATTCCTTGCTCCCTGATTTTCGCTTGATCTGATTAGTGAAAACGGGCCCCAGTTTTGCGGATGCTGCGGTGGGTAGAATCGCTCAAGGAACTAAAGTTCTTGCAGAAGGTGGTTATGAAAAGATTTTTCCTCAAACTTTTGAGACAGTTCCTGGAGAGAAACTTTTGAAGACTTATGCATGCTACTTATCCACTTCTGCTGGTCCGGTTATGGGGGTTCTTTACATGTCAACAGAGAAACTTGCATTTTGTAGCGACAACCCATTGTCTTACAAAGTTGGTGATCAAGCTCAATGGAGCTATTATAAGGTTCGTGCTTCTCAAGACTTCAAGTGGTTTTCGTTCTTTATCAGAGCTAGAATCCTTTCTTTACATGTTTATATGTGCTGAAAAATGCTTCTTAATTCTTATGGATGTCTTTACTATATAAAAGTTTCTCTCTTCACAATGAAGTATGAACAAAGGAGAGGTGGGTCCGAGTTCCTAATCCACTTGATGCATCAATATTACAAGCTTAATTTGATGCAGGGCCTTGCAGGAGATGTTATGGTGTTTAGTTAATTTAATAGGTTTGATAGTTACCATTTCATGAATTTGCTCATCTTCCTGTAACTGACTTCATGCTTATTTCCTATCTGTGTGCGTAGGTTGTCATTCCACTGCATCAGGTGAAGGCAGTAAATCCATCATCAAGCAAAATCAACCCATCAGAAAAGTACATCCAGATCATTTCTGTCGATAATCACGAGTTCTGGTTTATGGGCTTTGTATACTATGACAGTGCTGTGAAAAATTTAAAAGGAGCATTGCAGCAACCCACTTTATGATGCACAAGAGCTAGAAAATCCTATTATGTCATGAGCAGAACTAGGTGTAGCTAAATATTCTGTGCAGAATTTGCAATATTTGTTGATTTTGTTTCTGGACTTGATGTAATAATCATTTGACTTCTAATAATGCTAATGGAATTCATTTTTTATAAGCATGTTTGGGGACAACTGTTATTTGATCTGTGCATAGATTCTCCTA
>JANSVA010000002.1:5095076-5117246 GCA_025504915.1 Erythroxylum reticulatum | reverse complement strand
CAATCTTTTTCAATCTTGTCCAATTCAATCCTTACCTCAATCTCTATTAATCTATATAGTCATCAATGAATCACGATGTTGATGGAGATCCATTGCAATTGCAGAGTTCTGGTCATCCGGAAATGCTTCGGGTTGCTTCTCCTCTCACAGGTAACAATTATCTTACCTGGAGTATAGCTGTTAAAACCAATCTTGAAGCTAAGGACAAGATGTGTTTTATTGATGGAAGTTTTTGTTATATCTGAATATGATCAACCCAGATATTTCTTATAGTGTTCAATACCTGAGGCAATTTTTATGCAATCCGTTTGAGACTGATTGGCTGGCAGCATTACATGTACTCAGGTATCTTAAGGGTACAAGTTCTCATGGTTTGTTTTATTCCGCTAAACCAAATACAGATGTTGTGGCTTATTGTGATAGTGATTGGGCAGCATGTCTTATGAGTAGAAAAATTTTTAGTGACTATTGTGTTTTTCTTGGTGGATCACTAGTTTAAGGGAAAACTAAGAAGCATAATACAGTTTCAAAAAGCTCCAGTGAAGCAGATTATCGAGCCATGGGTTCAGCAGTATGTGAACTCCAATGGGTATGTTATTTGCTTAAGAATTTTAAGATGTAACTTCACACACCGATTTCCTTATGGAGTGACTGTAAACCAACTTTATATATCACTGAAAATCCAGTATTTCATGAACATACCAAACACTTGGAAATTGATTGTCAGATAGTGAGGAAGGCTTTATTAATCCCATGTATGTTTCGACTCATCTTCAACTAACTAATGTTTTGACAAAATCACTGAGCAATCCACAGTTTGCAGTCCTCATTGCCAAGTTAGGAATGGTTTCACAACCGATTCCAACTTGAGAAGGGGATGTTACAATATATTTCTGTAAATATTAGTTAGTTAGTTATTGACTGTAATATAGTTACTAACGGAATTAGTAAGTTAAGCAGTTACTAACAAACTTGTATATGAGCTACTGTATAGATGTTGAATGATATACAAAATTTATTCTACAATTCTTTAGTTAATCTACGTTTCTAATTTGTATTCTTTTGTTACAAAATTCTTAAATTTATTCTTTTTAGCTTATTTTGTTTTTATCTGTTCAATTTCTGATTTTTAAAAATATTTGTAAAATCAATTAATTGAGTCTAGTAATAATGGCCTTTTATTGTCACACTGACTTAGAAGCCATTTGATCAATTCCACGACTGAGACAAAAATTCTATTGAAAAGCTGACAAGATCCATTTTCACTTTTCATTAGAGGCAAAAATTGGTTCGAAACATAATATAGCCTAAATTGGGTGTTTTAAATTAAAAAATTTAATCGAAATTTAGATTCAATTTACACTTCAAATTTTGTTTAAAATCGCAAGGAACGTAGCATTTTTGGTGAAAGCTGATATTTTTAAAACTCAATCGGTTTAACTGTAAAATTTTTGAACCATCTAAAATTTTGACTTGGTTTTCAAATTTGTAGCTCAATATAGGTTAATAATTTTTATTAAAAATCGTTCGATTTATTAATTATTTTTGTAAATTAAAAAGTTCTTAAAAACTAACATAAATCAATTAATTTTTATTTGATAATATTTTTTAGATAAACTTTAAATTTTTTTAAAAGTCAAAACTATCCCTTAAATTATATTTCAATTTTTTTACAATATATTCCTGTAAACGTTATTTAGTTAGTTATTGACTGTAATATAGTTACTAATGGAATTAGTAAATTAAGCAGTTACTAACAAACATGTATATAAGTTATTGTACAGTCGTTGAATGATATTCGAAATTTATTCCACAATTCTCTACTTCACCTGCGTTTCTATTTTTTCTTCTTCTGTTACATGGTATCAGAGATAACTGATCGAACTCATATTCTATTTGATCGCTAATTTGGTTTTCTTTGAAGTCATGGCTACCTCAAATGGTGACGTTGCTCATAAAGCTCTTTCTGCAGCAATGAATCACGATGTTGATGGAGATCCATTGCATTTGCAGAGCTCTGGTCATCTATAAATGCTTATGGTTGCTTCTCCTCTCATAGGTAACAATTATCTTACCTAGAGTATAGCTATTAAAACCAATCTTGAAGCTAAGGACAAGATGTGTTTCATTGATGGAAGTTTTCGTTATATCTGAATATGATTAGACCAGATATTTCTTATAGTGTTCAACAGTTGAGGCAGTTTTTATGCAATTCGTGTGAGACTCATTGGCTGGCAGCATTACATGTACTCAGGTATCTTAAAGGTACAAGTTCTCATGGTTCGCTTTATTTGGCTAAACCAAATACAGATGCTAAGGCTTATTGTGATAGTTATCGGGCAACATGTCTTATGAGTAGAAAATTTTTGAGTGACTATTGTGTATTTTTTTGTGGATCACTGGTTTCATGGAAAACCAAGAAGTAGAATAGAGTTTCAAGAAGCTCCTGTGAAGCAGAGTATCGAGGCATGAGTTCAACAGTATGTGAACTTCAATGGGTATGTTATTTGCTTAAGAATTTTAAGGTGCAACTTCATACACCGATTCCCTTATGGTGTGACTGTAAATCAGCTTTATATATCACTGAAAATCTAGTATTTCATGAACGTGCTAAACACTTGAAAATTGATTGTCATATAGAAAGGAAGGCTTTATTAATCCCATGTATGTTTCGACTCATCTTCAACTAGCTAACGTTTTGACAAAATCACTGAGCAATCCACAGCTTGCAGTCCTCATTGCCAAGTTAGCAATGGTTTCATAACCGATTTCAACTTGAGAAGGGGATGTTACAATATATTTCTATAAACATTAGTTAGTTAGTTATTGACTGTAATATAGTTACTAACGGAATTAGTAAGTTAAGCAGTTACTAACAAACTTGTATGTGAGCTACTATATAGATTTTGAATGATATACGAAATTTATTCTACAATTCTTTACTTCATCTACGTTTCTAATTTTTCTTCTTTTGTTACAAAATTCTTAAATTTATTCTGTTTAGTTTATTTCGTTTTTATCTGTTCAATTTCTGAATTTTGAAAATATTTGTAAAATCAATTAATTAAGACTATTATTAATTTCCTTTTATTTTCACACCGACTAAGAAGCCATTTGATCAATTTCAGGACTGAGGCAAAAATTTTGTTGAAAAGCTGACAGGATCCATTTTCACTTTTTGTTAGAGGCTAAAATTGATTCGAAACATAGTATAGCCTAAATTGGGTTAAATTTTAAATTAATAAATTTAATCGAAATTTAGATTCAATTTTCACTTCAAATTTTGGTTAAATTACAAGAAACAGAGCATTTTTGGTGAAACCCAATATTTTTAAAACTCAATCGGTTTAACTGTAAAAATTTTGAACCATCTAAATTTTCGACTCGGTTTTCAAATTTCTAGTTCAATTTAGGTTAATAATTTTTATTAAAAATTGCTCAATTTATTAATTTATTATTTATTTTTTAAATTAATAAGTTCTTAAAAACTAAAATAAATCAATTAATTTTTATTTGATAATATTTCTTAATTAAACTTTAAATTCTTCAATAAGTCAGAATTATCCCCTTAAATTAGATTTCAAATTTGTGACAATATATTCCTGTAAACGTTAGTTAGTTAGTTATTAACTGTAATATAGTTACTAATGGAATTAGTAAATTATGCAGTCACTAACAAACTTGTATACAAGTTATTGAACAATTGTTGAATGATATACGAAATTTACTCTACCATTCTCTACTTCATCTGCACTTCTATTTTTTCTTCTTCTATTACATCGTATCAGAGACAACTGACCGAACTTATATTGTATTGGATCGCCATTTTGCTTTTCTTTGAAGTCATGGCTACCTCACATGGTGACATTGTTCATGAAGCTCCTTCTGCAGCAATGAATCACGATCTTGATGGATATCCATTGCATTTGCAGAGTTCTGATCATCCAGGAATCAGGAATGCTTCTGGTTGCTTCTCCTCTAACAGGTAACAATTATCTTACCTGGAGTATAGTTGTTAAAACCGGTCTTGAAGCTAAGGACAAAATGCAATTCATTGATGGAAGTTTTCCTTATATCTGAATATGATCAGACCAGATATTTCTTTTAGTGTTCAACAGCTGAGGCAGTTTTTGTGCAATCCATGTGAGACTCAATGGCTGACAGCATTACATGTACTCAGGTATCTTAAGGGTACAAGATCTCATGGTTTGTTTTATTAGGCTAAACCAAATACAGATGTTAAGGCTTATTGTGATGGTGATTGGGCAGCATGTCTTATGAGTAGAAAATTTTTAAGTGACGATTGTGTATTTTTTGGTGGATCACTAGTTTCCTGGAAGACTAAGAAGCATAATACAGTTTCAAGAAGCTCCTATGAAGCAGAGTGTCGAGGCATGGGCTCAGCAGTATGTGAGTTCCAATGGGTATGGTATTTGCTTAAGAATTTTAAGGTGCAACTTCACACACTGATTTCCTTATGGTGTGACTGTAAATCATCTTTATATATCACTGAAAATCTAGTATTTCATGAATGTACTAAGCACCTGGAAATTGATTGTCATAATGAGGAAGGCTTTATTAATCCCATTTTTGTTTCGACTTATCTTCAACTAGCTAATGTTTTGACAAAATCACTGAGCAATCCATAGTTTGCAGTCCTTATTGCCAAGTTAGGAATGGTTTCACAACCGATTCCAACTTGAGAAGGGGATGTTACAATAAATTTCTGTAAACGTTAGCTAGTTAGTTATTGACTGTAATATAGTTACTAATGGAATTAGTAAGTTAAGCAGTTACTAACAAGCTTGTATACAAACTACTATATAGATGTTGAATGACATACAAAATTTATTCCACATTTCTTTGTTTCATCTACGTTTCTAATTTGTATTCTTTTGTTACAAAATTCTTAAATATATTCTTTTTAACTTATTTCGTTTTTATCTGTTCAATTTCTGATTTTTAAATTTTTTTGTAAAATCAATTAATTGAGACTATTTCTAATGGCCTTTTATTTTCACACTGACTAAGAAACCACTTGATCAATTCCACGACTGAAGCAAAAATTCTATTGAAAAGCTGACAGGATCCATTTTCACTTTTCATTAGATGCTAAAATTGATTCGAAACATAGTATAGCCTAAATTGGGTTATATTTTAAATTAATAAATTTAATCAAAATTTAGATTCAATTTACACTTCAAATTTTGGTTAAAATCGTAAGAAACATAGCATTTTTGTTGAAACCCGATATTTTTAAAACTCAATCAGTTTAACCGTAAAAATTTTAAACCATCTAAAATTTTGACTTGGTTTTCAAATTTCTAGTTCAATTTAGGTTAAAATTTTTTATTAAAATGGCTTGATTAAT
The DNA here is from genome assembly GCA_025504915.1 of Erythroxylum reticulatum. Classification (NCBI taxonomy): domain Eukaryota; kingdom Viridiplantae; phylum Streptophyta; class Magnoliopsida; order Malpighiales; family Erythroxylaceae; genus Erythroxylum; species Erythroxylum reticulatum. Next base: position 5,111,875 of record JANSVA010000002.1, on the reverse strand, counting down.
TAATTTATTATTTATTTTTTAAATTAATAAGTTTTAAAAAACTAAAATAAATCAATTAATTTTTATTTGATAATATTTTTTAATTATACTTTAAATTCTTCTATAAGTCAGAACTATCCCCCTAAATTATATGTCAAATTTGTTACAATATATATTCCTGTAAACGTTAGTTTGTTAGTTATTGACTGTAATATAGTTACTAACGGAATTAGTAAATTATGCAGTTACTAACAAACTTATATATAAGTTATTGTACAGTTGTTGAATGATATACGAAATTTGTTCTACAATTCTTTACTTCATCTGCGTTTCTATTTTTTCCTCTTCTGTTACATGGTATCAGAGACAACTGATCGAACTCAAATTCTATTTGATTGCCAGTGTGGTTTTCTTTGAAGTCATGGCTACCTCACATGGTGACGTTGTTCATGAAGCTCCTTTTGCAGCAATGAATCACGATGTTGATGGAGATCCATTGCATTTGCAGAGTTGTGATCATCAAGGAATGCTTCTGGTTGCTTCTCCTCTCACAAGTAACAATTATCTTACCTGGAGTATAGATGTTAAAATCAGTCTTGAAGCTAAGGACAAGATGTGTTTCATTGATGGAAGTTTTCGTTATATCTGAATATGATCAGACCAAATATTTCTTATAGTGTTCAACAGTTGAGGCAGTTTTTATGCAATCCGTGTTTGACTCATTGGCTGGCAGCTTTACATGTACTCAGGTATCTTAAGGGTACAATTTCTCAAGGTTTGGTTTATTCAGCTAAATCAAATACAGATGATGAGGCTTATTGTGATAGTGATTGGGCAGCATGTCTTATGAGTGGAAAATTTTTGAGTGACTATCGTCTTTTTTTGGTGGATCACTGGTTTCATGGAAAACTAAAAAACATAATACAGTTTCAAGAAGCTCCTGTGAAGCAGAGTATCGAGGCATGGGTTTAGCAGTATGTGAACTCCAAAGGGTATGTTGTTTGCTTAAGAATTTTAAGGTGCAACTTCACACACCGATTTCCTTATGGTGTGATTGTAAGTCAGCTTTATATATCACTGAAAATCTAGTATTTACTAGATTTCATGAACGTACTAAACTCTTGGAAATTGATTGTCATATAGTGAGGAAGGCTTTATTAATCCCATGTATGTTTCGACTCATCGTCAACTAGCTAATGTTTTGACATAATCACTGAGCAATCCACAGTTTGCAGTCCTCATTGCCAATATAGGAATGGTTTCACAACCGATTCCAATTTGAGAAGGGGATGTTACAATATATTTCTGTAAATGTTAGTTAGTTAGTCATTGACTGTAACATAGTTACTAACGCAATTAGTAAGTTAAGCAGTTACTAACAAACTTGTATATGAGCTACTGTACAGATGTTGAATGATATACGAAATTTATTATACAAATCTTTACTTCATCTACGTTTCTAATTTTTCTTCTTTTGTTACAAAATTCTTAGATTTATTCTTTTTAGCTTATTTTGTTTTTACCTGTTCAATTTCTGATTTTTAAAAATATTTGTAAAATCAATTAATTGAGACTATTTTTAATGGCCTTTTATTTTCATACCGACTAAGAAGCCATTTAATCAATTCCACGACTGAGGCAAAAATTTTGTTGAAAAGCTGACAGGATCCATTTTCACTTTTCATTAGAGGCTAAAATTGATTTGAAACATAATATAGCCTAAATTGGGTTAGATTATAAATTAATAAATTTAATCGAAATTTAGATTCAATTTACACTTCAAATTTTGTTAAAATTGCAAGAAACAAAGTATTTTTGGTGAAACTCGATATTTTTAAAACACAATCGGTTTAACTGTAAAAATTTTGAACCATCTAAATTTTCGACTCGATTTTGTAATTTTTAGTTCAAGTTAGGTTAATAATTTTTATTAAAAATTGCTCGATTTATTAATTTGTTAGTTATTTTCTTTAAAATTAATAAGTTCTTAAAAACTAAAATAAATTAATTAATTTTTATTTGACAATATTTTTTAATTAAACTTTAAATTCTTCTATAAGTCAGAACTATCCCCTTAAATTATATGTCAAATTTGTTACAATATATTGCTGTAAACGTTAGTTAGTTAGTTATTGACTGTAATATAGTTACTAATTAAATTAGTAAATTAAGCAGTAACTAAAAAACTTGTATATAAGCTATTGTACAGTTGTTGAATGATATACAAAATTTATTCTACATTTCTTTACTTTATTTGCGTTTCTATTTTTTCTTCTTCTGTTACATGGTATCAGAGACAACTGATCGAACTCATATTATATTTGATTGCTAATTTGGTTTTCTTTGAATTCATGGCCACCTCACACGGTGACGTTGTTCATGAAGCTCCCTCTGTAGCAATGAATCACGATGTTGATCGAGATCCATTGAATTTGCAGGGTTTTGATCATCAGGGAATGCTTCTGGTTGCTTCTCCTCTCACAGGTAACAATTATCTTACCTGGAGTATAGTTGTGAAGACCAATCTTGAAGCTAAGGACAAGATGTGTTTCATTGATGGAAGTTTTCGTTATATCTGAATCTGATCAGACCAGATATTTCTTATAGTGTTCAACAGCTGGGGCAGTTTTTATGCAATACATGTGAGACTCATTGGCTGGCAGCATTACATGTACTCAGGTATCTTAAGGGTACAAGTTCTCATGGTTTGTTTTTATTCGGCTAAACCAAATACAGATGTCGAGGCTTATTGTGATAGTGATTAGGCAACATGTCTTATGAGTAGAAAATTTTTAAGTGACTATTGTGTATTTTTTGGTGGATCACTTGTTACATAGAAAACTAAGAAGCAGGATACAGTTTCAAGAAGCTCTTGTGAAGCAGAGTATCGAGGCATGGGTTCAGCAGTATGTGAGCTCCACTGGGTATATTATTTTCTTAGGAATTTTAAGGTGCAACTTCACATACCGATTTCCTTATGGTGTGATTGTAAATCGTCTTTATATATCACTGAAAATCTAGTATTTACTAGATTTCATGAACGTACTAAACACTTAGAAATTGATTGTCATATAGTGAGGAAGGCTTTATTAATCCCATGGATGTTTCGACTCATCTTCAACTAGTTAATGTTTTGACAAAATCACCGAGCAATCATAGTTTGCAGTCCTCATTGCCAAGTTAGGAATGGTTTCACAACTGATTCTAACTTGAGAAGGGGATGTTAAAATATATTTTTGTAAATGTTTGTTAGTTAGTTATTGACTGTAATATAGTTACTAACGGAATTAGTAAGTTAAGTAGTTACTAACAAACTTGTATATGAGCTACTGTCTAGATGTTGAACGATATACGAAATTTATTATACAATTCTTTACTTCATCTACGTTTCTAATTTTTCTTCTTTTGTTATAAAATTCTTAAATTTATTCTTTTTAGCTTATTTGGTTTTTGTCTGTTCAAATTCTGAATATTAAAAATATTTGTAAAATCAATTAATTGAAAATATTATTATTGGCCTTTTATTTTCACACCGACTAAGAAGCAATTTGATCAATTCCATGAATGACGCAAAAATTCTGTTGAAAAGCTGATAGGATCCATTTTCACTTTTCATTAGAGGCTAAAATTGATTTGAAACATAGTATTGCCTAAATTGGGTTAGATTTTAAATTAATAAAATTAATCGAAATTTAGATGCAATTTACACTTCAAATTTTGGTTAAAATCCCAATAAACATAGCAATTTTGGTGAAATCCGATATTTTTAAAACTCAATTGGTTTAACTGTAAAAATTTTGAACCATCTAAATTTTCGACTCGGTTTTCAAATTTCTAGTTAATTTTAGGTTAATAATTTTTATTAAAAATGGCTCGATTTATTAATTTATTATTTATTTTTGTAAATTAATAAGTTCGTAAAAACTAAAATAAATAAATTAATTTTTATTTGATAATATTTTTTAATTAAACTTTAAATTCTTCTATAAGTCAAAACTACCTCCCTAAATTATATGTCAAATTTGTTACAATATATTCCTGTAAACATTAGTTAGTTAGTTATTGATTGTAATATAGGTACTAATAAAATTAGTAAATTAAGCAGTTACTAACAAACTTGTATATAAGCTATTGTACAGTGGTTGAATTATATATGAAATTTATTCTACAATTCTCTACTTCATCTGCGTTTTTATTTTTTCTTCTTTTGTTACATGGTATCAGAGACAACTGATCGAACTCATATCCTATTTGATTATAAATTTAGTTTTCTTTGAAGTCATGGCTACCTCACATGGTGACGTTGTTCATGAAGCTCCTTGTGCAGCAATGAATCACGATGTTGGTGGAGATCCATTGCATTTGCAGAGTTGTGATCATCAGGGAATGCTTTTGGTTGCTTCTCCTCTCACAGGTAACAATTATATTACCTGGAGTATAGCTGTTAAAACCAGTTTTCAAGCTAAGGACAAAATGTGTTTCATTGATGGAAGTTTTTGTTATATCTGAATATGATCATACCATATATTTCTTATAGTGTTAAACAGCTGAAGTAGTTTTTATGCAATCCATCTGAGTCTTATTGGCTGGCAGCATTACATGTACTCAAGTATCTTAAGGGTACAAGTTCTTATGGTTTGCTTTATTCAGCTAAACCAAATATAGATGTTGAGGCTTATTGTGATAATGATTGGGCATCATGTCTTATGAGTAGTAAAATTTTAAATGACTATTGTTTTTTTTTTGGTGGATCACTGGTTTCATAGAAAACTAAGAAGCAGAATACAGTTTCAAGAAGCTCCTGTGAAGTAGAGTATCGAGGCATGGGTTTAGCAATATGTGAACTCCAATGAGTATGTTATTTGCTTAAGAATTTTTAGGTGCAACTTCACACATCGACCCTTATGGTGTGACTGTAAATCAACTTTATATATCACTGAAAATCTAGTAATTACTAGATTTCATGAACGTACTAAACACTTGAAAATTGATTGTCATATAGTGAGGAAGGCTTTATTAATCTCATGCATGTTTCAACTCATCTTCAACTAGCTAATGTTATCACATAATCACTGACCAATCCACAATTTGCAGTCCTCATTGCCAAGTTAGGAATGGTTTCACAACCGATACCAACTTGAGAAGGAGATGTTACAATATATTTCTGTAAATGTATGTTAGTTAGTTATTGACTGTAACATAGTTACTAACGGAATTAGTAAGTTAAGCTGTTACTAACAAACTTGTATATGAGCTACTGTACAGATGTTTAATGATATACGAAATTTATTCTACAATTCTTTACTTCATCGACGTTTCTAATTTTTCTTTTTTTGTTACAAAATTCTTAAATTTATTCTTTTTAGCTTATTTCATTTTTATCTGTTCAAATTCTGATTTTTTGAAAATATTTGTAAAATCAATTTATTGAGACTATTATTAATGGCCTTTTATTTTCACATCGACAAAGAAGCCATTTGATCAATTCCACGACTGAGGCAAAAATTTTGTTGACAAGCTGACAGGATCCATTTTCACTTTTCATTAGAGGCTAAAATTGATTCGAAACATAGTATAGCCTAAATTGGGTTAGATTTTAAATTAATAAATTTAATCAAAATTCATATTGCATTTACACTTAAAATTTTGTTTAAAATCGCAAGGACCATAGCATTTTTGGGGAAACCCGATATTTTTACAACTCAATCAGTTTAACTATAAAAATTTTGAACCATCTAAATTTTCGACTCAGTTTTCAAATTTCTAGTTCAATTTAGGTTAATAATTTTTATTAAAAATCGCTCGATTTGTTAATTTATTAGTTATTTATATAAATTAATAAGTTCTTAGAAAATAAAATAAATCAATTAATTTTTATTTCACAATATTTTTAATTAAACTTTAAATTCTTCTATAAGTCAGAACTATCCCCCTAAATTATATTTCAAAATTGTTACAACATATTCCTGTAAACTTTAGTTATTTAGTTATTGACTGTAATATAGTTACTAACGGAATTAGTAAATTAAGCAGTTACTAACAAACTTGTATAAAAGCTATTGTACAGTTGTTGAATGCTATACGAAATTTGTTCTACAATTCTCTACTTCATCTCCGTTTCTATTTTTTCTTCTTCTGTTACATGGTATCAGAGACAACTGATCGAACTCAAATTCTATTTGATTGCTAGTGTGGTTTTCTTTGAAGTCATGGCTACCTCACATGATGACGTTGTTCATGGAGCTCCTTTTGCAGCAATGAATCACGATGTTGATGGAGATCCATTGCATTTGCAGAGTTGTGGTCATCAGGGAATGCTTCTGGTTACTTCTCCTCTCACAGGTAACAATTATCTTACATGGAATATAGTTGTTAAAACCAGTCTTGAAGCTAAGGATAAGATGTATTCTATTGATGGAAGTTTTCGTTATATCTGAATATGATCAGACTAGATATTTCTTATAATGTTCAACAGCTGAGGTAGTTTTTATGCAATCCATGTGAGACTTGTTTACTGGCAGCATTACATCTACCAAATACAAATGTTGAGGCTTTTTGTCATAGTCATTGGGCAGAATGTCCTATGAGTAGAAAATTTTTGAGTGACTATTGCTTTTCTTTGTGTGGATCACTGGTTTCATGGAAAACTAAGAAGCAAAATACAGTTTCAAGAATCTCCTGTGAAGCAGAGTATCGAGGCATGGGTTTAGCAGTATGTGAACTCCAATGGGTATGTTATTTGCTTAAGAATTTTAAGGTGCAACTTCACACACCGATTCCCTTATGGTGTGACTGTAAATCAGCTTTATATATCACTGAAAATCTAGTATTTACTAGATTTCATGAATGTACTAAACACTTGAAAATTGATTGTCATATAGCGAGGAAGGCTTTATTAATCCCATGTATGTTTCGACTCATCTTGAACTAGCTAATGTTTTGACATAATCACTGAGCAATCCACAGTTTGCAGTTGTGATTGCCAAGTTAGGAATGGTTTCCCAACCGATTCCAACTTGAGAAGGGGATGTTACAATATATTTCTGTAAATGTTAGTTAGTTAGTTAGTTATTGTAATATAGTTACTAACGGAATTAGTAAGTTAAGCAGTTACTAACAAACTTATATATGAGCTATTGTACAGATGTTGAATGATAAACGAAATTTATTCTACAATTCCTTACTTTATTTACGTTTCTAATTTTTCTTCTTTTGTTACAAAATTCTTAAATTTATTCTTTTTAGCTTATTTTGTTTTTATCTGTTCAAATTCTAATTTTTGAAAATATTTGTAAAATCAATTAACTGAGACTATTATTAATGGCCTTTCATTTTCACACCGACTAAGAAGCCATTTGATCAATTCCACGACTGAGGCAAAAATTCTATTGAAAAGCTAATAGGATCCATGTTCACTTTTCATTAGAGGCAAAAGCTGGTTCGAAACATAGTATAGCCTAAATTGGGTTAGATTTTAAATTAATAAATTTAATCAAAATTTAGATTCAATTTACACTTAAATTTTTGTTTAAAATCGCTAGGAACATAGCATTTTTGGTGAAAGTCGATATTTTTAAAACTCAATCGGTTTAATTGTAAAAATTTTGAACCATATAAATTTTTGATTCAGTTTTCAAATTTCTAGCTCAATTTAGGTTAATAATTTTTATTAAAAATCGCTCGATTTATTAATTTATTAGTTATTTTTGTAAATTAATAAGTTCTTAAAAACTAAAATAAATCAATTAATTTTTATTTCACAATATTTTTTAATTAAACTTTAAATTCTTCTATAAGTCAGAACTATCCCCTTAAATTATATTTCAAATTTTTTACAATATATTCCTGTGAACGTTAGTTATTTAGTTATTGACTGTAATATAGTTACTAACGGAATAAGTAACTTCAACAGTTACTAACAAACTTGTATATAAGCTATTGTACAGTTAATGAATTATATACGAATTTTATTCTACAATTCTTTACTTCATTTGCGTTTCTATTTTTTCTTCTTTTGTTACATGGTATCAGAGACAACTGATCGAACTCATATTCTATTTGATCGCTAATTTGGTTTTCTTTGAAGTCATGGATACCTCACATGGGGACGTTGTTCATGAAGCTCTTTCTGCAGCAATGGATCACGATGTTGGTGGAGATCCATTGCATTTGCAGAGTTCTGATCTTCCAGGAATGCTTCTGGTTGCTTCTCCTCTCACAGGTAACAACTTGGAGTATAGCTGTTAAAACCAATTTTGAAGCTAAGAACAAGATGTATTTCATTGATGGAAGTTTTCCTTATATGTGAATATGACCAGACCAGATATTTCTCATAATGTTCAACAGCTGAGGCAGTTTTTATGCAATCCATGTGAGACTCATTGGCTGACGGCGTTACATGTACTCAGGTATCTTAAGGGTACAAGTTCTCATGGTTTGTTTTATTCGTCTAAACCAAATACAGATATTGAGGCTTATTGTGATAGTGATTAGGCAGCATGTCTTATGAGTAGAAAATGTTTGAGTGATTATTGTGTTTTTTTTTGGTGGATCACTAGTTGCATGGAAAACTAAGAAGCAGAATACAGTTTCAAGAAGCTCCTGTGAAGCAAAATATCGAGGCATGGGTTCAGCAGTATGTAAACTCCAATTGTTATGTTATTTGGTTAAGAATTTTAAGGTGCAACTTCACATACCGGTTCCCTTATGGTTTGACTATAAATCAACTTTATATATCACTGAAAATCCAGTATTTCGTGAACGTAATAAACACGTAGAAATTGATTATCATATAGTGAGGAACAAGTTCAAAGAAGGCTTTATTAACCCCATGTATGTTTCAACTCATCTTCAACTAGCTGATGTTTTGACAAAATCATTGAGCAATCCACAGTTTGCAGTCCTCATTGCCAAGTTAGGAATGGTTTTACAACCGATTCCAACTTGAGAAGGGGATGTTACAATATATTTGTGAAAAAGTTAGTTAATTAGTTATTGACTGTAATATAGTTACTAACGGAATTAGTAAGTTAAGCAGTTACTAACAAACTTATATATAAGCTACTGTACAGCTGTTGAATAATTTACGAAATTTATTTTACAATTCTTTACTTCATCTACGTTTCTATTTTTTCTTCTTCTGATACAAAATTCTTAAATTTATTCTTTTTAGCTTATTTTGTTTTTATCTATTCAAATTCTGATTTTTAAAAATATTTGTAAAGTCAATTAATTGAAACTATTATTAATGGCCTTTTATTTTCACACTGACTAAGAAGCCATTTGATCAATTCTACAACTGAGAGACAAAAGTTCTGTTGAAAAGGTGACAGGATCCATTTTCACTTTTCATTATTCCCTCTTGCTGAGGCTAAAATTGATTTATATCCAATACCTATAAGCATATAATTAATTTAATTGATCTCCACCACCAATTTCTAAGCAGCATAGTTGTTTTCAAATAAGATGAGCAATCAGTCAACCACAAATAGAAATCTTTATTGACATCTCTTGTTGTTGTAATAATTAAAAAGTTAAGGATATTTATTTTTTATTTAATATTATGATGTAATTATTATTTATTATATAATAAAATTATAATATTTTAAATAATTGTGAAAAATTTTGATTGTTTATAGTTTTTATTATTATAATTTTTGGGGAAATAATAAACTATTTTGTAAATTTTTAAAAAATTTAAGTACTATTTTACGAATTTAAAAAATACAAAAAATAGTAGTCGGTAATAAAATTTACTAAAACAAGTACGGTATATTTCAATATTATAAATAATAAAATATAATTTTTTACATCATCCTTTCAATCGGTAAGTATCCAATTGTACTGGGTTGAAAGAAAAACTTGCAATAGAAAGCCCACAAAATCTTCAAATAGCCTTCATTTCATGCCCAAAATGAACAATGGACCCCTGGATTTATAGTTTCCCAAGAACCGGGTGCAAGTACGGAAACGTTTATTTGTGTGTTTTACCATCTCATTCAACCACTGTTTTCTACCCACATTCTGAACAAATAAACAAGTACCATGCTCATTTGCCTATGTTTGTGGGAATTTGATTTACGACTAAACATCAAAGGAAAGGAATTGATCTTCAGCAGATCCAGTCAGATTGATGGAGACAACATTCGACTAACCAGAAACGGTGAACCATTTGACAATGGGTTCAAAAAGATACATATAGTTAACTTCACAAACATTAATGACAGCCTCTGAAGAAGAACGAATCGCTTTCAGTTAGTCTGTTTGAGAGATAGATAAAGAACACAATGAGCAACATGATCCACAGGTTTAGCTAGAAGTAGAATCCTAAGGTCCCAACACGTTTTATCTGTCAGAAATTTCTGTATGTTATGACAGATCGACAGCATACACCGACATAAATCCTTTTTTTTTTTTGCGAAATACCGACATAAATCCTGTAATCAACAGTTAATTTAAAAATTTTATCCTTATTGGTAATGTTGGAAAATTATTAATTATATTTTTTAATTTTTTGATTTTTATTAACTTATAAGTTAAATTACGTAATTTAATTCAGATAAAGATAATAAAGTGGTTCAATAAATAATCTAAATTAATGTGTCAAAATTCGGGTAAAAAATAGGTCTCCATCAGTATAGACTGGACCCATATCAATCTCGTGATAGAAAAATCTGATATAAATGTTATATATATAAAAGTAAAGATCTCCTGCAGTTGCTCATATATCAATCATGAATATAAAGATTTTCTGATCCATTAATAAAGCTTATATTTTGAGAAAACTATAGAAAGACCTTCCTCGTATCCTAAAGAGCAATTCTCATGAAGACGATAGTAGATTTGCACTCGTTTCAGCTTCGAAAATCTCATTTAAAGTTACGCAAATCAAAGTCAAGTATTTCCGCATTTCTTCATATTTTACCCTTGTATGTTTGATCTGAGAGACGTAACTAAATTACCGTTACATATTACACACTCACAATCTGGATAGGTGAAGATATGTTGTCTATGGTTAACTAATTACACCTATCTACCTCCAGTAAATCCTATGCATTAAGTTTCGAAGAAGTGTCAGGACAGGACCAAGAATAAAAAGAACCAAATCAATGCAATTGCATCCTCGTAACACGATTGATTGCTGTAAGTTGATGAATTCTAGTCATTAAACAAGATGCGATAACAAATCGATGATGGAAATGAACCAAATCAATCAATCTACCTGCGTGATTCTCTGACTATACGCATAAAATTCGTCAACTTACAGCACCGACCACGACGCCTGAATTTGGAACATTTCAGTTATTTTCTTCTTAGGGTTTTCTCGTGCATCTCTTTCTCGGATTCCAGGTTCAGACCAAGGAACAACCTTGGCAATGTTTGTCCGTCATTTTGTCTTGTTTGAGAATAATCGTCTCTCCCAATCCCAATCTCAAGCACAAGTCCTTTACCTTTGTAGTGCACCAGTTGTGGACTATACAGCAACCCGGTTGACCTCGATTTACTTAGCTTGACAACCGCCGGCATTTTAACTGCCAGACCTGCTTTGCTTCTCCGACCTAATGACCCGACAGATTTGGATCGGGTCATCCGTTCAACCGACCCAATGGGTTCACTGCCGTACGCTAAGCTTGAAGCATTCGATACTTTCCTATTCCTCCTGTTTCCCACCTTAACGGCCTTCGTTACACCAACAGTCTCCTCTTCTAAATCCAAACCATGCGATTCTTGCACGCGCGACACGCGCCTCCTCAAATGGTTCCATATTGGCGCGTGAAGCCTCTTCCTCACAAATATCAACCCTTCGACGATCTCCGCCATCGCAGGACGCTTCTCCACAGTGGTCCGAACACACTTGGCCGCCAAAACCGCCAGATTGCGGACAACGGTTGGGTCCACCGGGGGCCCGAGGCGATGATCGCAAATACCGGCGAAGTGACCGCGTTTTATCATGGGAACCGCCCACTCAACGATAGACGGAGGACTATAGTTAACGTCGATCGCATTTCTACCGCTGATAATCTCCAACAGCAAAATCCCAAAGCTGAAAACATCGCTCTTATTGCTTAAATCGGCCGGAGCAAGATAGGCGGGATCGAGGTACCCCAAAGTGCCAGCGGGGGGCGTTGACTTCACTCGCACATCCTCCACCCGTCCTCTCAACGCTAGCCCAAAATCGCCCAACCTCGCGTTCCAGGTCTCATCGATCAATACATTGGACGACTTAATATCACGGTGTATCACAGGCGGGTTAGAGGAGTGGAGGGCCTGAACCGCTTTCGCTATTTGTAAAGCGAACCGGACCCTCCTGGTCCAACCGGGTGGACTAGTGCAAGTTGTAGTAGAGTGTAACAAATCGTAGAGAGAACCGTTTGGCATGTACTCAACGACCAGTAGTTTATTGGAGTCCGTGTCGCTGAAGCCGATAAGGTTGACGAGACGCGGGTGTTGGACTCTGGAGAGAACCTCAATCTCGTTGTCTGCGGGGGAGGAAGAGTTGAAAGCGGATTGGTGGTGGTGGGTTGTCTTTTTAACAGCGGCAATGAGCTTGCCGCCGTCGAGGGTGGCTCTGTAAACGGTGCCATGACTGCCCTTGCCGAGGAAGCTTTCGGCAGAGAAATAATTAGTGGCGGTGAGCAGCTCAGCGTAGGTGAAGTGTCTGATCAGAATAGGGTTAGTGGTTTTCTTATTGTTCTTCCTACGTTTGCGATCCCAGTTGTATGGGTCGCAGGTTGCAATGGCAGAGTCTGCATTGCAAGAGAAGTAGCCCATAAGGGAAGTTGGAGTGCGTCAAACGGTGAGAATGATAATAATAATAAAGGGCATGGATGGTCAGAGTCAGATGGAGGAGGTATAGAAGATGGGATTGGGAATTGATATGAGAATTAATTAAATAAAGCCTAGCCTTGAAGCTTTTGTAGATGAGAGGAATGGAGTCCAGAGCTTGAAATTGGCATGCAAACGCGTGCCGCTGCTTTGAGAGGAATTTCTTAAAGCAAAGTGGAGGAGAGGATTGATGGGTCCAACTCATGACTATCTGCTTTTAATCTAATAGTAATTTCTATACCCTACTTTTTCTTTTTTACAACTTAAATTAGAGGTTTACATGTCCAATTATGCGGCTGGGGCCTGGGTGGACCGTGGAAATACGTTATTTCATTTGGGGCGTTTCTTGTATGTATTCATCTGCAATAATTAACATACCACAATCATTGCTGACTTTCTCTGATCAATGAATAGACTAAAGATATCTTAGATACATTATGTGCTTTCTCGTCAAGTGTCGTGTAAAGCGTCAAGCTTAGCGGCTCTTTATTCATTCACATCTTTAGCAGTTGAATTTGAAATTTAAACTTGGTAAAGCTTTGATATATTAATATGATGTAAAGGAACAAATCGATTACCGTTAATAGCTTTTTCGATACAGAGTAATCTTGATTGTCCTTTTTCTCTTCGCGTTCAATGTAAAACCGTAGTGATACAAGAAATTAAGATGCAGCAACCACTTTCATGTGAGATATAAAGGAAAAGAGATTCTGATTTGGGTGTGTGATTTCTGTAACCTCACTAAGATTCCCCTCTGCAATGGAAGCATGTGCTGTGGAACAATAATTACTTAAACCCCTTTACAAGGGAAAAGCCAGTAAAGGACGCAATCACGCAACACTTCCATTTGGCTTCAGGTTGATGAACAAGAATATGCAACAGTACAGTGCAAGGGCTTACTTTGGAAGTTGAAAATGAGGCTTTTGAGTTAGTTGACTCTTGAGGAAGATCTGTCTTAAAAACAGTAATTTGGATTTTTTAGGAGCCTCCTCCCAGATCTTGTCTAGTAAAAAGGGAAAGGTGAAGGTTCACTTTCAAGTTTATAAGTATACAAAATTGGATGTGTTTTTTTTAACTCATATTTAGTTATTATAATATTTATTTTACATATAATTAATTTATTTTTATAAATAACTAACAAAAATTTAATGATTTATAAAATTACTAATTTTTAAATAATTATAACTTAATTTTTATGACAAGAATAAAAGTATCAAAAAACAAATAAAATAATTATGAAATAAATTAATATAAAAATTATAATTTGTGATTTTTATGATAACCAATATCTTGATAATATTTTTAATATTCTAATAATATCTTTTATCTCTTATTCAGAAGATTATTTAGGATTCATTTCAGCTTTATCATCTCTATTTTGTCTTATTTTAGTAAATATCTCTATTTTCTATATTATCAGAAACTAAATAATTAAAAGTTATGCATTGATTTGAATTAAAATAATATTATTTTATTAAAAATTAACAAAAAATATTATTTTATTTAATAAGTAAATAATATAAATCAAACTTCAAATCATCCTTGGGACCAAAAAATTAGGTCAAGTGCTGATACTACAAGATCCAAGATTTATTATTTTAAAAAATAAAAGTTTTCGATGATTATAATTATCTTTTTTGATATTTTAATCATTCAATTGAAATGATGAAGGGCAGTACAACTCCATATGCTCTTCAATTTCATAATTTCAACCGGATAGAATGATGAAGAAATTATTATTCAAAGTCGTTCCCGAAGCCTATGTAGAAGTCAACATAGTCAAGTGCTACAGAATCATTCTGTCAACGGATTAAAGACAATAAGAAGATGACATCAAATTAATTAAGCTATGTGAATTAGTTTTTGACACTTCCATTTCTTCTATGGTTGGCCCGAAAGCCACATACAGTTTAGGGTGATCATAAAGCCACATATGGTTTAAGGGTTGTTTATTTGAGCTAAATCCAAACTTAAAAGAGTCAAGAGAAGATGTCATCAGGGACAAGTACTGTATCTACTGTCAAGAAACTCCAAAGTCGTCTTGTCCATGACTCGAACTACTCGACCAGAAGATATAAAGATAATGTTCACTTTCAATCAGTAGTGTGTCCAAACAGACAATAGGACAAACAGAAGCAAGCTGAAAGATGAGAAAATTTGTTTGGACGGGTCAGGACATTATGGTAGGAGTCGCATGTCGGTCTAATCTATTTCGGCAGAAATTAATGGAGGTTGCTGATGGACTTTGTAGCTAACCTAAACAGCGTCCTACGTTGACTCTACTGATCAATCACGTATGGTCCTTTCTTCTCGCTTTGGTGGTTATTAGAACTGGGCCCAAGTACCTTACACCCCCATAATAATAATAATTCAATCACGTATGGTTCTTTCTTCTCGCTTTGGTGGTTATTAGAACTGGGGCCAAGTACTTTACACCCCATAATAATAATAATTCTTCTTCTGCAGAACAGAAGGAAGCAATGGTTTTCGCATCAGAATCCTTTAGATAGCTTTTGCCTGGGGAAAGAGGAGCCAACTGATACTTGACATAATTCTCTCATCAAAAGAAACTGTTTGTTTCTTCAGCAGTTGGATCGTCCAAAATTACAGGAAAGATTAGAATTCTACTTAGAAAGAAGCATGTCATACTGTGCTTTGATTAACATTTAGGAAGTGAATGCTTAGTTCAATCGGAGGAATAGTAATAAAGATTATAAGACATAAAAATAATATTCATCTAATTATAATATATTATTTCATTCCCGGCGTAATTTAATATTGATTACGTAGCATTCATCCGTACTTGTAAGAAAGTGAGAGCTCGAGTCAGGAAACAAACAAGGGCATGTAGCAGTAGTACCCTTTCAAGAAAGAGATCATACGAAGGAATTAATTAAATAGTTACTATATGGTAATTATTAATGATTGTTATTATTAATAAAAAATAAAAAAATTATTTTTATATTAATTGAGAACATTCACCGAGCTATTGGGCTTTTTATATTCTTTTGCCTTTATATATTTTTTAATAATTGATTTATCATGACAACATTCTTAATGGGCTTCACGTTAAGAAAGTTATAAGTGATTTTACTGATGAATAAGGCTTTTCTTTAGTGGGCTAACTGCATAATGATAGGGTTGGATGGGCTCTTTATAAATTTAACTAAAGTTGGGCTGAAATCCACTGGACTATTCTAAATAATTGCATTTACTGTGAACAGAATATAGAATGAAAATCAAAATTTGTGACTAACTTTATATTTTTTATTATTTAAAAATGATATTTTTAATAAAAAATTTCATAATAACTACGATCATGATTCCTAAATATTCAAGCTGTCAGAGGTCCATCATACTCCATCTAAAAGGCTAGTCTCTAAAATGAATTTGGATCCTCTTAGACGTTGGACATGTCTAATGTTTAAAATGACATCGTTTTAGGCATTAAATAAGGTTATTTTGGACAGAAAATTCAAACTGCTCTAAAATACCCTAAGAAGTTAAGAAAAACTGCATTTAAAAAATACCATTGAAAACATTTACCTCAAAGTTCATTTACAAACCAACTGGTTGCTTTGTTTTAAGACTATTCTTGTTTTTCAACTTCTTAATTCTTATTGTCGTATACATATGTTTTTAAGACACTTCCAATATAATTCCTAACAACTTAAAAAAAGCTTTAAAAATATTTTTGGGTTTTAATGAGGCTCTTAAAAACCAATGCATCGTATTGTCTAATTATCGTTTCCATTGGAGTTGTAGCCTATGATACATGAGCGTCAAAACAATCTTTAAAAGAACAATGTAAAAGGTAGAAGGAAATATCTCAATCACCCGTACTTCCTGAAGAATGCTTTCAATGGATTAAATACTGAAGATTGAATAACTGAACATGGCTAAAAATAAGAGACCTGGCTAGCTTCCTGAAAAGAGAGGATTCGGTGTAAAATATTAGCATCCCATTCTCAACAGCAAGATAAGTGAGAGCATCT
>JANSVA010000002.1:5082231-5094976 GCA_025504915.1 Erythroxylum reticulatum | reverse complement strand
CTTATTTACTCTATTATAAACATGTACCCACCTTGATTTCCTTGCTTATAGACTTGCTAAAAAATGCCTCTTCCCTTATTTCTCTTGCCTCTCTTGATCCCTTGATTCTTTACCAAATGAAGAGATCTTTTGCTCAAATGGAAACTCTTCTCTTCTTCTACTTTTTTTCTCTTCTTGAACCACTTCAAAATCTCTCTCAAAAGCTAAGAAAATTGATACCCTAGCTTGTTTTCTCTTATTTCTTTCTTTCTTTTTTTGTGCTTCTCTCTCTTCTCTCTTTTTTCATCCACACATCTAGCTTCTTCTAGAATTCCAAATTCATGTTTTCTCCTTCTCTTGAAAGCAAGTCAACATTTCTTATTTCAATTTTGCCATTAATATTTGAGAAATGTCCAATTTGCCCTTCTTTATAAGCTTAAGTTCTTTTAACCTTAAGTGTCTTCCCAAAAATACCCTTGAACATTCTTATAATCTTAATACCTTAATTCAATAAACCCATATCATATAATCTTTCTAACATCAATATAAAAATTAACTCCAAAAACGTTCATAAGATCTTAGAATTGTATAAATCATACTTATTCATTAAAAAAAATTTTGGTGGCCAACATAACCGGTCCTTTTGGATCCAGTTTTGGTACTTTGGATTGAGGACTTGTATGGTGCCAGTGAAGGTAGATTTCGTGATCATCCTTTTAGGGCATGGAATAGATCTGTCCACATAGCCAAGCAACTGCTAATTACGTAGATAGGGCATCATTTGTGCCTTCCAAAGAAGATAATTGTTGCCGATGAGCTTGATATTGACCATTTGGCCAATGATTGGAGTTGCCGGTGAAGACGCAAAGAATGCTCCAAAATTTCTCAAGGTCGGAGCAGATTCTGTGAATTTAGTTTGAGACATCTCTTGGGAGTAGATGACTCTAATATTATTAAAGAATGATATAAAAGGTAGAAGAAAATATCTCAATCAATGGTACTTTCTGACCATTAAATAATATAAAAGGTAGAAGGAAATATCTAAATGTAATTTCTGAAGGATGCTTTTGATGCATTAAATAGTAAAAGATTGAATAACTGAACATGGCTAAAAATAAGAGACGTGCTATAGTTACACTAAAGTTCCTATAGAACAGGTCCACACAGTTATTTTAACAATATTAACATGGGAATACACATATATGATGTTTATTCAACAAAATGTTGTTGTGTGACACTGTTGTTAGTCGTTCGGATGTTGTCTAATAATTCAAGTCTTTAGTCAATCTGAAGAACGCGTTCCAGTAAGTTACCTAGTAGGTTCTCACTTTGCTGCGTTTCGTTACGAAGAGGGCCGGATTGGTCCCCCCCATTCGTAGTGACAGGCTTGTATTATAAGAAAGACTTTGACGCCCACTGTTGATGGATTTTAGTAAGAATTCGGCTGTCCCACCCAACCCTGTCCCTGTCCCTTCCCTGGAAAATTGAAACAAGATCTATTCTTCCTTTACAGTGGCAGGCTTCGGTTATAGTTATCAGGATTCTGTACTATACCATACATTGAACTGAAGTATAAAAACGCTGCATCATTCTCTTTTTGTATTTTTGTATCAACTTTTGGGACCAGAAATTCCCACGGAAAAAACAAAACCATGACAATCGCTCTTTTTGTGCACTTTTAGATAAGTTGATTTGATTCTTTCTTTCTTTCTTTCTTTCTTTCTTCATTTGTTTTACAATTCCTTATTCATCCATCAGCTGGAAACCTCATCCAACAGCTTATACCTTCTAACCTTGTTTCTAAAAACTTGCCTTGTGATCCCAATACTATTATTACCAATGTCCTCCGACCTTGTCCTTCTAAGCTTTTCCTCTAATCGGCCTTGACTTATGATCCTCCTCCTCGTCGATGGTGACCTCTCCGTCTCGGGCGACTTGGGTTTCTTGATGGGGCGGTTGACTTGAAACTGTAAATTACCCCTTTGTGTCTTTATCCCTCCTCCTCGATAATTTTCACTACTGCTATTCCTCTTCCACCGTTTGTTGTTTCTGCTATCGTCTTCGCTGTTGTTCTTGTTTGACGACGAAGAGTTCGATGAATTCTGTGACTTCTCCTTGGAATCGTGGCTCAAACACCAATTGCAGACTTGATAAGACCCGACTTTTGGATACAGATTGCTACAGTATCTGTGTTATATTGAGAGTGTCAACGATGAAAAAGCAAAGAACTTTTAGGATTCACAGACTGAGAGAAAACTAATTCTAATGATCAAAAGTTTCTGATGATCACGATCAACCAGATGAATCTCAGAAAAAGAAAAAAGAAAGATACCGACATACCTGTGTTGAGATCTGAACTGGCAAACTTGACAGAGGAAAAGCTCGTTAGGAAGACCCCAATCTCCACACATGCAACACTCTGTGCTTTGTTGCGAAGATGCAAATGCTATTTTATTTGTTGTTGCCATGTCTCTCTTGTTTCATACAGAGAGGGAAGAGAGAGAGAGAGAGAGAGAGAGAGAGTTCCCACGTAGGTTACTCTTGAGCGCGTCTTTGATTGCTTAAGTTCATCACTCTCTCTCTCTATTTATATGTATACACTCTTGACATTTACCAGAACACATATGAAATAAATAATATATATGAATTTAAATGTTATTAATATAATTCAAAGGAATTCTTAAATTTTATTCTAAACAAATTAAAATTAATTAATTTAAGATAATTATAATAAATTATTAATTTAATATAAATTTAATTGAACTATTAAAAAATAGTTGATTGGTTTATATAAGCTATTTATATCGCATATATGTTGTTATTTTTAATATAATTTTTTACAAATATACAAAATTTTAAACAATTAAATTAAATCGAGCCTTTCTTTTACCAATAACTAATATTTATTATGTACACAGTTGATATGAAGTAATTATACTTCTTTTTTCTAATATATATATTTGTCTTTTCGGATCAATCTAAAATTAAGCTTCTCCTAGGATAAATAAAAATTCCTTAATTGCGGCATTTGATCTTTCCCTTGTTTCCCGTACACATTTTTTTAGTTTTATTATTAAACTCTCGAGCCGCAATTTGATGTCTGCTTTGGTACAAATGGTTTGTCATTGTGGTTGAAGTTATGAAGAAATACACATATGAACTAGATTAATTATGTAATTATTATTTACTCATTATTAATAAATATAATTATTAAATAAATAAAATTTAATTTTATAAAAGTATTTATAATATTAATGATTGCTAATAACTATTAATTACTCCGTAACTATTAGGTCATATATTCAAATCACGAAAAAAATCTCTTTGTAAAAATTATAAAAAGAAAATTACTCTTATCCTATGTTTACAGATTAAGTTAACTTATTAGTTACTTCCGTTGATAAAAAATTAGAAAAAATAAGAAATTAGGGTAAAAGAAAATTTTACATTGCTTAAGAGAAAGGATTCAATATGTCACTCAACTCACGTGAAGAGCTCATAAGTCATAACGTAGACATTATGACTACTACTACATCATCATCATGCAAATGCATAATTGGTTGGAAGTAGCTTGAAACGACACTAGAAAGATAAAAATGACGAAGCAAATGCCTAACCACCCTTGTCATATGTTACCTTGTTCTTCTTGATCCTATGAAATATAAACACTAAACTCAAGAGCAAGCAACAAAGACAAGTTTAATGATGTTTAACTTTAGGTTCAGTGTCTGATTAAAGGGAAAAAGAAATTCTCTCTTCTTTTCTTTTCTTTTCTTTTTTTTCACCTTTGGTGAGCAATTCAAATGAACCACTAAACATTTGCATCAAATCTTCAAAGATCCTGAGAACCTTAACGTGTGGTAATGAAGGGGTCAGTAAGGATGATGCGGCAAACACCTGTGAATTCTTATCTTCCAAAAAAAAAAACATTGGATTAAACATTCCACTGACTAGACATTTAGACGTGTTGTAAACGCGTACTCAAGCTTTTCTTTTTCTTGCACACAAGTGTTTGTCTACAACTAAGCTCAGGGAAGGAGGGAGGAAGACACGGAGACCCACACGGTGTAAGACATCCAAAACTGGCTTTTCTTTTAGAAAGAAATGTGTCGACTCCTTGCTCGTGTTGAGGAACAATCAGGAATAGGATTGTCTAATTTGTAAAAGATGTGGTGGTTTTTTATCACATCAGCTGGCCGAGGTCGGTAATATACATTTCTAGGATATGCATAAGACAAACACTCGAACCTTACTGTTCACGCATTAACCATGACTTAGGAGAAGTGTCCTCTTCCCCTTCACATGAAACAAACATGTTTCACATGCCTGACTTAAGGATGAAGGCTTGAGCACACATGCAACACTGATGCAAATGCCAAGGAAAAGCAAAAGGGTATTGTTCTTCATCTTAGTATTTGGAGTATGATATGATGGATAGACAGATTAGGTTTTAGATCATTCAGATGGAAGACGAAAGAGTGTAAGAACATACATACAAAGATTGTAAGACAAAAGAGAAAGAAAGGAAAAGCAGAAATTACTCAGAATAGTAAACAACAACAGATTGACATAATTAGACACCAGATTGGCAATTACCAAATTTTATTCTTCCTGCTTCTGCTGAATCTAGTTCAAGCCCATTTTTTGGTTTGAGCAGAAAAGACACCAAGGTTATTGTAATGAATTAAAGCATGTCTTGTGCATGATGATTCTATATCTATGGCGATCTAGAAACCTCCGATGACTGAAAAAGTTTCTCCAAGTGTAAACACAGACACCTGGAGAAACAAGAACAAAAGAAGATTCGAAACTCGACAATACAGAACAAATTCAGGATTCAATTAGATGAGCATAAGATTGAATCATGGATACTAAAAACTCGCTAATGCCCTTCCAGTTCCTGATATTGATTTTCATAAAGAAGTGGACATTTACGGATCCACAGGTATTGTTTTCTTTTTTTTTTTTAGTTTTTAAATTCATTAAAATTTTGTTTATTTATTTTCTCTATTTTTAGTTTTCAAAACTTTGGACAATCATAAAATTTGATTTTTATTTTTGTTTTTATTATAATATAATTTATCATCAATTAAATATATAATGTGTAATTATTTAATGTTAATGTAATTATATTTTTAAAATAATAAAAATATAATTAAATTAATATTAATAATTTAACAGAATTTGAATTTTATTTTAAAACAATAGAAACTAAAAAAGAAACAACAAAAATATAACCCTTTCAGTAAATACTAATATATTGGAACATTTAGGCCTGAAAGGACTTTGACCACATCATTGTCCAACTTAATTTATTGACTGCCCAATGCAACCCATTGGACCTAACTCCAGGCCCCAGTGTTCAATATATTTTACCAACTGAAAAACAGGAAAATGGTTGTGATGGCCAAAATCTCATACTTGATGGTGTGGCAATAGAGGGACCATCTTGTTTGATATGGTGTTGGAATGTGAAAAAGTTCGGTTGTGGCCCTTGTCCAAGAAAAGAATGGTTCTTAGAATCTTATTCCGTGAAGAAAACAAAGAAAGTGATTCTGTTTTTACGTTCCCAGAACGAGAAAGCTTCTTTGAATCGACTTTGATAGATATTGAGATGACCACCAAACCCTGTTCGTTCATCTGTACAAGAACAGATTCCCCTCACTCATTTCCAAACCAACACGTAAAAGAAAAGATATCTTGGAAGCAACTATTCATAATTTATTCCCACTCTTCTTGCTTTGCTTGGTATTATAAAGAACCAAACTGATACCTTCCTCACGAGACACTACTTTTTTATCATTTCCAGCTCTCTTGCAAGAAAGGCGATGCGAGGTTTGAAAACGGGATACTTTGATATTGAGAACTAGTCAAATAGGGGAAAGAAAAGAAAACCCGTGCCTTGCCACAAGATAAGACTCGTGCTTTCTTTCTCTCTTTCTCAACCCCAAAAGCAATGCATCCATTTGGTCCCCCGTACAAGGACTCGTCCAGCTTTCTCTCTTCTTTGCTCATGGCAACCATTTAATGAGGAAAAGGGACGGATCTCTAATACCATATGTCGCTGTCTTCTATCCATGCCATGCCACTTTTATGTACATTGACATGAAGACAACGACATCGATAAATAGTTCAGACAATTACACAAACAGAAACAAGCATTGTGATATATATATATATATATACAAGAGCGGGCAACGCTAAAAGCTATCAATCAAACACACAAAGGTCTTCTCACAATCATGACTAACAATTTAAAGTCAAATTACAACCCACAACAGTAGAGATGATGCCACTACAAGTACGTGAAGGGGAAGGCGACTTTTTGAGGGGACCTGGGAAGGAGCAACTTGCAAGAAGGGAGGAGAGAGCCTCTGACAGTGTCGTGCAATGCAGAGTCATCCATCACGAAGGAAGAAAAGGGAAAAACATGACAAGAAAACAAAAAGGATGAGAAAGCGAGGGTTGGGTCCCGAACCACCTAACGAGCGTCCACTTATCCTCTTTCTTGGAGAATCTTCTTCTCATACACACACACACACACCCAGTCCACGCCCGAATAGGAGCTTTCTGAGTGCTTACTTTCCCTCAACACTAAGACGTAGCTTCATCATTTTCAACTTTACTTCATTGTAAATAATGTCTCCTGCTTCAATCGCCTTCTTCTTCCAGTGACTCCGTAGACAATTCCATAGAGAATGCATCTCCAGATGGATCATAGAATAAAGACCACTGCTCTTACAACCTCTCAATTCCATCCAAGACAAACTTTCTGCTATATAGTTATGATCTTGTGCAGCAACACTAGAAAACTCACGTTTGTCCTTATTTATTTTCAGACTTATAAACAACACTCTGGCCATATCGACTACCAGTAATCATAGTACTAGGATAAGACTGAGACCGTTCATGGAGAATCAAGCCCCATTGCGTTGGCTTTGTGCTTCAAGGACTTTAAATACTGAATGGCTTCATCAAGAACCACTATCGGATCCTTGCCTTTTCCACCTGGAATTATGTTCTGCAGCATGCTCACGGTGTCTCGAATCCTTTCTTTCCTCATCTTCTTGTTGCTAAACTTGGAAGCCATTTCACTTGTCGAGGCGGTATTGCCATTAACACATCTAGATTCTGCATCGTCCTCGTACTCACAACTTCTAATAGCTCTCGCAGAGCTAGCTGTGTCCATGAGTGATGGCATATAACCATTGCATCCCTTGTACAGTTTTCTCTTTTTAGTTGAACCATCAGAACTAGCAACCTCCTCCGTGCTTTCCTCGGCCCAATGGTGCTTATCATGACTTGTCATTGTACTAGGTGAATGACCAGTACTAGTAACCTCATCGTCCCCATTGTCATCAGTATCATCATCGGAGTATAGTAAAGCATTCAGCTCTTCAGTGTCCTCGTGCATCTCAGTTTCCACATTATCTTCCTTATTTCCACCAAATTCATAGGTTGAAGTAGGTTTCAGACTTTCTTTCACCTCCAGGTCATCCATACCCAATTTACACGGGCCATTTGGGTTTGGATTCCAGGACGTAAAGCACTGGACAGGGTTCCTAAAGGCAGAACTGAAGATCAAACTAGTTTGATCACCAGACTGATCAAAAACAAGGAATCTCTTCCGATCACATCCAGAATCCATTTTTGGTGTGACAGTCTCTGTATGATTCTCATTAGCAGGAGGAGAAACTTTCTGTTTCAAATAGTTCCCCGATACAGGAGACAATGCCTGTATGGATCGAGGCAAACAATAAAACCAGCCATGGGGTTCATTTGTTCTCCCAACCTGAGGATGACGAAGCTCAGGTAACGGATGTGTAGGCAAAATTCGGTTGGTAGAGACCATGGTATTGCCAGGGTTAAAAACTGAAGGAACATTGTTTTGCTGCCCCAATTGCACTGGAGCGGCTAAGGTATACATACTGAGCGACTGCCAATCAAATTGATGCTGAGGAGACCAAGATCCGCAGTCCATTCTCATCAGATCAAAGCAATCACCTATCAACCGAAAGTTAAAAAGGATTCATTATGATCATCAATTACGAGATAACATAAAGTTTAACTGTTGAAAAGTACAACATACCAGAAGGCTTATTGCAGTAGTAGAAGTCGCAAATCACTTGCAGTGTCTTACAGGAATAGAGGTAAAAAGAAAAATCCAGCAGAACTCAGAACTTGATAGCAGAAGCACAAAACTAAAACTACGTAACAGGTTTAAGCAAATGACGGAAGTATTCAGCCTGAAAATAATTCACAGCAGGATAAAATGTAAGTAAAAGGAAAATAATAAGGAGCACAAATTTGAATGAGTAATAATCCTAAGGATGGAATGGCTTGGGAATGAAATATTTCCTCCACCAACCTGGCAATCTTGAAGAGGTTGAAAGCATGCTATTACTCTAACTATAATGGTCGCATTTCCAGCAATTCCATTTTCGTGTTTCAATGCTCGAAAATTTGTTTGGCCCGCTGCTTGGCACACCATTCTACTTCGCAACCCTTCAAATTATTGAAAACACCAAGAACACGATCTTCCAGGGAAGGGAATTTCTGTTCGACAACTCAAAGCTAGACTTACCAACAACAATAAGGAAACAGAAATGGACAGTGAGAAGAAAACAAACAGCTAGATGATTGATCTGACAATCTTCAGCTAATCTGGAGGACATAGCAGGGAATAACGACGAAAAAAGTGGATCCCATGGAAAATGACTGGTTAAAAGAAGGGGGAGATACTTGGAAGTTGTAATCAGTAAAACAAATTACAGGATCACTCTGCAATAGAGGTTCAAAGACACGACTTTTCGATACACATCAACAGATAGACTAAACAACCACCGCATGCTTTTCCTCTTCGCAAATGAATCGCCCCGTTGTTGCCCTTTCCAGCTAAGAATTTGGGAATTCTGCAAAAAGATCACAATGTCAAAAACACAGCAGACACACAACATCATAAGAAATAATACACAAAACCAATCAGATTTAAAGATCCACGGATATGAGATACAAGCTCGGAGTACTTGAGTCTATAATTTCGTGCATTTCTTTTGGAAGGTAAATAACTAAACAAAATGGAATCCACAGACACTAAATTATAATTTTACTATGATTCTTGAGCTACGAAGGTAATTAGAAACTCAAAGTTATCAAGCAAATCAACATCCTTTCTCATAGAAATCAAACGATACAGTGCTGTATGGCGCAATTCTCACAACGCTCAGAATCAAGAAGAATTAAGCTTTTATGCAAATATAAAGACCCAAAATTTAAACAGCAAAATTTGTAGAATAAACTTCTTTAAACATATGCGGAAGAGAAATATGTAGTATCAACACTTACAAGAAGCGATCCAAAGAGAAAGAGACAAACTTTCAGAAAAATGGGGCCGATCGAGGTAAGTAAGCAGAAATCCCAACCAAAAAAAGAAAAAAAATCGAAATTTTAACCATAGCAGCGAGACAGAACGACAAAGATCTCAGACCCACTAGCAAAAATACTTTCAAGCACCAAAGATCAGTACAGATACAAGTTCCCAAACTCAAAATTAACAAATAGGAAAGAGAAAACAAAACAGAAAGAAGAACCTTACAGTAGAAGACTTGATTAAGAAGTAAGAAGACGCCTCTGAAGTAGCTGAATTCACACGACCACACTAAAACCAAAGCTTTCGTAACACCGCGAGCGAGCGAGAGAGAGAGAGAGAGAGAGCTTAGAAGAGACGGTCAAAGATGAACCACTGAAAGTGGAAGGAGGGAGAGTAAGGCTATATAGAAGAGAAATTGACAGAAATAACCCTGGGAAGGTGTTACGTAACAAGAACATTAGTGTACAATCATGTTCTCTCTCGCTCCACTGTGACGCAACAGCTCTCTCTCACTAGTGATTACCACCTGACCTGAGGTTAGTAATTGAACCAGACACCCACACTCTGGTTAAGTGTCTTTGGTTTTGGACATGACTTGTTCCACGTACGACACTGTTTCCGCGCCTCACTCATCATTCTCTCCCATTATTAACCTTCCCTTTTCTTTTTCCTAAATTGTCCCTCGCCGTCACTCCGACGCTCCCCCCCCTGTTTTTCCACTGTTTGCGTCCGCATCGATAAACGGTTTTGATTTTTGCATTAAAAACATATTATATTAAATAGTTTGATTTTCATTTAAATACCTTATTAAATCATATAAACAACAATTAATTTGGATATAAGTGATATAATCAAAGTGTCTAATGCTGAAGACTCCTCACTTATAGGAAAGTTTAGGGAGATTCGTGATATGTATAGCCTTTCTTTTGTACTTTTTAAATAATGAGTCTTTTTTAAAATATTTTTAATACTAATTAATTAAAATATAACTCATTTATTAATTAAAATATTGTAAGTAATTAATTAATCAAAATATAAATAATTACAATATAATTAACTATAAATTATTATTATTAATTATATAATTAATTAAAATATAACTCATTCATTAATTAAAATATTGCAATTAATTAATTAAAATATTTTAAGTAATTAATATTTTGTAATTAGTTAATCATAATATAATTAACTAATTAATTAAAATATAATAATTTTATTTCTTAATATTTTTTTACAAATCAACCACTACTAATGGTAATAGTAATTATTACTTTCTCTTAACCAACCATCATAATTATAATGATAATGTATATTCTCGTTCTTCACTATATTCATTTTTATTCCTATCACTACTATCTATGCAAACTAATCGCTTCCTTAAATATATAACATTATGGTCATAAATGAGTAACTTTACCGATTGCTTAAAGTTACTCCAACATTCACGTTCAATATAAGCGGTATAGTATCAATAAAAATAATATGAAGGTCCTTTGAATAATCTAATTAAAGGATGATCATTGGCTGATTTGAAAAAATAATCAAATTGTTCAATTAAATTAGAGTTTAAGACTTCAATGAATATTAAAAAATCAAAATTTCTAATTTTGACAAAATTAATTTAAATTTATGCGGGTTGATCCAAATTAGACCAAAGGTATTTACTAAATACGTTTATATTTTTATATGCAACAAATAATTTTGTACTTGAAAATTAAATTATATAATATAGTAATTTTATTTATAAATTTTAAGGCTAATTGTAGCGCCCCCTTACCGCAGGGTACACACCGGGACACCCACAGGTCATTTCGGTACATATCCTACGATAAGGGTGAGCTACAAGCAATAACTATAATTCTAACACTCATAACCCGTTCCAAATTACTATTTTACCCTTCCCATCGGTGATGGGATATTACACTAATTTTGTAATTATCTTATTGGGTTGTCAACATAATAATTCGAAGTTGCTACCGTACCATTATTATAAGCTATAATCAATAAATAATATTTTGCAACCTCTTAAATTATAAAAGACGGCGTCTACAAAAATTCTCCAAAGACGCAATTACATGATTGAATTCACAAACAGATGGAACACCAACTAACCAAACTAGAGTTTTTAATGAAAAATCGACTCTCTCTCTCGGTCCGATTTCAAATAGTTGTTCTCTCGACTCTCTCTAAGCTTACTAACAAAACACTGTTTATGTATCCCGCTACCTCCACCTCTTCGGCTGCGTGGAGCTCACTTTGGTCGATCCCACGCCGGAGGCACAATTATCCAAGAAGGTCTGCACCGGAAACATGAAGAGGAGTCTCTCTCCGGACCCAAACCATTGTACAGTGCAGCAGTATTAGGATCCTCGTCTAAGGAAAGTGCAGCGAAAGTCCAACCATGGCTAGAACAAGACTTCATCGAGGTTGCAGAAGGAGATATCACACAGTTGCCAGACGATGCAGGGGCCGGAGTCTTCTTATCCTCTTCCTTCCGCGACAAGCTGGATCAACAATGGACTAACATCGTGGTTGTGAAGTTAATAGGACGAAGCATAGGATATCGTATTCTCTGGACGCGACTGAGATCCATGTGGAACCCGACAGGTCCCCTGAAGATAGTCAACCTCGACTTCAACTATTTTCTGGTGAAATTTACGGAGGAAGGTGACTTCATGCATGCCCTGACGGACGGCCCCTGGAGCTTCTTCGGCCACGCCTTGTCTATACAGCAATGGAGACCCAACTTCCGTTCATCCCAAGGCAAGGTCTCTCGTGCAGTGGTCTGGATAAGGTTTCCCGAGCTCTCCATAGCACGCTATCACCCGCAAATCTTAACCGCGCTAGGCAATATTGTGGGGAAAACCCTGAAGATCGACAAAATGACGTTGCTATCTTAGGGGGCCGGTTTGCTCTTGTAGCTGTGGACCTTGATTTAAACGTTCCCCTATGGCATTCGGTGGAGCCGGATGGGGAGGTGATATTGGTCACGTATGAAGGCCTCCCCACCATCTGCTTCAACTATCGGATGGTTGGACATGAGCCCTCTACGTGTCTGAAGCGTCGCCAACATGCACCGACCTCTACCACCTTACGTGCTAGAAGCGACGTTATTGCTACAGCGAACCAAGAAGCACGAGGAGCTGCTTCGTCCAAGCCCGCAGTCGCCTCCTTCAACGGTTATGACAATGGTAAGAAGTCCAGCGTAGGACAAGCAAACCTCCAATGCAACATCAAACTTAACGTCATTTAAGCAGATCTAAGCAGCAAAATCAGGTCAGTGGCTCAAGATTCTCCCCCTCGACAAACCTGGCGCTGGTGGAAGCTGATGGTCCTGAACAGATGGAGCCAATACATAACGTTAATGCAGTTATAGGTTTACGTTTTGACTTAACG
>JANSVA010000002.1:5051794-5080790 GCA_025504915.1 Erythroxylum reticulatum | reverse complement strand
TATTATAAATTTAAATAAAAATTAAAAAGTTTAATTAACTTTTTTATTATATTCTTCTAAACTTTACGATATAATTGTACAAAAAAACCAACTTTGAAAACACACAGAGCAAAAGTAGAGAGTAAAATGAAGGATAATACTGTCATTAAATAAACAGCTAACTCTAAAAGCTTCCCTTATGTAGCTTTTAGAAATCAACTTATTGGGATTAAATAAGCTAACAAATAAGTCATTTAATAAATACATGAATAGCATTTTAAGATAGCCGAAAAGATAATTTTTAGTCAATAAGTTAAAAAATAACTGATAAATTGTTTGCCAAATACTTCCTTTATACCTTGACCGGCTCTTTCCCAACCCTCTTAAGGCTTAAAATTGAGTAAAAACGGAAAAAAAAAAAAAGAAGAGAGAAAGCATCATGTTTGGAGATAGGATAGATAGAGTATAGAGTAAATAATATAAAGCGTTGAAGCTCCATGATTTTAATCACCTGAAGAAGATCTTTTGCACAGGTAAGCAGATCGATTGCCCCTTTCACAACCCAATTATATATGATACCAAATGCATAATAATATGAATATTTTCATGCCCTCCTGCTTGGAGTGGAGGGAACAATAAACATGCTTAATCAAGTCCCTCTACCCCTCCCTCATTGGGTCTTCACTTTTGGTAGCACCCAACACGAACCATTAAATTAATAATAATACGCGATACACGCACACTACACATTAAGTGAATTGTAAAGTAAACGATGCCTCCACACCTTTCAATGTTTCATTTGTTATCTCATAGCCAATTTTTTCTACATCAGCTCAGCACCATTATTTTATCCACTTCCTTTTGGGTGTTTTATGGAACAAAACTAAAAGTTCCCATACAACTTGGCTTACACTAGCCCTTAGCTTTTTGCAGCTTTTGTCAATAAAATAAAAAAGATAATATAAATTTAAATTCGTTTAATTTATTAATAATTTTCTAATTTAGCATTTAACCTTTTACAATTTTTAATTAAATAACTGTTTTTAAAAAAATGGACAATTTAAATCAAAATATTATATCCGTTAAGTATTTAATACTAAGTGAACACTCGCGTAATATTTGGTTAATATGTTATATTAATATTAAATTAAAATTTTTAAATAAATTGAATATTTGGTTAAATTACTTTTAAGTTACATAGCATGTAATGTTGAAATTGGACATTGACTTGGAAGTCCACATTCCAAGGAAGGGAGACCTCCAACTCTTCTATGTGATTGGGGGATATATACTTAAAGTTGAACTAAATAAATAGAAAGTATCCCGGGAATCCCTTCAAGTTCGTGTTTGTTTCATAAAATTAGTCTAAAAGACGAATTAAAGAAGTGTTATTGCTTCGTGAATTTGAACATTAAAGCAAGCACAATCGATTAGTAGTTTCCACTTTGATACTAATTTAATGGGAAAACAAAAAGGGGGAAGGTCTCGTGTGCACTACCCAATTGAGAACATGCCATGTTTCCTGCCACTAAAACTAGTTTATTAGGTAAAAAGACACTTGGACTGAAAAAAGGAAAACCCAAAGGGGACGAACCAAGCCAACACTACCGTTTTATATAAAAATAACATCCAAAAATATAACAAATTTCACTAATACATTTCATCAATACATATATTAACTTATTATAATATATTATAAAAAGTTTTTAAAAAATATTTTTTAAAGTTCACAAAAGTTTTAGTACAGTAAAAACGAATACATCACAAATAGAATTTTTTTTTCTAATCTTTCGAGTTAGGAAAAATAAGTGAAAGCAGGAAGATGATGATCACTTTATTAGAAGCGGCCATTCACAAAAATAATGAAAGATTGGTGGGAAGATGAGTAGCGTGGGAGCACGAGACCATGGAGCCATTTGGTTGTGGATTCTCCAACAAGAGCATCCACGCTTCATTCTCCTACTAAAAGATTGTACCTTCTCCTGGTTTTTCTTTTATATATATATACATATATACATATGTGTGTATATGTTTATATATTCTTTTTGCAATATATTAAATATGCTATTCATTCCACCACCCACTTTCTTAGACTTTTACACCACTTTCCTTTTTAAATTATTTTATTTCCCTATTTCGCCAAAAAGAAATGTCCCATTAGAAAGCGTGAACTCTCTTTGTAAGGGTAGTTTACTTCGTAAGTTTTTATTCGTTTGGTGGCTCGAAATGAGGAGAACTTGAGTAGGGAGATTAGCTTCCGGAATTTCATCATCCGACACGTGCAAATTGCTAGGCTTATGATTGAAAACATGAAAACGGTTTGATCTTTTTTCTTTTTTTGGATCTTTTATGGAAATGTAAGATCTTCATGCAAGATTAACCTAAGTATACATATATACCCATGTAAGAAAGAAAACATTATACATATTGTAAGTTGAAGGAACGTGAATTTGGAATTGGATTGGTGGTTGCACGTTCAAGTCACTTAGATGACAAGAAAACAAATACCTTCGCATCGTAATCTCGAAGATGTGATGTTGAAGGTAACTTTCCCAATCCCACCTCTCCTTTTTCTTCTTTTGAGGCACCAAAATGGATGCTTTTCTGGAAGAAGAATTATATGGTTTTTGACACATTACTTACTAGAATGGTGAGATTGGCTTTTTTAATCATGTCAAGCCCGAGATAGTTGGATCGAAACACCGAGCATCTATCAAGCATTAGTTACTAAGTCAACGTCCATGGCACGTAGTTTGATATAACCACTAAGTTCCACCGAAACGATTAGTAGTATTCCGAGCACCATCCTCTTGAACCCATGCTTGACAAGGAAACCACTAAAACGTTAAATGCATCACGCCAAGCCAATGCCATTTGAAGTGATTGTGTGCCTATCATTTAGGGGGATAAGAAATTGATATATTTAGGTTTTAATAATTTACATACTCAAAATGACAGTCATTGTATGTTTTTTTTTTGGTAAATAGAATTAATAAATAAAAATATTTCATATCAATCTATAAGTTTGATGATAACAACGTAATTTATCACCAATATTATTATCATTTGTGACATTAGCAATTTGATATATAAAAGAACAATTTAGACACTTTAGATTTTGAAATTTTTAGAAACAATTTCTCTATTAAATAAAATAAGATTGTATATTATTAAATCTTCTTAAATTTTACATGTCAATCAAATTTTCATTGGACGATGATGCTGTAGTAAATGTTAACTTCAACGTGATAAATCTGAATTGGATACTTCGCATGTGGAATGAAGTTTGAAAATGTGATGAACTTCAAATAAAGAAAAGATGAAATTCATTATTTTTCTTCAAAATTGCACTGATGATGTTGGCCAGCGAAGTCAATAGCTATAAACCAAAGAATAATAGCCTTCGCACGAGGATGTGGACTTTTTTTTAATTAGAGTAATTATAGCATTATTAGGGTTTAATTTAAGTGGGGGAACACATTAATTTAACCAACTAATTGAATTATACGTGACAATGAGTTCAATCGTGCGTCCATTTCCGAGCAATTATATATATATATATATATATATGGACATCTTATTAAAACAAAAGTAGAAGAAACGTTACTGTATTACACATAATTACTCTTGCTCGAATCTCCAAAGCACCCTTTTCCTTTCACAAATGGATAATGGAGTGCTCGCCATTAGCAACCTTGATTATAGCTCGCTTTTCCTGTTAATCTTTACTCATTTGTCAAAATCATCCAACTGGGAACAGTAACTGTAATTATCAAAATTGACTAGACCAAAGCCAAACTAGAATGTTACACACAAACACCCACACACGACGACCAGTCCCCCTTCCCACGTAAGAATCATGAGTTCGTGTCTAAGCTGTCATTATCAATGCCCGTACACAATTTGGGCGGTCATTTTTGTGTTATGCTACAGTTAAGGTGCTTCCCAAGTTCCAATTATAAAATGACTAATCAAAATTTATTTGGGCAAATGTGTTTTAAATAAATTCTTAATATATTTAATATATCAAACACAATAACTAAGTTTTAAAATTAGTCATCTTAATTTCTATTAAAAATAATCAAAAAAGATAAATTACATCAAGTTGAAATTTTTAAAATTGTTAGATTTTCATCTTTGTATTATTTTCTATTTGAATACCTACTAAAATGATAAAATAATGATATATTATTTATGCAAGTATTATTTATCATAGCACTTATCTTATAACATAAACAGCGCTAAGATCATCATCATTACCACCTTATTGAAGTGAGAAATTTAAAAAATTATAATAATATGCAGTCTTATTTTTATTTAATAGAGATGTTATTTTTTATTGGCCCATATAAAATATGTCAAATAAATGGGCATACGTATTTAAGAAAAAAAAGTAAAATAAATAAATAAATCAAACAAAAATAGAAGGTAAGAAAAACAACTAAATATAAAAATATAACATAATATAAATAAATATTAAAGAGAAATAATAATTGTAATATTAAAAAATAATAAGCAAGAGTAATAAATATAATACAAAATAATGTAAATGTCTAGGATTAGCAATAAGTGTTAATTGAAATACGCTCTAGAAGATATTTTGTATTATTTGTTAAATTTTTAATAAAAATGACATTACATAGAAATAAAATTTTGGAAAGTTAAATAATAATTTGAAAGCACGTTCAAGTCTCTCGTGGCGCGATCTTAGAGGCTGACATGGAGTACACGTGGCGGAATATTTGACGTCAGTCATGGTGATGAGAAGGCATCACCATCCGTTAGTCGGGGATCTTAAACAGAGCGCATGCATTGAGCGCACGCTTGGGGCTCGCGGTTCCATATAAGATATAATAGATTAGGGGGTTTGGTCAAAGGATAGTTTAATGGGTTACCGATGCACGCGAGGCTTGAGTGACAGTAGGTGTACGGTAGACAGAGTTTGAGATGTCCGATTGTTGAAACGTGGAAGGTTTAGATGTGGGGGCCCGCCACAGCAGCGGCTATCGCGGACTCGTAGCGTAGCCTCTGAGACTCAGAGTGATTTTAGACTTCTCAAATTTGATCTTTTCAGACTGGCCCTTTGATTTCTATATATTTCCACCTTACTCCTTATTTTACGACTTTTTACATAGAAAAGATGGTTCACACTGGTACAAAGTCGTCGCCTTGGCAACAGTAACTCAACATGTTGAATATATTGTCGTTTTCAAGAAATGGACAGCTTCACTGTTTCATTTCACGGTTCCACGCAGAAATCATGGAAAAGGGAACAATAATAGGTTAAACATTTAGGGCCTCTAAAGAGACTTATTTGCATTACTTGATAATAAAATAAAAAAAGTAAAGAAAGAGTAACAAAGAACATGAAAATGACAATGATGTACAGAGAGAGAGAGAGGGAGGGGCGTAATTGCGCGTGGGGTCAACCTGTAAAAAGGGGAAACGGTATGGTTAATTTCGTGGAAGTAGGTAAAGGAAAGTAGGAGAAAGTAGTGAGTGAGGCTGAGTCCTAGAGAGCAGGCGGTGAAAAGAGGGAGGAGTAGATGACAAAAGATTCCATATGGGAATCAATAACTGCATGCATAAATCATGCGGTCAAAATGCCCCTTTTACCATTCACTTTTACCTCTATCCTCTAAAGTCACTGCCACTGCAGGTAATATCGACTTAGTCTTTCTTTTTCTTCACTTTTTTTTTTTTGGGAAAATACGAACACTAACTTTTAAAGAAAAACAAACTATGTTGTTTTGAATTATTTTTTTAAAAATTTATAGATTAAAGTGATATTTTAAATAATTAAATAAAAATAATATAATTTCAGTATTAAACCTTTGGAGTCGGCTCCCAACCGAATTTAACTCAAGTTTTAATTAAATTAAATTTGAGCTTTCATAGAACTTAAAAAGTGGTCCAACGTACCATAACATAGCCTAGTTGTTTAATCAGGGATCCAATGTACTAATTTCTTGTTTTTTATTTTATTTTATGAAAATAAAAATTAACAAGCTCTAACTCGTCAGAAACTAGATTAATCATTTAATTAAGTTTAGAGTTTAGAGTCAATGTTAAACTTTATAACTATATTTGATTAATTATAAAAATAAAGTTTCTTCAAAAGCTTATAACTACGTTCGTAAGTTAAAAAGAGAAACCTATTAGTTCGCTGCATCCCTATGTTCACCGAAATGGGAGAAGTCTGCTAAGAGTTTGTTCAGGATCAGCTTTTGGTTCAAGGCTCATGATACTTTCAAGAGCCCGTTAGTCGTTGGGCCTATCTCTGCCTTTAAACTCTTCAATACTAAGTTAAATGTGAAACGGTTGTGATGTAACGATCATCTAGAAAAGAAAAAGACAAATAAGTATAACAGATTCTATAAATCATGTATTTAGGGTCAGACTTGTGATCCTAAAGGATCAGTATATGTAACATGGGGTGTTGCTATGTCAGGGCAGGCACTAAGTTTGTAAGAGATGAAACTAAACTAAACTAATACAAACATATGACTATTCCTATTACCTTCCAACAGGCATACGGTTGAGGAAGGAACAGAGAGGATTCAATATAATATTATATCTTACAGAACAAATTTACGGCACTAGTACCACTGCCTCATTAAAATCCCATCAGATCTTTTGTCCCATTTTTTTGTGTTTTCTAATTTTAACTTTTCATTTATATGGGTTCTACAAAAATAAAAGATTAAGATTAAAAAAGATAAAATTAGTACACAAAAAATGAGACAGACGATGAAGTCCCTGTTAAAACTGACTAACTGAATACTTCTGAAAGGTTTAGGTTGATGTAG
The DNA here is from genome assembly GCA_025504915.1 of Erythroxylum reticulatum. Taxonomy (NCBI): domain Eukaryota; kingdom Viridiplantae; phylum Streptophyta; class Magnoliopsida; order Malpighiales; family Erythroxylaceae; genus Erythroxylum; species Erythroxylum reticulatum. The sequence goes on along the minus strand of JANSVA010000002.1, from coordinate 5,074,002 downwards.
GACACCAGTACATAGTATGGGTATTTTAGAGTTCCAAGACACTGGTCTTTTGATCCATTTCTTTGATGCTTATCCCGTACAAGGATGCCTGAATGGCCCATTACTCTGATCCGATGATGAGGATAAAATCGCCATGCTTCCCTGTTTCACCTATTATGTATATAAGTATGTGTATCATACTATGCAACTTTATATATATATAAAATATAACTACATGGATGGGTCATGTCAGGAATCATCCTTACAGGGCCTTTATTTGATGATGCGGATCCGTGTGTGATGTTACTGGGAAATACCAAGTTATTGGGATGTCTTAAACAGACATGAAATCTTCTTATCCCATAAATAATTAATTATTTGAGAAAAAAGATCTTTTTATGTGAATCTGAAACATATATTTTTTTCTGTTTCTTGTTTTTAGTTTTTTTTTGGCGTTTCTTTTTACAAAACTAGAAGAGAACTCCAAACCCCTACAACGAACTGTATATCACAACAAAAGCACTTCTCTTTTTTCTTTTCACCAATATTTTCATCCCCTCCTCCAATTCTTGGTTGCTGTTAAGAAGTATAATATTTATCAGCTGTGACTGTTCCTTTCATGGCACAGGGATGCAATATAATGGAGCCATTCCTGTCTCCCTCATCCAGCCATGGCCCACTTTATTAGAACTCTTCTTCCCATTTTTCTCAGTTACGGCACTTTACTTTGCAACTCATGTCAACCCTTTTCTTTTGTTGGTCTTTGGAGGGGTATTCTCACCTACGCTTTAAGGCACACCAAAGCTCCTACTTATCAAAACACCAAACTGTTTCTTGTGTGTGAAAATTCCTCTGGGGTTTGCTTTTATAGCTACACTTGGAATGGTCTGTTCAACTTCCTCCTTTTGGTATCTGGCGTGTTTTGTGAGGAATTTGCAAATGAACCAACAGTTGTGTCATCACTTTTATAGCTCAAGCATGCAGCATCCAACACCCCGATTGGACTGTGAGGCACAGATAGGAGTGAAGAAGAATTTGTACCCTTTGCACTTGCAGTCCCATTAATCAATGACATATCACCAATCAATTTGATACATTTGAGCACTCTCTCCTACAAAAGAAGAAAAAAAAAATCCAGAATTATGGAAATTCAAACTGATGTTATTTCTTCTATATGATCAGAAAGGTGGCGACTTTACCTTTCCAACTTGTCGAGGGAGAAGTGAAAGTGGCTGCTCAGCCTCAGCATCCACTGTTCTGTTTTCCACCACAACAGCTATAGCCACTGCTGCTGCAATTTCAGAGGGCCTAAATTCCAAGAAGTCAATCCCTGCATTCAAGTCCCACCCACCAAAAATCATCAAAAACCCGTCTCTCAAATCTCTATCAACAACTGTTCCAATTGCAGAAAGAAATTATTGTAAATAGTACAATTGCTAATGGTGGGTGTGTGTGTGTCTGTGTGTGGGATAAGTGAGAAAGGGACCTCTAATTGTACTTAGTATGAGTTGGATTGAGTGCAAGATTAGAGATGTAGTAGTAGTGAATGGGGTTTCTTCATTGTTGATCTTGTTCAGGAAATAGTCTATGAAGGAGAAAGGGGTGACTGCTTGCATTCTCCAACGCAAGGTGCTGAGTATAAGAAGCTCCATTCTTTGTATCGTTTTTGCCTCAAAAACATACTTTGATTCACCCACCTGTCAATACCATCAGCCATTGAAAACCATTAGACTGGAAGATAAAGAAAGTTTGCGGAGCAAACAGCAGAAGATTCTCCAGAATCTTAACCTGCAAATCTAAAGATAATGGAACTTCAGTCTCCTCCATTTTTGCTGCAAGAGATAAACATGCCACAGCCAATAACTGCATCATCCACGCTTTGCCCTTCTGAGATCATAATTAGAAAGTTAATAATTAAATCAGATCACAGTGTATCTTAATGCAATACAAGCCAATAATTTCAAACCAAATTGACAGCGAACTTACAGGTAATTCGTACTCAGATAGAAATCTGTCCAAGTAATTTATTGATAAATATAAACAAAGTGGTCCAAATCCAAAATGAGCATGAACCTGTTGAACGAAAACAGGGCAATTAGCATTAATCATCAACCTCACCGAACAAAGAATATAATTGGCAAACAATGCTAAATGCAAAAATCTCATATAGATTGGCCGTACAAGGCCATCTGAGGAGACTGATAAAAAGGAAGGGAATAAAAACATTATAAATGAGAAATAACTTGATTAGACAGATAAAAGAAAGACATTAGAGATACGTCTATGATACAGAAAGCGCCGACACCACGGAAACGGAAACGAGAGAACCCACCAAACCCACTCCAAATTGGTGTGTGAAAAGGAAGATCAAACCCCAACCCAATTCATTATTCACCTCCAAGTGCTTGTAATACCAATATCAGAATATCAAAAAACTAGAATTCGCACAAGCTCTTAGGTTTTTATCATTCGAAGTGCAGAGGTATTCCCGAACTTTTTCCATTACAACTCCACCATAGACGAAAAAGACCAATATCAAGATGACAAACAGTAGAAATGAAGAAAAAAGAAAGAATCCACTAAAGTGGAAGGCAAGAACATGAATCCAATTAATCAAGAAACTAATCAAATAGTGTATCTGGAGATGAATCCAACATAAACACCTTTCTTCGCAAATATGTGTGCACTAAACATTCATTTACTCAAAAAAAAAGATTATGGCATATATCTGAAATGTCCGAAAAACCCGTGAAACAAGATAATAAAAAGCAAAGAACCCACTTTTTCAATCCGATGAACAGCTTCTTCTCTAGCACCCAAGTCCAACTCCCCGCATGTAAACCTGTTCAAGTAACCAACATTAGGCAAATGCTGCCACTCTTTCTCAATCATAAGAGTCACAGACTCCTCCCTCTGCAATAGCAGACCAGCATCTCCACCGTCAAAGATCCTGCTTTGACTGGACGGCGATCGATCACTCCTATGGTGCCACGTGGCCTCAAACTCTTCCTTCTCGACACCATAATTATCGTTATCATCGAGAATACTATCGTTACCCTCCGCACAGAGAAGACTCGAAACCGCAGAGTCAAAACTTGGTGCCATTGATATGAAACCTCTCCAAAAAGCTCACTCTTTTTACTAACTGATTCCAAGCAATAAAGTTCACTTATAAACAGGAAAAGACAACACAATCGTGGGTTATTTTTCTTTTTTAGCTCTTTGGTTTGAGAATGTATGTTGAAGATTTCAGATGTTACGAGCGAAAACAGCAGATTTTCTGTATCAAAGACTCGAACACCAAACAATGATCTTTTATCGGATAAAAAAGAACAAAAATCCTATTGAATCTGAGCTTCTCTCGCTCTCTCTCTCTCTCTCTCTCTCTCTCTCGCAGAGAGAAGTTGGGGCCTGAAAAGAGTGCTTGTAGCAGAGCTTATGAAGAGAAACGAGTGCCTCTTTTTAGGGTAAAAGCAAGAGAGAAAGAGAATGAGCGAGAGACAGCGCGAGTGCGTAACAGTCTAACAGAGGACTGAGACTACAAAAACACGCACGAGAGAAAGGGCAATTACAGGATTTCGTAGAGAGACACATACATGTCTGTACAAGGAAGTGTCTTAAGCAGCCATTGATGGAAGGTTTTGTTACTTTTGTACGTGGGAACCAACTGTCTTAACTCCGGAATTTAGACGAACGTACATGCCTAATTAAACCCTACTTAATTTCTTGTCCTTGTTTATTTTCCTATGCAACACACATTTTATATTCAAAAACCCTTTGTTGCTTTTGGTCATTTGGAAAGTTTTACATTTTGACTACAGAGTTTGCAATAAACACGTTGTGGTTAGACATCTTACTTCATCTCTTCTTCTTCCTTCTTTTGAATTTAAGAAACCATTTTATGTATAAATATCCCATCATTCATCAATTTAAATTTAAGTTCAATACATAGAAACTACATTGTTATAGTTTAATTTTTATTTTTCAAAATATCCATAAATAAATAATATAATATAATCAGTCATAGAAAATTTTTTATTACTTAGTTTAAAAATTCATTGTAGATTCTCAATCTAATTTTAAGGTGCCCAACCCTCCTTAATGTTCAAAATTACGTCATTTTAGCCACTGTCCAAACCTTCTCTAATACTCAAAACGACATTGATTTGGTCATTGGATATAATTAAATAGTCTCTAAACTTATGTTTAATGATCAACAAAATTTCATCTTTTTGAATATTAAATATGGTTAAATATCATAAAATTAGACAGAAAATTTGGATTTGTATGAATTTAAGTGTAAATAGAACAGTAAAATGCTTGGATTATAACATATAATTGGTGTTAGCATTCAAACGGCGAGATTGAGAAGATAGTTGCTAGTACCCGCCAAAAGTGACTAAGAAAAATGTGGGAAGGGACTAGGGAGGGACATGTCGGTTATGGTAATTGTATAGAAGGTGCCGGGACAAGGATGTAAGAACGAACATTAACTGTCTTTTATTCCCATACCGACACTTGTCCTAAGAATTCGCTGGCAACTTCCGTCTCTTGCAGAAATTACAATTATGATGACTACTTTTTCTTGGGTTTTGGTTCTTTTATTCTTATTTCTATTTCATTTTATTTATTACTCCTACCTTCTTATAATATTCTTTCTAAGATGCAATCCTATTTTTTCATATATTTTTATTTGTTTAGGATTAGCTATAATCCAAATACAAATGGTGAATTTCATCAAAATCATTAAATTAATTTTAATAATTAAAAAATTAAAGACAATTTTAAATTTCAAATCATATTAAAAATTACTCTTATGCCTTTTTAATTTAGTAATAATGTGATTTAAAAGAATCAGCTTGCACACATATCAATTAGTCGGTCTTTCTTTGTTGGTCAAAGACAAGGGGTTCTATGATTTATCTCTATATAATTGATTGGAGTAACGATCTTGTTCTAGATCCTTTCGACTAATTGTAAAGAGTTGTATAAGGAGTCTTCCCAATTTACATTTTTAAAAGGTTAATACCCAATTAAAAAAAAGACTTATATCTCAACTAACATACTTAGATCTAAATTATAATAACTCATTATTTATTTTTGATCTCTTATATAATCTGTTCATTAAAATCACTTTATTGATATATAAATTGAAAATCAATTAAATATAAATTATAATGCATTGAGATGTAAAGAAAAAAAAATTATTTACTAAGCTTCACAAATCTCATCAATGAGAAGAAATTAAATTTTGGATGGTGATTGAATTAAATATTCATGGATAAGATGTGATTTTCATTGGAAGTACATGTCTTGGTATGCCTGTAAAGGTAGAACAAAAAGTAAATGTTGCTAATCACTCACTTAGGAGACCAAACTTACCCCACCAAATTAAGTTAACACCTAACAATCTATAATGCTCCATGCCTGATGAACCAATTAAGTATGCTCATTAGCTCAATAATCATCTAATTACCAACAGTAATTATTTTCATAAGTTATCTCAATCCAACACTCCTTATATTACTAAAATAAACAAAAATATAAAAGTACTTAATCCTACGAATTGTCCTTATGTGTTCCGGTATCTTTGTCGTGGTTGGATTGTATTGTTGAAACAAACGGAATCTATAGGTTTCGAGGATAAGAGTTGGGTCTAAGGCATGAATTGCATTCTTTTCTAGTTGATGCATGCCTTTAGTGGAACCCAAATGTCTAATTTTATTTATTTTTCCTGTTTCCTTAAATATATATATATATAAAAGAAAAGATAAAGCGGGCAGATATTGAATGATGGAGTTGAGAAATCGTCTCAAAATCATCCAAAATCTAAGTGTGTGGGAATTAAAGGAAGAGTCTTTTCAGCGAGAACATCACAAAAAGAGATGCTCTTTTGCTTTTCTTTCTTCGTTCCTTCACTTTTGGGAGCGTCTCTTCCTCCTCCTTTATAATCTTTTCCAAAAGTGAAAAAAAATCCAGTAAGTACAGGTTTTCTTTAAGCATTATCCAACACTGATTGCTAAGATTAGAAGTTGAACACGCGTGGTCAATTAGGTGAAGTGATACCTTAAGCTTTATCTTGGACCAATTAATAGTTAATATTAAGCTTCTATGATAAGCATGATTAGACTTAATAACAATAAGTTTTATCATACTAATAAAAAAACAAAAAAATTATATACTATATTTTAGAATCTGATTCAATTCATAATACTCAAGATTTTAGATTATTTCATAATTAAATTTATAAAGTAAGTTCGATGTAAAATTTTAAGAAATATATATTATAAATTTAAATTATATTTGAATTAAAAATTTAATAGAATTAGCATAAATTAATTTAATAAAATAATAGTAGATTCAAATTTAAAAATTAATATAATTCGATATAAATTGATTTAATAAAATAATATTAGATCGACTTTTTTTTAGTATTAATTTGATAAATAAAAACTAAAAAAGAAAAGTCGACCTGGGTGTGTTTCACATTCCAACTTATGATCGGTGTCCAACGACGTCTCATGAGCATCATTTTCACTTGGGAATGGTGCCCGGAGATACGTTACACTGCGTGCCAAGCCAAGACCAACGATTTGCATGGTCATTGGCCGATGTTTCCTCAACACAATCGGTCTTGAGTGGCCTCATTAGATGCCCCTCGACTATGTTAATGTGGGTCTTTTTTTATCCATATGTTTACGAAATCTCGATCCGTTATATCGCCAACGTCTAGAGTCAACATCCTGTTTTTAATAATTCAGTAAAATTGTCCCTTCTTCTTTGATTATAAAGAAAAAAGAGGTTGTCGGTATCTTAAATGACGTAACAATTATCGTACCAGAAGAACGAAAGTGTCTGCAAATGATCATATGGGTTAATCGGTGTTAAGTGTAAAAGAGTAAACAACTGTGGGACAAGCAACAATCCTTGCATGTCTAGTTGATGACCCATACGTAGGAATTTTATGGACGTTAATGAAAAATGGTAAAAACCAAGACAAGACTTATACGGTGTTTTTACTTCGGATGCTTTGTTCTCGGCATTCATGAATCATGTGCTTAGAGAAGTTAAATAATGAATTGAGGGGGGGGTCTCAAAAGGAGACTTCAGGGACACATATTTCTAACCCTTTTTTGGCCCTTATCTCATTCTTTGAAATGCTCCTTTTCTTGGCTTTGAATTTCCAACTTTTGCTTGTGAAATTGCCGCTTTTGCAGTTTTCACAACCAAAAGAATTCTCCTGAGATTTTTAAAAAGAAACTAATCGCTAAGCATTCTAAACAAACAAACCCAACTTTTCTTGTACAGTATGGAGGTGTTTCATGTCAGGTTTTTGCCAGGTTCGAAAGGCTTAACATAGAGCAACTCAGTATTAAAAAAATGGTGGAACAAGCACGGGTGAGCGAGAGAGTCAGGCAGGGGGACCTCGTCTCCGTTTTCATTGGTCTAAGTCTTTGTTAAGGCGTTTGAGATTCGAGCTGCCACTTGGGGTTTTTGCTTCTTTCTTTCTTCCTTTGTTTTTTTCCTATTCATTTTTTTACTGTAAAGATAGAAACCCAAGAATAGTGTCATGTGTTTAGGGAATATGACACAGTGGTTTGAGTTAACACTCCTCTTCTCTATTGTCAGGGTTTGACTGAATCTCCTTTCTCACGCCCACAAGATGAGAAGAAGATTAAAAATTTGATGATGAACAAAACTTGTTTAGTTAGGCAGCCATTAATTACTGAATAAGGAATCAATATATTCAAATTCCAGAATATGTATGCTCAAGGGCATTGGACAGTCATATCGATCTAACCAATAGGTTCCTTCAATCTCATTAAACCAATCCCTTCGCCTAGAGATTCACCCTATCGATTAGTATATGAAACACTCCTACTTTTTAACACCATGAAATGAGAAACACAGAAATTACACCAGATGTCATGTACCTATTCCTCCAACGCCGTGGTTCGCCACTGATAGCCACCACAACGTCCGCCGTGTATTCTGTGTCTCTTCCATTAGTTAGAATAAAAATTAAGTAAATAACCAGATTGAAAAATTTTAAAAAATATCCACCTGGAGCTGGATCTATGCTGTATCTGATCTACTCGTCCTCAGCCTATTTTGCTTATTTAATTTGGTGTTATAGCGTCTTTAACATTTTGGTCCCCACCCCCACCCACTGACCAGTAAACTACATTCTGATTAACTTATGTCTGTTCCCAAGTTTACTACGCATTAGAAAGGATAACTCGTTTTCTTTTTCAGGTTTTGGGTCACGCAATTCAATGATCCTGGATCTGGTGATTTATAGAAGAGAATCCCGTGAGATCTATGTGTTTAACGTAAGGTCCAATCGTGATAGTGTTAAGATAAAAATCAAGAAAAATGGATACGCAACGACTTGTCACATACCAACAAATTGTCTGGAGCATCATCTAACGCCTCTGCATTTCTTTAACTAGGCTTTATTTTCCTTGGCTGCACTACCTATCCATTATCTATTTAAACCCACTCGAATCATAGTCTGTCCAATCAATGTTTTCAATTTCGTTTACTTGAATTTTGTCTTATTTCCAATCTTATATTTTATTTTTGCGTCATTTATTATAACAAGCATTGGAAGAAATATAACCCTAAATTCATTGTCAAAGGGGATTTTGTTCTTCTCCAACTAGATTTGAATCTTTAGAGACGGTAAGGTGGGGTTTTAGAGAATCCAGTATGACCTAATTGGTTGCTTATATCAACAGAGATGAAGAGTTGAAGACAAAATTTTTAGTTTACAAAAGAACCAAGTGGACCAAAACCCCTAAATCTCCACTTTTGAGCTTTTTTTTTTAATCCAACAACGTTGTAGTTGGCTAGGATATAGTCCAACAACCAGAAACCACAAGTTGGATGAGGAATCCACGGCGATTGACAAAATTTGACCCAATTGATGATCAAACCCGACCCGATATTGGTCCAATATCCAAGCCCAAAATGCTTTCTCGCGGGCCTTTCGGTCCAAGGAATGTTAACAGGAGTCTAAGATCATAAGATTGGAAATCTCCACGTGGTAGAATCATGACAGTTAACATAGAACTCAATAGCTTGTCTTGTCAGGAGTTAAAAAGAATAAAGTACACACGAAGCAACGAGCGAACGGCCTCATAAAATGGCATTAGCAGTGACATTTTGGCCAAGACCACCATCAGCACCACTCTCCTCAAGTACGATACGACGACGTGTGCCACTAATCGGAGCGTTTTGCGTCTCTAATCTCCCTCTTCTTGGCACACCACAAGTTCCTCTCTCTCTCTCCCCGTCTCTTCAAGCAAACAAAATTCTCCCTCTCTCTGATATTGTTTTCTCGTTCACTTCTTATTTTTATTTCCATTTTCTGATTGAGAAACGTTTGTGATTTTCGGAAAAGGCAAGACAATACGCAATACGTAAGCTCGAGCTGAGGCTGTGAGAATGGAAGGCAACACTGTACCTGGTATTGTTGTCTTTGTCACTGTCCCTAACAGAGAAGCTGGTTTGTGTCTATGTCTCCGTCTGTTGTGGAATTAATTGTTCTTTTAACAAGTAGTTGTTTTCGGATAATTTTACACCTTTCTTAATTATTTTTGTTTTGCTTAGGATTGAAACAACTTCAATTTGATCACTGGGTTTCTTGGGATTTTCATTAATTGAATTGGCTAAGGGTGTAATTGACGTGTGTTGATTAAGGGGTCTAGAGCAAGAGGGGCACTCTTGTTCCTTTTGCCTCAAATTTTAGTACTTTAGAGGGATTTTGATTTGGACACAGCTTTAATCATTCTTCTACTTCACTTTTCTGGACTTAACTTACAAATTTTTTCTTTTTTACTGTTATTTCGACTTTATTTTTTTGCCTAGTTGAGGTAAATTCTTTTTATTTTTTGCCTGAGCTTTGGATTTTGATGTGCGTTTCATTTTGGACGATTAAATGTATAAAGGATAGCAGAAACAAAAAGTATACAGTATTGTTAGACCACATGAACGAAGAAAGGTTCTTTTCAGTATAACTCTTAATCTTATGGAATATGTCATAGATAAGTCTCAACAAAATTGCATCTTAAGTTTCTACCTTATATACCAGTTAAGTAGCTTATGGAACATATTTTCATAAGAGATCAATGATAATTATACAAAGAATGATTGTAGCTTAAATTTTAGACGTGTCAGTTTTAGGCATCAATTTGTAAGGCCTATCTTTCAAAAATCTAAATAGACCAATATTTTCTTATATGACTTAGACCTCAAATAGGATCTATATAATCTAAGACTTTTGATACACATGATTTTCATGAAGAGATAAGTGTATAGCATATTTGTCTTTTTGTATGACTATTGCTTATATGATTCGAGAGTCAAGCTTTCAGGAGAGAGAAGTTAGAAATAAGCCATATGATAGAAAACACGTTTCATTTTTATTAGATTCCCAATAATCTACAACAAAAGAGAAATCTTATTTCTATAGACCAAGCAAGCGAAAATAGGATAAACAATTGTTGTACCACATAGTACAATAATTTAAACAAGAATACAAAAATGAATAATAAAAGTAAGAATTATTGGGAACATTGGGTTCCAATAATATTCTTAAAAGATAAGAGTTAATTTATGAGTAAGGAGGTGTAGAAAAATATTAGAGTCCACTACTTATCATCAGAATTAAACATGTCATCATCTATTTTTTCAGGTTCTTTAATAAAATAGGGAATTTCTTTGTCGGTTCAAATTGGAGGCTAGGGATCTTGGAAGTATTTAAGAAGTTTAGTATCGGTTTCAGACTTTGGAGTTGTAGAGCTTTCTCCAATTTTGAAATTTTTTTTAGACTCAACGCCAGGTGGGCATGGTAGTTCACTTATCATGATATTGAATTCCATATAAGCAAATTGGTCAACAGAAAACCAATATCCAGTAGTTAGTGAAATGGATTAAGCCTTTATCACTTTATGATTGAACTGAACAGTACATCTTTTTAAAAGATTCTTAAGCTTAACAAGAAAATATTACATAATAACGAATTACTTCATTGGTAAGATTGGTTTTCTATATATAAATTAATTGTTTTCTATATCAAAAGTTACCACAATATCTTTGCAACTCTTGACCTAAAAAGTCAATTCAATTGCTTTCTCTCGTCTTAAGAAATCCAATTCCTCTTATTCTCCCCATCACGAAATTTTCACTGTATGTTAGGATCAAGAAATCCTTCCCTCTAATCACCAAAACTCCTTCATAAACAATAGATGACATTGTTGTTCTCCTTTCAAAAAGTCTTTTTTGTTGCCTTCCTCTTGTCCTTACTACCCTAAATGTTCCTTGACACCCCAATTGATTTGACATGTTGACACCTTACCGAACCCTTCTCCATCTTTATGATTATCTTTCTGAGTCAACAATGTGGGCTTTATTTGCCCTGTATGCCTGTCCAGTTGCTCTCTCCTTTACTTGTTTATAAACTTCTTGCTAATTCAACCAATGTTAGTTCCCTACTGTGGCCATTCCTTAAATGGTTCCAAACCTTACTTAAATGGCATATCCAACTTGGAAACATCTTCAATAGATATCAATTATGAGACATTCCTCTGTTCGAACAAAAAGCCCATTCTATCTTCATTGTCCACTTTCTGTATAACATGACTAAGAATGGTTATATTTGCACTATTAATCATCTTCAACTTTGGTGAACCTCCACTGATTGGCCCAAAAATAAAAAAGACTTGATGTGTGATTTGTACCATTTTTTAAATCACCTAAACCATCACCCTAAATCCACCAATCCACCAATCCAACTACTTGTACATCTCTGAGTCTATACCCAAATGAATTTGCCCTTCCAGAGCCCATTTCACTAACTACTCGATATTGGTCTTCTGTTGACCAATTTGTTTATATGAGATTTAATGTTATGGCAAGTGAACCACTGTGTCCACCCGACTCTGATCCTAAGAAAACTTTTGAAATTTGAGAAAGCTCTACGTTTCTAAAGTTTGAAATCAAGCTCAAACTTCCTGAATATTTTTAAGATGCCTAAGATCATTGGCCTCTAATTTGAACCAACACAGAAATAGCCCATTTTACTAAAGAACCTGAAAAAATAGATGATGACATGTCTAATTCTAATGATGATGGTAGTTGACTATGATCTTTTTCTACACTTCCATGCTCATAGATTCCCTCTTATCTTTTAAGAATATTATTGAAACCCAATGTTTCCAATAATTCTTACTTTTATTATTCACTTTTGTATTCTAATTTGAATTATTTTACTATGTGGGAATCTTTTCCAAAAGTTGTTTGCCTATTTTCTCTTGCTTGGTCTGTAAAAGTAAGGTTTCTCTTTTATTGTTGTAGATCATTGAAAATAGAATAAAATGAAGTGTGTTTTCTATTATATGACTTCTTTCTAAGTTCTCTCTCCTGAAAGCTTGATTATTGAATAATGTAAGCAACAGTCATATAGAAAGAGAAGTATACCCTACACTTGTGTCTTCACGAGGATCTTGTGTGTTAGAAAGTCTTGGACTATAGATCTTATATGAGGTCTAAATTATATGGGAAAGATTGTATCTTTGATATCTTATGGAAATATGCTATATAAGCCACTTGATATATATATATATATATATATGGATGGAAACTTATGATGCAACTCTTATGAGATTTATCGGTGATATTTTTCATGAGCCTTAGAGTCACAATGAGAAGAATTTTTCTTAATTCATGTGGTCTAACAATGTTATGTACCTTTGGTTTCAGCCATTCCCATATGCCCTCTTATCAAAGGTGGCTTGGATGGTATCAGAGCCGTTAGTGTTTTTGAATGTGCTTACATTATTCTTGATAAAAGTGAGTAAGTAATCTTGTCATATACTATGAATGACCTTTTACCTAGTGACCCTGTTCATCTTTTGTCAACTCTTTCTATCACAAATTTTTCTTCCAATGTTAAACATACTCTTTCTAATAAAATAGAAAATCTAATAGAAATCACTCATCTTCTAGAGGAAAGTCTAATCTATAATACTTCTTTACCCCTATTAAGTCTGTACACATTACTACAAGAAAATTAGTAATTAGAGATGAAAAATTATCAACGAAAACGAAATCGTAGCAAATTGTCGACGGTAAATTATGTTACGTAAGTCAAATTATCGGGAAAAGTTTCATTTTATGATGAAAAAAACAGTCAATAAATATGGACATGAATTATCTCAACAAAATTTTCGACGGAATATAGCGACGATTGGAAATTACTGTCGATAAAGAAGACGAGAATGCTTGGCAGAATAAATAAGTTTTAGGTTTACCGTCAGTAAATTTTAGAGGTAAACATCGTTGTTTGCTTCGGCTTCAACGTTTTTAATAAAATAAAAACATCGTTTGGTTTGACTCCAAATAACCAAACAACGTTGTTTTTGTTTTACTTAAAACTACCGCAGCCCCCCTTTGGCATCCTCCTTTGCAACTAATTTTTTCTTCTCTCTTCTGTCATCTCCGTCCTCACTGTTCAACCGCGCGTCCTCATTGTGTCATTGTCCTCGACGCCCTAGTGTCCTCATCTTTGTCGCTACTGAAGTCCCCCTCCTCCATCTCTCGTGCCACTGCGCATCTTCGTCGTCGTTATGGCATTTGCTTCAATTTCTGTTGAGTCTTGAGTTTGTTAAGTCTTAACTCTGCGTCTATTTTTGGAAAATATAATACGAACCTTGTAACTAGTTATCAAAAAGAAGCTATTAAGGCAAGGAGTAGACTGTGAAACTAAGTTAGCGTGCAAGAAAATTCTTTTCATTTTACAAAATTAGATGCACCATATAAGTTAAAAAGTTTGTTATGACAATGCACATAATTAAAATGTCTGTGTATGCCATCATAGGTATCAAATCCTAAGGTAATCTTAAAAATATTGTAATCCTCTTCTTTAAGATGATGTCTTTCTGAAGCCCATGATTCTATTTTCTCCTAATGCTATTAACTGTAGTAATGGTTACATGATTTTTGAATTATTAGCCATAACTTTTTGGTACAGTTACACCTAAAGAAGAGATGATATATTTACTCATGCTTTATATTATATAGCTTGTATATTGGATTTGTGCTTTAAAAATCTCTGATTTTATTTAAAGTGCTCAGCCTATTTTAGATGCAAAGCTATAAGATAAATGATATCTTATGGGATTTTTTTTAAAAAAATTAACATAATTCATTGATAAGCCTTGAAAGGAAACAAAGGAGAGATTACAAGGTTATGTCAATCTAATTTAATGAAAGTACATTAGCTTACTCTATTTGCCTGAATTTGCTTGAAACACTTTAGTTTACTCCATTTACTTTATTTTATATTTTAGGAGAATTTGCTTAAACCATATTAGCTTACTCCATTTACTTTGTTTTATATCTTACGGGAATTTTCTTAAACCACATTAGCTTACTCCATTTCACCTAGTTGCTTGATTCCTAAACACTTAGTAGAAAAAATTACTAGTGAACAATCCATATGCATGTCTTTGCCACCCAATGTTGTCCTTTAGATATTAGTTCAGGTTGTTTTTAGATAGATTTTCTTGAATAATGGATAAGTCTTGGAAATTAATATGTCATTCATTGCCTTATATAAGTTCTTTGAGCCCAGCTTTAAGGTTTACTATGTGCCTTAGATGAAATGCTTCAGGGAATAGGTACAAAGGACTTTTTTCACTTTAATTATCAAACTAAAGTCATATGATTTATCCATTACTAATTTTATGCTTAATTTTTCCAATAAAGCTTTTCCCTTAGCTTGAATATTTACATCATGGTCCAAAAAGTGTCAACCTCAACTTGATTTCCTATAGGCATTGATTCTCTAAGTAGTGTAAGTGAACTCATCGCACCTAAATAGTTTGCTTATTTACCAAGAGTCTCGAACACTTTATTGGTGATTTGTATTGGCCATACACCTAGTCCTCTTTCTTATTCTAAGAACAATAATATTAGTCTAATGACTTTGGCATAAGGTTTTTTATAAGCGTCCTTAGTCCATAGAAAGTATCTCACTATTGTCTCAAATGTCCTTTGTGAGGTTCTTCGGTAGTACTATATGCCAGATCCAATAGATATGTAGATTGTTTATTATAGATTTTATGAATTATATCCCCCTTGCATGAGTCAAGTTTTTATTACACTAGTGACCGGTTCTCTTATGAAACATATCAAACAAAGCTTGAAAATGATCAAATGTTGGCATAGAAATTCCTAGATATATGAATGAGAGATTTTTTATCTTCAAATTATAGATAGTGCAGAGCCATTAAGCTTGTGAATTTGGTCTTATTAAGACTAGCATATGACTTTTGTCTTTGTTGATCTTGAGGCTTAAGATTTACTAAATGTATATGAGGCATATAATTACAAAATGTTAATGAGGTTCCTCATGGTGGTAGTTAAAAAGTATAGGCTTAGGGTGTCGGATTATAAGGTATGAATGTTTCTTCTTCTGATAGTGGTTGCTATGATTCCTTTTATTTGTTTTTTACCTTTGCAACAATTGGTTCACTTATTCTCGTAATGTTAAAATTTCAACTACTTGGTCTTCAGGCTATTTAGGGATGCGGCATACTTTAGGGGTGTTATTTGTTTAAGTGAAATTAGGAGAAGGATTACTTCGTTTGTTTTCATTCTTCTTTCTTGAGGTGGTGATAACTTAGTTTTTTAAAAATTCTTTCAAGTGGTGTAGGCTGAATTCACAGGTGACATGTTGGTTTCGTCTCAAATTGGCAGCATAATTTAAACTAGAGGATAAGACTAGGTCAAACACTCTTAGGACTAGCTATTAAAAGACATAGACTGATCAAAACACATGAGACAGGAAGATGAATAGCTAAGCTTATATTACCATCAAACAATTTAGGAGATTTTCCATTCCATGAGGATTTTGATGATGAAAAAATTGCCTTATTTTCTGATTTGCTTACTTTAATATATTAAAAATATAAGAAAACTAGTGAACATGTGTATTATATTAAATTGTTTATTTTCTGATTTTCTTACTTTAATATATTAAAAATATAACAAAACTATTAAACAAGTGTATTATATTAAATACAAAATATTTTTATAGGCCCTGTTTTTTGTTGAAGAGTGTCGCTCATCCTTTTTTTTATAGTCTATAGTTGTTCGTCTAACTAATGTATACCATATGTGTTGCTTTAATAATACGATTATGATGCGTTTTAGTTTTGTGTGAATACAAAAGAGATCTTAATTTTGTGCTGTTGTTTAGAATATTCTTATAATCATTTATGAGTTTTTATGTTCTTCTTTAATAGTCTAAGTATTTATGTTTGAATCATTGATGAGCAGATGTATGATTACATAAGTATGTACTATATGTGGAATGAGTTTGAGATCTTATAGATGATTTGAGGCATTACAAACTCCTAGGACAATATATAGGCTGGAAACTCGTGATGTAGCTCTCATGAGGCTTACCGTGAAAAATTTCACGAACCTAAGAGTCACAATGAGAACTTGTTTTCTTGATTCACAGGTGTAAACAATGCCACGTACCATAAGATTGAAATCGATTGTAGGTGATTAATTCAAATATTAATACTTTAACTTTAATGTGACTAATTCAAGCTCAGTATTAACACAAGAAATTCATAGGTTTAATAGACATGATAGTTCTTTGCATAATAAACCCTTAGGACGGTATACAGGCTGGAAACACGTGATGCAACTCCCATAAGGCTTATCGATAAAAAAATTCACGAGCCTAAGAGTCACGATGAGAACTTGCTTTCCTAATTTACATGTATAAATAATGTCACGTACTATAGTATTGAAATCAATTGTAGGTAATTAATTCAAACATAAATAATTCAACTTCAATGTGATTAATTTAAACTAACACAAAAAATTCATAGGTTTAATAGACAAGACCGTTCTTTGCATAATAAACCCTTAGGACGGTATATATGTTGAAAACCCATGATGCAACTCCCG
Organism: Erythroxylum reticulatum; assembly: GCA_025504915.1. Lineage (NCBI taxonomy): Eukaryota > Viridiplantae > Streptophyta > Magnoliopsida > Malpighiales > Erythroxylaceae > Erythroxylum > Erythroxylum reticulatum. Next base: position 5,057,031 of record JANSVA010000002.1, on the reverse strand, counting down.
TGAGGTCTATCGGTGAAAAATTTCACGAGCCTAAGTCACAATGAGAACTTGCTTTCTTGATTCACTTGTGTAAACAATATCACGTACTATAGTATTGACATCAATTGTAGGTAATTAATTCGATTGATTAATACTTAAAAGGATGTTGTTTAAAGTTTAGATGTTTTGTAAACTTAGGGGACATGAAAGATACTAACTATGAAATTACTTTTTTAAATTAACAGTTTTGTAGAAATGAGTAATGTTGATAGATCTTAGATGTATAAATGATTAATACTTGATGGTTTCATTAATCCTGAATTTGTTGAGGGAGTTGAATTTTTTATTCATTATGCGTATTTTCAACCTGCATATATGAATGACCTAAATATCAGATGTCCATGTAAAAAGTGTAACCATATTCGTCTCCTTCCTATTGATGAAGTGAATGGCCATTTGCTAAGAAAATTGTTTGTTCCAAATTATTTTGATTGAACACATCATGCACAATTTTTTGACTTACTATACTTAGTTGACCAAGAATTATGACCAAATTATTAGACAATCACTTAATTATCTTCAATTGCTCGAATATTAAACATAAAGTTTGAAGGGCATATTTCTGATTGTAGTTTTGATAAAATTCTTGACTGGTATAATGAATCATTGCCTCTTGATCATACAACGATTGATAGTTTTACACTATGAATAAACTTATTAGGAGTCTTGGTTTGCCTTTTGAAAAAATTGATTGTTGCAAATTGGAATTTATGTTGTATTAGGGAGATGATGTTTAATTACAAGAGTGTAAATGTTGTGGTCAACTTAGGTTTAAGCCTAGAAAGTGTTCTATGAAAAAAAATTTATTATCCTAGAAGCATACGTATTATTTCTCGCTAACTCCGAAACTTCAAGACTGTATATTTCTGATGTTACTGCATCTCACATGAGATAACATAATGAACACGAACAAGAAGATGAAATAATGAGTATCCATCAAATGCACTGATATGGAAACATTTCAATAACACCCATTATAAGTTTGCAGTTGAAAGTCGAAATGTTTAGTTGGGATTGTCAACAGATGAATTTCAACCTTTTGGTCAATCTGACTAACAACATTCATCATGATCAATTATAATTTTTTCCTATAATTTGCCTCCATTGATGTGTATGAATGAGGCATATATGTTTTTGAGAGTTATTGGGTCAGGGCTTACAAATCTAAAACATAACATTGATGTATTCTTACAATTATTGATATCTGAATTGCAGCATCTTTGAGAATATAATGTGAAGACATATGATGTGTCTCTAAAACAAAATTTTGCATTAAGAGCAACTTTGATGTGGACTATTAGTAACTTTTTGGCATATGCTATGTTGTTTGGATAGAGCGCAACAGGGAAATTAGCTTGTCGTTATTATGACAATGATTTTGATGCATTTTATCTTTCAAACGGGGCCAAAATATGTTAGTTTGACAACCGTAGGAAATTTTTTAGTTTGACAACTGTAGGAAATTTCTTCCTCCAGATCATCCATTTAGACGTAATAAACAAAAATTAATTAAGAAGAGGATGGTAAACACCTCCTCCTCCTCACAAAGCTAGTGAAGAGATATTGTAGGAGATTGATGAATTAAGGTTGCTGAAAGTTATAGAATTTGAAGCTAATGAAGTTAATATAGGCATTAGTAAAAATTTTGGTTGAAAAACTACTTTAATACGTCATAATTTAGATGTGATGTATATTGAAAAAATATTTTTGACAATTTGTTTAATACCATAATGAACATTGAAGAGTGGACAAATGATAATGCAAAATCATAAGCTTATTTGAAACTTTTTTTGTAGAAGGAATAAGTTAGATAAAGATCTTCGTATCGATAAATATTCGAAGATATGTTACACTTTAGACAAAAAATAAAAGAAAATTTTGTGTGAATGATTGAAAAGTTTAAAGTTTCCCAATGATTATGCTTCAAACTTGATAAGGTGTGTAAACATGAGAAAGTACAAATTATTTGAGATGAAAAGTCATGATTGTTATGTGTTTATACAAAGGCTAATTCTAATTGCATTTCGGGAGTTGATATTAAATAAGATTTGGAAAGATATAACATAATTAAGTTTGTTTTTCAAAAGATTAACATCATCTGAAATAAAATTGGCTGAAATAGAAAAACTAGAAAAAAAATTTCAATAATTTTGTGCAAATTAAAAGTGATTTTTTCTCTAAGCTTCTTTGACTGTATAGAATATCTACCTGTAAATTTAGCATACGAGGCTAAATTTGCTGATCTAGTTCAATATCGATGGATGTATCCATTGAGAGGTAATTATAGTAAAATTTTAAATTAAAGTAATAACATGTTTTAATAATAGAATTGTAATAACCCTATTCACTAATATAGGTATTTGCATAACTTAATGGAAAATATTATAAACAATGGAAGACTTGAAGGTTCAATATGTAATGTTTATTTAGTGGAAGAAGCAAGTACATTTAGTTTACATTATTTTGAATCGTATGTACGCACAAAAGAAAAAAAGTTCCTCGTAGATGGGAGAGGAACGAATGATGCTAATGGTAAACTATCCATTTTCATATGTTATAGATGAACATATTGACATTCAACAAGAAGAATGTTAATAGAAGAAGAAATAGAAGTTGTTCATGGTTACATTTTATTGAATTGTTAAGAGGTTCAACCTTTCATGCAATACGTTGAAGTGGATTTTGAAATTGATTATTTGAGTTTTCAAATTTAGTGTTATTCACAATTGAAATACATAATAATCTTTTTAGATTATACGAGGAATGGTTACGCGAGCTAATACCCAAGAAAACACATGATGATATCAATAAAGAATTTGAAAGATGCTTTCTTTGATGGTTCGAGAAATATATAAAATTTGGCTTACAATTATTAAAATAATTGAACTATAAGATTAAAGTGTTCAAATGACATTATACTATTTAATATGATAATTTCTTTTGTGTAGGTCTTAGAAAATCTAATAGAGAATAAGTTTATATGTGATCTTACGAAAGGACCTTTACGAAGTGTTAAATCATATCTAGTGTATTTTGTTAATAGGTACAAATATCATATATAATGTCGTGGCCATAATATGACAATAGAAAATTGTAAGGTTTGCATACATGGAGAATTGATTGATCACTATGGTAAAATTATTGAGATACTTGAAATTGAGTACCTTACATTGCCAATAAAGTGAAGTGTGATATTTAAGTGTGACTAGTTTGATCTAACTCTTAATGTTGGTACAAAACTGCATAGCTGATACAATCTATTTGAAATCAACCAGCGAAGAAGATTTAGACAATTTGAACCTTTTGTATTGTCGATGCAAGTGATTCAGGTGTATTATATCCTTTTTCCTCAGCTTATGATGAGATAAGTCAGATTAGTTAGCCATTTGTAAAGTTAAATCTATAGGTGTTTTTGAATCATATGAAAAAAGAGAACAAAGAATTGAAAGTAAAGCGTTTTAGGATGATATTTATGAAATAAATGCATCTATTACATATGATGAGAATGAACTTTTGAACGATCCACATAATAAATATGTTGAAATTTTATTTGGAAAGGATAAGGAGAGTGAGAGATCTAAAAATGAGCCTGATTTTAATTATAATTCTTCAGAAAAAGAAGACGATTTTCATTTACAATTAAGTACTAATAGCGATTAATTTGTGTTTGTAATAGAATATTATATTCAGTACATCAATTATTGAATCAACAATATATTGTTATATACTAAATTGAAATTGTTATATTTCTGGAATATTCAATAAAATATGAATTTCAGGTTAAAATATGTCACCAAAGAAAAAACAAGATATGATGCGATCAAGGTTTAGACTACGATTTAGGGCCTTTTTTTTAAGAGAATAAAAAATATATTAATGAAAAAAGGGAAAGTTCAATACATAAAATCAAAGAAGGCCAAAAGAGGCACTCAAAACTATAAACAAAGGAAAACAAAAAAGCAACAGGAGGCCCTATATAATAAAAAACAAAGCTATATCAGGAATTTCCAGATATGATGTTGAAGAACATGTATTTGAAAACGAGACTTGAAGTCTAGAAGCCGAGAACAAATAAGCTTAATGATGTCCTCTATAATGTTCGGGGGTCGATCTGTATCGTTTGCTGAAGATGTGGTTATTCCTCTCATACTAAAGAAAGTAATATGTGGCAAAGAGAACTAATCGTGATAGTATATATCTAAAATCCTTCTGTCTACGAAGATGAGTGGAAGCCCATTGGATAAGGGGAAACCCAAAAAATCGAAGGTCAAGTGGAGGAGGTCTTCATCGAGAGAGAACCCAAAAGTAGGGAAGAGAATCTGCACTGAAAGAAAAGATGATCGTGTGTCTCTGGAGAGGAATTGCGTAACACACAAGTCGAAAAAGACAAAACAACAAACATTTGGAGCCTATCCATATTCCGGAGACGCCCCTTTGATGTTTGGAGCCAATTACTCTCTAGGTGAAACATCACATTCTGCAACTACACCAGAATTAGATGATGTACCTCCAGCTATTATACATGCAGATGAGGCATCACCTTCCGTTCCTGCTGCTACACCATCCACCACCCCTATATTGATAGAAATATCAGAGCTAAACGCTGCGGATGAAGAAGGTGACCTCTAGCATGGAGTTAAGGGAGTTGATGAAAGAATTTACATCAAAATTGTCAACAATCTGCAAGTGAAAATACATGAAACACTATATGTTTACAATTAACTTATAGGTTTAAATTTAAAATTGATATAAATTTGTTTTTATATTAAGTTGATTCCGTCCGGACCGTACTCAAGAAGCATGACATTCAAGTTCAAGGAGAAGATTGATCTTGAGAGTTATATATGGAAGAATATCTCTCAAGCGACAAAAAAAAATTTTATGAAGAGTTTGAGGTATAAAAAAATATTTTTGTAATTAATTTTTATAAATTAATTAGATAAGTATTGTAGGTTTTAAGTACTTATGGTATGTTTTTTCTTTTTTTAGAAAGAATTTTTTGAGATTATGAATTTGACGAGGTTATTTGTAGAGTATGGGAGAGACGAACTCGTACATATTATATATACTTTATTGATGCGATACATAATAATGATGTACGATCTCCTTATATTTCTGAAGAAATATGGAGTCGCCTATAAAGTTTTTGATCAACATCTTCCTCATGTTCAGATTTTTCCAAGACCAGATTTGTTGCC
>JANSVA010000002.1:5037270-5051694 GCA_025504915.1 Erythroxylum reticulatum | reverse complement strand
TACCTTTGGGGCGAAGCCATCAAGACAACATTGTATATATGTCATGTTTGATTTTGTAAACCCACTTGCACCCAATGAGTTTCAACCTTTAGGTAGTTCAACCAACTCCCAAACTTCATCTACATCGAAGATTGAGGACTATTTATGGCTTCTTGATAATTGATTGGTTTAGTATTATTTCCCACATCAAACTCATGTTCTTACAAATAGACAATATAGTCATCAAGAATGACAGGTCTGCGTGTTCTTTGTGATCTCCTCACAACAACAACATCATACCCAGTATCAATGACTTCATCATGTGCTTGATTCTGATGTTCATCATGAGATTCTATTGGAATATGTTCAATAATGGGGTCATTAGTAAGAGTGGAAGCGATGGGTACAAAGATTAGAATATGTTCTTCCCTGAATATAATTTCTCTTGACCCTCGACTTAAACCAAATTCATCTTCAAAATAGACAGCTCTATCTAATTATATGATTTTGGTCGTGTGAGATGGGCAATAGAATCTAGAGTCCCTTGATCCGACGGTGTAACCTACAAAGTAACTTTTGATTTTAGATTATAACTCAAACAAAAAATCCCATGATTTCATAAGCATACAAGATCCTAAGCATGTCATTAAGGATGTGCTTGTTTGGTGGGTATGAGGAGAGAGGAATGAGTATGGAATAAAAAATAAAGATTTGTAAAAGGTTATGACTGGATGACTTATACTTTCATTTCTAGTTTTTGGACATTGCTCCATTCCTCTTCATTATGAGAGGAATGAGAGTCATGCTCCAATATCATTTGTTCATCAATATTGTAACTTTGCCATCATTATTTATTCCTACGCTATGACCCAAAGCAATGCTTAATTTTTTCTAGATTAATAAGGTTTGGTATTCTTTAACTAATATTATTATTTATTTATTAATTAAAATATCATTAATTAAAATATTATAATTCATTAATTAATTAAAATATAATTCATTCATTAATTAAAATATTATAATTAATTAATTACACTATTTTTATTAATTAATTACAATTTTTTAATAAACCAATCACTATCAATGGTAATGGTAATCATTCCTTCATCTTAGCCAACCATCATAATTATAATGATAATATCTATTTCCATTTCTCACTATATTCATTTTTATTCTTATTACCATTCCCTTATACTAACCAACCGCCCCTTAAGAAGAGTAGAATGATATATTAACTTGAAACACAGCGGAATAACTCCTTGTATGCTTGATGTTTTGCCTCTCTTATGGAGATCCACTATGATTTCTCCTTCTTCTCTATCTCGCCGTGGTTGGAATGGATGAAGTAGACCGATCTCGTCACAATGCACTAAGGTCGGAAGAGTTGCTAACTTGTGAAAGTAGCAATTCTTATAGTTCACCTACAATGCTCTTAATAAGTTTAACAACTATTTTATGGGAGGGTATTTCAACATATGAAGATTTGAAAAAAGAGAGTATTTTTAGCTCAAAGATGAGGACAAGAGTGTAGTATTTGGCTAAAGAAAAAACAAAACTCAATTAAAGGAGGACATGTCAAACTACCGTGAAATACTCTTTATTCTCACTCTTAAGGATGAAGTAACATGATAGTATGAAGTCATGAAAAACAGCAACATGATGCTTATCATATGAATTTCACATTAACATTGGAGAAAATAGAAGCTAGTTGTTAGAGATTTAAAAACAAAATAAAATTTTAGTTCACTAAAGATCCAAACGGACCAAAACTCCTAAATCCCTAGTTTTGAGCATCTTAACATTATACGATTTTTTTACGATGAGTTGGTAAGTTTGATTAATGATCATCATTATTTCTTATTTAAAATAATTAATCAAATTACTAATTATTGGATATGTAGTTAATTGTTTTTTCAATCCAACAACCTTGTAGTTGGTTAGGTTACAGTCCAACAGCTAGAAACCACAAATTGGATGAGTAATCCATGGCGGCTGACAAAATTTGATCCAATTAATGATTAAACCCGACCCGATATTGGACCAGTATGAAAGCCCAAAATATTTTTTTGACGGCCTTTTACAGAGTCTAAGATCATAAGATCGAGAGCGTCCACGTGGCAGAATCAAGACGGTTGACATAGAACTCAAAAGCTTGCCTTGTCAGGAGTTAAAAAGAATAAAGTAGACACGAAGCAACGAACGAACGGCCTCATAAAATGGCATTGGCAGTGAGACTTTGCTCAAGGCCACCGTTAGCGTCACTCTCATCGAGTACGATACGACGACGTGTGCCATTAATCGGAGCGTTTTGCCTGCTGAGCGTAGGCCTTTCTACTCTTCCCTCTTCTTTGCACACCACGGGTTCCTCTCTCTCTCTCCGTCTCTTCAAGTAAACAAAATTCTCTCTCTAATCTTGTGGTCTTCTTCACTTCTTAGTCTTATTTCATTTGCTGATTGAGTAACATTTGTGATTCTAGGAAAAGGCAATATAATACGCAAGCTCGAGCTGAGGCTGTCAGAATGGAAGGCAACACGGTGCCTAGTATTGTTGTCTATGTCACTGTCCCTAACAGAGAAGCTGGTTTGTGTCTATGTCTCCGTCTGTTGTGGAATTGATTCTTGTTCTTTTAACAAGTAGTTGTTTTTGGATAATTTTGCACACCTTTATTAATTTTGTTTTGTTGAGGATTGAAACAACTTTAATTTGATCACTATTTCAAATTTACATGTTTTGATTGAGGGGTTTTCTTACTAATAACGATATGCTAGAGAAAGAGGGGCACCCTTGTTCCTTTTGCTTCAAACTTTTGTGCCTTAGAGGGATTTTTATTTGAACAGAGCCGTAATCATTCTACTACTTCACTTTTCTGGACTTAACTTCCAAATTCTTTCTTTTTTTTCTGTTATTTCGACTTTTTTTTCTGCGTAGTTGAGGTATATTCTTTTTATTTTTGTTTAAGTTTTGGATTTTGATGTGCGTTTCATTTTGAATGATTTAATGTATTGAAGCTTACAGTTTCATATATTTGTCTCTTCATCTTCAACTACGTGCAGGGAAAAAGTTGGCAGATAGCATAATCAAAGAGAAATTAGCAGCATGTGTAAATATAGTGCCAGGCATGTGCTTTATACCGTTTCATTAGTCATCTTAACAGTTTAGATTGCAAATCATTTTGTATAAAGTCTCTTCCTTGTTTGTAGTTCATTGGCATCTGCTTGTTTTTTTATATATAAGGGATGCTTAATAAGGTATCATCGCCACTAGCTTGCTGACAGGGGAGATGATGTCTCTGCGATAGATAAGATTGTAGGACCTTCATTTCTCTGACCATGCGGGAGATATAGAAATTGCAAGAGTGGAGGAGTAACTTCTTCAGTTGGATGTGCTCTTGTGTTAGGTTGTTAGGCTGGGTACTATAATGACTGGAAGCCCATTTATGATAACCAATTCTCGACATCATATTCGTTCATTTATACATATCTACATTCTACTTAAGCTTGATGTAATTCTGAGGTTTATGTTATTGTGCTGTCTAATAGTGAGTAACTTCTTTTGTGTGGATGTGCTCATTAGTCTGGTTGGTTGGGCTGAGGACTATCTTGACAAAGGAACTTTTAGGATTTAATAACTAAAATCAATTCCGAGTCACGAGTTTTAGGGTTCTTCAATACTTGGAACTGTATATTGTCTTTGACCCAGTATGTCAGTATGTGGCATGTGTTTGAGAACTTGAAATTAGCCGACAAACAATTACTTTGGCATAGCATAATGCAACTATTTGATAGATTAGATGACCTAATCTATTAAGTTGATAACCAGAAAATAAGCTCTAAGTGTGGATAATGTGAATTTTGTAACAGAAATTGAAGAATGAGTGAATGAATGAAGATTGTTTGATATAAACAAAATGAAGGAAAAAGTGGCTCATCTTGAGATAATTGTGCTCTTAAAACATACAGAACACAGATGTTTATAGATAGTTTTTACTGGTCCAGAAATTGATATTATTTCTGCTAATCAAATTCACCATGAAAATTTTCATCATTGATGTGTATATAGCTCTTGCAATGCAGCTTTGGTCATTTGTTTTACAGGTAGATTTTAGTTATTTACTGTCGCATCTCCACTCTCTCTTGCAATGTAATCTTTGTAGTTTTTCTTTTCCAGATCTGCAATGCATGCGCAAAATCTTAACGGCTGATGAGACTTTCATGTTTCTTCTATGCAGGTATTCTATCAGTGTACCAGTGGCAAGGAGAGGTTTGATTCCTCTCCAGATTATTTGAAATCCTATATAATAATTTTGAAGAATGCATGCAAAGGAATCTTGAATCTTGTAATCATAATTGTTAGTTCACCAAAACTCTTCACCAGGTAAGTTACTTCTGTCTCTGGGTTGTTGCAGATCCAGACAGATTCCGAGGAACTACTCATAATCAAGACTAGGCAATCTCTGTTGGAAACACTGACCGAACATGTAAAGGCAAATCACGAATACGAGTAAGCACTAATAGCATGCTGATTTGCATTTCGTAAATTCAGTTTAGTTTTTCTTTTTAAAAGTTTGATGCTCTGATTGCGAAGGGTGAAAATGGTTATCAAAATTGTCTGTAGGATTTGAGTAATTTAACTCATTGTCATCATGCCTAATAGTGTATATGCTCTTGAATTTACCATGTTCCATTTATATTTCCTGTTTTTCGCTCATTGAATCAGAAGTTATTTACCAATTTCCATTTATATTTCCTGTTTTTCTGTTCAGTGTACCAGAAGTTATTTCTTTGCCCATTACCGGGGGCAGCATTCCATATCTGGAATGGCTCAAAAGTAGCACAAGGGATTGACTGCACAATCAAGTTGCGAAAATTTGAGGACAAAATCCTCGATATTGGTACTTGAGTTGGCGTATGCAGATGGCATCTTTATCATCGTCATGTTATATATAGGTGAAGCTGGCATGTCCATGCCTGTAATCTGGCTTCAGCTTTCTGTAAGTGAATATGAGTGAATGTCTCTTTAAATAGAAGATAATGATGGTTGTGTGTTTACTAAGCACTTCTTTGTAAGGTTCTTCCTCCTTCCAAATAAAAGGTTTGTCGATTCTGGGTTTATCGTAGTACTTTCCGCTGCCCTTCAGTCTCTTAGAGCCCTTGCATCATCTCTGACTTGGCAATAGCTAATTATGTCCACCACAATTGGCTGTGGTTTCAATTCTTAATATGGAATGCTCATGAAACCATGCTTTCCTATTGTCAGAAATAGGGTCAGCAAAATGGATCTTAGCTGGTTTTATCCAAATTCAATGGGTTAGATTGGGGTTAATTTGATTTCGGTAATCATCGGGTTTGGAGGTTGGTGTCAGCGACGGTGATTATTTAACAAAACGACATTGTAGTGAATTATGCCAAAGTAACGATATTTTAGTGAATTGGGCCAAATTAACGATATCAAGTCGGTTATATTAAAATGACATATTCTAATTCGAACTATGAGAACAAAGATTAGGCCGGGCTCAAAAATTCAAGTCCAGCTAAATTTCTTAATTAGGTAAATAAGGTAATGCTTAATAAGAAAATATGAATCTATGATAAATCGAAATTAGGTAAACAGTAAGCGCTTGGTAAGATAATATAAAGTTATACCAAATCAACATAGCTAAACGATTGTCACAATATGAATAAAAATTCAAGTCCAGCTATGGTTCTAAATTAGGTGAAGTCTTGGTAAGATAATATAATTTAATCTGAAAATCCGAACACATGATAATAAGTAAAGGTAAAACTGTAAAAGATCCTAATTAAGCTGCTTTCTTTCCTTGGAGCTCATGGATTAGGATTTAAGATCCATGATGTACTATCATACCATAATAAAATGATCAGAAACGTATTATATATATTATAAGAAACCATGGACCCAAATTTTTCGAAAAGCACTGAACTGGCCTCTACCTTCTCTTACTGTTTTATGATTTAATAAACTGTCTTCAGTCCTGCACTTCATAACTCTGATGTTATCTAGCAGTCTATTGAGTCTACGAGGGCATAAACAAAAGATATCGCATTTGATAAAAAAATTGGAAGGCATTCTAAGCCACATGGAATGCTAACCTTTTCAGTACACTTCAAATTAAAAAAGCAATCTTAGTCCAAACAGCAAAACATGCATTGATTCCAGTTCTTTAAATTAACATATCTTTAGTCAGGAACAAGAAACTACGTTCCAAGTCCACCTCCTCCAAATGTCTACGGCCTGTCAAGGTTATCATGCTTTCTATGGCTCATCTAACTGGTCCTGAAAGAATGCAAGGAGGTAAGGTTAGACCAAATAAAGGTTCTAACCTGAAATTTCTGGCAGACATCATCCTTTGACCAAATATTAGAGAGATATAGAATAACCTGAACATCAGAAGTCCAAAGAGTAAGGTTATCCCTCAGTAATTGCATGATTAGGGTGCTGTCCTTGTAAGAGTCTGGTCCCAAAGCGTCGAGCTCTGCAATGGCTTCCTCAAATGCCTGTACAAAAGATTGATCAATCCAAAATGACATCTTCAAATGCCTGTATAAAAGATTGATCAATCCCAAATGACATGATAGCTCAAGGTGGGTGTACAACAACAACAACAAGAAGTGCAACTCCAGAAAGGAGCATCTAGACTGTTACAAATATTCAAAACTCAAAATCAGTCATTTTTAATATCCATATGCAAAGCAGCATATTCTGCACCTGAGCAACTCTCACGTATGGAATTCTACAGCAGTCCTAAATTTCATGCGCTCAATTCAAAAGTAAGGATCGGCCGGCAGCAATTCATCTTCAAGGAAATAATCAACCCGGCCAAACTTCTAATCTGAAATTCTGTTGATATGACATAATCTTAGAAGAAAACTTCAGAAAGACATCCCATGTATTGACTAATCATATGCATTTATGCACTTCGAGCATGAAGCAAGATTCCCTAAGCACGTGCAGATGGAGAAATCAATAACTGTTAAAGGACCTTGCATTTTGAAACTAATTCACTATTAACAGTTAACACGAAAAACCAGATCTGAATCTAGGAACAATTTGATTTTCTTGAAATGAATAGGAAAGGACAAGAAAACACAATAAGAAACAATTTGGACACAAATGAGGAGGTAAACACGAAGAAGCTATAAACAAAGCATACTTCCTTAGCCATACTGCAAGCCTTGTCAGATTGATTGAGAATTTCATAGTAGAACACAGAGAAGTTGAGAGCCAATCCCAATTTTATGGGATGAGTTGGTGCAAGCTCTGCCCCGGCAACGTCCTTCAAGATTGCAAAAACATAACAAACAGAAGATATTAGAGATAAAATAACGAAAAAAGAGGAACACAACATTTCGGGTTACCAATAGAATCAAAGTCTTACTCAGCATCACCTATTAGCCAATACCAATTCAAAAATTACGATTCCCAATTAATCAATACAGAGAACAAACCTAGGCCTAACCTATTCAACCAGGCTCATAATTCAATTCATTCCTCAAGTTAACCCTAAAAATTAGATATTTCACTGAAAATCCCCAATTCCATCGATAACAAGATCAAACCAAACAGAGATAAAATACTTACCTGAGCGGCCTTATAAGCCAACATGGTGTCTTCAGCAGCAGCTTTTTTCTCATCGCCAACCTTAAACTCGGCCATGTACCGATGATAATCACCTTTCATCTTCAAATAAAACACATTCGACTCACCCACTGTAGCCGACGGTATCAGATTGGCGTCCAACAACTTGAGTATGCTCGCACAAACCTCCGACAACTCGCTCTCGATCTTAGATCTGTACTCCTTGACCAGAGTGACATGCTCTTCGTTCTTTCTACCTTCTTCTTTCTGCTCGATCGACGACACGATCCTCCAAGCCGCCCTAAGAGAGCCGATGACGTTCTTATACGCGACGGAGAGGAGGTTGCGCTCTTCGACGGTGAGTTCGGCAGCAGGAGTGGAGCCCACGACCAGCTTCTGCATGATCTGAACCATCTCTTCGTATCGCTCGGCTTGTTCGGACAGCTTTGCTAAGTACACGTACTGTTCTCTGGTGAGATTGTCGGGGATTGCTACAGTTGACGCCATTTTTTATTTTCTTTTCTTTTCTCAGTCACGTTTGGTCTGAGAGAAGATACGAAAGGGCGAGCGAGTGAGAGTTGTTTTTGTCTGTTTGGGCCTTTTTCCTCCCAGTCTGATCTCCACGTCATCGTTATTTGTTTTCTTAAGGGGGTACACATGAAAATTTTGTTTCTGATGAGGGCTATACAAGTAATTTTAATCATTAAGACCGTGTATTTTGGGCCATCATACGACCCATAACCCGAAACTCCAAGCCCAATATTATAGACTCTGATCTCTGTTCAAACCAATATTCCAGTGATAAGACCTCGCAACGGTGCGCCTTGTCGTAGCAATGAGAAAATGGTGCTTTAAGCCGTTCCTCTGCCGGAGACCGGAGTCTTCATCAGCAACGAAGCACACCTCAAGGTCTGAGGAATTTCTACAATTTATGAACAAGACAAGAAGTAAACTTGGTGAACGCGTGTTATTTCTTTCCATTTGACAAGAGCTTTCCTTGAAGTAAGCTTTCTGAGGTTTCAACTTGTTTCGAGTTTTCAAATTTTAATTGTAACTGGTAATTCAGTCAGATTTTTTTTTCTAGCTTGTCCTCAGATTCCTTTTTTGTGTTGCTTCTGGGTTTATTAGTGTCCTTCATGTTTGTTCTGATTTTCTCACTTGTTTCGATTCGATACTGTTTGTGCTGTAGGTTCTTATTTATAATGATTGATGCCAGAAATATGCAAGTAAGAATGTTGCAAATGTACCTCTTTTCACGTTCACTGTTGCCACTTGACTATGTTTTGTCTGAATCTCTCATATTTTAATTGACCAAGAAGCATAGAGACTTGTCATTTCAGTGACCAGAGGGTTAGATTCATCGTTGGTGAATTAATCCGGATACTTATCATTGCAGTTTCTTTACTTGAATGTTGTGATGTTAGTGTCTATATGAGTTATCTAATTGTCTTTCTGCATAAAAGACTGATCTTGTCTGGAGCTTATGTCCCTTAAGTTTTATGGTTTGGTGTGTTCTTTTGTTAGTTCTTATTTTTAAGAGTTGTCGTTACTTTATTTATTTTCCAGTTAATATAGCTTTTTGTACTGAAAGTTGGTGACTCATTAGTTTGGTCTGCTCTGCTCGAATTGTGACATTTTTGTTAATGATAAAATTAGCAGGTTTCTGTTATTTCCAGTTGATGAAGTTAGACATAAATGGTTTATTTTCCATGAGTTCTGCAAGAGGTTTTCACCACCAGTATCCCTCATTCTGTGCATCCTTTTCAACCACATCAGCTTCATCTCCACAGTCTTCTCTGCTTCAGCTTTCAAAAGCAACTTCTAGAGAATTGAATGAGCCACCCAAAATCTCAGTTGAAACTCAAAGGAAAACCAAATTTATCACTCATGAGTCTGCCATAAACTTGATAAAACGAGAGAAGGATCTACAGCATGCCTTACAGATATTCAACAGAGTAGGGGAGCAAAAGGGTTTTAATCACAACCATGCCACGTTTTCAATTATGCTTCATAAGCTTGCTCAGGCCAAGAAGTTCAAGGCTGTCGATGCACTGCTTCATCAAATGACATTCGAAACTTGTAAATTCCATGAAAGCATATTTCTTATTCTCATGCAACATTTTTCAAAGTCCCGTCTGCATGACAAAGTGCTTGAGATGTTTCATAAGATTGAACCAATTACTCGTGAGAAGCCCTCTCTTAAAGCTATCAGCACATGTCTTAATCTTTTGGTTGAATCAAAGAAGGTTGATTTGGCCCTTGATTTCTTGTTGTGCACGAATAGGCATCTCAAAGGGAAACCAAACACCTGCATTTTCAACATCTTAGTTAAGCATCATTGCAAAAGTGGGGATGTTGAATCTGCCGCTGAGGTTGTGAAAGAGATGAAAAAATCTCAGATTTCTTATCCTAATTTGATTACCTACTCAACGCTGTTGGCTGGTCTTTGTGAAAGTGGAAGACTCAAGGAAGCAATGGATTTATTTGAGGAAATGGTATCAAAAGATCAGATCTTGCCTGATGTTCTCACGTATAACATTTTGATTGATGGTTTTTGCCGTGGTGGGAAAGTCAATGGGGCTAGGAGGATAATGGATTTCATGAAAACTAATGGATGTGAACCCAATCTGTTTAATTACACGGCTCTAATGAATGGATTTTGTAGGGAAGGAAGGTTGGAGGATGCCAAACAAATTTTTGATGAATTGAAAAGCATTGATTTGAGACCTGATACTGTTGGCTATACTGCACTGATAAATGGCTACTGTAGAGCAGGCAAAATTGACGAAGCAATGAAGCTGCTTAAAGAGATGAAAGAAGCTAATTGCAGAGCTGATCTTGTTACTTTCAATGTTGTTCTCGGTGGGTTATGCAGAGAAGAAAGGTTTGAGGAGGCCCTTGAAATGGTTGCGAAGTTACCTAATCAGGGTGTTTATCTAAACTCAGCAAGCTACAGAATTGTGTTGAACTTCTTGTGTCAAAAAGGTGAGTTGGAGAAGGCTATAGCACTTCTATGTTTGATGCTTGGAAGAGGCTTTTGGCCCCACCATGCTACTTCAAATGACCTTTTGGTTCGGCTCTGTAGAGCTGGAATCGTAGACGATGCAATCATGGCTTTGTTTAGATTGTTGGAAACAGGTTTCATGCCAGAACCAGATACCTGGGCTTTTTCACTAGAAATGGTTTGCAGAGAAAGAAAGCTATTGCCTGCATTCCAACTACTTGATGAGTTGGTTCAGATAGAATCGGGGGAATCATTTTCACATTATGTATTATTTGAAACGTCTCGACGTTTGACCAAATAAAGCTTAGTAAATTTATCAGCATTTCCAATTTTCCATACAAGCGGGGATTACAATGGGCCGAGTTAAGTCGGTTCAAGCTCAGGGCACTTGTGACTTGCTCTAGCCCTGCCTGAGTCTAGTACAAAATCCAGTCAAATTTGGGTTGGGGACTAAAATCGTTTTGTCCTCAAGTCTGGTTGAATTATTTAGGTTTACCCTAAACTTAAGTCGAAATTTAATCTTGGTGGTTTCAAATGAGGTCAAATTTGACAATGCGCTGAGTAAAAGGCCAAGTTTGACTTAATTTGATTTTGTTTTTTAAAATAAAAATGAAATACGTCGTTGGTTTTTGCAAAAAATGACAGTGCTTTTCTTATATTTGTTGGACTTCAGAGTTCAGACTGGCTTTCGGTTCGGTTCGGACAAAATGACATTGTTTTCTTTATTGTTGTTAGGCTTAGGCAGTCTAAGCCCAATTTGAGGCTCGACTATTTGAACAATCAGGTCTTAAGGTTCAATCAACTTGGGTAACTTGTTAATCTCAAGATCGGAACCTAAATGTCATCCCTACTTGTAAGCTTACATATAAAGGGGATGGCTGGTCAAATTGTCCCCGTTAAAGTACCAAAGTATAAGATTAACATAACTTGTTACTATTATTATTGTTAAGGATGAGGATATTTTTATGTATTGAATTTATTTTATTAAAATATTATATATTTTTAATTTTTATAAATTTAATTAGGTCGAATTGAGTTGAGAGAAAGTTAAAATTAAGTCTTGAGATGTCTAATCAAATGTTGTTTAAAAAGAGCTTATGAAGTTTGGCTATTAACACAAATTATATAATAAATTAGGGGTAGAAAAACTACTACCATTATAAGATTGGCTAGCTCCACCGTTACATTACATGTAGGTATATTCTTATATAGAACACAAGGAGATATACATTTGGTCTGCTCAGGAAATCTCTGGCTGGTTTCTGCTTTCATCAAGTCTTCAAACCTTTCTTTCCCTTGAAATATTATTGCTGTTATTGGCATAAAGAAGGCCAAGGGAACAAGATAATTGCGGTTTCATTTTTGTTCTTTTTATAGAATATTGTAAAATCTACTCTTTCTCTCTGTATGTTGTGACGGTGGTTGACGGTGGTCGGTGCTTATCAGCGCTGCTGCTTCACGTATCTCAATTATGATATTTATTAATTGATTAAATTTCACTTTCTTCAAATACTTCTATAGTTCACGAGTTTGTGATTACTTTTCAATTTGGGTTTTCAATCAAGATGACATGAAGATTTTTACAATATTAAAAAATTTTATGCATCAATAAAATTTATAAATAATATTTTTTATAAAATAAAAATCAAGTAATGCATTGATAAAAACTCCGGTATTTTATAAAACATATTTTTAATATCATTTTATATTTTATTTCGACTATCTTTTGGATAAAGATAGTTAATAATACCAATACCAAATTAAATTTAATACTGAATTTAGTTTTGATATGGCATAATTTCAGTACAAGTCAATGCTAGGTATTATTTTGAATGTTTTTTAAAAATTATAAAATAATTTTTAAATTTTATAAAATTACAAAATAATTTGCCGATATATTATGATATATATAATTTTCATTTTACTTTAATCATATCTTAAGAAAACATAATAATATAAATTTGATGTAACAAAAATATAATGCCCAAACATATACTCCAGAAGCATTATAGTATGTCTAAGATGTTTTAAGAAGTGAACATAAAGAATTAAGTACATCTAAACATAGTAAAGGATATAATGATAATTAATTTAAAAAAGAGTAAATTGGTAATTTGTTCATTTCGGCAAGAACATTAATAATTATATGTGAATATGAACTAGAATAAAATCAATTGATGATATTATATACCAATGTGAGAACTAAAGGAAGAAGGAGGACAAAATGTACAATTTTGTCTAAGTTCCTGTTCTGATGAGTTTATATCAGTAGAGCTTTTGTCAGTAAAACTTTTCTGAGAAGAACTTTTCTAAGAAACAAGTTGACTGTTTAGTTGTCATTTAAAAAATAACTTTTTTGAAAGAGCTTCATACAGTAGACTGTTTGACAACATAAAAATAAAAAGTTCTTTTAATTTTAACTATATTTTATTTTGTAATAAAAATTATTTATGCATATAAATATTATTTCAAATATATTAAACAATATGCAAAGCACAATGTATTAATTATTATATAATTTTAAACTATATGAAACATAAATAAAAATATATCTAAATATGGATTATAACATAAGTAAAACTAATCTAAAAAATAACTATTAAAACATATAAAAAGTCAAATAATATTATATAAATCTTAAAATAAACGTGAAGATGTGTTTATGGGAATTATGTGTAAAACATAAGGGTAAAAGGACTAAAAAAATAGGCTCATTAATTGATCTGAAAAATCTACCTGAAAAAGGTATTTTTTTAGAAGTTCTAAATTTGAACTTCTTAAAAAGTTGTATTTTCACTGCCAAAAAAGCTATATTTACTAAAAAATTATTTTTTTATTTTACAGTTAAACACTCATTTTTCTTTTAGAAAAGGACTTATTCACCCTCTAAAAACTCAACCAAACAGGCACTAAGTCAACACATGGTCCAATAGGATTGAAATATATGCAAAAGTCTAAAAAGTGCATGAAATAGATATTTAAGAAAGGAGTTGGGGACGACATTTTGGGGATTTTAACTCCTTATTTTTCTCTTCTCATTTCCTCTCCATTTCATCTTCTTAATCACATTATTTTTCATAAGGAATCAAGCATATCCTAAGTATAAATCAAGGTAAAAGTTATTGTTTTTTCTCATCTTCATCTTTTCTTACTTTACTCATGAAGATCTGGAATTATCATGTTGGAATTGGATTGAGATATGTATTTGTGGTGCTTCTAATTAGTGAATCAAGCAAAGGTAAAAGGGAAGAGAAGGAAAAGCATTAGAAGAGTTAGTTGGCCAATTTTAAAGTTTAGGACTACACTTAGTTTGATTTCTGTTTTTGCATGTTTAAATGTGTACAAAAATTGATTTATACATGTAATTGTTGCTGGAATGGTGTCTTGGTATTACTTTGCATGGAATTGGTTGAATATAACAAGAGAGTAACATTTAATGAAATTCTGTCTTCGGTTCACTTGAACTAATCTCATTATTTTGGCCATAACTTGGCTTACAAACCTCCAAATTGGGTGATTCTAGATGGAAATGAAACTTAAGTTATAGCTCTAAAAAGCTCAATAGAGACTTGAACCAAATTCTAGTTGCATGACCTTAGAAATTGAGATTAAAAATGGTGACCTAATGTGATCCCTGTATTGGAGGAGCTTGTGATGTTTGGTGCATATCTCATGATTTAGAATTCCAAATGGCTTGATATATAATGTTATAGAAACTAAAGACATAAGGGAGCAAATGTTTAGAAGACCTTAATGTAACGCCCTAATACCCCCTGGGAGGATACGGGGGCGCCACGCAGACAACATAACATACAAGCATACAGACCGAAACAAAACCAAAACATAC
>JANSVA010000002.1:5022781-5034581 GCA_025504915.1 Erythroxylum reticulatum | reverse complement strand
TAGATCCATTGTCTTTGTTTCGATGGGGGGTCTCGGGGACAAGCTGTCATCTTCTTGGCTAATCCAAGTGCACGTGACAATGGTGTAACGACCAACTTTAGAGAAGAGATAGAATCTCTCCATTCTCAAAATATTCAAACTCCTAAAGATAACCCTAATTTCCCTTTTATTGACAAGAACCTCAAAAATTGCTCACCTGGTCTTAGTTACCATCCGAGCTTGCTCAGTGCACAGTGGGCGTGTATTTTAATTTTTAATTGGTAAATGAATACGGCGGCCAATGAGAAGCCTCGGTGCTCATGCAGTTCCAGTCACGACATAACCAAACCAACGACCCAAAATCTAACAACAAATCGAATGGTTAAGGAGGGATTAAAAACGAAGGTTGTTTGTTGCGTGGGACCCACACAACTCCATGACCCATGTGATTCTATTGCTGAAAGTGTGCCCCACTTACAACGTTCGACTTCTTAATGTTTTTTAAAAAGAGAACCCAAGTACCTCTGCCACGTAACCTTGCCCGTTACACTAACAACCCCTCAACGCCCACTACCTCACAACGTGTCCTTTATTTTCGGACAATTTTAGATTACCATTAATTAAAATAAAGTATTAAGATGTGCTTAAACTGGAATTTAGTGTTTAATGGCAGTCAATAAATAAATACAACGGAAAATAAGGACACAAAATAATGACAGGTCCCTTCATTTCCATAGCTGGTAGCTGAGCCAGGAAAAGGCTTACAAGTGAAGCAAACCCTTTCAATAATTCAATTTCTAAGTTCGTCTCGCTCTCTCCCTCTCTCTCTAAAGTGAGCTTGGTGGTTGAGACCGACACTGGTCTTAGAGTCTTATGTAAGTTGCTGTTTCGCTGGCATTGTATAAGAATGTTCAGTTTGAGGTTTCTGTTGTAAGCTGACTGTGACTCTCTGTCTTCTTTGTTTTTTTTGTTAGGTGAAATAGAAATATGTTCACTGAAGGTCTAGATAGCAATGCGGTTCGTTGGGTTCGAGAGGTGGAATGTCCTTCCCTAATTCTTTTGTTTATAGATTTTTCTTTTTGTGAATGTGAAATATTGGAGAAGAAGTTGTCGTTTTACTGAGATTTGGTTGTGGCGTGGTGTTTGTGAGTTAATTTTGTTATTGTTATTGGTTTGCAGAACCAGAAGGAAGATGCGTTTTCAAGTTCAAGTTTAAGGCCCAGAGCTGATCAAATAACCAACATTAGGAACAGCCGTGGATTTGTTTTGCCTCCACCGGCCAAGTTCAGAAGCGGCCACCTTCCACCGACGGCGATCCCGGTGTCCCGAACCATACCGAATGACATGGACGACAGTGGGTCCGCTTCAGAAAATGACATTACAACTGAATCTGACGAAGATGATGTATATGGTGGACGTTACTCACTTGATTCCTCTCCACCGGACGAGAGAATCCCCAATTCAACCACAATGGCACCAAGATACGGTGGGAGTGTGGTTCAGAGGAGCTCAGTTTATGCCAGTGATTATGTGTATTCTGATGTTAGCTCGTCCGTGGAGACGATGACGGGGATTCGTGGAAATTTGGATGAGAGATTGGGGAGGGTTAACGGAAGGTATGCAGTTGGGAGGAATGTTTATCCGGAAGATATGGAGGATGAATCAGAATCAGCTTCCAGTTCGGAATTCTCTACCACGCAAGTTTCAAGTGTTAACGGTTCTTTGCCCAGGAGTAAGCTGCGTGATTCAGAGGGTTATGCTTCAAGTGTTCCTTCTCGAGCCAATGTGGAGAGCCTTCCTGCAAAGGTTTGTTTTAGTTATAATACATGCTTGCACTTTTAAGCCTATAATAGTTTCCTAATGCGGATGGTGTGCAGTAGTTGTATCATTGTCACAATTTTATTGTGCCTGACCCATCAGGGCACCAATTAGATTGACATTTTAATCTAATTGCTATTAATGCTTGTTATGCTCGCAAGAGTCTGCTTCCCAGCTGAGGGATCATTTTTTAGAGCCTGTCAGGCAGCTCATGTGGTTGATGCTTGCTTATGTTTGGATTGTTATGATGTTGTATGCTTTTTAATTTAATTATTTATTTTACAGGTTTTGCATTCCAGAAATATACAGAATAAGAAATTTTCTCCTGACGAGGATGTTCCTAGTGCACCTCCATTTTCTTGTCATGCTCAGGCGATTAAAGAAAGTCCTGAACTAGCATCTGAAGTGTCTAAAACTACAGAAACTCCATATTCACGTGATTTCTCTACCGACCAGGATTTAGATAGAGTCAAAATTGTGCCTGGAAATGAACAAAAGAGTGACACTGCAAGCGAGAATCCTGCTCATTTCGTAAGGTTTGCATCATTTGCAACTCCTCTTCTTGGTTGGAGTCTTGAAAATGTTAGCTCTGTCTGATACATAATATTAACTACATACTGGCAGCTCACAGAATCGAGTATTTAGGCATAGTTTTAACGAACTGCTTTCTATATTTACTGCTTGCAGAACTGCTGCTAGTGCAGAGCCTCCTAAATCAGCATCATTCGGTGCAAATCCAGCTCGACTCCCTACATTTCATGCCAGGTAAGCATTTCCACGCCACAACTGTAAGCCCTCAAGATTCTATAACCTCAAAATTTTCCACCTGCAACATTAACTGAATGTGCTAATTAAATCAAATGCAGTGCATTAGGCCCATGGCATGCTGTGATTGCTTATGATGGATGTGTGCGCCTTTGCCTTCAGGCTTGGGCAAGGGGTTGCATGGAGGCTCCTATGTTCTTGGAAAATGAATGTGCTCTGCTGAGAGAGGCATTTGGGTGAGTTTCTATGAATGCAGTCTTTTGATGGGGTCAGGCTTCCAATACAAACTAAATTTATCATAAACTGCCTACTTCATTACCTTATGGAGATATGGGTTTCCCGAGTATTTAAGAACCATGATTTCGAAGTATATGCAAAAGATTTCCACTAAGTCATTTAGGCTCTTTTTACTTGAACACCAGTGTCCAGCATGTGTTATTGCAATCAGAAGATGAACTTTTGGAGAAACGATCATCTGAGCAAGGCAATGAACTAACTGCTCCAAAACCCAAAAAGGTTGCGGGGAAGATGAAGGTGCAAGGTATCCCTCTCCCATTATGCTGGCTTTGAGATCTTCCTAATAAAGAGTAATTGTATTAAATTTCTCTATTTTATTTTTAGTACGGAAAGTGAAAACAGTTCTTGATCCTCCTACTGGCTGTAATATGTCATCTTTGAGTCTGAGGGCGCCAAAGATTAAAATGGCATTGGTACGATATCGTTTCTTCAAGCTGCACTCATCTGTTTCTCGAGGTTGGAAAGCTCTGCGGAAAATCCGGGTTGCACCTTGTCGACCTGCACATGGTTCTTTTTCACGTCAAAGCTTGGCATATGTACATGCCAGCACTCAGTATCTAAAACAAGTATCTGGACTTCTCAAAACTGGGGTAACAAGCCTGCGAAACAGTTCTTCATCTTACGAGGTTGTGCAAGGTATGAACTCTTCAAACTTAAATTCTACTCATTTAACTAGCTTTGAGCACTTGATTGACGTAAGAAACATAATTCTTTGCGGACTTTATTTTTGGACCGCATATTCATATTTTTCGTACTGCTTGTCATAAATAAACATTCTTATTAACTGAAACTTTGATCAATCATAAGCTTTGGTCTATATTATGTCAACAAATATTAAACTGGTGCTTCTATTCATCAATTGATGGCATAACTCTGTTAAATAGCTTGTATATGAACTTTCATATCACGCTCTAATGAATCTTAAATTTCACGGTTGTTATCAGAGATATATTCTTGTTTGTTGAGATTGAAAAGTTCAACAGAAGAAGATGCGATTCGGATGCAGCCTGGATCTGGTGAAACCCATGTTTTGTAAGTACAAACTGGCCATTAGTGAAATCAATTAATTAACCAAACCTTCTAGTGCATATCATTGACCACTCTACAGCTTTCCAGATAGTATAGGGGATGATCTAATTGTTGAAGTCCAAGATACAAAAGGGGAACATTTTGGGCGTGTTGTTGCTCAACTTGCCGCCGTCATTGAAGACTCGGTAATATACTATAACCATTGATAAAATCACTCCGGCAACTCCATTTTATCTGTTTGAAGGCTCAATTGAATTGGATGCAGGTTGATAAGCTGCGATGGTGGTCCATTTATCGAGAGCCAGAACATGAGCTCGTTGGAAAACTACAGCTCTATATTAATTACGCAACAAGTTCAGATGATTGTAATCTGAAGGTGAGCTACACAGGATGTAACTTCTTGATTCCATGAGCTATGGTGTTGTAATGGATTGAGTTGGGTTGTTGCAATGGAAAATAATTAATTACTTAATGTACATGATATAAGTTGGATGACCAGATGATTATAATTGAGCATTGAAACATTTTGGAACCTAAGGACAATAAGTAGAATGACAGAATTAATCTCTACTAATTACAGTGTTACTAATTTAAATGGACTTGGTCTAGGAATTTACTTTTCATGATATGAGTATGGAAGCTAATTCTTTAACTGATAATGAAATTCATGATATTGACTCCTATTTCATTGTCTTAGTGTGGCTCCGTGGCTGAAACGGTCGCATATGACCTCGTTTTAGAAGTTGCCATGAAGATTCAGCAATTTCAACAAAGAAACTTGCTGTTATATGGGTCATGGAAATGGCTTCTCAATGAATTTGCCTCATATTACGGGGTTTCTGAAGTCTATACCAAGCTGAGGTAATGAGAGATACTCTACTTGGGTTATTCATCTTTAATTATCCCAGCTCAATTATGCATCCTGTAGAGTTAGCTTTAACTGTTGGGTTCATGGAGAGCAATGCCCATGTTTGATTCATCAGAAACCACACATAAATCAGGTTTAGGATCAAGGCATGCAACTACTAATGGCTAATTCTCTTTATCAGTCAGTTTCCCCAATTATCTAAAATATGTCGTGTTGATAGGTATTTATCCTATATCATGGATGTAGCCACTCCAACTGCTGACTGCCTGACCTTGGTACATGACTTGTTAATGCCTGTAATAATGAAGGGCAATAGTAAGAGCTCATTGAGTCATCAAGAGGTGAAATTTACAGTTTCCTGTTTTACATAGCTCAAAATGATGATTATCGGCATCAGTATTATTTTATCTCATATCATTATGTTTGGCTTCACCAGAACCGGATATTGGGAGAAATCAAGGATCAAATTGAACAGATTCTGGCTCTTGTGTTTGAGAATTATAAGTCTTTAGATGAATCTTCACATTCTGGTATAATGGATGTTTTCAAGCCTGCAACCGGAATTGCAGCACCTGCATTAGACCCTGCTGTGAAGTTATACACTCTCCTCCATGACGTATTGACTGCTGAGGCACAAACAAAATTAACCCAATATTTACAGGTATGGTAGTATAAAATTCAGTGTTCTAACCTGCTTTTGTTACTTTGTATGTTGAATGCTGATGTCTTCTCCAGACTGCTGCCAGAAAAAGGTCAAGAAGGCACTTAACTGAGACAGACGAATTTGTAGCAAACAATAATGAGGGGTTTCTAATGGACTCCATTGCAATGTCCACTGCTTATCAAAAGATGGCTTCCCTTTGTATGAACCTAAAAAATGAGATACAAACTGACATTGAAATTCACAATCAGCATATACTTCCCAGGTATGTTTGAGTGGCATTTCATATTTTAGATTCTTCTGAGCTTGTATTATACTGCTGGCTCTGTATGCATCTCTCTCACATACACACAAATGCAGCATATACAGTGTTTTGCATATTGTAGATAATGATGCTTTAGCATAGGTGCTATTCTCTATTATTATAGTTCTGTGTTAGAAACTTAGTTGAATCGGCATTTCAATATTTCAAATGGAAGTGTAAAATCCCTGTTCACTTCTAATTTCTTGCAATCCAAATAGGTTCTAATATATTTATTGCACTTGGATTGTATCTAGTGAGAAGGATACCTGCTGCTAGTTTTCTGTAGGAAGCTCTGATGTGCAACAGAGTTTTGTCACTTTGTCTAAACTTGGTGCACGTCATTAGTACTTTATTGTTTCCAAGTCATTTCTCTTGCCTTCGCATGTTTTGTGCTTAGTTTTTCTGATGGTTAAGTCCTTTTCCTGCAGTTTTATAGACCTCCCAGAATTGTCTTCATCAATATACAGTTTGGAACTTTGCAATAGATTGCGAGCTTTCCTGCTTGCACAGCCCCCAACTGGTCCTTCATCTCCTGTAACAGAACTTGTTATTGCGACAGCTGATTTTCAGAGAGATCTTGCCAGCTGGGGCATTAGGTAAGCACTCTCCTTAATTTGTCTATCGTACATGTTTCATTTTAGTGTTTCCCCACACTCTAATTGTTTAACAGTCCTGTGAAAGGGGGAGTTGATGCAAAGGAGTTGTTTCATCTGTATATTATGCTTTGGATACAAGATAAGCGCCATTCATTGCTTGAATCTTGTAAACTAGACAAGGTATATTCTCAATCAGAAGTTAGTTATTGAATGTTTGATTCTTGCAAGTATTTCCAAAGATCTGGATAACATCTTGGTTTTCGGTTTCTGCGTCATGGGAAGTGCAAATGTTTCAGTAACTGAAGCCTTGTCACGCTCAATAATCAAGTGTCATTCATCAATATACTTGCTAGAAAACAAGATAGCACTGGACTTAAAGGACATACCATATATCTGAATGAGACTTATTTTAAGAGTCATGTGAAATAATACGCGATAGCTATTTTATTGTAGGTAAAATGGTCAGGAGTCCGAACACAACATTCTACTACTCCATTTGTTGATGGGATGTATGATCGCCTAAGAGAGACTTTGAATGACTATGAAGTCATTATTTGCCGATGGCCTGAATATGTCTTTGTGCTGGAATCGGTATGTGCAGATGATTGTTTTGTCTTTGATTTCCATTTTATACAATTGTTAATTGGAAAGCATAAAGGTTTCACCAGGTGGGGAACTCTTTTAACCTCCTCTACCAAGTGAAACATTTATATTTAGGTTTTATTTTCAACACTTCTTGATGTTCTTCTATTTAACTATGAAGTGATATCTATGATGTATATGCAAAAATGAAGAGTCTGAAACATTAAGAGATATTGCTGAGATTATGTTCTTTGTTTAGTCAAGTCAGTTTCAGAAAAGGAAGGAAAATGATCAGCCACATTGTTTATGTAGGTTGAACTTTAGTAGGTCACGCTGAGCACCCCATATTTGGGTTCTATAACGTGACTTGGTACGAGCTCTAGCAGGCAGTGTTGTGTAATTGTTTGATTTGGTGAGGAAAATGAGTTGGCTTGTGTATAAATTCATACTCTTAGGATTAAAAATTGTAGTTAATTCCTTTGGCCTTAGAGACAGAGCAAAGGTAATGGAGGTTAAGTGTACAAGGACAAGAATAGCAACATAGCTTCATTGACCTTGTATAATTCAAATTACGTCTGCAGCTGTTTTGCTTGAATCTATGAATGCTTACTTGTGTTCTATTTATTTTTTTCTGTTTGTGCATGTCTAATCTGACTAATGATACCATTTATATTTCTTTCCTTTTCCTGGTTTCTCTGAACTTTTCTAACGCGGGTTGTGCTTCATCTAAAAGGCCGTTGCTGACATTGAGAAGGCCATAGTGGAAGCCTTGGACAAGCAGTACGCAGATGTGCTAGCACCTCTAAAGGATAATTTGGCTCCAAAGAAATTTGGTTTCAATTATGTTAAGAAATTAACCAAGCGATCCGTATGCTCCTATACAGTTCCTGATGAGGTAAGCTAATATTCTTCTTCTCTTTCCTTTTTTAGTTAATGGTAGGGTGTTACGTAGGTGCTTTTGATTTAGCTTTTATTCTCTTTTCTGGCTCTCTTTTCCCTTTCTGCGAAAGACTATTCCCAAAACGGTAGAAAGAAGAGAGACAAAATAAAGGAAAAGGATAGTGGTCTTCTTTATTTTTTATTGTCACGCATCCCATTTCTGTTGTCTAAGTAGTTGTGACTTTCTTCAGCTTGGTATTCTGCTAAATTCCATGAAGAGAATGCTTGATGTCCTGAGGCCCAAGGTAGAGGCTCGCTTCAAGTCATGGGGATCATGCATACCTGATGGCGGGAACGCAGTTCCTGGAGAGCGTCTTAGTGAAGTTACGGTGATGCTAAGAACCAAGTTCCGAAGTTATTTGCAAGCTATTATGGAGAAACTAGTGGAAAATGTAGGTACCATCTTTAGAGCACCATGCTCTTTGGGCTCCTTCTCTCCTTAGATCCAAGGATCTGACAAATATACGAGCCCAAGAAGATATACTTGGATGGCATATATACATTATTGTCCAATGATTGAGATTTTGTTTTATTTTATTGGTCTATTTAATTACATCTTTATTTTCTATAAGGTTCTAATTACATCAACATTTACATTTGCCTTTTTACCTTGTTGCAGACCAAGTTGCTGAGTGCTACAAAATTGAAAAAGATTCTCCAAGAATCAAAGGAATCTGTGTCGGATTCTGACATAAGAGGCAAAATGCAGCCATTGAAAGAGCAACTGACGAATATAGTTACTCACCTTCATTCTGTCTTTGAGACTCATGTTTTTATTGCCATCTGCCGAGGTTATTGGGACCGAATGGGGCTGGTAACTCTCATTGAAGCGTATCACATTGACAAAATAGCCATCCTCCGGTTTGTTTCTACCGGTTTGTTTCTATGTTAGGATTACTGATATTCTGGTTTTCTTCTCGTCATAGGATGTACTTAGTTTCTTGGAGAATAGAAAAGAGAACAAGTCATGGTACAAAGGCACAAGGATTGCAGTGTCGGTACGTTTTATTACTTTTGCGACTGAATAATTGAAAATTGCACAATCAGTAATACTTCACTAAACCACAAGTTTCTGTTCTGAACGTTTCTACAAACCATGAAAGGGCAGAGATAAGAAATACCTTCTGCATCCATGAAAATAGGACTGGCTGACCATTCTCTCCGAATCATCAGTTTATTTAGGGGCATTCCTGTGTTGATTATTGAGGGAACATTGGCAAACTGGTTTCGATTTTGCAGGTATTGGATGATACCTTTGGATCACAAATGCAGCAACTGCTTGGGAATGCACTACAAGATAAAGACCTTGAACCACCCAGATCCATCATGGAAGTGAGGTCCATGCTATGCAAGGATGCTGCCCATCACAAGGCCAATACCTATTACTATTAACAAGGTTGCCTGAAACAGGAAGGAACCTGGCAAACAAGATGGTGGCTTGAGATTGTTTAGAAATGGTGGCCGTGAGATGACATAATCTCGTTGGCCTGATGAAGGAAAATTTTCGACCAGTGGAAGCAAGCGACTCTGCTGCTCCAAATTTGCAAATCTACGCTCAAAGTTCTATTTCTTCTATATGTATAGAGAGAGTCGAGTAATTGAATTTTACACAAGATGTCCATCTACCTTTTTAACACATAAATCAATAGACGATAGTTTTGGTTTGTGGTCAATGCAATGTTATTGCCGTTTATTTAAAAATGGCCAACTAATGCCAAAGTCCTGTGTATATATGGCAAAGGGTCGGTGCTAAGCCAAATCTTTCCTAAAAAAGAAAAATAGTTCGAGCAAAGTTTATCAAAATTTGGATTTTTTTCTTTCTAATTTGAAGATTAATTTGAATCTAATTTATTAATTTTAATTTTTGAAATGTCTATCTCTCTATATTATTAATTCATTATTAAAGCAATACCTTTTTTTAAATACTTTCGGCAATACTTAAAAAACCTAATTGATAATTTAAAATAAATTAATTAAAGACAATTTTAGTGATTTTAATTTTTTTAAATTTATTCAATCTTTAATTAATTTTATAAATGCTTAATCTTTTTAAACTTTAAATTTTTTTTACCCAAAATTAGATGAATTACTACTGGAATTGAATTTACCACCCGGAAGGTATATCAAATAATCTGTTAAAATTCATAAGATGACGTTGAATTCCAATTGCAGTTTAAGGAAAAGACGAATTAACATTGGAGAAGAGGCCTTCCAAGGACAAATTTTAATTGCATTCATAGTGAGTAACGGACTAGAATAAGCATATTTACAATATCAAATCATGTCACAAAAATCAATCAATTTGTGGCATGAAAAGAATGGTTACATCATATACGCAAACACCAAGCAAGCTGCTTTACAAACAATCACCAACCCAACATCATATCACTACCGGAGCCAGAACAGGACAGATCAGAGAAGTTTGGATATAACATGGCAAGATGTCCAGAAGGCTTTAGAGGCAACCCTAAGTATCACAGGGTTCTGATATATCCTGTTTGTCACAAGAAACAAGGAATGGAGATCAGCAAGCAACATTGTCATCTGTAGAAACTCAATCATCATATTACAACCAAAAAAACAGCGGCATCAGTGTAAAAGAAAAAAAAAAAGGTTACTTCAGGGAAGGATATCTGCCGACAGAAAGGATAACAAGTAAATAACACTCGGCAAGAAGAACAACCATTTGTCGTTGCATATGCAAAAATGAAATAAGCACTAGAACAAACAAAAAGAAACTGAATAGCATACCCAATCGCAGTTGCCCCCCATGATGCTACATTATAAATAACTTTGCTTCCGTCCCATGCCTTTCGAAGCTTTCCTTTCTTCTTTTTCACAGAGAATGTCTTGCTAAGAGCTGAAAGGTTAAAAAGCTAATGTCTTGAATTCTTCGATGCAAATTAATAACAATAAACTGGTATCACTGAATAATATGTAATTAATGCAGAATGTCAAAAGTAACTAGAATATATTTTGCCTAAACTGACCTTCCTGGAGTTGATTAGGGGTCAAGTCCTGTAAAGACGTAATATCCAAAGTAAGAAAATTTTTATTTTTCATGTAGGAAACCAAGAGGAACCCTTTGATCAAACCATTAAGTTCATGATAAACTTCAAAAGCTAAATGCTGATTTCATAAATAGCTAAATGCTGATTTCAGAATAGTAAGGTCATACTTACAAAACATTGCTGCTGATCATCTCCTAATTAGAACAAAATGCTAGGGCAGTTATACTACTAAGTAGGAAAACTCAAAATGGATTGAAGTCAAATGGGAAAACTCCCGCAATAGGATTGCCTCTGTGAAAGCCAGGCTAACTAAAGAACTTGTCCATGTCGATCTATGTATCATTTTGCATACCTTTGTCTGCTTAAGGGATAACAAATATGCAGCCATGAAGCATGCAACGCCTTCTACTATATCTTCTTCTCGAACAAGAACAAAATCCTCCAGATCTGAATTGTCATTTTCACCTTCCCAAAGATCATTTTCACTCACCACTTCCCAAGAACTAACTTCTTCTGTCACCACATGAAAGCTCATTAGCTTAAAGGCCAAGTACAGGAAGCATGACTATGCTAGATTTTAAGCATACAGCCTTCAAAAGCTTAGCTTTGAGAATGCAATCAGATGCCCCGGCGAAACTATCAGTCAGAATACCATTTACAACTAACCATACTAGAACCTTTTCCCGATGCTTACCGGCTATATTTTTTGAATTTGAAATCTGAGCGCACTCCAACTTTTCAAGGAATTCAGGGCATTCCAATCTAGATTTCAGAAGGTCACACAACTGCAGGAAGAACAATAGACACATAAAACATCTGAATTACACTCCTGAAGCCAAATAGGAAAGGGAAAACACGTATTGCTCAGGCAGGGATGAAGTCCCCTGACATTGAAACTCCACCACATTTAGATTTTTACAGCAAAAATTCTACAAGCAAATTAGCTATAAT
>JANSVA010000002.1:4956236-4979872 GCA_025504915.1 Erythroxylum reticulatum | reverse complement strand
CCGAAGGAATAGTCATTTTGCAAACTTTTCAATTTTAACACGAACATCTCTAATATAAATAAAAATAAAAACAAAAAAATAAAATAACAAATAACACCAAAAATTTGGTAACGCAGTTCAGCACATCTTGTCTACATCTGTGGGGTTCTCACCCAGCTTAATCACTTTCACATAAGTACAATAGATTTATCCAATGCTTTATTGAGCTAACACTACTTAACTCTTGACACTATTTCTCAACCTCACTTTTCATGAAACATTTTCATACTTAATAGTACAACCGTCTCGTACTAACTTCAATAGAGGATTTTTTTAACTACTTTCACTCGAACAACAATTCATAAAAAATAACTCAAGTACTAAATCAACTAAAAACTGAATGATAATATACTTGAGATAAAATAAAGATTTCCTTATGATTTCAGCTTTTCAAAATAATTCTTCAATTGATACAATCCATCCCAATTTTAATAGCTTCAATTAGATCATACGAAAGTACAGACAATTGATGAATCACACGATGTTGATCTTATAAACACATCCTACAATCCAGATGAAGACCTCTTAAATAAAACAGTAGAGTAACCCACTTCACCGTAACAATTCTTGATGCACTACACCGTAGCTACTTTTCTGTGACTTCAATCACACCAATTGGATATATCACTAAAAAACACGTTGTACAGCTATCTTGCGAAACATGCACCGCTAATGCAGGATACTCTTTCATTGACAATTAACGCACACTTGATGTATGCCATACACGCACATCAACCCTATCGCCGCACAGTAACACTCGAGATACCCTTCAGCTATATATATGTGGAGACATACTCAATTAACGCCCATATTAAGATAACTAGCAAGGGATGTAGAGTGGTAGATGTCTTCTGGCCCACCCAAGATATTAATAACCTCAAACTCCAATCTTTTCGGTCCTCCAAATTTCACCGTATAGGGCTGTTGAAAATTCCTCCTTTACCGGTTCTGCAACTTTCTCCTTTCAAACCCAAAACTCCAACCAACAAGAAGTAAACCCCAGCGATAGAAAGATGAGAAAACAGCAAATGATTTCACAACTTCACAAAAAGAAAAAAACCCAACGGAAACAACAGAAGCCCTATTTACTTCTATCCACCGAATCCACAGCCATGTTTTTTACGACATCAGAAATCAAGCTACACTAACACAAAGAAATTTTCATTAACGCCCTTTAGCTACACAACAACGTTTATCCATCACACCTCTTCCTAAAGATACACATTTATTCAAATTGAATTTTATAACATCTAAAACATTATTTAAAATAAATTTTTAAATTTAAATCAAATAAAAATTATTAGTTAATTATTATCATCTAATTAATATCTTATAAGTCCAATTAATAAAAAATGACAATATCAAAACTAATTATATAAATATATAACATATTTTATAACAAAAGATAATATCTCAATGTTTATGATTGTGATTCCACCCCCTGGTCCCCTTCACAATCGAAACAAGCAGTAGGTTACGACGACTGATCGGGTTTTGTGTACGGTTGTTTGGTCGTCGTCGTGGCTCTCATGATTATGAATGGTTGTTAGTGATCAGCTTGTCACTGGTTGCGCCAGCTGGTCCATGGTTCGTTTTCTGGGGGCGTATTTTGCGCCTAAATAGCTTGGAATGCGATTCTATGTTGCTACTTTTCCATGTCCTGCAGATACCATATTCGTGTCGCTTCGTACGGTCTGATATTCCTTTTAACTATAGAAAAGTTTTGAAATTATCATTTTTGGAATATATATTAAATAAGCTTTGGACAACATATAGTTGTTCATAAATATTAAAATTTAGATAAGTAATCTAATAAAATAATAACTTAAATTCAAATAATTATTTAAATTTTTATTACTTTTCGTTCTTATTTAATAAGTATATGCATACTTTACATCTAAAAGCACCAAAAAGCTTAGATTTTAAACTTTGATTATAATGTTATTTTTCTTTGGGATTATTGGACATATATAAATTACAAGAATTCTTAGATCAAATTAAGATAAAAAGTTTGATTTTAAGTTTTTCATTAAAATATAAAATAAATTCTAACGATTTTGAGTGTTTAAAATATTTATAAAATATATAAAATATATAATAAAAGATAAAATTTTAGATAATTAAAATCTTTATTTTTTATTTATCACGATAGTATTTAATTTAATATTTTTATTAAGAGATCTATATTATCTGACAATTAAATTTTTTATTTTTTATTTTTAGAAATAAAATCATTATATTTTTCATTGCTTTTATGGATATCAACTTCTAAATAGATGATAGTTATAAAATCCATAATCTTCTTCTCCTTCTTCATTTGAGCTTTTTTATTTTTTTATATCGTTTTCTCAAATTTTCGGTATGATTGGGACTTACCAGCAAAGCCTACTTCAGTTTCTGGTTGGGATCACTTTTATTTGGTGCCTGTCCTTTGAATAATGCATGACAAGAAAAGTAGAAACAAACAACCGCAAGTTATTTGATTCTCTTTTATTACCAAACAATTAGATCTATCTTAAGCTTTCAGGAACCTACAAATTGATGCGTATGGCGTATTGTACGGACAAACATGAAATATCTGAGCCCCAGATTAACACTTACCTAAGTTTCTACCCACTTGCTACGTAATTTCTTGCTTTACGCATCTATGTCACAGTATATTATATTTACGTAACGACTAAATTATAACTGTTATATTAATGAAAATTTAACTATTGTATTATTTTATTAAAAATTAAATGTAAAGAACAATTAATTCTCCTGTTTACAGTCAAATTAGGCGGCAACTTCCCAGGGAAAATGTGTCGTTCTGATACAAGACTTTCCATTGGATTTACATCGTCCCACCATCTTCAACATGTTCTCGCTTTACGATTTTCATTGGTTGGGTTTCTACTTCTGCTTTGTACCATTCGTAGGTGTAGGTGTAGGTGTTGGGTTGCAATACACATGGTTGGTCCACCTTCCAACTTATCGACTACGTTAAACAAGAAAAACCTTCATGGAAGTTGGCTCAGGTGCAACATTTTCGGCACTAGGAATACTAGGGTTGACTTGAAATTAATAAATTTAATTTAATTAATCTAATTTAAAATTTTAATTTTAAATCTAACCAGGCTTCGAATAAGGTCTAAGCTGGAATCTCAGGTTCGAACCTTATCTAGCCTATTTTTCTGTTTTAAAATTTATTAATTAGTATTTATATCAAATTTATTGCTTAGAATAAAGCTTTATTTTGCAATAAAATAATTTAAATATTTTATTTTAGTTAAATAATGTAATTCTACAAATGAAACTTATATAGTTTTTTTTTCCCAATTATTATTATATCCGTACAAATTTGGTTTGAGGGTTGAAATTTAATAATTGATAAATGATTAAATAAATTATTTATATTTTGTATGAATGATAATTTAGAATATGAGCTTATAGAATAAACTCAACTGGCAACTTTTATAATAAGTTAAGTATGATTTCAAAATAATATTAATTTTATAAATTAGGTTCGATATGCGTAAAGAGTTTTTAAATAATTATACCATACTTTAATTAATCCCACTCAAATCCAACTCTTGCACCTGATTGGATCGAAGTTAATATTCCTTAGTCACATGGCACAATAATTAAGGAGGGGTAAACCAACCTTAATTGCGTCCATCCGATTCCTTTGTTCCAGAATGTCAATGTGTGGATAATTTTGAAGAGTACAACTTTGACTCCTGGATCCCAGATGCATGTTATAATGTGGAGTCGGTTTCAGAGAAGCAAGGATTACATTAATTATAAGTTAATGTTGTTGTGTGAGATTGTTTTTAGAATCGTAATTACCGACAAATCAAGCATTTTCTAATTACCGACACAAAGCAAAATCCAAGCCCATTATATGTATCTGATTAAAACATCTGGTCTGGTTCCACTGATCTCATGACTGGTATGATTGGTGTCATCAGTACTCTCTCTCTCTCTCCATGCTGAAAACAGTCAGAAACCGAGAGACGTGATGCAACTTGCAACAACTCTTCTAGTCCAAACTTAACAAGGAAGGTGTTCACCGGGGATCAACGCCGTGAAATTACACAGAAAGTGGTAGATAGCATCATTATCATCATCAAGAAACAGCCACATCAAATCTCGACCGTCGGATCTTCTCCCAAGACGGACCCAACCATCACATCGTATGCACCGTCAGTCAGTCCGGAATCTTGTACAGTAACGAACAATTGGACAAAATGTATGAAGGATATTCCGAAATTTATCAAAAAGTATAATAGAAAAAAACATTAAAATATAAGTTGAAGCTTTAGTCCGTTAAATTTTTCAAGGAAAGGATTAGAATAAGAAACAGAACCGTTTGTTTTAACCGGTCGGACCGAGGTGTGGGTGGGGACCAGCAGTCCGAGTGCTTGACGAGCAACGAATTCACTTTTAAGAGGTGCATGAAAGCAAAATTCCTTTCCCTCGTCCATCAAATTTCTTATAAAAATTTAATTAAAAATATACCCCTTTTCCTTGTCTTCTAAAATTCATATTCACTCTCTCTTCCAAACAACCCCTAAACTCTCGATCTAATTGTTCGAAAATCAAAGGAGCTTAAAAAAATCCACTCCGATTCCTACTGTTTCACTTCTCTCCTCGGCGATTATTTGGCATTTTCTTGTTTCTGAGCCACATTCCGTTGTCTATTTCTTCTCCAATCTCCACCGTCAGAGAGTTTTGATGGCTGGAATTTTGCGCGCACAATCGCTGCAGTAGTCCTCGCCGGCCTCGGTGCCGCCTCGCCCATGTGTGGCGGTGAGAATAGGAATCAAGGGATTGTGAATTTTGCTGGATGTCGTTTTAGATACGGCCTTATAAATGCATGTGACCGGGGTCCTTGTGGTGTGCGTGGCTTTTCCGTTAGTCTTTTTGGTGCTCCGTCGTAAATGGCGATTTTCCGTCGCTAGGCAGGAGGAGATCAGGCGGTTGTTGGTTTTGGCGTCGGAGGAGACTGCTAGGGCGGAGTTGGAGGCCACGGTTTCTTACACCCCCGCCGCCATCGCCACCACTCTGCCGGTTGCTATGAACAGTTATCATTGCGCTGTTTGTTATTGCCCTACCACTACTCGTTGTGCGCAGTGTAAAGCGGTTAGATATTGGTATGCTATGTTCAATTCATTTCTTCCTTTTTAATCGTTTAGATTTGTTTGCTTCTATTTTACTTGAATGTGGGTGGTGAATTTGGAATTTGTATTGGAAGTTAACTGTTGATAGTTTGTAGAATTATAGGAAAAACTGTTAGGATTTTGAACAGTGGCTTTGGGAGAATTATTCGTTACTTCGCATTATTTGGGGTAAACAGTGAATGGAAAGTAAAGTGTGCAATCTGGGAATCAACTTCATTGATCAGAATTCAGAAGAACTTCAACACTGGTTATCTTTTTATAGTTAAAGATTTTCTATCTGGTTGGTGTTATTGAATATGGATAAACAAAAATGTTGGATTTGAAGTTTACGAATTTTAGTTGAAAAGAATTTTAAAAAAAATGGTGGATGTGAATTTTACAAGGAAAATTAAAGGGTTTCCCCTTGTTCACTAATTTTTTCGGGGTGTCAGCAGTGTAAATTTTTTATTTGAGGTGTTGGTACTAAATAATCGTGGTGTTGTTGATTATCATGATCTGGTTGCGCAGGAAATAAATAGTTGTAATTTGTCATCTTAGAAAGAAAAGAAAATTTCTAAATTAAGGCTCTTTAGGATTTCAATTCTCTCTAAATGTTCACACCTATGATTAGTGAGACCAATGATTTCTGAGTGACTGGATTAGTTTTTGCTACTTTTGTTTATTTGAGCATGCTTCTGGCCTTTTCCATTTTGATGTTTTGGTATCAATGTTTATTTGCCACAGCTCCGGCAAGTGTCAAATAATCCACTGGAGACAAGGTCATAAGGAAGAATGCCGTCCTCGTGCTATCTCATTCAGTACTAGCAACAATGTGAGCAATTCTGGGAACAGGATTTCAAAATCGGAGCAATGTATTATTGATGACAGTATATATGAGAATACAAACATCAGACCACCCCATTCAGAATCACCATTTCCAGATTTCAGTGTGAAGAATGATAACGACGACGTTAAAGCTCCTTCAGTTGCTGATACAGATGGAGCATGTTCTGCATCTGAATCCTCAGGCACCTTTTTTTCTGGATTCTCTTCTTCCTCTCCTGGTGGTGAATCGTCTGATGATATTTCAGTTGGTGAGAGTGTCAGTTCGAGTGAACCTCACGATTCAGGAAAGACATCAGCTGATGTTTCTCCTGACATTCAAGACAACGTGGATCAAACCAAGCCATCATCTCCAAAATTTACCAGCTTGGTTGACTCTTTGGATAGTACCAGCAAATTGAGTAAGCTATATAATTGTAGATCTGATGATGATTATGAGGATAGTATGTCTGCAACTTCAGCTCCTTTGAGTCAGAGTACCATTCCTGTAGTCAAAGGTTCTATAAAACCACAGAATTTTTCGGACTTCTGGGGGAGAGCCCTTGACTCTGTTTTATCTAGCAGCAATGCACAAGATGATTCTTCCCTGCTCGGCGGCAATCGAGCAACGAAATTATCTCATTATGAATCATCTCTCCAGTTTAAGTTCAATTTATCTGGAAGTGTTGATCATATCTCGACAGTAGATAGCTCCATGGCAAAGGGTACATCCAATGATTCACCTGAGACTGCTGTCGGTAAACCAGTTAATAGGTTATCTTCTTCAGTGAAAAGTGGTGTTGATGAGACAAAGGTCAGGAGTTCTCTTTCTGTTAGTTCTGAGGGCTCTGATTGTAGCAATAATAAAACTAGCAATGGTTCGGATGTGCCAAAGTCCAGTGAGCTTAAATCTGGGTCATCATACTCTTCACAGTTGTGGTCATCTTCTAGATCTGAAGAAAATATATTCAGTAGATATGCACCAAAGGTTAAAAGATTTTCATCCACAAACCTTGACAATTCAAATCATATTGCTAGTGATATTGTGGGTACTGTTGAATTTTCCAAGTCCAAATTACCATCTGATGCTTCTCAGCACAATTTGACTGCTGGTGCAAGTGCGCGTTCAGTTAGCAAAGTTATTAATGCGGATGTTTGTCCTTCTAATGTATCCCATAACACAAGTTTCTCAGCAAGTTCTATTTATGGTCTGAAATCATCAGTGCAGAAAGTAGTTGACCAATTCAGAGGACCTAAATGTGGAAGATACAGCGATAAGGTTTTATTATTATTTTTTTCCCTTCCATAAATATGTCTAGACTCGACTTAATTCATTTTTGGGCTTGCTTGTGTTTTCTTCAGGAACTATTTCCGTACAATCTATTTGTAAAGTTGTATACCTCAAACAAAGTACTTCAACCATTTGGCCTTATCAATTGTGGAAACAGGTATTAGTAATGCTTCTCATAGGAGTTCAATTAAGCCACAGATCCTAATATAGAGCCATTTCCTTTATTAATACTAGGCTTTGTGCAGTTTATTTTCAGCTTAATCAATTTTTTGGTTGTTAGCTTCAATTATTTGAAATTGTCATCAGGGTTCTAATCCATAATTAGGGTAACTTGCTTTTAATTTTTGGAGTTGCTTGTTTGCAAAATCTTTACTGGTAGGACAAACTGGACCTTGTATTATAACCATTGAACAATATTGCATCAGCATGCTAAAACAACCATATACTTAGAACAACCATAATATTTCTCAGAATGGGCATTATTGTTCTATGGATTGCTTTGATCCTTCATGCACATTATTGACATGCCAATCAAGGATTTTATTTATAACGTTTCCTTTTTTATAAAATATCCTGCAGCTGCTATGCCAATGCTGTCCTGCAATGCCTAGCATTCACCCCACCTTTGACTGCCTTTTTTGTCCAAGGACTCCATTCTAAAGCATGTATGTTTAAACCTGTGAAATTCAAAAATCACTTTCCAAATAGTATGACAAACGTTTACACAGTATAATTTCTTTTTCTGCTGTATTCAGGTGCACAAAAAAAATGGTGCTTCACTTGTGAGTTTGAAAATTTGATTTTTAAGGCTAAGGAGGGGAAATCTCCACTTTCTCCTGTTGGGATACTATCCCAACTGCCTAGTATGGGAAGCTTACTTGGCAATGGGAGAGAGGAAGATGCTCATGAATTTCTAAGGTGTGATTGGTTTTTTATTCTTTCCAATATCAGAAAATTTTTTCCTTCCATTTTATATTTTCACTTATCTAGCAAAATAATATGTCAAATGGATTGATAGGTATGCTATTGATGCAATGCAATCAGTTTGCCATAAGGATGCTGGGGTGAATACCTTGGAATCTGCTGAAGAAGAAACTACTCTCGTTGGCCTTACTTTTGGAGGATATCTTCACTCAAAGGTAAATACTACCGGAAGGATGCCATTGAGAAGTTGCCATGAATAACTTGTCTACTTAGTTTTTGCTTTCATTACTTGCATTTTAACATATATAGCTGGCCAATGATGAAATTTCCAATGTTCACAGATTAAATGCTTGAATTGCCACTATAAATCTGAGCGACAAGAAAGAATGATGGATCTTGCTGTTGAAATAGGAGGAGAAATAGACAAGCTTGAAGACGCACTCAGACGATTCACAAGCACTGAGATTTTGGATGGTGACAACAAATATGAATGTTGCAGGTTGGTCCTATTACTTTCCTGGGGAAAGCTTTTGAAAGTGTTTTTTTTTTCAATATCAATACCACGTTGCCTAGAGAATCTGCATTAATCTCTTTGCCATCATCAAAGAATGTTGGTGTTGGGAGGCTAAATATGATACCTGAGAAAGAGAAGGGAAAGTAGGATGGGGGGAGGTTGTTGGGTTTGCTCTAGGTCTGAAGAAGAACTAAGATTCTGTATACATATTTGTATCCTTGTCATCTTGTCTTTAGCCATCTGATAAAACTTTGTATTTTAATAGCCATTGTGCTTAATTTTTTATTTTATTCAGATGCAAATCCTATCAGAAGGCCAGGAAAAAGTTGGCAATTATGGAAGCTCCCAACATCCTTACAATTGCACTGAAGCGATTTCAGGTAGTTCTAGTAATTAACAATGACGTCTTCCATTGTGTTATTGAAAGATGCTCATCTTCAATTCACACTTGATTTTACAGTCAGGTAAATTTGGAAAGCTAAATAAGCCAATCCGTTTCCCTGAGGTCCTTGACCTAGCACCGTATATGAGTGGGACAAGTGATAAAACCCCAATTTACAGGCTTTATGGAGTGATTGTACACTTGGATGTGATGAATGCTGCGTTTTCTGGGCATTATGTTTGCTATGTCAAAAATATCCAGAACAAGTGGTTCAAAATCGATGACAGCACGGTGCGTTCCTTATTTAGACAATCATAATTAGAGCAAAATTGCAGTAGTCATTTATGTGTTTTTTAAAATATGACTCACTGAAGATTGGCTAGCCATGTAAAAACACCCAAATGGTAGATATTCTCTTGCTAGATATCTCCATGTACCATTCCTATTAAAACTTCAATCATGCTGTAGAAAAGCTTTAAATCATTCTGTTGCAAGAATCTCTTGAATGAGTTACTGTGCTCTCTTGAAGGAGCTTTGCCAATTTTTTGAATATCAGAAAATTCTCTAAGGAATCACAGACTCTTGGTCATAAATTTAGGCTGCATACAGTAGTTTGTCAGCTGCGCAGAAACTCAAGAGAGTCGGTTCATACAAGTTCTAGTTCTGATAGGCTCTCTGGAACAGTTCAATCTTTTGTAATCTTTAGACTTTTTCCCCTTCCTCCTATATGTTGCTGATATTTTTTAAAATGCCTTCACCATCCATTTTTTACCCCGCTATTTGTCCGTGCATATGTAATTGAACTAAGCTGAAATATTTTTCCATGCTTCTAATATTGTGGTTGCCATGCTTGCTAGGTAACCGCTGTTGAACTTGAGAGCGTCCTAACAAAAGGCGCATACATGCTTCTTTATGCAAGGTGACAGATCTTACAAGCTCTGCTGACGAGAAGATTACATCTTTAATCATTGTTTCTTATGCCGATGGACTAATTTGTTTTCTTGCAGATGCTCACCTAGGGCACCAAGATTGATAAGGAGCAAAATAGTTGCTTCTGATGCAAAAGGTATAGGCAGTCTTTCAAGGATATCTGGGAAGAATACTATGTTTAATTCAAGATCCACATCCACACGATCGAATATAGTTCAAGTGCATCCTGATTCAATTGGTTCGGATAATATTGCCAATGTTGAATCTTTCTATTTGAAGTTCCACCGCCTACAAAGGATTTTAGAAGAAGATTCATCAAGCGATAATCTCTCATTTACCAGCAGCAACTCGGATGAAGGTTCTTGCAGTACGGATAGTACCCGGGGTTCCACAAGTACCGATGACCTTTCAGATTTCATTTTTGGTGGTTGTAACAGCTCCTGGAGGAATATGCCAGATTCTTCTGACACTTCGTCATCTTCCTCTTCTTCCCCCATGCATTATTCGAAATGCCAAAATACCAGCAGACATCAGACTTACCATGAAGATGCAGCGATGGAGGATAGGGATCTTTGTGGTGTACAACCTTTTGAGAGTAGCAGGAAGTTGAATTTGGAAGGAGGGATTGGCCCCTTTTTGCAGCTTGACACGGCTAAACATCGTCGGAACTTGTCGGGTGGTATTATTAGGGAAACTGTCTCGGGGAAGGGACTTGCTAACCCTTTCAATAATGTAAAACCTGGGTTACCCTATAGAAGATCAACCAGTGAAAGAAGAGATTAAGCATATATTTATGATCAGGGATTAGATTAGACGAGTAAATAAGAGTTTCAGGGGAGGGATTTTATGTAATACTACAAACACTGTTGGTATTGATTAAGATCACCCGCCCCACCATTTTGTCACACCCTCACTCCATATAATAAGTCCTCAAATAGTGTAAATAGCACGTGGGATCTTAGCCCCAAAAAAAATCGAAATATAATTTACATTTACTTCAATCTGCTAGTTATTTTGGTCTTACTGTTCTTGTATTTGTACGAAACGAAGGGGTCGCCTTCAGATTTCGATCACATTCTTCTCTTCTAGAATTCAAGTTACTTTAAAATTTATAAAGAAGTGGCGTTATAAAAGCATCTGTAAGGTAACTCCATTGACACGACACCGTTGCCTTGCATAGGCGATCTTAAGCAAAATATTTCGGACGGAACAAATTAATCCTAATATTTAAAATAATTCTACCCCAATAAAAAATCAAATAATTCTATTAAATATCATATTTTTTAATTGTACCCTAATAAAAAATTCAAATAATTTTATTAAATATCATTTTTATTTTTTACATCATTTATTTTAAAATATAAATATTTTATTTTATTATCAACCGCGGAACCACTTTATTTAATTTATTTATATGGTTCGTCTCCTACCTCCTCCTCCTCCTCCTCCTTCTCCGCAGTCGTAACATTTTCTGTTACTCCTTATCAATTATTTTCTGAAACTCTTTTTTGTGTTGTATTAAGGGTACCTTTTATATCATTGTGTTAAGAAATAAAAGGACATGTTATTGTCCTGATAGTGCTGGTTCATTTAAGATATGAGAAACTCTTGGAAAGCAGAACCCATTATGAGATTCAAACAGTAGGATGTTGTTATTTTCGGTGTTTTTAAGTGTTTGTTTAACAAGTTTCGCTATGCTAAGGAAGTTGATATTTATGCCCCCTCTTCTGCATGCAAGGATGGTGTGAAAATCTAAAAACACCTTCCAGTTACCAATTTGTAAGCATTTAGCCTGTTTATTAAATTAAGTTGTTCTACTGACTTTGAACTGGATGAGTTCAAATTAGGCCCTGAAAATCTTGAGACAAAGTTATAATATATCTACTTCACCACCTCTAGTTAATGAGGAATTTGCTTTTTGCATAGTTTCCAATATCTTGAAATTGTTAATGCCTTCATGGGAGAATCTGCTTATTCTTGACACCAGCAAGACGGACGTATGGCCTTCTGCTAAGATTGAAAAGT
Source organism: Erythroxylum reticulatum (assembly GCA_025504915.1). Taxonomy (NCBI): domain Eukaryota; kingdom Viridiplantae; phylum Streptophyta; class Magnoliopsida; order Malpighiales; family Erythroxylaceae; genus Erythroxylum; species Erythroxylum reticulatum. The sequence continues at coordinate 4,967,804 of JANSVA010000002.1, read as the reverse complement.
TGACATGATTTGGACCATGTCAATTGTGCTTCTCTGTTTAGGCTCCAGAACTGCATGCTGAAATTCATAAGCAGGGCTGAACAAGTGTTGGGGGCTGCACCTACATCTGGACTATCTACTTCATCAAGCCCAAAGGTAACATTATTTCTTCATCTTATTTGGTGTGCCTATGTTCGCTCCTCATTTTTGTTAGTGCTGAATTATCTTCTGCATTTGCTTTGGCTATGTTAACTTTTATCATTGAATCGATGGAGATAAGCTGTTGGCTGAATGGGATTTTGTAGAAATTTGTGGAGGTTGGGAACCTCTTTTATAAGAAAATAGGGATGGGACTTGCATAAAAGAGTTAAAAATCAAGAAGTGGTTTCTGTTGTAGGTGAAAATTAGTGCAAGTATTCACTATTCACACTATTGTGGCAGTTCATATGCTTGTCTCTTGTTCGGGAAAAGTTCCATATAGTCGTACACTCTGCATGTAAAATTGGAAAACAAAAAAGAAGAACGAAAAAACATAATCCAAGGGCCAACAAGTAAAAGAGGATATGAACTAGGCATCCAATTATTATACAGTAGTTTTAAGCTAAGCACACGTTGACGTAGCCATCCATATCAGTTCAGTTTTCATGCTACAGCTCTCCAAAGGGACGTTGGGGGGTCTTTACATTAAGGGTTTTGCATGGCAGCCAAAAAAAAGAGAAGTTGAAGGAGAGAGAGGAGTGTGTGTGGATGTCCAGAGCCTTTTAGGGAGGCCGCGGCTAAAGGAAGATAGAATATGACGCTTAAGTTAAGAAATGTTTAATTAGGAGAAAAAATGACTCTTTTGCCGACAATCTTATTACAAACTAGAGAAATCAAGTGGGCTATGATATTAAAGAAATTGTCAGATTGGACTTGCAGTTAACTTGAAACCCAAGCAAGCTAGCCCATAATAAGAACCTAGAGCACCACGACCCTTTCCTTTTCAAGCCTAAAAGGAGAGGCTGCTGATAAGCAAAAGTCCAAAAAAGCACCTAGTTAGTTTTGCTAAAGTTCGCCGACTTATATTTGGTCAGTCCCTGGACATCATACACCAACAAGACAAGTTGGCTAAACATTAATGCGTTGTACTGTAACTTTTATAAGTCAAAAGATGAGACAAGACAACCAAGTCCAGCCCCAATGCCCGAATAGGAAATAAGACAACGACAAGTGAGTACGTGGAGGTGACGGTGCAGGTGGAAGAGCCGTAGCGGTCGTGGTGACTGGTTCAACCACCGCATACCAAACTCAGAGGGCTAGTCCATTATCCACATAATTAAAAATTTTACTTGATTTTGTATATCAAACTTTTGTGGATACCTCCTGCACCACTGTAGAATCTTTGGGTAGAATTGGTTGATATTGTTTGGAGTCACGTGTTGGTTCCTTTGAACATGACGTAATATGACCCGTTTTTAATGATCAGTTCACTTGGCCGACCTCACCTATTTTTATTCTTGTTTCTTTTATAGCTCAGATTCAACAATCCATTGCTTGGCATGGCTCACCAGATACGGGATATCGCCCTCATCAGGCCTGTCAACCAGAATGATGCATCCTACAGCTCAGATGGGTCAAGTTAAACACGGACAGAGTGTGCAAACCATCCTTGGTATCTGCCACAGCAGGAGGCCTTGTAAGGGATAGTACCGGCAACTGGCTCGGAGGTTTCGTACAGAACCTCGGATGGTGCTCACCAATGTCTGCCGAACTCTGGGGTATATTTACAGGACTCACGATTGCGTGGAATCTTGGTCATCGTCGCATTGAATTGGAGGTAGATTCGATGGCGGCGATCAATCTCATTTCTTCCTCGACAAGACGAACTATGACATCCAATCTCATACTTTATGGCATCAATGAACTGCTTACTCGAAACTGGGCGGTAATACTTCGACATATATTTCGCGAGAGTAACAGATGTGCCGATTAGTTAGTCGATTATGCGGGACAATATGATTTAGGAACTTTTTTTCTTAATACTCTACCGTTAGGGTGTTGCAATCTTCTTTTAGAGAATCTCGAAAACCTATTTCCTACCGTTCATTTTGTAACTAGTCTCTTTGCTTATTATTAAAAAAAAAATCTATTGATAAGGCCTAGTAGAGACCAGAGAGGGAACACATAGAAGACCGAGACGCTGATTTAATTGAATTGACTTTGTTGTTATAATTTATTGCTTAGTCTGCAGTCTGCCCCTCCACTTAGGGATATATTATATCTGGACGCTATCATGAATCCAAGGACCATCCTTGATTGAGGGGGTGTGGGTGTGGGTGTGGGTACCGGGTCGTCTCGTACTTTCTTTCTCAGGCCGTGTCTGCCTTTAATTTGCCCACTTGCATGCACGTTCCGTCAGATATGTCATTTTCCCTCCCATCATCGCCAACTTTTATTTTGTTTTTAATGGTTTTATTTTGTTTTTCTTACACTTCCGCTAATTCTTTTTTGTTTTATTTAAAATATTTTCAATTTTAACCATATTTAGAAGCTTTAAACGAGTGGGAAGTTTTTTACTTATTGCTTAATTTTTGTTTCTATTCGTTTCTTGTTGTATTCAAAAAATGTCCAATTAACGACAAACCATCAAGAGTGGCTTAGTCAAAATCAATAGGGTGGAAAGATAAACATGTATGTCTGGTGTGAACGTTATGGTCGAGGAGTAATAGTTGAAATGACACCATATCTACTTAATGGAAAGGAATCCACGATTGTCTCCTTGCCGACAAGTCGGACGTCAACCCACTCCAAGGATCGAACGACAAGTGCACTGCATTTCCATGAAAGTTAACGAAAGTCATGGGACCTCAATCGTATAATCACGGGCATCATCAAACTCTTTTATTAGCACTGGACTGTTATTTATCCAATATATTTATTAAGAGAGTAGCAAATGCATCAATTAATTTGTCAATTATGCTTTACATTTTAACATTGAAGTCATTTATTTTAACACTATACTTAACGAGTGTCATTTTATCTTTACAGATGATGCGATGATAATCTATTTTCCTAAATTCGTTATGTAACCTATCTCGTTTACTTTTTTTTATATTAAAAATAAAGTAACCCAAATATTATAATGTAGCTTCGCAATTATAAGCTAATCTAGGAAGGAGACAGAGTTAAGAGAATGGGTAATAATTGAAATGCATGCATGCTCTGCTCTATGTAGCTTTTTCCAAAGCAAAGCAATGGGTAAAGAACTAATTAGGAAGCATGCAAAGAGCAGAGAGAAGGAGAGAAAGAAGAAAAGTCCCACAGAATCCCTCATGTTTCGGTGATGTCCAAGAAAGCAACAGCAGTCCAATCCAACAATTTTTTTTTTTTTTTCCGATCGGAGCATCTATGTTCGTATCTTTCTATTTGCGGCTTCATACCAAAAGTCGGTGGGGATCCTATTACTATTCCTACCACCTCATTCTCTTTTCTCATTTCAAAGAAGTCTATAATTATCGTGATGATAACGGGTTGAATTAGATTTAGGAGGGGAATGATAATAGATTGAATTTAGTTTAACTTTAATCCTAGGCAGATTGAACCTTGTTCTAGCTCTTAATTGAGTTAAAGTAATATTATTTTAATTTTAATTTTAATTTTAAAATAAATAATATATTATTTTTAAAATTCATAAATTAAATGAATTTTATTTAAATTTAAATTTAAATTAATTAAAATTTTGAGAATAGCCACAATTATGAAGCATTGCGGCATTGCCTCTTCCTAAATTACAGGGAAATAGATATCTATTCATTTAATAAATAATACCCACAGAAAATAAATAGATGAAAGATAATAGAATATGATAAGTACATAGTAATGGAAAACGTAATTTGAAATTATTGAATATTTTTAATTAGTGTCTAATTTTTTTAATTAAGTGATTATTTTTTATAATCTTACAATTTAAAACACACTTTATTAATTTGGCTAATAGAATTTCTTTTACCTATGACATATAAGTGATTACGTGAAAATTTAATTATCACCTAATCATCGATATAGACTAAAAGCCTTGACCCATGATATCTTTGGCGCATAGTGTTAAGTATTTTAGTACATATAAATGATTGACTGAAATTTAATTTTTTACACTTACACTTATGTGTCATAGATAAAAAAAAAGTTGTTAGTTAAATTAGTAAAATATTAATAGAAGTAACCTTTTTAAAATGATTTGTTAAATTTGCAAACCTATTTGGTTGCTAAAATGAATGCCCAAAAAAATGTATATATTATTTAGTTTATTACTTGACTTGGAATCATTAATTCTTATGCACTAATAATTGTAATTTTTGTTAATATAAAAAGACTATTTAACATTAATAGAAAGCCAAGCATTTTGTATTGATAATTATAACAGATCATGTTTATTAATTGGGTTAATTATAAAAAATTTCAACCTTCACTCAATTTGTAATTATAGTCTAAACTTCAGAACGTGACAATTAAATATTTAAACTTTTAATTTTATTCAATTTTTTGTTAACTTTGTTGACGTGACTTGTCACATGTTCCAAAATCTTAATTATTAATACAAGTCAATCAAAATTAACATAAGTAATAAAAAATGTTGAAGTGACGTCGTTTAATCATATAACTAAAATGATTTCATTTCAAAAGATGACATAATTTAATCTTTAAATTAGTTTACCCAACCCAAGATATAGGAAAACGGATGGTGATAACGTCAATTTTTTTCAAACAATGTCGTTTTAATTATATGATAAATGATATCATTTAATTAATCATTATTACTTGTGTTAATTTTAGTTTATATGTATTAATAGTTAGGTTTCTAAAACACATGATAAGCCATGTCGGTAAAGTTAACGAAGACATTAGTTATGTCAGTAAAGTTAACGATGACACCAACTTTAGGCTATACTTGAAAAATAATAAAAATTTAAGTATTTAATTGCTATTTTTTAAAGTTAAGGTTATAATTGTAAAATTGAACCAATTTTGATTTTTTTAAACCAACCCTTATTAATTTTGGTAGTAAATTTTCAAGTTATTACCACATTTAACACATGTTTCATTATTCCATTATTTGATAATTGCCTGAAGTTTTCTGTGTCGGTCTTGCATCAGTTGGTTGGGACATTTATTTTCAGTTGTGGTGGTTTGACCCTTGACTTTTTACCTGCTTGTATCGATGCCTTCGAGGCTTAAAGCATCAATTTCAATTGACTTAGGCTTGAAGGTTGGAGAATATCTTTTTATTTTTTTTATTCATCGATATACTAATATAAGTACGAAGTAGTTATATTTTTCAAGTTAATTAATACAGTCACACTCATTTACCTTTTTATATAATATGAATTGTCATATATATACACACGTTCAATTAAAAAGGTACAATAATTAATGAAATTTTTGTTAAAATAATTAATAGGTAAATAAATAAAAATTATATTTATATGTATAACACAATGTATCTATTGCATATGATTATTTCGCTTTGCGATAATTAAGGAAGGTCGTCAATATATATATATATTTGTATTTTATGTGTTTAAAACTAATGACTTTTTTATCATAAAAATAACTATATATGTACACACACAAACACACACACACATATATATATATACATATAAGTAACATTAATTTGTTGACTACCAGTATCTCGACTTTTAACTATCACAGTGTTATAAATATTAGGCATTTTATTCAGGTCAACACTGTTTCACACCTAAAAAGAAAAGAGCTATATATAAATATGAGTTCAACTTGTTGATGGAAGTTTTCTTTCGTTTCTGGACGATGAAGTAAGACTATGCTTTATGGTTGATTCGCGACCCATGGATGCCAAGAGCGTTCTTGGGATGGTCTTTTAGTTGCTACGAGCTGGAGACAATGTGACCGGTTCATGAAATTTTCTTTCTTTTGCTACATTTTATTAAAGGGTTGAAAGGAAATAGTGTATTAAGTTGTTTACAATGGCTAACTTAATCCTCTTCCCTAGAAATAATAGGCTGATATTTTCAAATAGTTCACATCAACGGAAAGTTTTGGCATCTCGATGTCAGTCATCGCCCCCCTGGGCTATAATATTTTCCAAGGGTTGGGTTGTTCATATGTATATATAGTAGAATATTCTATGAAATAATGAAAAATATTAATATAATTAGTTCATCTTAACTAGATTCAAATCATTTAATTTATAATCTCTTTAAATTTTGATTCAAATTATTTTGTTTAATTTATATATAGTCATTCTCTCATTAAAACGAGGTAAATTAATCAACAATAAGAACATTTAGTAAACAATTGCTTACACTTAGGGTTGGCAAATTAGTCATATTAACATATTCTAAATAATTGACTACGTATCATGCATGTTTTGTGGAATTCTTTAAAAGAAAGTATCACAAAATTTTTGTGAGGTGTCAAATTATATATATTTTTAAGAAAAATACATGAGAGGCCATGCCTTTTACCTTACAATCACAGCAAAGATGAACAGCTCATTCGGCCTGAGATGAGTTCCAAGTAATTGTTAGCTTTACGGTGAAACAATCCTAAACGTGTCTACCAAATCTCTAGAAAAAGACTTCAAGTAGTCCCATCACCAGTTTCTCAAAGTGTTGGAGGGGCTGTAGCCAAATGAATCACCACACAAGCGTAGCCATAATCAAACTCGGAAACGCGAGCAAGCTGTTACAGTTAACGTATTAGGTGGATGTCTTTGCTCGCTGGCTCGCTCATTTTAGGTTTGGTTAGTGTAGAATTGACGGTAAAGAAGGGTCAAGAAAAGGGGCGCCATCATGGGTATGGCGAGGAGTGAAATGAAATGTATTGGAAGCATGCAAGTCGAGTGGGGTAGGTAAAGTAAAAGGCCTTGGGCCAATTTCTTTATTACTATTATTCCAAGTCCTCCCAATTTGGAAAGGAATTTCGGGTAGTTCTGTCCTCAAACTTACATAGCCAACATAGCCACTCGACATCACTCCACTTCTGGTCCCCACCAAAATCAAATGTAAAACATCCCCTTCTTTTCCTCAATTATTCCTCTCTATTTTTGTATATTGAACCCAATAGGTTGAATTTGAAATCAATGTAATCAATTGAGAACTAAACTTAATTGCTTGGTTCAGATCCTTTGAAGGGTATGTTTCAATTTTTAACCAAATTGAAGGGGAAGAAGTCAAGGTTTTTCACGTAAGTTATGATTGGAAGCATTAGTTACATGGGTTCTAAGATAACAATGGAGGGAGGGGTCCAGCTGCTGCCTATCTTGTCAGATAGTACTTACTATAGAGCTCTTTCATTTCTACTTCCAGAGAGCAAATTGTCAATTATTTGAATTTAAGACAAATATTCCACAAGCAAAGCTACCCTTTGCGTCCATCCAATCGGTTCATTGCCTTGTATTTGTAAACACTTGCATATTATCTTCTTCCAAAGAAACAAAAAAAAAGCTCAGCTCATCTCCACTCCCTAATCTCTGAGTGCCAGCATCTGCTACTGCAGCAGTAGCAGCACCGCCTCGTCCGCTACTTCCTTATCTGCTACGCAATCTTTCTAACTATTATAAGCTAAAATTAGAAGCAAAGTTTGTCCTTTGTTCGGTGCTCAGGAACAGCTATAAGTATAAAACATTATTAGCTAGTAGCTAGGCATCAGAAAAATTAACAAAGGGACGAAGACCCTATCTGCAATTTGCTTTTGCTTTTATGCTTCTTTTTTGAAAGCCAGTAAATAGAGAAAGAGACAAAAACAAAGTACAGATGCTGCTCGGTCAGATGATGATAAGAAGAGAAAAAGTTAGGTGCTTGCAGAAGAAGAGATAAAAACTATAACTTGGGGTTTGCGAGAGAGTTTTGAAGGAGCTTGGGCAAAAGAATCTGACATGTATATATATGAACAGAGAGAGAAAAGGAAAGAACTGGCAAAGCACAAGCCTTCAGCACGATGTTGTCTACTGCCATACGCTTTCATCCAAATCAAGAAGGTAAGGTAAAAATCAATCAGAAGAAGAATCCAAAGGCGTAATCTTTTATCAGAAACCTCGCATCCACCACCCCTCATTAGCTATATTTCCATACCCATCAATCATCTGCTATCTGCAACATTTGCAGACATGTGGGTGCGTGTATCATCATCTGTTCAGAGTCTCAAACTTCAAAGCAAAGCAAAATCCACCATCTAAAACACCATCCCCAAGATGACAGATGGATAGAGAAGAGGTTTTAATGATATAAACAACGCACAGTCGCATCCTTCATTAATAACAGTACACCAGAATCACTGTACGCATCGTATTAAAGTCATCAAGATCATAACTTCGACGATCGAAAGGAAAAGATTTGAATAAGATTTCTTTCAAGAAGAATAATATAACAATGAGAAAATTTAAAAAAAAAAAGGGTCATCCATCAGTTTCCTCCGAGCTACTTATCAAATAGCACCAAACATTAAAGTCCAAACGGAAGAGTATGAAACAAAAATGACAATGCACAAAATCTGCACCTACAAAGCTAAAATGGAGCTGAATATTTAAAATCTCTAGAAACTTCACATTAACTTCGATGGTCTCTCCCATCAATCAGTAAGGCGGTGGAGGCCTAACAGTAGTAGGTGCCCAGATAACATCAGACGGCAGATGACAACTATACATTTCTCCTCCACTCGCCACGTGTCCACCGTCTCCTCCACCACCGCCGCCTTGTCCCGAGACAGCTGGAGACTGCCCCTCACCACCGCCAGCGGAGCCCGAAGTCCTTCCCTCATCCACGTCAATGGGTAAACGATGAAAGCTTGGACTGTTAAACGACGCCGCTATTATAAACACGGTTCCAGCAGCCACTATACTTCCAGCGACAATACCACCAACGATCTGTCCCTGTGGTCCGGCGAGAGAGATACTAAAAGTGTTCGGTGCAGGATACGACGTGGGTTGAGGCAAGAACGTTGCGCTTATGGACAATATATCGAACCTGCCGTGGAAGGTTACGACAGCTCCTGGAGTTGTAGAAGGCTGGCGTAAAGTGACGTTAGCAACAGTACCGGAGGCAGTAAGCACGCAGATTCCGATGTTTTTACTGTGACAGAAACGTGAAATCGCTTCGACGATGTCGCTTCCACCTGGAACTTCGAGAATGTAAGGACTCATGGTTGGTTCAGGCTCACGGGTTATTATGACGGGTGGCTTGGGCTTGTTTTTCGAACCGGGCGGTCTGCCCCTGGGCCGACGAGCCACTTCAATCGTTGCACCATCCGTGGCAACGCTACTGTTGGGTTGTTCGTTGGGTCTGTGATGTTTGTTGGGTGTGGCGATGGTCGGAGTAGTATTGGCCGTGGTGGCGGCAGCCGTGCTGCGGATGTCATCATCTTCCGAGTCGCGAGAAAGTTGGAAGTGTTGAGAAAAAGGAAGGTGTTGGTGTTGCTGTTGGTGTTGGTGGTGAGAGAGTTTGGAGAACATGTTAGGGGTTTCATGCTTTGGATGGTGATGATGTTGTGGCTCTACAAATTCACCTTTCATGGCTTTTTCGTTTCTTCTCTTTGGAATAGGATTACAATCTTAATTTGTTACGTTTTATGTTTTTTTTTTTAATGTTGTCTAGTTATGGCAAGTATGGGGCTGGGCTGGGGATATGTGGGAAAAGAGAGTACGTGTGAAGAGAATAGAATAGGGGGGAAGAAAAGAACAAGATAAGATTATGATATATGAAAAGACACAGGGAGACACTTGAAGGGAAGGGTTTAGAAGTCGCAGAAGAGGGAAGAACAGGGGCTTGTAGGTTTTGTATACTATAAAGAGATGGGGGGAGAGAGAGAGAGAGAGAGAGGGTGTGGTGGTGGGTGAGCTTGAAAACCAAGTAAAGATGGCGCCGCTGGTTGGGGAGGTAAAAGCAAGCATGCCCCACAATTCGGACAAGAGAAAGAGAGAAGTATGATAATAAAGACGACTTGAAAGGAGCGGGAGGTGTGACTTTGCTAGAGATAGGGGAGAAAGAGAGCAAGAGGATATAAGGCTGAGTCTGAGACTCTGAGCCGACCGAGTGGGATTGAAAAGGACAAGTTAATGTTTACATCTTTTGGCCAATGGGAGCATCTGCTGATCCCTTCCCTTCCCTCTGCCCCTCTCTCTTTCTGGTTAGGGCCTTCTTCCCAAGACAAATTCAAACTCTCATGTTAGCTCACTTAGTTTGACGTGAAGGAGGTTTCAAGGATGGTTTAATTTAACACATCACGCTGAGATCATATTATGAAAAACAAGAGAATTTTCAAAGCTTCACAATCATTTTTGGTTAAGTACGTTTTGATCTAATCGATCTTTCCCCCACATGCTTAAGTACGTTTTGATCTAATCGATCTTTCCCCCACATACACATTTAGTAATATGTTTTAGGTTCTTCTCCTCTAGATCATGTAGCTTAAGTTAATAGTTAGATTGCATTGCTTTGTTTTTAATTTTTAGTTTTTATTTGTTATGGACAAATTATAGGAAAAAAAAAGGCGCGGATCCTTTTACAGTTCCTAAAAGAAAAGTAAATGTTTAAAAGGTCAACAGCACCTACTAACACGTGGAAAATGGAACCGATAAGGAGAAAAAGGAGGTCCGGTGAAAATTTTACTTGGGTTAATTCACAAGGAACCTGATCTCAGACATTTTCAGTCACTTCAACAAAACAGTGAAAACCTATCAATTCGACATGAAAGTTTTGTCTAGTTGTCCAAAGGATTCTTAACACCTTCAGCCTCAAGGAACAAGTTCTAGAGTTTGAGTACTGTTGCGAGTTGCTTTCTCCATAACAAGCACATAGTAGCCATTTTATATAGCCTAATGTCGAGGCTTTGTTTGTTGAATTGTGAGTTGTGACTCTATTTCTTTTCTACAAGAAAGACTTTAGTGTAGAAAAAATGCACATTACACATATGATTCCATGTTAAGATGATAACATCGTGGGTTACAATGTGGAGGTCTTAACAATTTAACTCATGTTCCACTTAGTCCAATTAGTAGTTATTTGAGTAAAGTTTAATTAAATTAAATTTAAGTTGAAATGAAAACAAATATTCAAAATTTTATAATTGTAAATATTTTTATTTCAGATTTTGTTTTTTATTGGTTGTTTTCTCTATACAAACTCTTATTATAAAATATAATTATTAGAGATTCATAGATATTTATTATTGTTTTTATTTGATGTTTTGATATAATTATTATTTATTATATGTCGAACTTGTAATATTTTAAATACTTTGTATTGTTCTTAATTTTATATAATGATTAAATGAGTTTTTTATATTAATCTTAGCTATTATTTATACATGAAAAATAATATTAATATAAATAAATAAATTGTTATTATTTTAAATTTCTATTCTTATAATTTTGGGAGACAGGGATTATGTAAAATTATAAATTATACATTGTAATATATTGAGATACTATTTTACAAAATTTTTAAATTAAGAAACTATTTTATAAAATTTAAAATTATTCAAAACGGTATCCAGTATTAACTTATACCAATACAGTATCATATCATAACCAAATATGGTACCAGTTCCTATACGATAGTCATAACATTTATT
>JANSVA010000002.1:4917195-4930301 GCA_025504915.1 Erythroxylum reticulatum | reverse complement strand
TATACACATATATATATGTATACATATATATGTATGTATGTATGTATTCGTTTATATTAAATACAAGATAAGTTTTTCATGAAAATCTTAATATAGTATTAGAGTCCTAAGGTTTTCTAGAAGTATTCTTTGTTATTCTTATTATAGCCTTCATTGCTACCTTAGTCAACCTTCATTGTTGCTCATTCTTGTCAGATTTCTCAATCCCTAAAACTATTATTTTACCCAATCTTTCCCTTCTTTCACCATGGCAAATTCTGGAACTTCTTAAACCACTATTTCTAGCCCAGATGAATCTGTCTCTGTCTAGAAAATTGGGGAAATACATAATGTTTGTGCCTTCAACAAACTCAATGGCAAGAATTACCTCAAGTGGTTAGTTCTTGTTCACACCTATCTCAAAGGGAAAAGGCAGTTTGATCACCTGCTAATATCAGGACTTGTAATAGGGAATTTAGCAACAAAAACATGGGAAGAAGAGGACTCCATGATCATGTCATGGTTATGGGACTTTATGGAACCTTCAATCAGTGATACGTGCATGCTTTTAACCACGACAAAGGAGATTTAGGACTGTGTTCAACTTATGTATTCAAAGGCACGCAATGCTGCCCAAATCTATGAAATTAAAATCAAAGCTCATGCCACCAAGCAAGGAGACAAATCAGTCATAGAATATGCTAATACTCTGCAAACTCTGTGGCAAGAACTTAACCATTATCAAGTCATTGAGATGAAAAGTGCTAAAGATTTTTTTTATTTCATAGAAAAAGAGGGTATTTATGATTTCTTGGCAGGATTAAACCCTGAGTTTGATCAAGTCAGGGTTCAAATTCTTGGAATGAAGTCCATACCTACACTAGAAGAGGTTATTTCCCTGATTAGAGTAGAGGAGAGCAGAAGAAACGTGATGTTTGAGCCCTAGAAGATGGATGGGTCAGCAATGGTGATAAAGGTAGATAAACAAGACAAAGAAAGGAGTGATCAAGCCCAGCCTAAGCAATCTATAAAGGGAAACTTGTGGAAGGAAAATAAGGATAATCTATGGTGCACTTACTGCAAAAAATTGAGACACAGAAAGGAGACCTGCTGGAAATTGAATAAGAAGCCATCAAGTCATGAATGGGGAAATCAAGGAGGTCAATTATGACCACGGGCACATTCGGCTGAACAAAAGGAAGATGAAGAAAATTCAGCAACAAGGATTCCAACAACAGGGAGTCTTAGCAATGAAGAGATTGAGAAATTAGGAGATTTGTTGAGTTCCTTTGGACAACCGAAAGTTACATGTTCCTTTGCTCTCTCAGGTAAACCTACATTCTCTTTTTATACGGACACCTTAGAAATTAAGTGTTATAACATCCCTCAGATTACAAACTCCGAGGCCACATACCATATGCCCTATATCACAGTTTTTTCACACATACAACCCTAGTCCAAGTAATAGGAAAATCATAGATGTCAATGGAGAATTAGCCACTGTTGCCGGTTATGGAGACATAAAATTGAGCCTTACATTCACTCTAAAAAAATGCCCTACATGTACCAAAATTGTCAACCAACCTAATCTCTATCCAAAGGCTTACTAATGACTATTGTGTTGCCATTTTTTCTCCTTCTTATTGTGTTTTTCAGGACCAGGACAAGGGGAAGAAGATTGGACTTGCTAAGGAATGGAATGGTCTCTATCACCTTGGTTCTTCCTTAGTTCTTCAAATAAAGATTCCATTTGGTTGCACCATCTTCGTCTAGGTCATCCATCATTTAGAGTTCTAAAAACTATGTTTCCCCATTTGTTTCAAGGATTAAATATCTCTGAATGTCATAAAACTTGTGAATTGGAAAAACATACTCGTATATCTTTTCCTATTATTAATAAAAGAGCTTCTCATCCTTTTCATGTAATTCATGATGAAATATAGGGTCCATCCATTATACCCAATATTTCTGGAGATTGTTTGTCTCTTTAATTGATGATTGTACTTAGGTTCCATGGCTATTTCTCCTTAAACAAAAATCTAATGTAGGGATTGTTATTCCAACTTTTCATTCAATGATTCAAAATCAATTTGGGATAAAGATAAATGTTTTTAGAACAGACAATGCTAGAGAATATTTCAACCAAATCTTATCTCCTTACTTCCAATCATATGATATTATTCATGATTCATCCTATGTTAATATACCTTAACAAAATAGAGTGACTAAAAGAAAAAAAATGGACACCTACTGGGCCTTACTTTTTTAAGAAAATGTCCCTAAATCTTATTGAGGTGAAGCAGTTCTTAATTTCACCTATAAGATCAATAGACTACCCTCACGTGTTCTAGACAATAAGAGTCATGTCGAGCTCCTAAACTCTTTTTACCCTCAATTTAGAACTTCCAATGGACTTACTCCTAAGGTATTTGGGTGTACCGCTTTTGTTTATTTCCATAGCCAAAATTAGGGGAAGCTTGATCCTAGAGCCATTAAGTGTGTGTTTCTATGATACTCATTAACCCAAAAGGGATACAAGTGTTACAATTTGTCTACAAGAAGGACCTATATCTCAATTGATGTCACTTTCTCATAGTGCAAATTCTTCTTCTCAAAGTCCTATCTTCAGGGGGAGAATAGCATAACGGAAGATAGTCCTTGCAGTTCCTTCGAACCAATAAATGCCCTAGACCTCACTCTTACTCTAACTCCTGTCCAGTCAACCCAACCAAATTATATTAGCATCACAGAACCCGAGCCAAGTCCAGACACGAAACCTCCTAAGTTAACTCCCATCCTAGCCAAAACCCCCCACACGTTTCCAAGTTTTCCTCAAGTATACTCAAGGAGAAAAGACATTCCAACACCAGAGCAAACTCAAAACGTTCCACCGAAGCAAACTCCAAACATTCCAGCACTAAAGCAAGTTCAAGAATCAAATCGTAGTCTTAGAAATGAGATCACCGTGAGTCCTCAATCATACTCAAATATCCAAACAGGTAAACATTCCACTAATCCAAGTGATGATTTAAGACATTCTTATTGCTGTTAGAAAAGGAACTAGAGAATGCACCAATCGACCGCTCTATCCACTTTCCCATTATATCTCCTTCAAACACCTCTCACTTACCTAGAAAAAGTTTATTATGAGTTTAAATACAATTGCTATTCCTAACACTATTTCTAAGGCCTTAGAAAAAAAGGAATGGGGAGATGCTATGAGAGGAGAAATGAATACTTTAAAGAAGAATCATACTTAGGAGGTTGTTGACAAACCAAGAGGGAAGAACATTGTTGACTGTAAGTGGATCTACACACTAAAATATAAGGTCGATGGCTCCTTAGAGAGATACAAATCTAGGTTGGTAGCTAAAGGATACACTCAGACCTATGGAGTGGATTATCAGGAGACATTTGCCCCAGTTGCGAAGATGAACACAGTAAGGATCTTGCTATCCTTGGCAGCTCATTTTGTCTAACAACTTCTTTAGTATGACGTTAAGAATGTTTTTCTTCATGGAGATCTCAATGAAGAAATATACATGAATGTTCCACCAGGATTTATAGAAGATACAAGTAAAAAGGTGTGTAAATTGAAAAGGGCTCTCTATGAACTAAAACAATCTACAAGAACTTAGTTTGGTAGGTTTGCGAAAGTGATAAAATAATCAGGATATAAGCAGAGTCAAGGGGATTGTACTCTTTTCATGAAACACTTAAAAACATGAGGGGTGACTATTATTTTGGTCTACATGGATGACATTATAAAGACGATAAATGATGAAAAAGAGAAGCTAGAATTGAAGCAGAAATTGTTAAAGGAATTTGAGATAAAAGAATTAGGAAAACTAAAGTATTTCCTCGGTATTAAAGTGGCGTATTCAAAGCAAGGGACATTCATCTCTCAACAAAATATGTTACAAATTTATTAATGGAAACTAGAAAAATTGGTGATAAATTGATCTCTACTCTAATGGATTCAAATTATAAACTTGGAGAAGCAAGGGAAGAATTGGTAGTGGACAAGAACATGCATTAGCGACTAGCGGGTAAGCTAATATATTTAGCATATACTCGGCCAAATATAGCACACTCAATGAGTGTAATCAGTCAATTTATACACTACCTATGGGAATCTCATCGTCAAGCTATCTACCGAGTCCTACATTACTTGAAAGGCAGTCCAAGCAAGGAAATATTGTTTAAAAAGGGTCAAGGAAATATTGTTTAAAAAGGGTCGTACATTATCCTTAGAAATCTACATAGATGCAGACCATACAGGATCTTCAGTTGATAGAAGATCAATAACAAGTTGTTGCATGTTTCTTGGAGGCAATCTAGTTACATGGAGGAGTAAAAAACAAAACATAGTGGCTCGATCATGAGCATATCTGAATTCAGGGCTATTGCATAGGGACTATGTGAACTATTATGGCTGAAGATCATTCTTGATTATTTAAAAATCAAATGGGAAGGTCCTATGAAGCTCTATTATGACAACAAGTCTGCAATTAGCATAGCAAATAATCCTATACAACATGACGGGACAAAGCATATTGAGATTGACAGACATTTCATCAAAGAAAAGTTGGAAGAAGGACTAGTGTGTATGCCTTATGTTCCTTTGGATCATCAACTAGCAAATGTTTTAACCAAAGGGCTAGATGCTTCAAGATTTTATGATCTTATATGCAAGCTGGGAATGGAAGACATCTATTCCTCAGCTTAAGGGGGAGTGTTGAAGAATAGAGATTTAGATAAAATCAATCTTATAGGATAAGATTATTAGAAAAAGAAATCCTTATAGTTAAGGGATTTCTGCTATAGACTTCTAGATATAGTTTAGTTTATATTGATACCTATTTTCCTATTGGTTAAGTTGTATATATATATGTATCCATGTATATTAAATACAAGATATGTTTTTCTAGGAAATCTAAACACCATTAAAACTTATGTTTGTGGGAGCAAGTTGGGAAAAGGGGAATTTGCCATATAGGCAAGTTGATATAAGTTTGTTATAATTGGTTATGGAGAGAGAATATGTAGGGGGAATATAGCTAAACAAGGAGAAGAGAGTGGCACGATTTTTGGAAATTCTAAAGTAATATGCAAGCTTGGATTTCACCAGAAGGGGGAGCTTGCTCCAGTTGTCTCTCTTTCATATATCAATAATATAATCTTTAAAGCATCAACTATCAACTAGTGCTTTCATTGAGAGAGTGTAGAGGGGTAACGATTGTATGCAAACTCCAATGGAATCTAGAGTCTTTGTGATAGAAATATCTCTTGGGAGACAAGAATCATCACTTTCATCTCAGGATGGTTAAGTCGCACGATGCTATTCTAAACGACTTACGGACACAGTTGAGTTCTTTGATGGCCAATGTCGACACATTAGCTAAGTCCTAAAATTTCCTTCAATCAGAGTTTAGGGAAGGATTCCAAGCCATAACTGGCAAGAACCCAGAGAAGCAGAGTATGGGAGAAGGAGTCAAAGGTTCACCAGTGTTGACTCACCTTGCCTCTTCCTCGTCAAGTGGTGAAAAATTGATTAATGGTGCTCAAGGGACTCAAAGGACAGAGCCTCGTCGACAGGAGAATCGCTTGGTGTCTATGACAACAAAGCATATGTGGGAAGAGTATAGGAATGCAGCACAATGTGTCAATCTCCCTTCGTTCTATGGGGAGACATATGCAAAATCCTATTTTTTGATCCATGGGATCCTTTCCAAGCTTCGTTTACCAATGGCTCAAATATTTATGGAGGGTACTATGTTATATTGGTTCATTTCCTTGCAAATCACCCATTTCCCAGAAGAATAGTTTATGAGCTATTTTTTGGGTGGTCTACAGGAAGAAGTTAAGAATCGAGTTAGGACTCATGACCTGCACCAGAAATTGATTGTTGACTGTGACGTAAAGGTAGAAAGGGAGATTGATCAGTAAAGGGGTAATCTACACCAGCAAACCAAGGCAAAAGTCGAGAATCCAACCTTTTGGACATGGTTCATAGTTAGACACGCTAGTTATCCCTTATTTTGGTCATTCGAATAGAAGATTTAATAATATGAGGAGTAAAGGAAGGGAAATGTCCAACAAATTCTGAGGCGTTGTGGCAAACGAAAATAGAAATAGTGGAACTAAGTGGAGGGGAACAAGGAATTTGTCGTATGAACAACTTATAGAGAGAAGGGCAAAAGGGTTGTGTTTTAAGTGTGGCCAAACCTTCGTTTCACTTCACTAGTGTCCAGACAAGGCGTATAAGTTGATTGTTTGGGAAGGAGACGCAGATGATAATATGGTAAAAAGTTAGGAAACAACGGAGGAAGAGGAGCATCAAGAGGATTGGGAGCTAGTATGTAACTTGGTTGAGTTTAGAGAACTGGGAAAAGATCAACCACATCTTCGAAATACATGGTTTTGATGGTAAACTTAATGAAATGTCTATCTTGATTTTGATAGATAGTGGAGCTAGTCATAATTTTATATTTAGTAGGTTGGTACAAGCCATGGGAATTTCCATTACTCCTACTCGAACCTTCAGATTAATATTAAGAGATGAGCATTGGTCTTTCTCAGACGGAGTTTGTATAGAGGTAAAACTGGAAATGAATGGAGTTGAGTTTAGTGTAGATGCATATGTTTTCGATATTGGGGGATCTAATTTAATACTAGGTGTTGCATGGTTGGAGATATTATGGGTGGTGAGAGTAGATTGGAAGAAGATGGGTATGTCCTTCAACCAAATGGGAATGAAAGTCACTTTGCAAGGAATTAATATGCAAGGCTCTTCTCCTCATGCTGTACAACAGATACTCAAGCGCGAGGAGGTGGAAGTGGAAGGGTTGTTATGGTCCATAAGAATAGGAGGATCCGTATCTGAAGAAAAGGGAACCTTGAATTTAGTGCAATAATAGGAATTATGGGCTGTTTTGTTCAAATTTGAGTCAGTCTTTCAGGAGATAAAAGAGCCGCCTCCCAAGAGGACTAATGACCACGTGATCAACCTAAAGGAAGGGGCAGAACCTGTGAACATTCGTCCCTATAGGCACGCACATCATCACAAGGATGAGATTGAAAGACAGATCAAAGAGTTGCTGGAAATGGGAGTAATCAGGCCCAACATCAGTCTTTTCTCAAGCCCTGTGATTCTTGTTAAAAAGAAGAATGAGTCGTGGCAGATGTGTGTTGATTACAGAGCTTTGAATAATGTTACAGTGCCCAACAAGTTTCCAATTCCAGTAATAGATGAGCTGATGGAGGAGTTACATGGGGCCAAGTACTTTTCGAGGGTAGATTTGAATTCGGGTTTTCACCAGATCAGAGTTAGAGAGGATGATATCCATAAAATTGGATTTCGGACTCATAAAGGGCATTATAAGTATCTAGTTATGCCCATTGGACTCACGAATGCACCCGCTACCTTTCAATCCACTATGAACTCTATTTTCAAACCTTTGTTACAAAAGTTCGTTTTAGTTTTCTTTGACGACATTTTGATTTACAGTTTAGATTGGAATCAACATATGCGGCATTTGGTTTGGGTGTCACAACTCCTACTGGACAATCAGTTGTATGGTAACTGAAGGAAATGTATTTTCGGACAGTAATCTGTGGAGTATTTAGGCCATCTCCTATCATGCGAAGGGGTAGCTATGGATCCATTAAAGATCAAGGGTATTTTGGAATGGCTAATTCCTAAGAATATGAAGGGAGTGAGAGGGCTCCTTGGACTCACTGGTTACTACAAAAAATATGACCAAGATTATGAAAAAATTGCAAAATCACTTACCAAACTTACTAAGAAAGATGGGTTCATTTGGAGGAAGGAGTCCCAAGAGGCTTTTGAGGAATTGAAAAGGAGAATGACTACATCACCCGTTCTAGCTTTGCCAGATTTTTCCAAAGAATTTTCCATCTAGTGTGACAGTTCAGGGAGAAGTTTAGGTGTTGTCATAATGCAAGGGGACCACCCATTGGCTTATTTCAGCAAGGCACTTGCCAAATCGACTTATTACAAGTCCGTTTATGAGAAATAAGTGATGGGGGTACTGAAGGCAATTTAGCATTAGAAGCATTTTTTAACTGAGAGGCATTTCAAAGTTTTTACAGACCATAAGAGCTTGAAGCATTTATTAGACCAGCAAATTCTGTCAATAGATCAACAATATTGGCAAGCTAAGTTGTTGGGTTTAGACTTTGAAGTTATCTATAAATCGGGAAAGCAAAACGAAGCTGCAGATGCCCTCTCTAAAGTGGAAGACAATAAGTTGTTATTCATGGCAATTTCAGCTCCATTTTGGCTTGATATGGATGTGGTTCAACTGGAAGTTAAGGGGGATAATGAGCTGAACTCCCTCATTTAAGCTATACTATAAAATCCTAACTCAAAACCTGATTATCATCTAAGGGAAGGTTTGTTGTTCTATAAGAACAGGTTAGTTCTTTCATGTACTTCTACATTAATTCCCCAATTATTGCAAGAGTAGCATTCCTCAACGTTAGGGGGACATTATGATTTCCTAAAGACCTACAAAAGGCTGGCTAGTAGATTGTTTTGGCTAAGAATAAAGTTGTCAATACAAAAATTTGTTTAGGAATGTGCCATATGCGAAAAGAATAAACACATGACCATGTCTCCAGTTGGTCTCTTGCAATCTTTACCCATTCCTAGGCTGATATGGGATGAAATCGCAATGGATTTCATTACGGGGCTTCTTAAATCCCAACGATATGAAATCATAATAGTAGTAGCGGATCGACTATCAAAGTATGCTCATTTCTTACTTCTCAAATACCCTTTTACAACTAAAATAAATGTTGAAATTTTTATAGAGATGTGACGAAATTACATGGTGTTCCTAACTCCATATTAAGTGATAGAGACCCACTTTTACGAGTAATTTTTGGAAAGAGCTATTCAAATTATAGGGGACAGTATTGAAAATGAGTTCTTCCTACCATCCCCAAATGAATGACCAAACAAAAGTGGTTAATAGGTGTTTAGAAACTTAACTTCGTTGCTTTGCTTCTGAGCATCACCTTATAGTAAACAGTAAACAAGGTTTTCGAATACGGGGAGCATGACAAGGGCTTGCTTTAAGAAGTATGTGTTATGATCAAACTAAGAGCTCCTGTGCTTAGTTTGTATTGACATTCTCATCATGTCTATTCATTGCTGGAAAGTTAACTACATGGAGACACAATGATATGCAGGATAGGAAATTTTGATCGAATAATGTGAAACAATGTCTGCATTTGTCTGTTTATTGTACGAACAAGAATCGAAAACAGATTTAAGGGGGCAACACGCAAGAGAACCGAAGAGACGAGGTAGACTAGCGTAAGCAGCAAAAGGAAGACTCGAGTAAGCCGCAAAAGGGAGGTTCCTCACTTAAAGCAAAGGTAAAATGTAAGTTCTGATGCCTAAAGCTGTCCTCAAATATTGCCCAAAAGTACGAAACTCCTGTTACCATCTGCTTTTATGACGCAGTTCAGTGTACTAATGCCCCCTTCGGGCTGTAAAAGTTAAAAGGTTACACAATTTCTTTCAGTACATCATGAAGATTCTTTTATCACCAGCCCGCAACGAAAAAGGATAAGAGCATGCTAGTTTACAATAATTTCTTGTGCATTTATGATCACTACAGTAGAGATTCAGAGAACATGCACCCATCTTTGCCAAATGGAGATCCGGAAGGAGCAACTAGGCCCAGAGTTTGCATCACTTTCCTTCTTCGTGCACTCGGTTCTTTTGATCTTGCAAATGATGTTCCTCCCTAAGAACAATATATTAATTGATGAATCAATTTGATGGCTAAAAGCAAGATGAACATGGTTCGTGAGCAGGTCAAAGATAATACTCACAGATTTTGGAGTTTGAAGAGGGTCTTCCTTTGGCACCTCATCTAGTAGAGGTGTCATGGTTTTATCTCCTTCATCAATATTTCGGCAATTCAGATTCTGTTTTTCCAGGGTAAACTGTTTAGAGTGTTTGGCTTTAGCTTTCTTGGCACGCACATTGCATGCAGCATCTTCTGAGCTGTTGCTTTTCTGCAATTAGTTTCGTGTCTTTTGTCATCACATTCATAAACAAGCCAACAAAAGCATTCAAGGCAACAACATCAAAGAAAACAAAGAGTAAAAAAAAAGTTCAATTTACAATCAAATATACGTGATTCAATTTTCTCTCCTGATTGATCCCATTTTGATTTGACTTCTCTTCTGAAGCATTGACCATTGCACTCGATGATCCTGAATGGATGGATTCAGAGTACAGAAATTTCAATTAGCAAATGGTTTTAAAATGGAACAAACAACTGAAAATACTCTTTAACATTTTTTTCTAGAATATCAAATTCAATGGATATAATAATGTCATTCATCAGAAAGTCAAAAATCGAGAAACTGATTAAATATTAAGCAGCAACTAAAGTTCATCCACCAAACTAATACATTGGACTCAATATCCATGTCAAGTTTTACTCATTAGCTACAACATAATAGTGAACTTATTAGTGGATCTATCATAAGAGAGAACAAAAGGATATGATTCTTCTTTCTCTAATGTTATTCAGTATTTACATCTGATCATCTGAAGTGACACTTAAAGCCCACCACTACAGGTGAATTCCAAAAAGATAGCAAAATATAGTCATAATACACTCCTAACTGATAATAAATAAAAAGAACAAAGAATCAGATCAACAGCCACCAAGTGAAGAAGTAAACTGTTTACCTTTCGACTTGGATTGCTGCCTCCTTGATTGGCTAGATTTTGGGTGAGCAAGAACCTAAAGTCAATAGGAACAATAATTAACATATATCATTTACTTTTGAGTGGAGAATCATTAATATAAAGTAGATTCAATAGATTATGAGTGACCAAGAACCAAAGATCCAATTCAATCTCGGAGCTGGCAAAGAGTGGCAATGCAAGACACAAGAGTTACAGTAATCTTAAAAGGGTAGCCCAAATTAAAGGAAAAACTGAAATATACCTGATCCAGAGATTTCAGAAGTATTTCACGAGAACAAACATTATTCTCCTTGAGCATCTAAGATTTCAAAGGTAAATAAATCAGGCCAAATAAAAATGAAAAAGAAGCTGAAATGTTTAACGTTTAACATAACTCAAAGCATGTATCACAAATGAGCACATACACTCTGGAACTCCGAACGAAATTTGGAAGGATCCACATATAAACTGCAACAGAAATACAAAACAAATTAATCACACAATAAGTTAAGTTGCAAGAACTTAAGATCGGAAAAGCACCGACTGTTGACAGCTTCCATAAATCCTAATAAGAACATCCCCTATTGATCTAGTACGAGGTCTACTAATTCTGCTCACAGCATCCTCATTGACAACCTTCCAAAAGAACAGATAATTAAATGCTTTGTCAGTACTTATAAAACAAAATTTAACTTGGTGGCATGAAGAAAATACCACAAAGAAAATCCTTTTTTGGTAAATGGTACATAAAACGACCAAATATACAATGCCACACATACCACAGCGGGCCACCATGATTCACCGGAATGCTTGATCCATATTAAATCCCCAGGCATGGGACTCCCTCCCACGTTCTCGGATGCAACCATACTCGCGCCTTTATCACTATTATAACTTTCAATCTGAGCACAGCATTTACCTTCCGTAGCTTTTCTTTTCATGTAAATAATCTAGTTTGAAGAGGCAGATAAATCAACTACATCATCAATATCATTATCAGTTAATCAAACTGTAGCAAACTGAAGCATTGTATGCTACAATAAGAGTACTAAATTCTTTCGTTTCAATGATTCCCAATACCATCTGTTAACATTCACTGTGAAACTAGTTAGCGATCGAGTGCTGGGTATGCATCATTTCACTTCACAAAGATACCAAGAAAAAGGATTTCCGGCAAGCAACTCATCAAACGTCATAGCCTTAATCAACATTGTCAAACTCACATCTGGAACATGTTGCAAACTCGTATATATAGAAATTTCAGCAATCAATCAACTTTTCCTTTAAAGACCACAAGGTCCGCAACTTTAAAACATACAAAATTTTCAAGAACCACATTCTATCATTTCCGTCTAGGTAAGCAAAACCCACCTTCTAATCATTTTAGAACTAAACCAAGAATATCATCTTAGATGATATCAGAAGGGAACAAAATTTTAACGGGCACTAACCGATTTGCGGGACGAGAATTGGTTTTTTTAATTTTTACAGAAACAGAAGTGGCTATGCTCGATGCATCCTCTGGACGATTGCATTTGTGTGTGCGAGCTAGCGACTTCAGTGGTAAAAGAAACGCAGTGAGAAACACCAAAAGGAAGTTGCTTTTCTCTTTTCCGTTTAGTCACTTTGACGAGATTTGGCTGTCAAAAATGGTTCTTCCACTATATGAATGGCTATCGTTGCGGTCGAAACTCTAAAAAGAAGGGTAAATGATTCTTGGACCTTTTGATTTTACAAGAAGTTATTTAAAAAAATTAAAAGATAATATATTTAAAACTGTTTAATTTTTTTAAAGTTTAATATTAAATATTTTAACATTTTTTAGTTAATAATTATTTTTTAAAATTTTTTATATATTAATTTTAAAATAGTGTTAAAAATAATATTATGAATACCATATCAAATTTTTTATCGGATTGAGTTCTAGTAATGATATAATATCGGGACTATTTCGGATAATTTTTTAAATTTATAAAATAATATCTTAATTTTTAAAAAAATTATAAAATAGTCTATTGCCATATTATATAATTGCACTATATATTTTTAATCTTATCTTCAAAAAGTATAATAATAAATAATAGTCATAATTTTAATTTAATTTAATAATTATTAACAAATATAATTAAATTTAATATATATATTTAAAATATATAAATTTCAAATAAATTTTGATTTAATAATTAAAATATAAACTAAATATTAGTTTATAAATAATAAATTTTAAATTATTTATTCTAAAAAATAAAATATTTTTGTTAATATTTTATTAATAACTATTATATAAAATATTTAAATAAATTTAAATAAAAATAATTTATTTTTAATTTTTATTTAATTTATAATTATTATTAGCAATAAAAATGTTTATTATTATTTTAAAAAT
>JANSVA010000002.1:4825780-4868917 GCA_025504915.1 Erythroxylum reticulatum | reverse complement strand
TAAAGTTACATGTAAATACAATTGCTTTCCAGGGCATTATATTTACATAACTCCAACAATCGGGTTGCCATAACATTTTGAAGGTATTAGATAAAAATTTTGAGTTTTAAAATATTTTTATATTATTTTTTATATTTTAAAAATTATTATTTATCTTTTTATAAAGTTTTAAATTATTTAATCTATTTTTACTTAAATGACATAATATTAAAAGTTTTAAATTTCAAATATGATGCTATTTTAAGATTTTAAATAAACGAAAAATTAGTAAAATGTAATATAATAATTTATACAACAATTACATAATATTATAGACATATAAATTATATTTTTAAAATAAAAATGGTTAAACATAAACTATCCTATAAGAATATTGAATGGAATACTAAGATATATAATATTTATGCCCTTATAAATTTTTAAAAATTATATTATCACAAGGCATTTGACATATAAACAAATAATACTAAAGAACTAATTTTACTAAATATCTCTAACAAACAGCTAATATCTATCAGTTCTATTAGCTAACAGCTAATGCAATCAACTGAATGTCAAACAGAACTTAAATATTATCAGTTTTGCTCGAGCAACTAAAAGAGCACGTGAAATCTTTTGTCCTATAAATGATGTTTCAACTCTGCTTTAATTAATTTTGTCCACATATTTACGTGAACCTCGTATAAATATATGTATGAGATTTAATAAAATAAGGTAAGAACTGGTTTATAATATAAGAGGATTTGGTGACATATTTCTGGTAACATTTTAAAGGTATTACATAAAAATTTTGAGTTTTAAAATATTTTTATATTATTCTTTATATTTTAAAAATTATTATTTATCTTTTTATAAAATTTTAAATTATTTAATCTATTTTTTTATTAAAATGAAATAATATTAAAAGTTTTAAAATTTAAATATGATGCTATTTTAAAAGTTTAAATAAACGGAAAATTAGTAAAATATAATATAATAATTTATACAACAATTACAGAATATTATAGATAGATAAATTATATCTTTAAAATAAAAAATGGTTAAACAAAAAATATCCTGTGTAATGTCTTAACTTAATAAACACAAATACAGACAGTTGGTTTGTTATGAACCAGAACATAACATAATAATAGTGATGATCCATACAAAAGAACCAAGAACACAAGAAGCAGCGGACGATAAATTGGTTCAATATATCGGGAGAAGAGATGGAAATACTGTGTAACATATAGAGGACGCCATTGATTATCGGTGTGATGTGATGGAAGCATGAATATCTATGTACGGAAAGTGAAAGTCCACATAAATAAATAAATATATATTCTTTTTTTTTAACCATCTTTATTGTTCCCTTAAAATGGTAAAATAATCCGACCCAAGAATGTCACTGTCTCCTCTCCTTCTTCGTTCACTCGAGCCCTTCTTGTGACTCTCTTTCTCATATGTATATATATACATTTGGTAAACTCTTTAATAAGAAGACGACGATGAAGAAGAAATGAAGTTAAAAAGCTGAAGATAAGCAAGTCTCTCCTGTTTGGCTATAAAAGGGAATATAACCTTTCCTTTCTTGAACCACCAAGTCTTTCTTTTCCGTCTCTGTACCTGTAGCCTTACCCACAAAACTTTCTCAAAGTGGTAGTTTGTGGTTCCTTTAATCAGAATCTAACTGAAGCTATAGCCTCCCTGAAGCTGAAGGTAAACAAAGGGATGAAATCTATCTATCTCACTGACATAGCTCTACATCCTCTTTTTTTTTTGTTTCATTTTTTTGCATGTCCATGAGGTTTGTAATGCATCTCCCAGCTATTTTCCTTTCTGGGTTTTTCTTGCTTGGATCTGAACTTTTCTTTTGAATGGGTGTTCTTCTCTAGGGTTTTTGCTCAATTCTTCTTCCAGATTGGCAAAACCCCACCTCTTTAAACTCTCGTTCCATGCTTTTGGTTTTTGTTTCTGTTTACGTACGGATCATATATGTTAGCTTTTAATCGATGATGATGATGATTTCCCGTATATAAGGAGAGGGAAGATGGCTAGAGAGAAGATCAAGATCAAGAAAATTGACAACATTACTGCGAGACAAGTGACCTTCTCTAAGAGGAGGCGAGGACTGTTCAAGAAAGCTGAAGAGCTCTCTGTACTCTGTGATGCGGAGGTTGCTCTCATCATTTTCTCTGCTACAGGCAAGCTCTTCGAGTATGCTAGCTCCAGGTACGTCCATCTGTCTTTAATAGGCCGAGATCTCTTCCTTCCAATATCATCAAAGTAAGCCCTTAGGTCTCCTTGTCTCTATTCTCTTACCTATTCAAGCTCTTATCTCAAGTCTGTGTCCGTACATGCGCGTGCACGGTGAGATATGAGGGTTAGAGAGTTATGTTAAGATGAAATAGCATCGTCATGGCCATAAATAAGTAAAAGAGAACATAAAGTTAAGATCTTTGCAGGAATTTCATGGCTCTCTCTACATGTAAATCTTTGGTCGTCTAGTATTTTGGAGGTCTCTAGTAGTACTAACTCTCTAGGAAGATTACTAACTAGCCCGCACAGTAAGGTGATTGGTTTTGTGGATCTCCTCTTGTGTAAAAATAAACCTATTCTTCTCTCGTGTCTAAATAAACCTATCTCTTCTCTTGTGGATCTCGTCTTGAGCTTCTTCTTCTTCCGAGGCTCTCTCTCTGCAATTTCAAATAAAATGTTCCTACGTCTTCTTTCTTTGCTTCGACATGAAATCTTACGAACTTCTAATTCTTTTCACTCTCAACATGTAATATAGTGTTCTATGTGTATCTATCTTCTTGTCTTTGCATATCGATACCTCATGTATTGATCTATGCCTTGCTTGATCCGTGAATATATCATAGATTCCATAACATGAATGGGAACTACAGTACCGGCAAGGAAAACCTCTCATTAGAGAACAAACTTCACAACGGCGGCCCTAGCTTGCATTTAATTTTCTAATCTCAGACGTTCAACATGACATTTAACTTAATGGGATAGCCTTCCTGTCCAAATAGTAAGGGAATATTTAGAAATGTGTTTAGAACGAGTTCAATATTGAAAATGCTTTCATTGACCAGCCTAGGATTCATCAAAACAGCTAACATTGCAAGGGTTAAAGTTTATTGTTCGGTGTGATCTTTGAAGTTAGTATAAGAGTAAATGAGTAAGTAATAGGGAATTGATAAGATCAGGGAGTGTCTTCGATGTAACTTGTTTCTGTAATAGTAGGCTTGGAGTTTGATGAAAACATGTGATATGTGAGTAAAAGTTCATGTATTATTGCATACTAATTTCGAGGACAAGTTATTATTGCAAAAACTCATTAGTGATGATAGCCATATGTTATTAGATTATAGAGTTAATTACAGTTAATTTGTAATTTGATTTTCTTTTTCACTTTGACTTTCATGTTCTAAAAATTATTATTTATCTCATGTTGTATTATTTGTCTGTCGCATAATCTCTTTATTGTATTCTCTTAACTCTCCGTTTGTTCATAACATTAACCAATGTTGTATTGTAATCACGACTGATTACTGGTTTAGGTTATTTACCTAAGATTATTAACATTAATGTAAATTCTTCTCTTTGATTACTGGTTTAGATTGAATCTGTAAGTTTGCAATGAAGGATATAGAGAATGTCGTCAAAACCTGAAATAATCAACACTTTCATGACACATGAAATCATAAGATACCATCTTTTACACTTATAAATGGGGATTTCAAGTATATACAGTTGTTGATACACAAATAATATGCTTAATTGGAAGAGATTTCAGGAAAAAAGGGATCCAAAGAGTGAAGAACAAAGGTGATATTCGTTCTTGGAAGTTAGAATTCACTTCTTTCTTATATGAGGTTATTCAGATTTGACTCTTACTTGATTAAAGGAAACGAGTGAATTATGTTTTTCTAGGCACACACATCAATTTCCTTCTCTACCATTCATTTTTCTTTCAAACTGAGTTGGAAGGATGCCTTTCTATTTTCTTTATCTCTTCTTTTTCAAAATTCTAAATAATAAATTGTGGGTGATATTGCAAATGGAGCCATGATTCTTGTGGCTACGATGGAATCTGCAATTGTAATTGCTGTTGGGAGGCATAGCTTAAACCCTGAAGTTGGTTAATTGAAATAGGTGTATTGAAATTTGTGAAAAGATTAGTAACCGATATGATGAGATATAATTGTAAACCTAAACTTACTAAGTGATTTCAATATTGGGAAATCAATGATCAGATATTGATTTCTTAGGAAAACAGCTAAGAAATAAATGTGTTGGAATGAGAAACACGTGTACATAAATTACTTAGTATGTGTAGTAACAAAGGTCGGTCTGTCTCCTATCGACAATTAAGGCTAAGGATTCTACAGAAATAGGAACTAGATGATGTTTAGGAGCTTTGAGAAGATCTGAAAGGATAGTGACATCTCAGAAGACAATGACATTGATCCATGTTCCTTTTTTAATGACAACTAATGTATTTAGGACAAGAAGCTAAAGGTATACTCCCAAAATCCGCGCCTTAGCTAAATTTCAATTAGGTTTTGATGACGATTAAAGTTATTGACTCAAAGAGAGGAGAGGAGAATGAAATGTTTGCATAATGGCTGTACATAAGCACTTTGTATCTAAAACTCAAATGCTTGAGCAATGGTGCATTGTCATTTAGCTGGAATTTATAGATTCTATATGGGAATGTCCTATGGTTTCACCTTCCTTATATTAATTCTTATATTTTGAAAATCATTTCTTACCCTCTTATAGTATTGTTTAATTATTATACAACTCATTTCTTCACATATATTTAAAAAAATTTTAAGTTTAAGTTTTAACATGATGCTGTTTTAAGATTATGATTGGACCCCCCAAAAAAAAAGAATAAGACAAAAAAATTGTATGATAGTTCAACAATATTAATGAAGTAACTAATAATTTTCAAAATATAAGAATTTAAATAAAAAAGTAAACCACATAAAGTCTAGTGTAATTAATTATTATATATATGAATGTTAAGAACCATATATAAGGATAATAAACTAAAACCTTATCCTTAAGTAACTTTTTGGTCTGCTACCATTTAATTACTATGTAGAATGTGATTTGGTAATTAGCAATTAGATTCCTTTTCTTCCTCTATTTCTCTAATATATTGTTTAAAAGCGTACATCAATGACCCTTCCTAGACTCTCGCAATGCGGAGGTATGTTGACTATTGTTTAAAAGGCTCAAATGAATTTGCTTACAAAATAGGAAAACCTTTTTCCATGCATGCCAGGAATCTCAAGAACGTTTTAAGGTTTAGAAGCTCCCTGGAGTTGCTTATCACTTGTCCATTTGTGTGCTTTGCTAACCCACTGGATATATAAGCTTAAGTGACATTCTTAAAACCAATGATATTCGGCTAAAATGAATTTCTTTGAACTAGGTTTTAGAATATGCATGCAATGGAATAAAACAATTTCTAATTTCTTACTATGTATTCCCTGCACTCATTGAAGAACAGTGCTTTGACAATGAACTTCATTATTATTCTTTTTGTTTCTTATTTTATGGTTAATATACGTTTTTCATTCTTGGGCAGCATGAAGGATACCCTCGTTAGGTATAACCTTCACTCAAACAACTTGGCCAAACTGGACCAACCATCTCTAGAATTGCAGGTAATAGAAGCACATGAAACCTACTACCATCTTATCCTCCAACTCTACTGCTGCAACTACCGTTCTTAACTTGGAGATTTGTATTCCTTATTGTAGCTAGAGAATAGCAATCACATCCGGTTGAATAAGGAAGTTGCTGAAAAGAGCCAACAACTAAGGTATGTGTGAGAATGTGGTGGGACTTTGTGTTTGGCTTCTGATATTTGCTTTTATAATTAAGATTAGAAGATTGTCCCTCGTAACAGGCAGATGAGAGGAGAGGATCTGCATGGACTAAACATCGAGGAATTGCATCGTCTGGAGAAGCAGCTTGAAGTAGGACTAGCTCGCGTGCTGGAAACCAAGGTTTTGTGTCCATGGCTTTTATATATAATGTGTCCGTGGTTGTGTTCACTTGGTAATAACGTTTTTTATTTTTTTGTTCTTAGGGGGAAAAGATAATGACTGAGATATCGGCACTTGAAAGGAAAGTAAGTTTGAGTGAAAAGAATATGGAGTTTTGACTGGTTTGCAGGTTGTCTGTAGAAGGAAATAAGTGTGCTCTGAAGAACGACTTAATAGAGTTACTATTTAGCAAAAAACACTCTGTTATTATGGCAACATTATACTGATATGGTCCAACTTTTGATTCTAAAATTCTTATTATACTCGTATATTAATATATAATTATACACATTTAATTCTTAAAATTGTCTTGATTATTCATATACTCAATTTAATCTTATTACACTTGCTTTTATTTTTAATATTTAAATCTGTTGGTTGCAACTGTTCTGACTGATAGAGATGTCAATTTCATGGAGTTGAATGGAAGAAGCATAAGAATGGGGATATGTTGGATGATTGTTAATGGTTTATTATTGTTTGTAATGACAGGAAGCGCAGCTGCTGGAAGAGAATAGGCTACTAAAGCAGAAAGTAAAGAGTTACCTTATGAAAACATATTTACTGCTTAATCCATAATGATGAGAATCGTATGACTTGGATTACGTGCAGATGGCAGCAATGATGTGCAAGTCCAAATGGCGACTGGCTGTAGAATCAGACGTTGCAGTACAAGTAGAAGAAGGCGTATCATCTGAGTCTGCCACTAATGTCTGCAGTTGTAATAGTGGCCCTCCTTTAGAGGATGATAGCTCCGATACTTCCCTCAAATTAGGGTAAGCTCGCTCTCTCTCAGATTGACCTCTAAAAGAAGTGTAGTGATTTTTATTTTCTTCTTCGCCCACCTGCTGTTACAGGCTTCCTGTCTGAAGCTGTAGAAGGCACACGGGAAACATTCCTTCATTTGGGGGCTTTAAGATTGCTGTATCTTATTATGTAACTTTGACTTGCATGGCAACTGATGACATTTCGGACACTCGTCGTTTATTTGTGTTTATGTAAGAACCTGAACAGGCCAAGTGTGTCCGTCAGTCTGACTTCGCAACCTGTTATGATATCCAGTTCTGTATCTAACTATGTAAGAACCGAGTAGATTACCGTCTTTGTACTTAAGGTTCTCAACGCCTGCCTCTGCATCAAGTTCCATGCCCCTTTTATGTTTTTCTGACTAAGTACTGAGTTCATGCATATATTTACTTTATTTTATTTTAGTTTCTATCTTTTAAAAAATTATAATAATTAAATAAATTTTCTATTATATTTTCAATTTATCTTTAAAATAGTGTATTAAAATTTAAGAATTTGAATAAATAAATATATGAACATTTTATCATATATGATTAGAGATTATAGATTAATTTAATTTTACTCGGACTATTTTTATTTTTAAATAAATTTGAAAGAAGTTTGAAAATCTGAAAATTTTCGAAAATTGATTTATTTCCATGCATAAATATGAAAAAAGAGTGTGGAATGGTTAAATTAAAATGAAAATACTAGAAATTTAAAATAATTAAAATGGAAGGTACCTTTCTATAAATTAAAACTAATTAATAAATCTTGAAAAATAAAGGCCATTTTTGTTTTTGCTTTTTTTGCTTTTAATTTTCAATTTAAGTTATTTTTTATTATAGCTAATAATTACATATTAGATAAAATAAAAAAATAAATTATTTTGAATTAAATATATTTATTTTTTCTCTTATATAATATTTATTAAAGTTATATTATTTTATTAAAAATATTTTAAAATATAACATTTTATTTAAAATTGATGTTTATTTTAAATATTTTAGATGTTAAATAAAATTTTATTTAAAAAAATATATTTTAAAAACATTTATTAAATTTAATTTATTTAATCTAATTATAAAAATTAAATATAATTATTTAAATATAATTAAATTATTCATAATACGTAACCGGTTTTAAATACGAGACAGTCGAGTCAAATTGGGGCGACATGGAAATGCTTCGAAAGAATGGGGTTAAGTTTATAATTCCGCTCGCTTTCTTTTCATGTTCTAAATTTCTAATGAGCCCAAAATGATTTTCCGTTATAGTTAAGGTCTCCAACATCACATTCTGACAATGAGCGTGAGATGAACGCTCCCATCCCAACGCCAATCTACAATTCATCCACCAGTCTGACAAGACTTCGTTTGCACTTTTCCCATGATGCGCGTGAAACGCACATTCCAAACTGTGTTTCAGTTACCATTTAACGTCTCGTTTTCTATACCTACCTAATCAGTTACCCCTCGCTCGCTCCAAATGTGCTCCAAATGGCTAATTTGTGTGAAATGTGAATGTTAGGGTCAGCTCTACTTTTCTCAACCAACTTTTCTCAGTCAACATTTCTGGATATTTTCCGTTACTGATTCCGTTCGTAGACTCCGATCACCGTTGGGCTCTTCGTTCCCATGAATAACGCTCTCGGAGTTTTCGATTTCAAGAAGGAAGACGAGCTAACGGAGCTCGCCGCTAGCAAATTCTTGAGCAAGTTCAAAAACCCTAACCTCGACAGTTTGGAGTACGAGTTTGCGGAACGCGGTACAGTTCTTGATGCTTCTCAAGAAATCTCTACTTCCTCCCGCTTGATTACGGGAAAGCAGTAGCGTTAGTGATGTAGATA
The DNA here is from genome assembly GCA_025504915.1 of Erythroxylum reticulatum. NCBI lineage: Eukaryota > Viridiplantae > Streptophyta > Magnoliopsida > Malpighiales > Erythroxylaceae > Erythroxylum > Erythroxylum reticulatum. Next base: position 4,860,229 of record JANSVA010000002.1, on the reverse strand, counting down.
TCGATTGAACTGACTTTTAGCTGTGTTTGTGTATCTTAATTGGGGATTTGGACTTTGCCTTATTAACTTAGATGTAGAATTTGAATTTTATTTTCCGTTTCAGTAATTTAGTAGACCAGTTTTACGGCATTACACATTTCGGGGGTCTGATGAAATAGATGGGTGCAATTTTCCAACTATGTATCGTTAATCGGTAAAATGCCCATTTTGCTAACCAGTACTGTTGTAGTCGGCTCATTGAGTTCTTATCCTAAGTTATCCTCTTCGTTTGATATTCTTTTTATTACATGCAATTATACCACGAGAGTCCTGTTGCTTTTCGCCCATTTCTTTTGATATTGGTCTTTTAAGTTCCTTCTTAATGTATTTCCTTGAGCGTCATGGACGTGATGTCCTGAGGCATGATACTGGCAGTTTTCCTTGTGTAGATGTTGATGCCACTGAATGTGATCGTAGTTGTGGCAATACTAATACAGATGCCCCTGTGGTAATGATGGGGGAGGACTTCTCCTCGGAAGAAGGAAATTCTGGCTTGGATTCTACTTCACTACCAAATTGTTTGATTCTTAAGAAAAAAATTCATCCTAATATGGAAATGCCATGGAAATACCAACTGACTGGTGTACTCTCAAATTCTCCATCTAATGTACATTCTTTTCTCAGATCTCAAGTAAATTTGAGTTCATCCATCCTTTGGTCAACTCTGTTGGATGATTAATATCTACTTCCTTTGAATATTCAGAGTAAGCATGTTGATGAGCAGTCAGATGCTGAAGGAAGCATGAATGAGAATTCTCCATCTAGTCGAACTTGTTGTATTTCAGAGGATGGTGGTATTTCTGTACAATATTCGTTAGCTTCATGATGTTTATGGATGTTTAGGTTGTTATCTTACAAAGTTATTCTACTTGATTTCAGTTAATGTGAATAGTGGTGCAACAAGTCATTGTTCCAGTGGGTCTGAAACGGTATAGTATATACTTTAATTTCGGTTATCTATTTTGTTGAATAACTACAGGATCCTTGCTCTCTAGATTAAGTCCATTTGCATATTTTTATTTTTTTAATTTCTTTTGCTCCTTGATGGCAATGTAGATCTTCAGAGATCCTTAGTAGTTTCCAGAAACTTATAGTGCCTAATTTTTATTAACATTTTGAACTCCATATTTCTGCTTGATTTGTTACATTTTGATTAACAGTGGTGATTTGCTTTAGTAAAGTGAAGGCTTTACCTTTGAATGATATAGTGTATATTGATAAAAATGAAGATGCTAACTGCTGTTCTGATATTTGTGATGACCAGAAAACTTTAGGTTTGTTGATTGTCTTTGTGTCAAATTTACAGGATGTCGTGAATTTTGTTGTTGATTATGTTGTGTATCGGCATGACAGTCATTCTGGATGCCTTGTAAAGTTTTCTTCTAGTGGGATTAAAATTAATGGTTTGACTGCCCATACTGACCAAGACTTCTTCAGCATTGAGATTGGAATTGATGATATCATCCATGTCGAATCCTATAACCTTGAAAAGGTTAGTTCGATTATCTTTGGTTGCTTATGTTTGATGGTAAAATATTGTTTATCACACTAATAGATCTTATCTGCATGTCTGAAGTTTGGAACTGTCATAATTAAGCTCCGAATGCTGTCAAAGAAGGATGCAATACAAGATGAGAATGCATATGGCACATCAGGTTGGTGGGCTTCTACTAATTCAGTGCAACATATTGGTGGAATTGTGTTGTTTTTCATGTATTTAAGTGTCATGTAACATCTGAATTTATGTTCTTCTTGAGCTTAGATTTGTCACAGTTTGTTGAGAATTTTGCACCTTCTAAACAAATAAGCTCCCTCTGGTTTCCAGAATATTCATGTGCCTTGTTTTGGGACTTTTTGGCTTTTGTAGAAGACAAGATTTTGATTAACAGGTTTCCAATTACAAAAGGTGCTGCTATGTCGATGTTATAAACTTATTGTGCTACATGATGAACACAGGGTTTGTAATTAGTCTACTGTAGTTAAATAGTTGGCTAAAGTGATTTTTGCACTGAATATTTTTTTATGTTTTGTAATTTGTAGATAATGTATAACACTAAGGTTTTTGACAACTAGTTGATTGATACAATGTAGTCTGGTTTCATATTCTGGTTATAAAAACTTTTGTAGCTTCATTATGTACTTCAACATTGCTTTTTGAACTGATTTTATATTCTTATCTTATGTGCGTAGGTGTGGAGGAGTTGGAGTTTTCAGTTGTTGAGCCCAACTGGATGGCGACCTGGGAGCACTTAACATCTTTGAATATGAAATACTTTGCTGTGTGGAGGACTGTGGATGAGTAAGCATCTGAAAACTTTGTTTTTAATAAGAATTTTCTGTATAATTTATTATTCTCTCTATAATTGCCTACCATGAGTAGATTTTGTGTACTCTGAAGATAGTTTATGACTTTTTTAAGAATTCTTCTGCTGAGGGCTCCATCTGATTCTAGTAATAAGCCCTCTTATCTCCATCTGATTGTAGTAGATGCATATATAAGAATCTGTTGCCTTGCTGTGACTTTATATCTTGATGTCCGACTGACTCACCCATATATAATTTGCTTACCAGTTTATAAGCTCTAAAGTTTGTAATGCTTTGAAGCACTGACATGGTACACTTAGACTAAAGTTACCTGAAATGCTTCCCTGTATTATCTTTTCCGTCAGTTGTCGAAAGAGGAAGTTTGACTCATATTGCAACTAACAATTGTTGGAAAAGTATATCTTCATTATTTTCAGATAAAGGCAAAGTGTGTTTACAATCAGCAAAAAGTTTGTAGATGTTTTCTTATGGGCGAATATGAAACTTTATATCCTCTGCACTTATGAGCAGCAATCATGTTTTTTTGTCCTACATGTTAAGAGTTTTCTCTTTCAATGGTTTGCAAATTTGGGGAGGCCATTACGGGTTTGGTAGTTAATTAGAAATGTACTTTGTCATGTATGTTCTTTCTTTTCATAAATCTCTTTCCCTAATTTTATGTTCTATTGTAGGATGGATGCTACAAGTGATGGAGCAGCAGATGTACTTCAACAAAGGCCTTATTTTCCACAGTGAGTAACAAATGAAATCCCTCTTCGAATTTGCCATGTTGTATTAAGCTTTGACTTTATGCTTGTTTTAATTTTTGTGATCTTTTGTTGCTAATTTTGGGCTCTTCATTTCTACTTAAATGTTAACCAACCTAACTTAAAGCTATAATGTTGTTGTCTTCTGACATCTTACCAATAAAATAACGCTTCCGAGTGATGATGGAGTTTTTTTGGATTTCTTTTAGTCGAGTCCTTAATTCATTCATAACTTCCCAAAAGGATGCAGCCTTTAAACTGCCTGTGAGGCTTTTAAATTCTGAGGAGTTTGTGCTTTAGATGAATATTCTCTATATCTCCTGCAACATCTATTTCTTTAGCATAGAGATATTGTTTTCCAATGCATGTTGAATTTGAATCTTCGTGCATATTGTAGCTGTTTAAATAAGAAAGTTGTAGATGGTGTGTGTAATCCTTTTATGACAGATCTGAAAAATCTGACATCCCACAGTTTTGATGAGGCCTTTGAAGATGTTATCTATCCACAAGGGGATTCAGATGCTGTTTCCATCAGCAAGAGAGATGTAGATCTATTACAACCTGAGACATTCATTAACGATACTATTATTGACTTTTACATCAAGTAAGTTTCTTTGCTTCACATTGCTTTTATGCAATTATGACCTCTCCACTGCTATTTACTGGGGTTTTATGCATACATTGCCAATGAATGTTTCTTGAACATAAATGTCCTTAAGTTGCTCAGACTATGCCCTTTGTTTTTGGTTGTTCAAATTTCTTAATTATGATACAGACCTTACGTTCAGTTATTCTTGTTGCTTTAATCCAAAAATCACCCTAGCTTGATGTTCGTAGAAGGTGGTTATCTCCAACATGATCTGTCTTTACAAGTTTCAATTGTTTTCTATGATCAAGTACTTGTTTGAATAACACAACCGATTTGCAGGTATCTGAAGAATCAGATTCTGGCTGAGGACAAAAATAGGTTTCACTTTTTCAATAGCTTTTTCTTTCGGAAACTCGCTGATCTAGACAAAGATCCGTCTAGTGCTTCTGATGGTGGAGCTGCTTTCCTGCGTGTTCATAAATGGACAAGGAAACTGGATCTCTTCGGGAAAGACTACGTTTTCATCCCAGTAAATTTCAAGTAAGAAAATGATATGAAGAGCATACCATTCCCAATAAATGTTTGTTTGGAGTTCTTTGTTCATGTGTTTTGTAATTATTTGGTGACAGTCTTCATTGGAGTTTACTAGTAATATGTCATCCTGGTGAAGTGGCAAGTTTTAAAGGTTAGTTCTACTGTTACTTGTGTTGGTTATCTGATTTTTAATATTTCACGTATCTTTTATATAATATCAGATGAAGAACCAGGGAAATCTCTCAGAGTGCCATGCATACTGCATATGGATTCTATTAAAGGAACTCATGCGGGTCTAAAAACTCTCGTTCAAAGGTATTGCAAAGTTTTTGAATCATGATTGAGTTTTCTGCTATATACAAGGCCACAATGAAGAATGAACAATATAAATAGCTTTTTTTTACGAATTTGCAGTAAAGTATTATTCAAATTTAATAATTTGCCTTCACTTAGCAGTCAATAAAAACTACAAGTGCCTAAATGTGGATTAGTTATTCATATTTTGGACAAATGACACTGTTGAAAATGGGTGGTTAGGTGTTCACTGTCACACCGTTAATATATGCAGCACAATCTGATGTTGTCATGTTTGACTGGATCCATTGTTTGGCAATGCAGCTTTGGCACCTAAACTTCATTACTTTGTGCTTTATTATCTTCCTTCGGTTTTTCATTTCATCATCTCCTGTGCATTTCTGAATGTCGGTCATTTACTTCCGTTCGTTTGCTGTTGTACCTTGATATATCAGTTACTTGTGGGAAGAGTGGAAGGAGAGGCACAAGGAAATGGTGGAAGATTTTTCATCTAAGTTCTTGAATTTACGGTTTGTACCACTGGAGGTATCGTCTTATCTTATTATAATATTTTTGCGAGTGGTTAATGATGCTTTTGGAATTCCTTTCATTGTCTATCCCCCTCTTCCTTAATCCTCTCTCTCTCTCTCTCACACACACATGCATTCGCACACATTCATATACTTGCACATGCGCTGTACATGCAGAGACAGGCATAATATGAGGGCAGCACCTGGTCGATAAACATTAATGATTTGTTTCTGAAGGTTATGAGTTACATCTGACATTTTGTTCTTGTTTACACAGCTTCCACAGCAGGAAAATATGTTCGACTGTGGCCTATTCCTGCTCCACTATTTGGAGTTATTTTTAGTGGACGCCCCTCTGAATTTCAACCCTTTCAAAATAAACGGCTTCTCAAAATTCGTAAGTTTATTCACGCCACCTTGAGCTTCTTTGTTTCTTTCTCTGTATGTTTTATCTCTCATTGTCAAATGTTTATAAAGAAGTATCCACTTTTAATTACTCAAGTACTTGGGAGGTGGAAATACAGATGCACAATGCAACGAAATATTCTGATACTCATATTTGGGTGGATATGGAAAGTAGCAATCAATAGATGCTTCTACTATGCACTCTTAGCTTGTAGCTATATCTATATCCAGACTAGGTCGGAGATCTGCTTTTTCCACGATGATGAAGAGTAAACTTCTAACTAAAATACAATAAATTGTTTGAATTGAAGCCTGAAACTATTATTGTTTCTATTCCACATGTTGGTTTCAGTATGGGTGCCATCAAACTTATTTTTTTTTTAAGTTTTTAGTTGAACGTTGTGACCAATAAATGCTCATAATATCCCTGAACGTTTAAGATTTGTTGCCACATCTATCATCATAGCTCTCAATCAGGTTTTTCTCTCCAAAACAGCTTACCGTTGACTGGTTTCCACCATCCGAGGCATCTCTTAAACGTACTCTTATCCAGAGATTGATTTCTGAACTCCTAAACAATCGTTTTCAAGACAGTGAATGTGGGAATAAGCTGCATTCTGATTTTCTGAAAGATGATCATAAAGACACTGGAGTGGAGTTTATTTCTGAGGGATGTAATCCAGCATTATCTTGTAGAATAGCTGATTCTGAACCTGGCCAGGGCATTGAGATCACTTTATTAGATAAGTCTACAATGAGGAACTCTGCGTGTGTAAATGATTCCGGTTTGGTTCTCAGGGAGTTTTTTGAGCCAGGAGTTACAGCAGGATCATTACTTGCACACTGTTCATCCTTTGACCAGCCATCTTCATATTACCACCTTAATTGTGCCGTGCCACAGATAGAGGTATACACCTTCCATCTCGCTAATAAATCTAAGCAGCATCCTTATTTGTGAGGAGAAAGTTTTATATTTTATTAACTTGTTTGTTCTGAATCTTCTTTCTAGTTTTTGTAAAGATGGAATTGAAGATAGATCTATCTTGGAAAATTACTGCAATTCCTGCTCCCTTTATGCCTCACGAGTGTCCCATTTTATCACAGGATGGTGCAGAACCGGAGGAGCAGCATCTGTATTACTCATCTGGAGACACCGATTTCAACCAAATTACTGGGGCGATCCCTCAATCTGGTTCTGTGCCATTCTCATTTCGAGGCTTCAGGGATGGTCCATCTTGGGATTCTAGGATTTCTATGCAAGTAGAGGATGACGGATCTCCTTCGGAAACATCAGTTTCTGATTCAGATGATTCAGAAATAGGCATCATTGAGAATGGCCATACGGAGGGAAATAGGCGCTCTTGTCAACAGAACATTGACGAACAAAGATATACATCCAAGGAAAACACGGATTGTTTAGTAGATGGCCTTGCTTCTACCTCCAATGAGATGCTGGATAGTCATAGAACCGAAGTTACTGAAGATGCTGGTAGCTTTCCAGGTACCTGCGAGGATCACAACCTTACCTCTCCAGACGCCATGGCTGTGCTGTTACATGAAAATGAAAACCCTATAGAAGAAGACGGAACGCATGAAGAACTTGAAGGCGCAGAGGTCACCGGAGACGAGGTACAGACAATTGGCAATGAGGATATGGCAGATTCTGAAGACCGGCAAGATGTACAAACAATTACGAATGAAGAGGCCGAGATGGAAGAACAGCAAGCTGCAAAGCGGCGTCGTGTCATGTCTTCCTTTCTGGAGGGAGATTTGATATCAAAGGATCTCCATTTGTAACCGAGGGTTTACAAAGACGGATCTGTTGTATTTTTTGGGATTCTTTTGGGTATATACCCTATTTGTGAAGTTAGATTGATAATATGCCATAGTGAACAGTAACAAGGTTCCAACAGAGTACGGACAGTGGATAGTGTATGGATGGTCTCGTTATAGAAACTTAGTCGATTCTAAGTCGGACATCTCACAAGCTAATCAAATTTAGTTATATCAATTATCAACTAGGAGACATCGTATCTCAAAATTTAAGCTGCAACCCCTCTTGCTTATAACTTAAATAAGATTTTAAGTAAAAGGAAGAAGGTAGATGTTCAACTCTGTCCAATGTCCACTAATAGAGTATTTGGAATGGTATGAATTGAATACAATTGTAGTATTAAATTCAATTTAAATGTTTGGAAACAAAAAAAAAGAAGAGTTCAATTTATACATGAATTGAACCCTATTATTTTTTATAAATTGAATTCACCTGAAAAAGTATCGGAATTGAATTACGAACTACGACTTCAATTTGTCTTTTGATTGTTGAAAATATCCTTCTTTTGATTGTTGAAAATATCCTTCCAATAATACTGATATAATCCTAATATATTATCTCTTTACCTCAAGCAGCCCCTCCCACCTCAAACAACTCCACTCACTAAGAAACGAAACAACAACACCTTCTTTACGAATCAGTACCTCACACAATATCCAAGTATTCTCAATTTCTTGCATATGGGTATCTTTTCTTTTTTCGCTTTTGTCTATGATTATCGTTCTCTTTTAAATCCATCTTTTAATTTAACTTCTCCTCTCATTTTTCCATCCTATCTACGTTCTTTTACATTTCTTGAATTTTTTATATATATCTAGATTTATTTATTTATTTGTTTTCGGTTACATTTTAAGTGAATCTTGTTCCACTTGAGATCTCCAGGGAGAAATATGTTACACTAAGAAAATAGAATATTGTGATATAGAATTCGAGATGATTGGTGTTTTTATTTTAATTTTAATAATAAACTTTTTAGATAATATCACTTATAATGAAATTAATGCTTATAACTTACTCTATATAAGTATGAGTGTTTATTATTTAATAAGAATATTTTTAATTAAAAGGTAAAACTGTCATGTGAAATAATTAAAGTTATTTTGATTATATTACAAACAGTATAATTAAATTAAATTATAATATTATTAAATTTGTTTTAAATAATATAAAATAAATTTAATTCAATTTTATTAATATAATTAAATCCAATCAGCTCGATCCATCAGAGAAAGTTACTCGTGATCCTAACTACGAAGTTGGTCGGATGTTCATTGTATGAAAACAGAATAAAGAAAAAGAAAAGCAATCTTTCCCGGGACTTCTTGCTCAAAAAGTGATGGTCAGCTCTGGGGCTCAAAGGCCACCGACTTGTTATCCATCCACTGCTAAGAACGAGAGGAGGTCGCTGCTCTGTGAAACCAACCTCGCGCAGTACCCTCCACTTTAGGACTCAAGCCAACCTAGCCTTAGATAAGAAGGCATCAGTCAACTCCCAACTTGGATCGGGCGAACTCGTAGATAGCATTTTTCCGCCAAGCTTTCTGAACCCACCCAACGTTCCTACACTTTTATGCCCCGTCTTGGGTTACAAGCCAGCGTTACCAGGCTCGGCGCGCTCAGCCACCAATTTGCTCTCTTAAACGGAGTGGTTTTTCACTGTGTTTTTCCGAGGTGGTGTAGGGAAACTCTTTGGTTAAAAATACCCGTTAAAAGCAGCTTCTACACTTTGACTCCTTCAAAGCATTACTTAAGAACGATAGTACAAAATTCCATTCAAATCAATGGAGATTAATGATGCTTGAAAGAATGGATCAAACATTACAAGGCAAACCATTCTGCCCAACACCCTGATGAATGAATTAGATTTAAAAACGTTTTATCTTCAAATCTCAACTAATCTTTTATTTTTTCTTCAAACTTAGAAAGCAAAAGGCTTTAATGACTTGTTGATCTTAGTAATTAGTAAATACAATTTGGTTCCTTAGAACTCATAGAACTCATTCCACATGCAATCTAAGGAACGATAAACTAATATATAATTACTTACTAACACCAACTTAATAACAAACTAAGATATATGTAGACAAATTAATTAGGGTTAAGTGGTAGATCATATTCTTCTATCCAACGGCCTTCCTCTTGTTCAATCTTGTTTATGACAAGCCATCATGGTGCTTCTGAAAAGTAACCGAAAGATGAAATGATTTTAACACTTCAACCGTTTTAACGCATTTTGAAAGCCGAAACCGCCAATCATCCTTTTCCACTCATGAAATCAAAGTCGTTAGATGTTTTTTTTTTTCACTTTTTTAATACATATAAACCATTAACACTTTATTATTATTTTTATACGGATAATTTAAAATCGACATTTTTATTAATTAAGGGGAAGACTGTATATTACTAAACTTTCTCAATTTTACATTTAAGCTAATTTTTTTATTTAAGTTGTTATTGTTATATATTATCTTTATCATCAATACTAAGTTAAAGTCTTACTAACATACGTGAAGAGATTTAATAGTACGTAGCCTTAATTTTATCATAAAGCTTGTTATATGTACAAACCAATACAATCATCAAACATGCATCTTAGACTATTTACGATTAAATTTAGGGGTAACTTTTTTTTTCTTTCCCGAATTTGTACTAAAATTGAAGTTTGTAAATGGAAGACTTTTAATAATTAATATGAAATTACTTATTTGAATAAAAATTAATTGTGAAATTGGAATTTATTTATTTATTTTCTTACATATTCTCATTTGAATAAAAGTTTAATTAAGATGGAAATTATTAAATTAAATGTGTAAGTAATCATTTTTTTTTCATTTGTTGTGTTATAATGATTTTCATAATTAATGCATGACATTTTGAAATAAAAAATTATAAAAAATATTTTTAAATTTGATTGTTTATTTGATAGCAAATTTCACAAAAGAAAAAAAGTATTATAATCGTTTTAAATATTGATTAATAAATAGTTGAATTCACGCTTTAGTAGATTTGATTTTATTATTTACATGAGCATTAATTTAAAATACATTAATAGATCATTTAGACAAACTTAGAATGACCACAAAGCATCAAATGTTAAGACAACATGTGATTTTATAAACAGTCTGTTCTATCTTATTTTGTCCTGTTGAACACAAACCAATAAAAAAATGTAAATCATTTAAGGGTTTAACGGTCAGAATTTTTTTATGTCAAAAAGAAAAATAAATTTCTCCAACTGAAAAACCCTGTCCGGTTCGGTTCACGCATGCAATAGTTAAGAGAACCGGAGAGTACCGTTACGTTCCTCACATGCAAAGCACGTGACCTACCCCACCAAATTTGAATTCGGGCGAAGCGCCTTTTATTCAAATCCAATTCTATCGTCCCCCAAAATAAGCCACCTTCTTTCTCAGGTGACCGATCCATACCTCGCTGTCATCAGATCCTTAGAGATGTCGCCTGCGCCACTTCGTTTTAGCTGATACGTCGAAGAAAGATACGCCTTCCGTCCCACTGTTTTGAAGAGGCGATCGTTGGTCATGTTGTCGTGTGTATGCTTTGTGGTTTTAATTAATTGATTATTTAATTAGGGTTTTGTATGACGGAAATGGATAATTCAGAGTGCGTGCGAGTTGCCGTCAATATCCGCCCGTTGATTACGCCGGAGCTCATCAACGGTTGTACTGATTGCATCACCGTCGTCCCCGGCGAGCCTCAGGTATCGTGTTTGAGCTGCTTCTGTTGATTTCTTCTTGACCCGAAAAGTTCCGGTTTGAATTGAAGATGTTCGATTACTGGGGTTTTGATGTGTTTAGGTGCAAATTGGATCGCATTCTTTTACTTATGACTATGTGTACGGTAGCACGGGATCGCCTTCCACTGCTATATTTGATGATTGTGTGGCTCCGCTTGTTGATGCTCTTTTTCATGGCTACAATGCCACAGTTCTTGCCTATGGACAGGTCTACCCAGCTGCTTTTTTTTTTTTTCTTTCTTTCTCGTTTTCCATAAGTTCAATTTATTTGTGTTCTTGATGTGTCTGATTTGAAATGATTCAAACTGAGTGGCTTAAATTTCTGAATTTAGACGGGTTCTGGGAAGACGTATACGATGGGGACAAACTACACAGGGGAAGGGAGTAATAGCGGGATAATACCAAAGGTGATGGATAACATATTCAGTAGAGTTGAGACATTGAAAGAATCTACAGAGTTTCTAATAAGAGTATCTTTTATTGAGGTAAAATGATTCAGGCTTTATTGTGGTTGGGTTGAGATGATAACTACAAGATTGGTTTTTGTGTTCAATTTTGTGGTATGTTGACTTGATAGATATTCAAGGAAGAAGTGTTTGATTTGCTGGATCCGAATTCGACGACTTTTGCTAAAGGGGAAGGGGCAAGTGTTGGGAAACCACCTGTGCCTGCTAGAGTTCCTATACAAATCAGGGAAACACTGAATGGAGGAATAACACTAGCTGGGGTGACTGAACCAGAGGTTAGAACTAAGGAGGAAATGGCCTCAAACTTGTCTCGTGGTTCGTTATCTCGTGCCACTGGAAGCACCAACATGAACAGTCAATCGAGGTGCAGTGTTTTATTTCCTGGAGATGTACTGGTCTATATCAAGTTATCAACTTCGGCTTGACATTGTTTGAACTCATCGAATGTTTCGTCTGTTCTACAGTCGGTCGCATGCTATATTCACAATTACCATGGAACAGAAGAAAAATATACAATGTACGCCTGGAGTAAATAATGATCATTTTGGTGATGATATCTTATGTGCAAAACTACACTTGGTCGACCTCGCTGGGTCAGAAAGGGCAAAACGAACAGGCGCAGATGGCATGCGTTTCAAAGAGGGTATTTTCGTTTTCGTTCCATTCGAGTGATAAACAGATCAGTGTCCTGGGAAATATCCTTTCTATTCCTTAACTGCTTGTTCCAATCCTGATGGAAATTGGACCTGTCTTTGGAAGTCGAAGTAAAATCTAATGTTTTAGCTTTGCTAAACATTCCATCAATGAAGAGAAAAATGAATTAAGCTTTCTGAACTTCTTTTTCAAAATATTATATATTTCCATATAATTTTGTACTTTATTCGGTGCAGGTATACATATTAATAAGGGCTTATTGGCTCTGGGAAACGTGATAAGTGCTTTAGGGGATGAGAAGAAGCGGAAAGAAGGTGGTCATGTCCCATATCGAGATAGCAAGTTGACACGCTTGTTACAGGTGAGAGAATCATTTTTGTCGTCTACTTTTTTACATCAAAAGTGAAGGTGTGAAAACTACAGATATTGACATGAACTGCTGGACCCTATTCTTCCTAATCTTATCTTTTTTGGTTATATCGTTCCTAGGATTCTTTGGGCGGAAATAGCAAAACTGTGATGATTGGTATGCCATTCTCAATCAATCTGTGCCTTTCAATGTGTTTCCTTGCAATTCCAGTTCTGAACTCTTTTTGGTAATATTCTTACTGTCATTTTGTGTAGCTTGCGTCAGTCCTGCTGAAACAAATGCAGAAGAGACTTTGAACACCTTGAAATATGCAAATCGTGCTCGTAATATTCAGAACAAAGCAATTGTAAGTCTACTCTCAACATTTTTCCTTCTCTTTTTCCAGTTTTCGTGCTTATTTTATTCCTTTTTTTCTTTTGTGATTTTCATTATCGTTTCTTGATTACAGATTAATCGTGATCCAATGGCAACTCAAATGCAAAGAATGAAGAGTCAAATTGAGCAGTTGCAGGCTGAGCTGCTTTTTTACCGTGGTGATGCAAGTCTGCCATTTGACGAACTTCAGGTATTATCAGCACACCACTAAGTGAAACATATGCTACACATGTACTGGACTTAATAGGTTGATGAGATGTGGTCTCTCTCAGATACTTAAACATAAAGTATCATTGCTTGAAGCTAGTAATGCTGACCTATTGAAAGAGCTTCATGAACGTCGAGTCACTTGTGAGCATTTAACACAACGTGCTCTTGCTGCTCAGGTTACTTCCTTTCTGAGCATATGATCTAGTAGCCACAATGCTTACCCAAGTGATAATTTCTCATCTTTATCAAATATTATAGGTAGAAAAGGACAAGCTAGTTATACAACTCGAGTCTGCTCGAAAGGGTAAATCTTGGGATGAGATTGAATCTGATTCAAATCAGGTAACAATAACATTGTCTGTTCTATTGGTTTCTTCTCTTAAAGATATTTTGGTTAACATAATGTTCTGAAATATTTTTCAGGAATTGGATTTGATAAAATCTTATGTGTCAAAAATTCAAGAGTTGGAAGGCGAGTTATTGCTTTTGAAGAATCTAAAGCATAGTCGGCTTGCTGATTTTGTTGAGTCAGACGATGAAGGTTTCCATTCTAAGAATGTTCTGTTTCCATCACTAAACGAGGGCGTTGCTAACGTTGATAGGAAAACCATTGGCCTCTCAAGTAATATGCAAGAATCTCTAGCCACTTTTTATTGTTTATAATTTCTTTGTCTGTTTCTATTTTCCTCCGTCTCTTAACTTCATCGTAATCTGAATGGTTGATTTAGAATAAGATGTGGAGGGACCACGTCACGTGGAATTCAGAAAGTGAATTTCTCTTCCAGATCCTTGGTTCATAGAACCCTGTATATTTATTAAACTTTATAACACACGCCATCCTGTATTACAATCCATTTATCCTATTACTTTCAAACAGTGGACTTTTATATCTACTCTATTGATTAGAGCATATCATCATCCATAATTTTTTTGCATTTGATGATCAACAGTGGGCAGGATTTCTTGTTTTAATTATATGATTCACCGTCAAACTTAAACGATCTTTCTACTGCAGGTGAGGGTGAAGATGAGGAAAAGGAGTTAGAACATTCTTCTCTCCAAGACAAATTGGACAAAGAGTTAAAAGATTTAGACAAAAGACTTGAAGAAAAGGAGGTAATTGAGTGATAACTCTAATTTTGTTGTTGTTGTGAGTTTGCTTCATAGTCTTGTGAAAATATATGTCAGGAAGTATGAAGTATTGATGTCCTAGGTTCTGTTTAGGATATTATATTGTTCCTTTGTTGTGAAACGGGCCGTGGTTGACTCAATGAAAGGGAATGATGATATTCAAAAATTAATTCAATCATGAGAAGTCTCTGAACAGGGTTTATCTGCAAAACTATTAACATTTCTTGTTGGGCATTGAATAAAGTCCACAACTCTTAAAGTGAATAAGATTTGACCGACGCTTTCTTTCTTTCTTTCTTTTTTTTTCTGGAAGGAAGGGGATGTATTATCAAACGCAAATGAATCTATACAATAAAGTGCTTAGTATGTTATATAAGAAAGTCTTCTGTAGGGAAGCTGATGCTTTCTTCGCTTGATAGTCAATTTACTACTTTTGTTAGTCATTCAGACATTTGACATTTTGCTTACAATGCTTTCTTTCCTTCTATGTGAAGGCTGAAATGAAACGTTTTACAAGTGTTGATACTTCAGTTCTTAAACAACATTATGAGAAGAAAGTTTCGGAATTGGAACAAGAAAAGAAAGCGTTGCAGGTCAGCGCTACTTATACTCTGTGCATTCTGTTTGAAGGATTTTGCTAATATATAGATTTGCATTATGATGGTCAAATGACAGAAAGAGATTGAAGACCTGAGACACAATCTAGTAGAAATATCATCTAATTCAGATGATAGTTCTCAAAAACTGAAAGAACAGTATCTTCAGAAGTTGACCATCCTCGAGGCACAGGTGAATAACTGGATATTGAGTGGGTTTCTCCCCTTTCATTGCACCTTTTCCTAGACTAATATTCTGCTTTGCAGGTTGCGGAGTTGAAGAAGAAACAAGATGCTCAAGCCCAATTATTAAAACAAAAACAAAAGAGTGATGAGGCTGCAAGACGATTGCAAGACGAGATTCAAAGAATCAAGAGTCAAAAGGTGCATTTCATCGTACAAAAAGGTTTTCAATTTGATTCAATTAGATTCAGCTCTCAATATCACGCATTTCTTTATCCTCTAGGTTCAGCTTCAACAAAAGATTAAGCAAGAGTCTGAGCAATTTAGGTTATGGAAACAATCACGTGAAAAGGAAGTTCTTCAGGTATATCGATAAAAAGAAACACAGTTTTGTGTTCAAATTCCTCACTAGAGCGCTCATTCCCACTGGAGCTAACTTTTGCTACCTAACAGCTCAAGAAAGAAGGAAGGAGAAATGAGTTCGAGATGCATAAACTATTGGCTTTGAATCAAAGGCAGAAAATGGTGAGCTGAAGTCCTTGGATACTAATTTCCATCTGTTCCAGAGGACCGTTTTAAACTATGTAGTGGCAATTTACACACTTTAATGACCTGCGGAATTGAAAGCAAAATCTACAAAACTTTAAGGAATTTAACAAAAACTCTTACTATCTGAACTCCTGTGTTAGGTTCTGCAAAGAAAGACTGAAGAAGCTGCCATGGCTACAAAAAGGCTAAAAGAGCTCCTAGAATCTAGAAAGGCCTCACGTGAAATTTCCTGTAAGAAGATTGGCTTAATGTGCTTGATTTTTTCCACTCCATTTTATTAATCGTCCTTAATTTATTTCCTTAACAGTTATTGGAGGTGGAAATGGTCCTGGAATTCAGGTAGTTAAGAGTTGATTAGAACACAATGTCGTTGCATTTGTTTGTAACTGATAAGCTTAATTATATGGGTCGCTGGTTGTTGAGAAATGACGGTCTTTATTCCATTTTCCATGCGAAGGCCTTGATGCAGGCGATTGAACATGAGCTTGAAGTTACAGTACGAGTTCATGAAGTACGTTCTGAGTATGAGCGTCAAATGGAAGAGTGAGTCCCAGTCTACCAATTTATTTTTTCATGAATTAGAAGTCTTTAAGCAATTAAGAAATGGCAACATTAGCAAGAATGAGTACGGCTTTTGGATAATGTGTTTATGCTATTTTAGGAGGACTAGAATGGCCAAGGAGATTGCCAGGCTAAAGGAGGAAGCTGAGGAACTCAGACAAACCAGCTTAAGGTATATGCCCTTATACTAATTTCCATATTTGGGATACTTTGCCTTGGGTTATTAGCTGGCACTGTAGACTGGGATTATTGCATGTTTTAGATCTGATTCTTACCTTGGATGTCACGCAATGCAGTGATTGTCCTCCAACTATGTCTCCTGGTGCAAGAAATTCACGGATTTTTGCACTTGAAAACATGCTTGCTACTTCATCTAGCACCTTGGTCTCAATGGCATCTCAACTTTCAGAAGCAGAAGAGCGAGAACGGGGCTTTAGTGGCAGGGGACGCTGGAATCATGTTCGTTCTCTGGCGGATGCAAAGAATGTGATGAATCATTTGTTCAATCTAGCATCTTCTTCCAGGTGATTAACCCTTTTACCCCGTAGCTTATCAAGTGAGACTCCATTTTGTTAAGTAATAACCTCAACGGTTAGGTGCCATGTCTTATCTTGGTCTTGAATGCCGTTTGCCACGAACTACACTGAAATTTTCATGCATTTTCAAGGTGTCTGCTGCGGGATAAAGAAGTTGACTGCAGAGAAAAAGACTCCGAAATAAGAGATTTTAAAGAGAAAGTAGTGAAGCTCAGCAGTTTTCTTAGGCTTTTAGAGAAACAGAAGGCAGAACTTATTCATCAGGTGAAGTCACAGGTTAGTAGGGTCGTCTTCTTGGTTTCTTTAATTTAGAGTTGGATTGGCACATATAAGTCAATAATGCATCTCGTTTAGTGATATACTCAGTTTGATGGAATTATGGTATTTATGAAACCTGCATATTGTGGAGTTCCAATGATATTTATTACAATTATTCTACCTCATTAAGCAAAAGCATGCTGCTTGCTATACCCCCTTTCATCGTTGCTCAATTTGCTACTGCTTTTTTGTTTTTTGGGTATAAACTAGTTTTCTAATTTGGTCATTGTTACATGAGCTTTAACATCAGAATTCAGCGTTGAAGAAACTTGATCAGAACAATGACAGACATAATTATGACTTGCGCAAGCAGGTATTGCTTTTGCCCCATTGTTTTGAATACCAACCTTTTATTTATTATTATTTTTAATCTAGGATTATGTAAATCACTTGAACATCTTTGCTTTTCATTTTTCACGCTCTTATCCTTCTTTTGTTTGCAGGGAAATCGGAAGTCTATGATATTAGAGGATATGGATACATCTGAATCAGAGCATTCAGAGAAGGATAATGTAACGGATGAAGAATGGGTACAATCAAGACGGAAAGTTAGGAAAAGAAGTTCCAAAAGTGGAGGTAACTCTAATTCAGGAGACAACAATGACGCAGAAACATACAAGCTGGATTCATCTGGGGAGGGAATTGTTGCTGTGACGACGAAACCTGCATCTGAAGCATGCTGCATGTGCAGTAAAATGTCTTTATGCAAGACAATGAAGTGTCAATGCCGAGTAGCTGGAGGCCTCTGCAGTGCTACATGTGGTTGCTCATCTGTTAAGTGCTCTAATAGAGTAGCTGCTATGGTTAAGCTGGACGATCGCGGCAATCAAGAAGCTTCTGAAAGTGGTGGAAATGGTTCAGGCCTTGACGAAACAGACAAGAGTCGTACACTTGTTTCTCATGGTGCAATGCTTCTACAGAGCGCCCTGGTTCAGGCAAATGGTGATGGTGAACTGAAAAGGATGCCTTTGTCAGACATAGGAAATACAGCGGTATGTTCTATTCTCCATAAATCTGATTTTACTCTCTTAAATTATGTTGGCTTTGGAATATCTTTGTATTTAAGGACAGCAACAGGATGGGCTCGGTTTTCCTGTGGTCTAAGTCCAGTTCAATCACGAGGGGCCATATTATTTAAATTTAACAATTGATTGAATCGAAATCATGTGGTTGACAAATTTTAATAAAATTTGATAAATTTAAACAAAATAATTGTCATTCTTGTCATTCTTATCCATGTATTTGTTTGATCTTCATGCACTTTTAAGACTTGAAAGTAATATATGGGGAGGGATTGCTGTCCTGCCAAATGTTGATGTTTTTGTTGGATTGTGCGTTATTATACAGCTTGAGATAAAGATTAAAATTATAATCTTCTTCAGGGAAAATCCAAGGCAAGAAAGCCAAGCCAAAGAAAGAAATGGCGCAGGTCAGTGATCCAGTTAGTTCCTGTTGCATCACCTCCACCCCCACTCCCACCCCAATCAGAAGCACCCAAAATTCCTGAGAGTGCTCCAAGAGAACCCGAAATCCCCCTAAAATTACCAAGGGCAATGCGTTCAGCTGCATCAAGTAACAGCGCCCTCTTGCGAGAGAGGAATTCTGACCAAGCAGAACAAGACTCGGTTAATAAAGAGAACATTTTGCGTCCTGCAAGAAGCCCAGCCCGACCATCGAGAACATCAACTTCTGACGAGAAAGAAAACTATGGACAATGATTTTCCCAATCCATCTTATATATAACATTTAGCAGGCAAGATCAAGGAGATGACCTTAACAATTAACCATCTTTGTGTTTGGTCGGATTTGTTGGAACAATGGATCGATGATCTAATGTATGTTAAGTTGGTTTTATGTTGTAGCAGGAGGATACATCAATCTGTGAAGAAATTTGATTTCTTTCTTGGAAGTCTCTAAGGACAATTTGACTGTTGGCATTGACTGTTTTCATAAATGATTATCAAATTATTTCTTTTTTTATATTAATTAAAAAATTCAAAAAGTTTTTTGAAAAGTGATCTTATCGTTTGGACTTGGACCACCATGGAAATAGGTGGTTTGATGTCCATCTACTTTCTCTACCTCAAAACTATATGATCTTTCTGAACCAATCAGAGCCTACCACGCACCGTTTCATCCTTGTCCGAGATTTTTGTGGACGCGGAAGGAAGTGAAGGCCACGCGGCGACACTAATCGAAAGAAGCTACAGGTCCCCCCCCCCCTACGACATGTCGATTCCTGTTAATGTATGCTTTATGGGTGAGTTTTCCATATTTTTTCGTGAACTTCCATAAGTTGGTTTTCTATTAGAAGGGAGAAGTACCAACGGAATCGCGACACTTGTGGATGCCAACAGTTTACTTTGGGTACTTAGACACGCAAATCATCCGGTGATTCCCCACGCCACGTCACTACCTCCTTCTCCGTCTCTAACTAGCGCCCCAAGTCTGACCTGGCATTCATACCCAAACTCAACTGCCCCCATTACCACACTAAGAGTCTTTCCACTTTCAATATCAACCGTCGATGATGCTAATTGATCTACTGCATAAAAGCTCTTCTGCTTAATTATGATTAATTTAGAAATAATTAATATCATTTAAAGAGATCATCCTAATCATAACATTCCAACAAGAACCGCAACTGCAGTCTCTCTGTCGCTTTCTCTCTGCTCTTTCTCTTCTCTGTAAAACTAAAACTAAAACACGTATCCAGTTCTCCCCAGTATTATTATTTTTAATTCCATTTCTTCCTCTTTAACTCCATAGCCATATTTCTCAGCTAGCTGTGGCTATCAAGGTATGTGCATTTCATGTATGGTTGACTGATTTTTAATTTTCCTTGGGATACTTCTGAACGTGGTTTAGGCCTCTTTAGTTCGATTCCTCAAGTTTCCAGTGCTTGTTTGCTCGTCAAATTGCATGAACTCTAAAAGAAAACGGAAAAAGAGCAGAGATTTTGTTATGTAGATAATTTTGCCCGAGAAGAGAAGAGAAGCTGAAGTCATCTTTTCGTTTAATCGCTTGTATGTCAATGACTCAATTTTTTTTACTGGTTTCTTGCTTAATATGCTTTTTTTGGGGAAAAAAAATCGTGTTACGTGTCTTCTAGTTTTGGGGGGTGGTAGGAATAATTATGAATATAATAGAATAAGATTAAGCCTTAATTTGACAAGTGGTGATATGTCCGGGTTCAATGTATTTTACGAGATTTTCTGTAATGTGTTGATTCATTGAATTTACGTGCATGGCACTGAAACCGTGAGTTTTAAACAGCTCGTTTTTACGTTGGAGGATTTATATCTGGTTGTTGGGATATTCTGATTTGGATGCATAAGAAAGCTGATACGTTTCCAAATCTTTATAGGCTCTTTCTTTTAACACGGTTTCTTTTTTTTTTCGGCTACTATTTGCGTATTGTGCTGGGGATGATTTACGGGAAGTTTTTGGTACCAGTAGAAGAAGATTGTGCAAGGCATGAATTAATAAAGCAAAGATAATTCCTTGAGAAGCTAGGGTTTTCCTTTTGCTCTTTCGATTTTTAGAGATTTTTTTCCGTAGGTAGCGAAAACTTGTTTATGCCTGTTTATTCCCATGACCTATTGAATTGATGTTTCAATCCACAACTTCTTGTTATTATTGATAATTTTGACAGGAACAGAGTACTCAGTGCCTGCTCCAGTTCTTCATTGATTAAATGTCTGTGGCATTTACCAATCTCACATGGTGGTTATGGAGTGGAAAATGTCGAGAGCAGAGACTTTCAAATGGATCTTCTGTAAATACCAGGCCCGAAACAGATTTGTGGGATTCAGATACTTTGAAATTTCCTTTGGCTCAGGGGGCTAATATTGCCTCCTCATCTAGGAGGGTTAATAGAAAATGGCATAGCCGCGAACAGAGGAAAATTGATAAAGAACATGATGTGGTTCTTGTGCCATCGGATGGTGGTTGTCTTTCCGGGTCTGAATCTGATGATTCTGATTATTCAATTGGATGGTTGGAGCCTCATGGACCTGAATTTCAGAGTGATGATGACACGGACAACAGTTTTGCTGTGCTCGTCCCATGCTATGGGCGTGCTCATGATACTGTTTTGGACAACACCAAAAACAAAATGTTTGCTGCCATCACCAAAATCCCAAACGGCTACTCTGATGGTAACTGCCGTTTTCTTTTCCTCTTTCAGCCTTACATACTCTATATGAACTCATATTCACCATTTATTGTGGCGACTCAAATTTTATTATCTCTATACACAGTTTATGGTATATATCCTTTTTTGAATCTAGATGAATCGAATTGTGCAAATAATTTGGAGCATTTTGTTTTTTGATTTAGGAAGATTGTTTTACTGAGACCGAGAAGGTTGGATAGTAGATACTGAGAATAAATGAAAGTTGATACTTTATAGCAAGTCTAGGGTTACTTTGATGATCCCTGTAAAGTCTGAGCTCATTTAAAGTAAGAATGTGATTGGTTGAGAGTTTAAGTGAAAGTTTTGCTATTTGATGAGATTATATAGAGCCGAATCCACGGTAGGAATGTTGGTGCAGGGCATGTTTTGATGCCCTACTGAATCATGATATTCTTAAGAGTATTAAATCATGAAATTGTATATGTGGACTTTCCTGTGCTTAACCTGCGTGATAAATCTTGTCTAACTACGCTTCGTCTTGTCTAGATGTAAATCAAGATGCTGTTTGCTCAATAGCAGACAATCAAATTGGGTCTTTAAAATGTATGTCATAGTCACAAGTTACACGTACATTATTTTACCATTTCAAGACCCTACCTCCGAAATCAAGCTTTTGCCATTAGCTTATTAAAACTCCAAATTCCTACTTGCTTAAAATATAAGAACCAGAACCAAAATTTCTCTGTTATCCAACGACTTTGCCCTTAACTTTTCATCATTTTCAGAACAGGCCTAAAATTCCGAACCCGGATTCTCAATCTTCTAACTGTTAATGTGGGTCTTTCTGTCATCTTCAGACGTTTACTGGTTACCAATTTTTATCTCCTTTCTACTTGATCCATGAGAAATTTCGACCTCATGAGATATAATAATTTGGTTCATGCATCTGGCTCTTGCTGTTTGTGTTGTGCCCCGTGCCTTCCCATCTGGAGCAGCATATAATGATCAAATTGATTATGGCAAGTGTCATATTACATGGCCTATATGATTTCTTTATTGAACTCCAGTTCATAGATGAATTCCGCTATCATACTGGGTACCCTTTTTCAGATTATTGTATTCCAGTATTCATATCTGTTATCCCAACATGTCTTAATTTCTTAATCATCATCTGATGTCTTCTTAACGAATGTTAAATTGCAAGTACATACGTGTAAGTGGTTTCGTCTTCATTCTGCCTTGCTGAGTTTATTTTCTTTATATGACTGCTATCACAGAGGGCAGAAAGTATATGGAACAGTGGCTCACTTCCCTCCAGAATATCTGACAATTGGCTATCCTTGCTTAATCGTGCTGCTTTGCCTGCTGATTCTGTTGGTTTTAACGTTGAAGCATATTTTGTACATACTTATATGAAAAGTACAACCATTGAAGAAGCCGAAAAGAAAAATAAAAATAGGAACTGTGGCTGGTGAGGTTTAACTCTGTGTTAGTTGAAGGGAATTAGCTAACGGTTTTACTATCACACGACTGGCACAAACATCCCAGGACAAATGAAATTTGCAACATCAGCCTTTTCCCATCCTGAACGACCGAGATTGCTACATCACGTTCTGATATTGAAATGGTAAGGACTTTGCTTTATCATCAATTCTTTGCTGTGCATATCTATGTACATACTGAATCAGACTTGTGTTTCATCTTCTTGCTGTAAATAATATGCGAATAAATGGAAGGGCTATTCAGATCACCCATGTCTCTTGTCATTTTTATGGATGTGTATGAACAGTGAACCAAGGAGGCACCTTCTTCCATTTTGTGGTGGCAGTCACTTCGATCTGAGAAAAACTTAATGGATCAATTTGTTCAATGAAGCTTTTCTAACGCAAACAAAAAGTTAATTTTAACGGGAAGCAATAAGACCATCTAGCAAGCTAAAAGAGTTTGGACCTCTATGATACGAACCAGTCTATCTATCACCACCAGGTGTAGTTTGGTAGAAACGAGCTTGGACGCGTTTCATTGAAACTGAAAAGAGCATACCAAAACTAAACCATTAAGCTTCTTAGCACTTCGTCCCAGGCATTAAGTTGAATTCGATTAGTACTTTCGAATTCGTAGTTCCCTAAAATAGGTGTTCAAACTGGACCAACAATCACAACGACTTTAGTCCATCAAAATTTTGTGGGAGCTGTTTTTCAGTTTATTGTCTAAAAGTTAACTATTTTTTCTGATCATTTTTAAAAATGATTGATGGAGGCATTCGGCAAACAGCTGCTGTTTTTTCACATTTTAACCATCTTAAAAAGCTTCTCAACTGATTTTTAACTTAGACTAAAAATTAACTTTTTGGCCATCTTAAAAAGTTACTCTTGAATGACTTATTAGTTAACTTATTTAACTTCATTGAATAAACGGAATTTTAAAAGTTTCATAAGAGGAAATTTTGGAGTTAGTTTTTTACCTAAATGACAATATTGTTCCCTTCTTTACTTTATACTTTTACTCTATGTGTTTTCAAAGTTAGCTTTTTTCGTGAGATTTGGAAAAATATAATAAAGGACTTAATTAAACTTTTTAATATTTATTTAATTTTATAATATTAGTTTACATTTAAAAATATCATAATATTAAGTTTTTAAACATAAAGAGTCACATCAAATTAATTTTTTTAGTATATAACTACTATATATCATATCTGTGTCATGCTATAATTATAGATATTTTTAATTTATTAAATAATAAAATTCATATATATTTGATGAGAAAATACTAATATGATGTACTCACTGCATCATTTACATTAATAGATAATTTAACGTTAGATTATTATTATTATTATTATTATTATTTATTAAAGTTATAAACTTTATTTTTGTAAAATTAAATATCTAAACCTAAATTCTTATAAGAATATTTAACTAAATATTAAGAAATATAATATTCATATTTTTGTAATTTTTTTTTAAATTATGCTCTTATAAATCATTTTACACATCAATAATTAATATTAATTAACTAAATTTACAAAATATCTTTAATAAATAGTTAATATTTTCTGCTGGTCAAATTAACTGATATAATCAACCATTAACGTATAGGTAATGTTGTTTGCCAAACACGTTCTTACTCTACCGAAAGGTAACATAATCCTAAAACCACATATTCACTGTCGATGTTTCACGTATTCTAAATTTGAACATGCTACTTATGGTTATCGTTTACTAAGTTGATGATTATAGTCCTGTCCGGACTTTCAAGTACAAACAGAGCACACCATGCAAGACTATGGGAGCACTATTTCTACCCGTAAAGGGTAAGAGCCAGACTCTATGTGTATTGCTCGCCGTGCATAAATTGTGAAACTAACGTGGCAATACCAAGATTGATGTTCTTAGACTAAGTACTAGAAATCTGTTAGTGGCAACCATTGAGATAATTTCATGAACCAAAAGGGTAAAAGCTTCCTTCGTTCAAGATTAGAAATCTGGCAAGCAGATGATCCTTCAACGTGGCAAAACCAATTTTAGAGTCCTATAATTGTTGAAGGGCTTCAAAGGTTCTAACACCATATACGGGCCTAAATGCCCTCCCTTCCATGCCTGTAAAGAAAAAAAAAAGGTGCTTTTATCCAAAAACCTTCTCTTTTTTTCTGTTTCTTTTTTCAATTTGATTTCATATTTTCACATTCATGACCACCAATGGCACTCCAATAATGGGGCTTGCGTTTTGAGGAAGACATAGAATGTTGCAGAGGGCTGCAAGCAATGCATATTCATGGTGGTGGGCAAGCCACATCAGGACAAAGCAGTCAAAATGGTTGGAGGAAAATCTCCAAGGTATTTTCTGGATATGCTTCTCTACATTTATTAAGAGAAAGCCTTCTAGTTGGTTATTGTCTGTGTTTCTTCTGTTTAGTGTGATTTGATCCTAACTAGTGCCAAACGATGTAATGGTGTTATTGACTGTTTTCATGTTTTACCAATGTAATATTCCAAAATTCACCGATCTGCTCAAAACCATTTATTGATGCTTCTGCATGTTTAGACTGAATGGGCAAAAGAAAAAGGAAAATGGAAATGGAAAGACAATTCAGTGAAGGAACATTGAGAAGCTCTTTTCTTTTTCCCTCTTTTCTTTCCAAATATTGATCAAATCAAAAGCAGGCATTTGACATGAACTTGTAAAATCACAGATATGGAAGACAAGGTTACGGAAATGCTTCAAATCATCGAAAATGATGGAGACACATTTACTCAAAGGGTTGAAATGTACTACAAGAAGAGGCCAGAACTTATAGATCATGTGGAAGAATCTTATCGGTCGTACCGAGCATTGGCAGAAAGGTACGACAAGCTATCGAAGGAACTGCAGAGTGCCAATCGAACTATTGCCACCGTCTTCCCTGAACAAGTTCAGTATTCCATAGATGACGATGACATGGAAAGTTATCCTACTACGTCAGCTAATTCTGGTGATCCTCTAAGGGTCTCCAATGCACCTAAAGCAAACATTCCAAAAGCTCCCAGTATGAAAGAGTTTAAGAGCCAATCGTTATCATTTTCAAAGGAGAAGCTGGCTAGAACTGCTACCTGGGCTAAAGCTGCAATGCCTCCAGGTTCAGGCCTGAGTGAAGAAGAGGCTGTAGAGGAAATTGATAAGCTTCAGAAAGAAATTTTGGCTCTACAAACAGAAAGGGAGTTTATACAGAGCGTGTGCGTTCGGTGCAATGAAAAATGTTGGAAAATAGAAAACCATATTACTGCAGTGCAAAAGAAGATTAGTAGCTTACAAGATGAATTTCAGATTGGTTACGTATTTGATGATAATGAAGCTAGAACTTTGATGGCAGCTACAGCTCTAAAATCATGTCAGAAGACCTTGATTCAGTTGCGCGAAAAGCAAGAGGAATCAGCTGAAGTGGCTGAAGTAGAGAACGAAAGGATTAAGCAAGTTGATCAGAAGCTTATGGCCCTGAAAAGTGAGCTTCTCCCAGAGCAAACTGATCTGCAAAAGCCAACTGATGACTCAAAGACGGAATCTGGAGATGATCAACATGTAGAATCATTGAGGGAAAAGATTAAGATCGAGCTGTATGCAAATTCAAATGCCTCGCTTACTGTTATTCAACTGGCAGAGAAAATCGATGAGCTTGTGGAAAAGGTTGCTAGTCTTGAAGCTGCATTCTCTTCTCAAAGTGCTCTGGTGAACAGATTAAGATCAGAAACAGATAACCTTCAGGCAAACATCAAGACTCTGGAAGAGGAAAAGGAGACACTCACTGCAAACTCAGAGCAGATGAGCAACAAGATCAAGGAATTGGAGGAAGAGTTACAAAGAGTCAAATCTCTCAACCAAAGTGTCAAAGACCTGAACAACAATCTCAAAACACATTTTACTGAAGCAAGTTGCAACGCCAATCATTTATCAGAGAAACTAAAAACGGTGAAGCCGAGTGAAGTTGAAGATTTGGAATCTATACAAGAACTGAATACAACTGCTGATACCAAATCAGAGATTGCCGAAATGGATAAAGAACGGACAAAAGTTAATATTCCAGATTCTGCCAACGTCAGTGAACCTGAGGCCTCAGGAAAGCTTGGTGTCATGACGCTGGAACAAGAGAAGAATGGTTCGCATTTGTTCGACACGGAAAGTAATGTTGAAACTGAGCTAGAGGAACATGGACCAGATGAGGAAGCAGACCATCCAAACTGGAGAAAGCTATATCTAAGTGGGGTGGAGGACAGAGAAAAGTTCCTAGTGGAAGAGTACACCTTGGTACTGAAGAATTACAAGGATGTAAGAAAGAAGCTTGGTGATGTGGAGAAGAAAAACCGGGATGGATTCTTTGAATTGGCGTTGCAAATAAGGGAACTAAAGAATGCTCTTGCCTTGAGGGATGAGGAGATTCATTCTCTTAGAAAAACGGGTTCTGCCCAAAATCAAGATGAAAATGTGGGCAGTCACTCATCAAAGTACAAATACTCAACAAGGGGAGGGTCTCCCGAGAGCATGACACATACAGCTACTTTCCCGGATTCTAATATGTCTACTATAAGTTCACCTAGGCAGCCTGTTTTTGATTCCTTACACCACATGGAATCTGGTGAAAGGACACCTGCAGCCACTAAGAAAGACCCTGTTAAAGACGGAAGAAATGAGATCAAGTTGAAATACACTGAGACTCCTCGATCTGTTCCAACCATAGAAGATAAATTCCGTTCGGATATTGATGAAATGCTGGAGCAGAACTTGGAGTTCTGGTTGAGGTTTAGCACAGCATTTCATCAGATAGGAAAGTTCCAAACCTCAATCCAAGACTTGAAGCTGGAAGTATCAAAATTGAAGGATAATCATAGTCAAGAAGGAAGTGCAAAGAATCAGACTCCACTGTCAGAGGCTCGGCCGATATACAACCACTTGAGAGAGATCAACACTGATTTAACATTATGGCTGGAAAACGCTGCTGTGTTAAAAGAGGAACTTCAGAGTAGGTATACATCCTTGTGCAACATTCATGAAGAGTTATCAAAAATTTCCAAAGCGGACGATCCTGAGCTAAGTGAATTTCAGGCTGCCAAGTTTCAAGGTGAGGTTTTGAACATGAAACAGGAAAGCAACAAGGTTGCTAGTGAGCTGCAAGTTAGTGTAGATAGGGTAAAAGGTCTGAGAGTGGAAGTTGAGGATACACTAGCTAAACTAGACCAGGAGTTTGGGATTTCAGCATCTAAACATAGGAGCTCAATGCACAGGGCTAGAATTCCCCTGAGATCTTTCTTATTTGGTGTTAAGTTAAAGAAACAGAAGGCACAAAGGCAATCGCTATTTTCCTGTGTGAGTCCAATTCAGAAACATTACAGCAACATGGTAGCAGGAGGGAAACCACCAGAATAGTTCGACATGAGAGAACTTTTGGAAGATGAGATTTTCCTCTTGGTTCTCAGTTTTAGATATATCAGATAGAATTTGGAATTCTCCAAGTTACTTCTACTATATGTTCTGCCCCTCTACCTTTTGTATATGTTATATTGTATTGTTGTGCTTAGTAAAAAATGCACCGTATCTCATTTAAACTTTAATCTCATGCAGCTGCAAATCAATACAATGATCTTGAAATGGACCATATTAGCTGGTTTTCTTTCATCTTGAAGTAATACTCTTTGAGGTGAATACCAAATGAGATTATATTTCAACGTTGGAATTAATTAAATAAATTATCATTAAATGTTTATACAACGAACTTTTAGTTTCTGCAGAACTTTTCGATTCATAAGCACTTGGCAGAAACAAGATAGGCTGATATCTACATTCGTAGAAAGGTAGCAGGAGCAATGAACTACAGTATCCAGTCATGCACAATAAAACTAAACAAAAATGTTAT
The DNA here is from genome assembly GCA_025504915.1 of Erythroxylum reticulatum. Taxonomy (NCBI): domain Eukaryota; kingdom Viridiplantae; phylum Streptophyta; class Magnoliopsida; order Malpighiales; family Erythroxylaceae; genus Erythroxylum; species Erythroxylum reticulatum. The sequence continues at coordinate 4,831,707 of JANSVA010000002.1, read as the reverse complement.
TTTTCTTCCTTACTTTCAAGTAGAATTTTTACTGACGTTCGCAACTAGAATTTCCTTCAAATGTGTAATTGATATATATCACTAATTTCGAGCAGTCTATGTTTAATTTTAGATTCTTTATATTATTAATTATAATTTAAGATATATTTCGTAAGTACTGGGACATAAGATGTGTACCCAAAACATCATACGGCTGCTTTGATTGTAACTTTTAACTGAAACGAAGCATAGTCCTGAAACGATTCCATTAGGTACCCAAAAGATTTCTTTCATCCCTACCAATATCATTGCCATAGCTATATATAAGTACAATGTTTTAGTAGAGATCCACATTCAATTACTTTCAACTTGATTCTGTAAAAAATTTACACAAACCATTCCTGAAGCAAAGGACTAATAGAGACATCAAGAAATTTCCTGCTATTTTGCACAAGCCATCTTTCTCACAAAGACCTTCCATTTGTCAAACTTCGAACTTCTTGCAGCAATCACTTTATTACTGCATGAATCGGTCTGTCTTGTTTGCCATTCAATGCCCTGATTCTAACCATCACCCTTGAAAGACAGAACTTTTATCTTCTTTAACAGGGGAATCACTGTTCATATCATCATTTGCTTTTGGAGCCCCTTCAGCCTTGTTGTCAACTACATCTGTCAGCTCACTCTCAGCTGTTCCCGATTTCATTGAGGGATTACAGCTCTCAGAAACAACTGGTAGATTCATAAACTCCACTTTCTGGTCCATTAATGCATCTCCATCCTCTTTAACTCCTTCACTAGGCTCATGTCTCGAGATAGGAGCATCATCATTCTTGTGTTCTTTCATCAAATCTTCAGGCCCAGAATATTTGCAAGTGTCTGCAGGTTTAGCATCTTGATTTGCTAGAAGTTCAGCCTTAGTCTGTTTGGGGGACAGAGAGGATAGGTTAGAAGCTAGTGGAGTGTCCAGAGTTGCTGGTGAGGAAGCTTTCACCAAAGCAGTATGCGAAGAAGTAGATAAGACAGCTGAAGGGCTTGAAAGTGGCGGTGCCGCCGTTCCAGACATCAATGATGTGGTTGAAGAACCTCCTGTGGGTGTGATATGGACAGCATTATTTGCTTGAGCAACCTTAAGCAGGGATACAGCATCTGATTGGGTAGCTATAGGTGGCCCAGTAGCAACAGCAGCAGCGCTCACTGGATCTGAACTTAACTGAGATTTTGCTGCATAACCCACCATTCCAATTGGAGTTGATTTAGTAACAACAGATTTTTGAGATTGAATTTGAGCAGGTGAAGCTTTGGCTGCAGAGGTAGAAGGCAGTGAATTACTGGTTGTACTCTTTATCGGTGTCCTACCTGTAGTACATTGAGTGAATAATTGGTCAAAACATGTGTAAAAATTCAAGTGAATAAGAAATATTAGAATAACTACCGTTAGTCCTGGAAGCAAATGGGTCCTTAGAAACTTCATCATGAGATTTTGATGTGGAAGCTGAAGCCACTGAAGACAATTTCGTCAAGTTGGGATTTTGGTGAGACTCATGTTGGAAAGCTGAAGGTTCAGCTACAGCATTAGGAGGTAAGGAGTTCGTAAATGTACTTAACATTGCTCCACCTGTTCGACACCAGGAGTAGATCTTCAAAATTAGTACATAGGATAAACAACAGTATGAATTACGCAGGTACAAAGTGAGTATATTAAGAGTTAAAAAAGATAGACAAAAGACAGTGACCCCCAATATTTGCAATTACAAATCTAGCTCACTTTTCTGCCGGCACAGGCAAGGACTTGTCAGCATTTAAATAACCAGAAGACACACAAAAGCTTACCAGAATTATTTGTGACCAAGGTTTTAGGTGGATCAAGGGCTAACTTCATTGCATGACGTGCAGCTCGCTGTGCCTCAGAAAGTTGCAAGCCACTAGAGTCAGATGCTTGACTCAATTTGCTTTGCCGCTTGCGAATAATGGTCCACCTCTGCTTGGAATCAAAATTGAGAATTAGGATAACAAAGCCAAGTGAATTTTTTAATAGCATGCATCAAACTTAAACTAGCCCCAAAAACGTGCATACTATTTCAGCCGAAGATTGGTTACAGAAGTACAAATTCGTTTTCAAGATCAGTAATTAAAAATTGAACACAGATCTAAAGTTTCTTGAGATAAACAACTTTATCACAAGATTCAAAGTACAGAGAAGATTATCCGTTGCCGGGATTTGAACCCGGGATAACTGGGTGAAGCCCAGACATCTTGACCGGACTAGATGACAACGGCTTGCTCTGTGTGACAATAAGAATGTCCGATCTAATAACAGTTCAGGCAGTTAAGGTAAAATACATGCAATGATATGTCTAATTTACCATAATGTTTTTGATGTCAAATAAGGTAAAAGAATTTGCTTGATTCCTACTTGAGACATAAGATGATAAGGGAAGATGGTTTGAAATGGAAGCAAATAAGAAGAGTACACACCACTCCCAAGAAAGCTGTGAAAAACACACCAAACTGTTCCCCATTAGCAGAGACTCTCAAAGTTAACGATCAAATAAAATTTCAGTAAAGAATTAGAAGCAGATGTGCAACATCCCACTGAAACGCATGGGTTCTTAACAGCAACAATTCCTTAAATTAGAAGAGCTAAAGTTTCAGCTGCAATGCACCCAATCCTTTGAAACAAACCCAAGCTCTTCAGACCCTTAGTAAAGCTTTATTATTCATATCACTACATCTTGCATCCCACCCCATCAATATGCCAATGTTAAGTTACTCAAGACTACAAACATCAAAACCATCTCGATGAGTCTCCGGTCCATTCTAGTTTCTGCTTCAGCCACTTTATATATGCCTTCAGTCATCAATTTACTCTTCAGTACAATCAATCTGATTAAATATTACCATAATACATTTTTCACCAAGACCTAATACTTAGCAACTACCTAGACCAAATTCTCCTCCCAAGATCATGCAGCAGAACTGCATCTGTTAATCCTGAAAAACCTAAATCACTCCAAAATATTTACTAAAATGTACAAAATCGAACAAATACTAAGACCTACTTATCTGCTGCTGCTCTACACTGCACATTTTTCATTCTTAGGCTTATCCAATTTACAGTTCGTATCCTTAGTCAATGCTAAGAAAACAATTCTTCCACTAAAAAAGAATCATATCACATCCTATGGAAGCAATTCCAACCATTGGAAATGTGTCTGCAAGTAAACATGACTACTAAAAATGGAAAACAGTAGGACCGGGATTGGTTTGTGGGCTCTTTTGAGGGATTAGTATGGGTAGGACGGGGAATACAGAGAATAGAACACTAAACAGCATCTAACACAAGGAAAAACAACCTGAGAAAGCTGTGATGCTGTTCTATCTCCCTTGAACTCGCCTCTTAAGATATTTGCCCAATTTCCTTCACCAAATTTCTTCACAGCTGCCATAAGTTCCATGTCCTCTGCTGTTGACCATGGTTTTCTTTTCCTTCGAGCAGGAATAGTGCCACCAGTTGATGGATTTGTTTCCAATCCTTCAGAAGATGTTATTACTGCAGGCAGATGCTGCTTCTGAACCGAAACTGGAACTGTAATGTTCATCCCTTGTGTAGGCAACTGTAAATTTTCTGAAGTAGCTCTAAAGGATTGACCATTGGGTACATTAATGGTCAAGGGTGCCTCAATTGTTCCATTATTTGTGTGACTAGAGTCATTAAGTATACCTGAGGCAATCATCACCTAGCAAAAACAGCCATTAACATCAATACATGTGAAATGATCTATACAACAATGGAACATTAGATACCAAATATTTTTGTCCTGCATTAAGAAAATGGCATGTTTAATATCCAGGAGCATGATGAATTTCAATTTCTCTCGCAAACTATAGATTGGAAATAGTTTTAGACTGACAACATACGGAATAATCTAATAATGCAAGTTTAGATCCGATTAATGGAAAATGTTCCATGAAATAATTTCTCAAATTTAAATAGTTAGGCTTTCAAGATCACCTCAACTATTCCTAAAAGATACTTGTAAAAGGAGGATGACAGTATACAAGTATAAGGTCCACTCGATCTTCATCATTCCTTCAAATTCTCATCTTTGATAGACTGAATCTTTCTTTTCATAATAATACTCTTAAAAACTATTTTCTAAGTATGTTTCAACCATTGATGGTTTATGTGAGCTTTAGGGTAAATTTTAACCAAAGTTTTAAATTGCAGACTGGGTTTTACAATGATTGAGGAAAATTGAAGTAATTACATATAATGCAGCCACAATTGAGGCAAAATATGGTAACAGTCCAGATCGCAATCGCAATATTGAAATCTGCAATTTCAAACCATGATTTTAACCAGTCCAGCACCTTGCCACCACATATCAAACTATTACGACAAGTCGCTCTAATAGCCTAATTCCCAATACGAAAATAAACATCAACCATATGGTAAATTCAACCAAATCCCACACCTTGACACATGCTGCAGCCTCTGCAGAAGCTTCGCTAGAAACTTCAGGGAATGCCTCCACTTCATATTCTAAATCACTATCATCATCCTTCAAGACCCAAATTATAAGTTCAAACAAACATAAAATGATAATCAATACACTAAATCATCTTAGAGAAGAAGATGAGGAGTAGACCAGAGGCTGAGCTCCATCGTCGAGTTTGTCAGGCAAAGCGTTATGATATGCCAAGTGTCTCCAAAGCATCTGGTACTCTCTTGGATTCGAAATCCCAGTTTTGGTCCTTTTTATTAAAGCATTCCAATCAATTTTCACTCCTTCAAATTGAGCCATTTCTTGTAGCAATGTCAGCACCGTAGTTGCTGCATACCTATGTCACAAAACCCAACCGAACCCATTTACATCAATTACATGAAGAAACGGCAAACACAAAAAAGAAAAAAAAAAGAAACAAATATGCAACTTTTTAATTGAAAAAGAAAACCTTTGTAACAGAGTGGAGGTATCCTCTTCACTGATTAAAACCTTCTTATGATTCTTGGTTTTGTCAATCATTGTGTGGCCGTCAAGAGGAATTGCATAGTAACAACCAGGACCAGGTTCAACAGAAGAAATTAACAAAAATGGAATCAAATCACCCAAAACCCTAGCAAGGTTTTAGGGAGAGGGACCAAAAAGGAAAAGGAAACACACAGAGAAAAAGCGACACGTCGTCGGGGTGTGGGGGATTATTAGGACCAACGTCAATAGGAGAACGAAAGTTGGAGAGCGTGTAACCACGCGCACGACGGTGAATTTCTAGGCGAGGAGAGACAAACGATGCGGAGAAGAGAGAGAAAAGAGGGGAATTGTTGAGCGGTGGAAGCTGAAGGGATATTCGGGTACATAATGACGAAAATGCCCCTAGGACAGCTACGGTTGAGGTTTAGACGTTTGTTTGGGTTTCGTGACGCGAGAGATACGTAGGGTAGTGATGGAAAGCGTAGAGTTACAATGATGGTGGCGGAAACACGGGATTCTAATTTCTTCCAAACGAAACCAAGGTAAATAGAAGTAAGTAGTAACCCAACTCCAAATCCAACTGGACCGGACGAGAAGTACACCCCCAAGCTTGTTGGGGTGAAGTTCTTTTTTTCTTTTTTTTACAATGGAAAAAGTACAAATTATAATAACTTACGAGGGAGACTAACTCCGACCATATCCTCTAAAAGGAGAGTGGCATATTCGGATGGTGCCCTATCAAAAGTGGTGAGCCCGAGTCCCAAAGTAAAAGCATAATTGACGAGTCAGTCAGCACACCAGTTGCCTTCTCTATAGGTGTGGCAAAAGATGACTACCCAGTTTCAGATGAGAAGCTCATTGATGCCCAGGACCAAAGGATTGAGAGATAGGGCAAGATGCGAGGCATCGGAGAGGAGCTCTTGAGCCACGATAGAGTCTAGTTCAAGTATCACGCGGCAAAAACCGAGGGTC
>JANSVA010000002.1:4814683-4825680 GCA_025504915.1 Erythroxylum reticulatum | reverse complement strand
GCGATATGGTTGGGTGGGATGGGAGGGATCAGTGGGCTTTTGGCCCTTGTCCGAATGATGAGGGGCTTGGGGAGGGAGTTGGGCTGGGTCGGGGATTAGGCTATGTTGGCCTTGGGCCAAAGGAGCTGTTGGGGGAGGGAATGGGCTCGGGCTGGCGGGGGTGGAGGCAGGCCCAGTCGGATGGGCGCGTGGCCCACGTGGAATGGGAGGCCCATTCAAGCTTGGAGCCCGCTCGTTAGCACGGAGTGTCAACGTCTTAGAACTTGTGAAGTCACGACTGAGACGAGAAGGTTCTGCGGCGTGCAAGGACGCGGGAGCGGGGTGCTGGGTGTAAGGAGATGCGTCTGTGGCAGTGAGGGGGGTGAATCGTGACCCCAAGGGTCCTATGGTGGTGTCAGGACGGCGCCAATCGCGTCCCGTCTTAGAGCCGTTGGGGTTACGGGGAGGACGCCTCTGGATTTGAATCCATGGATCGTAGAGATCATCGGGATTTGCATCCGCAGAAAGAGATGGGGACATGGCCGTTGGGGAGGCGGGTAAGTGGGGCGGGGAAGGAGCTTCTGTAGGGACAACCAGTGGTCGTGGGTCAGAGGACCCGGCGGGGGCGGAGGAAGGCGACGGTCGGTGGGGACACAGGTCTGTTTCATGTCCAGTGTAGCCACATGCAAAGCAAATCAGCGGGAGGCCTTTGTAGGCAACCTTAATCCGCTCGTCGTCTAGTTCCACCATGGAACGAAGGGGTGAGTGCAGGTCTATTTCCACCGCCACACGGGCGTATCTGCCACGCTGGGCTTGCTGGGTAGTATTGTCGAAGCAAATGGTACGACCAAGAAGATTGCCTAGAGCGCGGAGGATAGTCGGGTGGTAGAGTGTTACCGACAGTTCTGGGAAGCGGACCCATGTGACCACATGGGAGACCTCACCAGAAGACGGTCGGAAGGATGGTTTCCAAGCCTGTACCGAGAGGGCGTGTCCCATGATCACCCACGGCCCACCCGTAAGGGCATTGAGGTAGTCTTCCTCCTGCATAAAGTTAATCAAGAAAAATTCATTATCTAAATCAATTATCTTCATCGCACCTGAAAGTGGCCACAGGGATTGTAGACGTTATTTGAGCATGTTGAATCCTATGCGGCGGCCCAACAATTTGACCACTACTACATTAGCCCATCGCTTGTGGAGATGATATTTGAGGGAGTTGGATAACTCGATGCCTAGCCCAAGTGTGCCTTGCACCAAAGTAATGTCGCCCTCCTCGACCTCTACAGGGTCCTCATTCGGCCAGGTAAGTGTTTCTGCCTCTACTGTTTGAGATTGCCCAGAAACTGCGACACTGTAACTGTGGGGAAGGTGAGCAGGAGCGATGTTTTGTGGGGGTGGATCTTCTTCCCTTTCGCGAATCTAGACCTTCTTAGCGGCATGTCCAGTAGTGGTCTGAGCGTGGAGGTCATCGCGGAAAGGGTCTGGTTGTTGCCAGTTCAGTGAGGACGTAGATGGGAGTTGAATGTCCATGGTCAACGCAGAAGCTTGTGAAGACGAAGGACTGTAGCAGTGAATGAGATCCTTTTATCTTAGGCTAACTTGTATTGAGGACTTTCAACAAACAAGTAAAAGACAAGGTCAAAGAAACAAAGAAAAGAGTTTTAGAGAGATGTTAGAGAATCTCTCTCTATAAAGCCGTTACTGAAATCCAGAGCATTAAACTTTGTTTTTTTGGGGTGACGTTCTTTTTAATGTTTGAGTGCATGAGACATTCTTTGGAGTTGTCCAATTACCAATTTGTGTTCGGTGATAATTGATATTCCAACAGAATAATGACTTAAAACTCACTGGATATAACGCTGACTTTTGGCGTTAACTAGAATTTATTGAGGCGATCTTAAGGGATTGACTGAAATAATTGAAGGATACAGGAAAGAGTTGCTATCCGGCAATACAGTCCATCAAAGCAGGACAAGGGCATCTCATCCAATCATCATTGATGATTGATCACCAACGTCCAAGGTTGCATTATAGATCGGCCACAGACACTTTAATGATCTTCATTCTAGTTCAGATTCATTGGTACTTCAGATGAAAACACGATCGCTCAAGTGTTCCTTTCAATTTCAGAAGCAAACTTGAAGTTTATTATTACATGATAATTTACTAAACTACTTAATGGAAATGCTACAAAAACAACTAAAGAGTCACTTATAATGTGAGTTTTTTGACATTTTGCAACTAGCTACATGCCATTTTCCTTCAATTTAAGGGCACTGACATCGAGTAACAAGATCATTCTAATTTGACGAGCAAAATTTGCAAACAAAGGACAGACATTCATTTACAAAGTAAACCGAGTTTCAGTTTCCACCATCCTGATCACAGGACAGGGATGAATCAGTCAATGGAGCTCCATGAAATGGATTAATTAATTTAAATGCTATACTTCTTGACAAAGCTGCTGCTGCTGCAATAAACCTGGGCTTGAACAAGACTTTTAAACCGTCACCAAACATCTCTCAGATATCTTCCGTCCATCTGGAGTTTCTTCACAAACAACTCTGTCTTTGACGAGTCCAAACCTCCCTACAATGCATAGATAAAGATTTGAATGCATGTAAAGAACACGCTGCAGTATTAACTGGATATGTCGTCATTCACATGTGCAGTATGCCCAACCTAAGAAAAGGGAGCAGAAAATAACATACAGAGAGAAAAGACACAGGTTCTAGAGGATAATATTAACGAAATCCTCCCTTTTATATTCAACCAAAAGAAAATGGCACAGGCTAGCTACATAGATTCTGTGTAAGAAGGACAAGGGTGGCACCGAAAAGATAAATTAAGTTCTATGTGCCTGGTACAATCACACCCAATATGCTATGGAATTGCAAAGGGCATACTAATTGCTAGATGTAATAACAACGGAAACAGCAGAATATATATGTTTATGCAGGTTATGATGCATACCTGCTCCTGAACAATAGTGTGCAAAGTTCGATGCACATCTCGAGCCATACCCTTGGCATCACCACAAACATACAGATAACCTCCTTGAGAAATTAAGCTCCAAAGATCGGCTGCCTACACACATTGCATTAGATTGCGATGATTTAGGATTTTACCTTTAATATCATACAAAAGCTACTCTTGCAGTCAACAAGTTCTTACTTTTTCCACCATCTTATGTTGAACATACTCCTTCTCTGACCCCTCCCTTGAGAATGCAACAATCAGCTCAGATATCACACCTTTTTCCACAAAATTTTTAAGCTCATCTTCATATATGAAATCCTACAAGCAACAAATACATATTCACCCGGATTCGGTATACACTATTTCAGGGTACAATCAACTCTTTGAGAGATAGATCCTCCCTTCCAACACCTTCCCCAACTAATCTTTGAAAATTTGAAAAATGAACAAAAATGAAAACTAACCATTTGTCGATTTCTGCATCCAAAGAATAAGAGAGCAGTACCAAGCTGAACACCATCATTTTTCAGGGCCATTCTTTCCTGGAAGGATAAACGCCATTTAATATCTTCTGATTAGTATACAAACATTCAGGTTTCTTCTTTTCACAGTGAACAGAAGGAAAAAGAAAAGGAGAAAAAGCAATGTATCAAATAAGCTATTCAAACCTGTAGAAACCCTCTAAAAGGTGCCAACCCAGTACCAGGTCCCACCATAACTATTGGAATTGAAGGATCAGCTGGTAACTTGAAATTGGATGACCTAATAAAAATGGGAGCCCAACTACTGTCGCGGCTTTTCTCCAGGGGAACTGCATTCTGAAGTTTGTTTTCAAAGAAGACATTAGTTACCACAAACGCCAAAGTTGTGCGATGAGTAATAGAGCACACAAGGAGAGTAACAAAGACTTTATCAAAAGAGGGTAAGTTTAATAAGCTTGTCTGAGTAAACTGTACTCAAAGCTCAGTCTTTCCACCTTCATCCATGTTGAACACACCCCTTTGTGAATTCTACCAGTAGGTGTAGGGCCATACACTAATGCACATGTCACATGTACTCTACTGGGGGCAAATCTGCATAAGGTAGATTAACAAATAACTACAACTGCTAGAGTAAGATAAAACAAAACTGACCAATTGGAAAAAAAAGGCAATCAATCACCTAGGAGAGGATGAGATAGAATAATAACGAGGCTGTAGACGGGGAGCCACTGCAGCAAAAAATACACCAAGGGGAGGCTTTGCTGATGGGAATTCAGCCATTACCTCAAGGAGACTTCTCTGACTTGCCACAACCCACTGAGAGTACTCATCCTGAAGATTGATGCATGATTGAAAACAAGTAAAAACAGAACAGAAACAAAAGGCATAATATTACAACAAACAGGAAAATAGATAACAGCAAAACATCATTCATGAACCTTCCCCTGAGGTGATGACAAAAATTTAAGTCTCTCTGCCTCGCTAGGCTCGTTAGCATGAGTAGCCAAAGCAACCAAGGCCGTCTGCACATTAAGCCAGAAATCGTAATTGCAAAGGAAAAGTGAATAAACCTAATATTAGAACCCAGAAACAGATACTAAAATGTGCATGATACTACCTTTCGAGGAGGATTTAGTACGTCAGCATAGCGTGCTAATGCTGTACGAAGTGTACAAGGACCTGGGAAAGGAGGTGGTAATGAGCTTCCTCCCAGTGGTTCACCATCTTCATTGTCAGTGTGAAGAGAAAACACTAAATTCAAAGGATGACCCAACAATTTCCCTATTTCTTCAACTGTTTCATCACAATTCTCAGCATAAACACCAACATGGTCCCCAGTTTCATATCTGAGGCATCATAATGAATAAAGAGAAACCAGTAACCAGACAGTTAAACTTATAACAGTATGAGATTCAATTCATTGTTAAAACAATATAACAAAACAGTACGATGGTAATTAGAAATTGTATTAGAAAACGAAGACAGAAGCAGCATAACCAACGTAAAAGACTGTTAAACTTGGGGACCATCTCTACCCAACCCAACGGTGAACTCTACAAGTTCTAATTCAAGAACAATGAGCACATGCACACACTCGAATATCTAAAGAAAGAGTATATTTCAGTACAAAAGATCAATTTCTACAATCAACTGTATTGGCAAGTAATAAAATTCCATTCATATAAAAGTTTGTTAGACTTGAGGAGTGAAACTCAAAGGTTTCTAAGACACATGAGAAGAAGACAAGCTTGTAGGCATTGACAAGTCCTAGAATGTGCGCGAGAGATCAAAGCTAGCTATCTGATTCACAATATTATCAGATTTTCTCTAATCATATTAGTATTACATGTGTGAATACTATAATGAATTGAAGGCATTAAAATGAGAACTTACGTAATTCCAGTTCCAGAAGTATCAAATTCCAAATGAATACAAGAGCGATCAGACTCTGGTTTGTGGAGCTCTTTTTGAACAGCAACATTAACCCTTCAGAAAAGAAAAGATGCATTAGTTCAGTAACGATAAGTCAGGGTTACCCAATACGTGCACAATGTCCTATACCTGCATGGATGGTGAATATCAAAAATAGAATTCCCATTGGCCAAGTGTGAGAATTTATCCTCACAGCGTGTCATAGAAGGATTGTGAATTACTAATCGATATTCAGGTATAGCAGCGGTATATGGAGTAGATACAGTATTCATGTCGTCCTCATCTCTTAGTAACTGGTCCAGCTCAGGCCACAATAGTTCTTTCCTATGAAAAGGAATATTGAACATAATTAATATAGCCATTTCAGAAGAAAGACTATTGTCAAGATTGGCAAGAAACATCTGTTTAAATGCATGTCACAATAGATCAAATTAATAATCCTAGTATTTGCACTAGTGCATACCAAGCGGTAAAATCATCCTCAATGCATTGATCATCATCACCAAGACCAACAGGTATGAGACGTTTCGCACCTGTGCATAAGAAGAAAATTCAAAGATGTCAGACAGATTGAAAGTGCTATCCTTACAGTTGATAATAAGAAACTTGAACATCACAGCCATCTATCGGTGCACATATATGACCTCACAAAAATGAAAAGTATGATGGAATGCCAACGAGTCATGTTAGGTTATAGGTTCAACACCTCGCAAGAATGGATGTACAACTTTGGGAAGAAATGCACAAGTTACCAATACAAATAGCAAATAGTAAGTGAATAATGATGCCTGATAATCAATCACCAATAACACTTTCACAAATAGCAATGAAGATTGCCGATGCCAACAGTTAACACAAAGTATCTCGTCATTTTGACATTCAACATTATGAATACAAAATTAACAAATGCAGACAACCAATACATCTCTACAAACAACTAAAAGCTACATACAACCAAATCTTTTCTAAACTTGTTCGTCCATTTTAAACTCAAAAGACCACTTTGAAATTGCATTTTTATGCAACAATTTTAGCAATTGTATCAGAAGGAATAAAGCTTGAAAAAAATGTCACACGCAGACAGAAGATTTCTTGTGTCGAACCAACAACTACACGACAGCAACCATTTAGATAAAAAATATACCTTGTTCACAAAGTTGCTCATCAAGCACCTTAGCTATCTGTTTTGAAAAAGGGTTCCATTAAACTACATAAATCATCATATACAAAACTATTCAAAAACTTAAATTGAGATTTACCTTATTAAAATGTTCATACTGACGGTTTCCCAAGCCAAAAACACCATAGGTGAGCTGTTGAAGCCAGGCTTCCCTTTCACTTCCCTGAAATAAGGGCAAAGTCATCTCACATAAAATGCCAACTAAAACAGGCTCAACCACAGTGTGAAGTATTGAAGTTATGGTAATGACACCAACCTCTGTAAACCACTTATAAAATCTTGCAGCATTATCAGTTGGCTCTCCATCTCCATAGCTACAATTTCGGGCATAAATATTATTAGAGGGTCATATATTTTTCCAGATTAAAATACATGATTAGGTATCAGATGCAAAGGTTTATCTTACGTAGCCACCATGAAAAACGTCAATGTCTCTTTCTTCAATTTTTCCTCGTATTGATCGTCATCTGCAGCATAATCATCCTAACCCAAATTTTGTATCACCATAAAAACCATATGATTTAACTCCTCAACGAGAAAAATTCTCAAACAATAATTCAGCATGGCGCAACAATACATACCAGGTCGACAACTTTTACAGCAGCTTTCTCATACCTTGCCTTGATCTCCTCGCCTAAAGCCTGTCAACAATAGGAAGAATTAAACCAATGCAAATCAAGAACGCATCACCACAATAAAAATAAATGGAAAAAAATATATAGCAAAAAATCCTTTTCTAGTTCACATGGGACCAAATTAATTTATCTATCTTGGAATTGTAACCGTAGTGTCAATGCAAATGAAGATAGATCCTTACATAGTTAATTATAAAACAATTCTTCTTTCGATTAAAGACCAATACGATACTGGAATCTGGGAAAAAATTCACAATTTACGATTGAATCGCCACCGAACCAATTTGGACCAAAAACCGATCCAACTTCTACTTAGAACTTTATAAAGATACCCCCTTGCACGTCGAAGAAGATATGAAGCCCACAATAAGCGGACTAATCCTCGCTCACTTTAACGCCGTACAGCACAGTATCCGCCGCAGACTACAGCGGAATTTCGATTGGTCTATAATAATTATGAACCAAAACTAACATAAAAACATTAGAAAGAAAAAGTATCATGAATCAGAATCTTCTACTGTTACTTGGTACGCAAAAGTAAATCCTAGCTGACCGGCTCTGACTTGAAAAAAACAGCAAGATTCCTTTATCTCTTTTCAAAGTTGGATCAAGTACCAATGCAAAGTCAAAATGTACATAACAAACAAATCGAGCCAGAAACTGTACCTTAGCGAATCCCTCAGCCGTTCCAGTTTGAGTACCGTAAAAGATAGTGACCCTAGTTTTCCCTGACAAAGCCTCGGCGTCGTCGTCGTCGTCTTTCACTATCAACGACTTGGGGACAACCACTGGCTTCACCTCTCGGCTTCGATCCGACGATCTCTTCAAGAAGAATACAAGCAACCCTACTATCAACGCGAACGACGTGGTTAGAGCCACAACCACCGAGTCTGACACGGAACTGCCTATCGACACCCCGAGTACGGATTCAACAAATCGGACCAAATCCGAACCGGAACTCATCTTAGCTATTCAAGTGAAATTCAAAACTCGCGTTCACACAACGGGGACCGTTCTCCCACTCTTTATCGCTCTCTTTCTCTCTAGAGGACCCTAGAAGATGGGGAAGGAAGAAGAGAGTGGGTGAGCGGAGAAAGCAGAGGGAGAGAGAAGAGAGACGGTAGGGACAAGCAGAAGCAATCGTAACAGCGTATGTGTTTTTTGGTTTTCTACTTCTGCTGTTGGGACCCACTCGACTACGTTGGAGCTTGACCACAAAATTTAATTTGCGCTTAATGGTTTCTTCTTTTTTTTATCGAAGTTTGATGTACAGAGCGTTGACAACTTGCAAATCTCCAAAGTCCAATGTCTATATTTCTTTTCTTTTCTTTCCTTTTTGATTTCTTGGGGTAAATTGTAATTTTTCATATTAGCCATTCACTTTTACGCCGGCCGTTTACCGTTTGATACCTTGTAAATATTTTAGTGAAATCCGTTGGACAAATTGACACACGACATTTTTTTAATTATAAACTTTTATTTTAAAATTTGTAATTAAATTTTTAACTAAATTTGATGACATAGTTATAAAATTAAAATTATATCTATGTACAAAATTTTATGAAAAATTAGCAATAAATTATGAGAAAATTCATATCCTTTTATTTGAGAGCAAAGTTGTATTTTGTTTTTTTGAATGGACTAAAATTGGAATTAGAATTACAAAAAAAATTAAAATCTAAATTAAGAAAGGAGGAAAAAAAAGAACTTAGTTTGACTTATTATTTGGTTGGGTTATTATTTGGTGGTTTATATTTTATGTTTTCAAATATTCTAATAAACCTATGGGTTGTAGCTTTGTTGATTACGCAGGTTAGGCATGTGGGAAGAGCTTTCGAGTTCAATCGCTACTAAATACACCCGTAAGGAGGGGCAAAGAGCCTTATCTGTGACTAAGCCTCGAACCGAATTAGTTGAGCCAATAAATTCGGATACTAGTAGTATAAACTCAAAAAAAAGTATTTTAATAAAATCTTGACTATTTGATAGAGAAAAATTAGACAGAAGATCTGAAACTTTCTTTTTCCTTACATTACATTTTGGGTATTATTTGCACTAGCTAATTTTTTATTTAATAAAAACTTAATAATGATCATTAATGATTATATTCACTAAATTTTAGAAAACAAATAATAATACTCAGTTTAATTAGAGTTGATTTTCTATTTAATTAGACAAATCCAGAAGGAAAAAAACTAATATTTTCAAAACCAGACTAAAAGTTAAACAGGTAAAAGAAGTGATTTAAGACTTAAAAAATTCAACCGGTATTAGACCATTATAAAATTAATTAAAATTTAATAACATTAAAAAAAATTTAAATAGTTAAAGAAGACTACTCCTATTTATTGAAAATTTTAAAGTTTAATTAAAAAGGTAAATTATTAAATAAAAATTAATTTGTTTATTTTAGTTTATAAAAATCGACATATTAATTAATAAATTGATATATTTTTAATAACAAAAATTATTAAACTAAATTGAACGGAAAAGTTGGTCGATTTAAGATTTTTATTATAAAATTAGTCAAATCAACTCGGTTTTTAAAATACGGGAGAAAAATAAAATTAGTTGGAAATTTATAATTGCCTATCTTGTATGGCTTCGTTTGTTTTGTGTAATTTGAACCAAAAAGAACAAAACGTTCCGTATATCCAATGAACTGCTTTGCGTGTTTAAACTTTAAAGAGTCCCCCATCGTCTTGTTATCCTACTCCGTAGTAGTTATCGCTGCAACTATCGTAGGGACCATTTTCGGTCGTAAACGGCATCGTTTTTTGCTAGTGCCCTTCCATTAAAATAATTAGAGGCATCTGATTGGATTTAATTACGAATAAAGTAACGTATTTAATAAAAGTCATTTTCAACAGAAATTGCATTTGGATCACAAGCCAATTTATAAATTTAATTTGACGGTACAATAAAGTCTGATATAATGAGTTAAGTACATCTTCTTGTTCCTATTATTTAAATTTGTCTCCTCAACTTGCAAGAGGATGATACATAACTAAAGGTCAAAGCAACCAAATCACAAATGACGAAATCATAGATTTGGTAGTAGTGTGTTTGTTTAGGCTATATGTATACATTGAGTTCTCTCTAGAAAGACAGCCAAGTTTTTCATAAAAGGCAGCCTACCTACACTCTTAAGTAGGTGTCAGTTTCATTTTATAATCATAAAACCATTAAGAGTCGATAAGACTCAACCTCTAGAAATGGAATCCATTAAGTCCATTTCCAAGGAACCACCACAAAGGGCCATAGATCCATTGTGCACCATCACAAGTGTCAGAAAAGTAGTACATAACAATGACTCATATGGATTCGTTTGACCAAAAAAGTGGCATCCACCATATTGTCTCAACGGGCTTTAGGTCCATCTCCCTCGATTACTCAAGATCATTTCTCTTTGTTAATCCTTTAGTAAGAGGATCTGTCAAATTCCTCTAAAGTCTAACAAATTCTAATTAAATCAATCTATTTTTCAGGAGTTGTCTGATTGTATTGTGTCTAATGTGGATATATCTTCTCTTACCATTATAGACAATGTTTTTTCCTGATAGTTACCTGAAATCACAATATGTCAGGTCTAGTATATTTTATAAGAAACATTACACTACCCATGATCTTAGAATATTCATCTTGTAAAACACTAGGCCCTTTGTTCTTTTTAAGCGACAACGTAGGATCATAACGTGTTCTCACAGTACTACATCAAAATAATGAAAAATTTTCAACATTTTCTCAATATAAAGTGGTTGACATAAGGAAAAGCAATTGTCAGTTTTAGTAATTTTAATACCAAGA
>JANSVA010000002.1:4766161-4779360 GCA_025504915.1 Erythroxylum reticulatum | reverse complement strand
TGAATTATTTTCTTTTAAAATCAAAGTCTTCAAACCATTAATTGCTCCTTGCATATTGCTAGCTCCATTGTAGCCTTGCCTACGTAAAGATGATATACTCAATCCATACTTTGCAAACAATTCATCTATTGCAAACTTTAGTGATTTTTTTTATCTGAGTTTTCACATTTTTTAAACAATCAGGTAGATTAGTCATGTTTTGCATTGACTTCTCCATGTCCTTTAGGGTGCGATTACGCTTCGGCAACACATCATTTTACTCAGAATTGTTTGTTATAGTGAATCAAGTCACTATTTCAATCAATTCCATATATCTGGCAAACGGATCTTTTTAAGTCTTGAAATAGCATGCTTGTCATGATATTCTCCTTCACAATTAGATCTGACTATCTTGATGAATTTTTCCAATTAATTTTTAACCTTCAATCTTTAAGAAAAACACATAATTGTAACGAGAATAATCATCAACAAATGTCAGCATATATGTGGAATTGCACAACATAACTATATAAGGTCTTCTGATATTCAAATGCATTAGACCCAACAAGCCATAAACATGAGTTGCCTATTTATCCTTATTTCTGTCAACTTACCCCTGCTATAGTTAGCACATGTTTCCAAATTGTCATAATCTATAATTGAGAGAATGCTTTCCTTAATCAATCTCTCAACTCTATCTCTAGAGATGTTGCTTAACCTTTTTGGCACAATATGTATGACTTATCCTTTATTAGGGTCATCTTTCTTGACTTGTTTGGCAAGATACGAAGAAATATATATCTAATTCGGGGTAAGACACATTCTATACAAACTATATAACAAGAAGTCATATCATTATGTTTTGCATTAATCAACAAATGTATTATAGAAGCATTAATTACAAAACGTTAACTTTCTTTGTCCAAAATTGATACAAAGATAATATATAAAATGTGTCGTGTGAAACCAAAATAAACCTTGCAGCAAGGTTCAGTATATACGTACCTTATAGATGTTACATCCATTTCTTCATTGCTGTCAACCATTAGTTTCTCCTTCCCTTTATATGGCTCTATCTTCAATATGAACCCCCACATTATGGGAGCACCTTGATCAGATGCTCCATTATCTAGTCACCAAAAACTTAATACAACTATCGTAAAATTAGATTCATAAATTGATAAGCCGAGGAGTTACATGATGGTCTTAGTCTTTCTTTCTAGATCTTATACTGCTGACTTCTTTATGTCCGTAGGATCTTTACTAGCATCAGCATGTGGAGAAGAATTAGTCTTTCTACTTTTGAATTTAATGGGTTTCATCTTTGGCTTCCCTTTAGTTGCTTCGAGGGCTGTAGAAGTAGCACGCTTGGGTTTCTCCTCCTCAGTAACGCAATGGGCAATCAAATCATTAAAGTCCCATTCGTCATCCAACAAATAATATGTCATCACCAGATTATTAAACTTTAAAGGGAGTGTATTCAAAGTCTAATGAACTATGAAGATATCAGGAAGAGGAATATTCAGCATCTTCAGTCTACTGTGAAGATGGATCATTCTTGATATGTACTCCATCACTTTCCCTTTTCCTGTATACCTCATGGAGAATAATTCTTTCATCAAGGTGCTTATCTCAACATGATATGAGACCGTATCTTTAGGAGACATTATCAAGAAACTCTTTCACTATGTCTGTGTCCGGAAGTCCACTAAACAGATGGTTTGGTATGGATATCTTAATCGTCATCATACATAATCTATTAGATCGATCCTAGGCTGCATAAGCTGCTTTATGAGCTATCAAGCTCATGGATGTAGGTGGAGATGGTCTATCCGTACATATGATTATATCAATTTCAATCATCTCCATAACATCCAATACATCCTCTATCCACTTCTTCATGTTGATCAAGGTTTCAATGCTGACACTGTAATCGTTGACCAAAAAGGTGACCGCAAAATGATAATGTTTAAATGAGCACAAATGTAGGACAACAACGATACTCAAAGTCATTAAATAGTATTTGTACGAGAATCCGATCACATATATTATGAAATATCTGTGGGTTGAATATATAATATATACAACTAGACCTCTACATAAAAATGATTAGAATACAAATCATCAATTCTTATGACACTACCACCTATAGGCGACTATATTATTCAAGTAATAACTTTCCTCTATCTAATGTCTTTATGTGTATCTCAAAATCCCATGTAAGGCCAACATATGTGAGTAGAATAACTAAACATGAGACCAGAGACATTCCCTAACGTGCAAGCAGAACAATTCAAAATATTGACTCAAAAGGCCACTTTGGTAATTACATCCTTATCAATACTCAAAAGATCCACAAACACAAGGGATACATCTTTATATTATCTTCATATTCTTTAGAGGCATATAGTATATAACAATGTAACATCAATAAATGCAAAAACTCTAATGCATAGTCTTATTGTCACACACTAGTGCTGAAGACGTTATCTGCAAACTTTGTTTAAGACTTTCGTAGAAAAAATCTCATAAGAGTGACAAGCGTGCGTTATCGAATACTGAACCGACCACCAAAGACACTAGAACCTCATGTATCTCCTTTACGGCAAATTCGTTGCACGAAAATCACTCAAAAATTACTTTCGAATTTCTTAATTCCTTTTTTGAGTGACCATCATGTGATCCTGAATACTAAACATAAGACCTGAAACACGAAAACTTGAAGTATTTCCATCATATGATATTTGAAGCATAAAAATTCACCCAAAATCGGCTCCAAAACACCTCAATTCCTTTTTTAGAGTTAAAACTTTTAATTTATTACTAATACAATAAATCCAGAAAAATGGAAAAACTTACTTTATAAATTTCTTGGGCCCGAAAACTAACCAAAACATCTTAAGATACTATTACAGGAAATCTGAAAGTTTTGGTTTTTTTCGACGCAGAGTTGACATCAACCCCTACGTCAATCACGAGTGGGGGTGGGGCGCACGTGCTGCACATATGCCCACTGCTGATGTGCACCCACGAGCCTGTAACTGAGGTGCGCGTGTGGCGTGATTGTCTAGCATGTGCGCTTAACGTTGTCCACACTCGTGTCGCCAGCTATCTAACGGGTGCATTTGGTGGTACTGTTCAGTCGCCCAATGGTCATTGTTCCCTTGTGGAAACAAGGAGATTTTTGGAGAGATTCAAGCCGATTTGTCACACTTTTGGGCTCATTTTCATCCATTTTTCAAGGCTAAACACATATATACTACTTTCATGCAACAATAAGCAAGAAAAAACTAAAAATGAAACTTTATTATCTGAAAACCTTATAAAGAAAAAATCAAAATATTTTTGTTTTTAACCACCCGATCATGTCACCGCTCTGATACAACGTGTAACATGTAACAAAACATTAATTACGTATCCCGGATCAAACTTGAAAGGACAATAAACAAATAAATATGAAAAATACTTAATTTTAGTTTTGTAACTTTAAACGAGCTTTCCGAAGCCGAAACAAGCACGAATCCACCGTCGTTTTTACGAGAACTACTCACCAGGACGCGGTAAAACCTTTTAACAATTTTCTCAAAACGTAAGTTCTCTTAACGAGTTGAAAAATCCTTATACTTACAAATGACAGGAGTAATTGCAGGAAACCTTAACCTTTATATATAACATCTATATTAGACTTCCCCATCACAAACATAATATAAGTCCAATCTATACTAATCAAAATCCATTTTCTACCTGAACTTCGACTCATTGACTTAAATTATTTATTAAATCATTTTATTATCTTTAACCGGATCAAATTATGTAACTTAATTAATAAATTATTGAAAAACCAAAAAAATGTTATTAAACGTTAGCCAACTTTATAAAATTTCAAAATTATCCAACAGAATAACCTAGCATTTGAGGCCACGGGGTTACAGCCTTCCAGCTTGTGTTTGACAACGCCTCTTATGGGTTAGATTAGTAAAACACAATTAAAGGTTTCCTAGAACCAAAAAGGTGCAGTTAGGAGGAGAGATTAACATGACTGCCGTTAATCTCTGGAGTCTGAATCGACCAAAATCAAATATTTGACAGTGGGCAAGAGTGTTCATAAGGTTTCTTTCTTATGAACCACCCATTTGTATCAATTGTACTGGAGATTTCAGTAACTTCTTCAAAGTGTCAACAATGTTCCGGAATGATGGCCGAGAGGTTGGATCGCTGCCCAACAAATAAAGCGAGGTATTAGATTGGAAAGCTTATTTTATTTCTATGCAAGCATATAAATATTTAAGGGCAATCAAAAAGGATATTTACTCAGCCCAGCAAGATTCCATAAGAGAAGTCAACGCTGGAGAGGTGTTTGCTGGGATGGAAAGCCTTCTATTCTGAAAAGCCACTGCTCCAACTACCTATAAGATCCCATCACAAAAACTGCGAAATATCAGTAATTGAAGTCGTTTAGAAAGCTAAGTGGTGGTGGAAGTTATGGCCTGAAAAGCTTTGATCCCACATCCACCCTCCTTCCCAAAGAGTATAGGTATCTTAGATCATTTATGTTCTCTACAAATACTTTTTAACTCCAAAATGTAGCGAAAGCTAAGTACATATTCCAATGGCACATTCATTATACCTGGGCAGGACCAAGTCCGCTCCAAGGCTGCTGCATTGTCACAAGCTCCCACAAGATGACTCCAAAACTGTATACATCAGATCTTTCGTTTGAGGGTTCTCCCCGTAGAAATTCTGGAGCCATCCATTCAGGCTGAAAATAAGAACAAGAAAGTTACAAGGTGGTTCAAGCACTTCCAAGTAAATATTCAACCAGAAAAATGTTTAATATAGTTATGAATGTCTTTCAACACGTTCCAACCAAATGAAAAATAAGAGGGCCGACGAGAGGAGGAGGATCCTAAGGGGTATCGAACATGGAAAAAGGCATAATAGCAAAGGTATAAGAAAGTTTTACATCAAATAAAGGACCTTTTTTGAAGATAGAAGGCCGCTAAAGATATATTGTGCTCATTTATTACATCGAAAATATTATCATGTCCAGAAGCATGGATGACATGGAAAAATTGGTAGCTTTGAACAACTAGAACACAATTGGAAATAACTAATTCCACAATTTGATTAAAATGTATTCAAGCGATATTACCATCAACGGAGAGAACAAGAGTGACTTACGGTTCCAGCTACTGACTTCGATGGTATTAAAGTGTTTGCTTTGAATCTAGACAACCCAAAATCACAAACCTGAACAAAACATTAGGAGTTGAAGTTAGAAGTGTATACTATCAGGACTGGTACAAAATTCTCTACAGAATTCCAACCATTTACCTTTACTGTCCAATTTTTATCAACCAACAAATTTGGGGACTTCAGATCCCAATGCACTATAGGAGGGTTCAGACAATGAAGATAATTAATTCCCCTTGCCTGATTTCAACAACGAAAAAATGTTACAAATTACCAAAAAGAAAAGCCAAAAAATTAGAGATACTAAAAATAAATGCAGACCACATCCAAAGCCATGCGTAACCGTCTCCTTTGATTCAGCACTTCTCCTGCAGCAGGCCTATGTATGAGGCGGAATAAACTGCCCCTGTTAAATCAGGACGGATAAGAACCATGACATCCGAAGATCAAATTATTTTGAGAAAATAACTGGATGATTTTACCTAGGCAGATATTCTGTCACAATAGATAGATGTGGACGCTTTGTAACAGCACCCATAAAGAGAACCACATTTGGATGTCGGACACGTTTCATTATTGCTACCTGTTAAAATGGTAATTGTTGATTCACTACTAACTCCTCCTACTGACAATAATAGTAATTTTGGTGACAAGAACTCAAAGTCATCAAACTGATCCTAAGAACAATTAAAATTTTAATATTCAAGCAGTCATCAAATCAGCAGTGGCCAGGTATATCTAGCATATAAAGAAGCATCGAGTGACAAAAATCACTGCAGTTAGAGGAGGTATTTATGGAAGCATAATGTCTGCCCTACCACGAAGAGGAGATACTTCAACTACATGCACGTGATGATTAATCTATTAAGACAAAACTTGCACATGATGATGACAATAGTAAGTAGATACATTTTCTAAAAACTAATAAACAAGAAATACCTCTCTTAGAAACTCACGCAACTGATCATCATGAAAATCTTGGACAGTTAAAATCTTGACAGCAACATCCTGGATTGTCACAAGAAAAGTGGAGTTTATTGCTAAGAGAATGGCTTGTCTGCAGAAAAGTCACAATTCAAAACAGTTGTCCAAAGATGCACACTCGACTCAAGTTTGCAATCTGGATAAATAATCGAATATTAAGTTCAAGCTACAGTGTACTGACCGATCCGTGCCATTCAGCCCTATGCACAGTCCCAAATGAACCTGCACAGTAACCACAAAACAAAAAAGGTGCATAATTAGAAATTTTCCCTTTAGGAATGGTTGAGTTCTCTAATAGCATCAAAATCGCAGCAAACAAAGACATAGCAAAGGAGCAGATGATGTACCAGCACCAACACGCTCCTTGATGTGCAAATCATCCCATGCCATCTCAAGCCAGTCCATTGCTAGTGAAGGCTCAAGATTGTAATAAATTGGGTTGGTCACAGCCAGAGCTCTGCTATGATGGTCAACTCTGCTCCCAACATCCTCGATATGTGGTTGACTGAGTGCATTCTCGTTAAGTTGCTTACAATTGTTTTTGACTGGACTTCC
Organism: Erythroxylum reticulatum; assembly: GCA_025504915.1. Lineage (NCBI taxonomy): Eukaryota > Viridiplantae > Streptophyta > Magnoliopsida > Malpighiales > Erythroxylaceae > Erythroxylum > Erythroxylum reticulatum. The sequence goes on along the minus strand of JANSVA010000002.1, from coordinate 4,772,649 downwards.
AGACATGACAATCTCCTTCTTATACGTTTTACGAAGAAAAACTTGCTTTGCTTCAATCCTTGAAAATTGAGACGCAGATGATGCAGAAGCATCAAATGCTACAGCATTCCTTCCCAAATCCAAGGCCATTAGAGATGATTCTTTCGCAAAAGAAGCTTGATCAGTTTGAAGATAAGAAACCCCAAGATCTTTTGACAACCCTTCATCCCTTGTTTCCTGTTCTTCCTTTTCAATGCCTGCAAAAGGGTTGTTGTCTATCATATGCGGTCTTCCTTTTGACACAATTTATTTAGAGAGTACACTCACATCAATTTATTAAGCTCTGTCTGTTTGTTGCATGATGTTTAAAACAAACTTTCCAGGCTAACATCCTAGAGCATACCTGAACATCGAGGTTTTTCAAGAACAACACAGGAATTCTTCAAATCTGGAATCTGACACGATATCTTATCCACGTACGGTTGCTGGAACTCCTGTAGATAAGAAAATTTAAATGGTGAAGGCATTGAAGACGGAAATCCCCCATTGATCGTTGAATCTGGACCGTGGACATTCCCTGGCTGTCCAACTAAATCAACCACATACTCTCTGCAAAAGGTAAGCACGTCTATATGATGAACAATAAACCTAAGGCACAAATTGCAAGAGCTGCAAATCACTATAAGAGCATGAAGTGCCTTTTTAAGTTCAGTTACAGTTACACTTTCTATTTAGTACAAATTCTTAAAGACTTGTAGAATTAGAAAGATATAGGCGACATCGTATTCTAAAATTAGAAATAATGCCCAGAAACTTAGCACAGACACTTGCAGAATAAATGTTTTTCAGCAAAAAAGGGCAGAGTGTTGAGATTTTTTTTAAAATTCAGAATTAATTGAACAGTGAAAGCATCCAACCTTGAAAATTGTCTATCGTCTTCAATCTTCACAAGACAAGAGGACTGGTGATCTGCTACACAATAGCGGCAACCTCGAGCTATTCGACATGGTAAGCCTATGTAATCTGCCAATTTCTGCAGACCAACAAATAACGAGTTATCCTCCATAAACCTCATCCTTGGACCAAGAGAAATGATGACCTAGGTATGATTGTAGAGGTCAACACACAGGGAAAAGGTCCACCCAGTTACTACCATAGTATGAAGATAAATTAAAAAAGGTGGCCAAACTTGGCATATAAGCTATAGAGGGAAGAGATAGAAATAATGTTTTACGTTCTCAGAGTGGTAGGTTGTGAAAATATGAATGACCTTTAGTTGTTTCCCTCCATTAGTTTCATATGATCACAGAATCTTTGGCCATAAGTACGTAGTTGCCTTTAAACGGTATTCAACCGAGAGTCGTATTAGCAAATATTTATGGACTCACCCATTTTAAGACATTAAGTCATCTACAGGCACACAAAGAAGGCATCTGCCTGCTGCAAATATCTGTTTCTAGGGACAACATAAAATCCCAGCAGCAATGTCAAACAGATAGTCTCACATTTCTGACAAAATTAAAATTAAAAAGTGATGTCAATGATCTCTCACAACATTGTGCGTTTGCATGACAAGCTCCAAATAGCTCACTGAATGATCAGGGGAAATAATAATCCTAATGGAGTGCTCTATACAAAGTGTGGGTCTCACTTGAAGCTCCCAAATCAGTTGCATTCTCGTGTCAAAAACCCGTTCAAACATCCGTTTCTCTCTAAAAATTGTTCTTTGCCGTTAGGATATGGGAATCCGGCCATATAATCTTACACTAAAGTTCAACTTTCAACAAATTTGGGATTTGGTAGTGAAAAGTGAAATAAAATAGAAGGAAAAAGAACAGACAAAAACCAACACAATTTCTTGACATAAATTATGCTAACGTACACAGCTAGACCGGTACGTGGTTGTCGACTAATACAAACTAATGAAAAAGTTCCACACCAACCAACCAAGATACAGTAGAAAAGACATTTTCCAACTCGTGAAAAATTGTAATCCAGTAGATCTTCAGAAACAAAATCTGTTTCTTTACCCAAAAAAAGTGGTCAAGTAGCGTGAACCGTCACCTTGAATAGAATTGCCCGGTGCCTGCAAAGTCCCGAAGAGAGGCTGCCAATGGGTACAACGATACATTTATGAAATTCCTTCAACTTGCTGCTGAAGAATTTCCAGCGCTTGTGCAGATCTCCTTGCTCCACGGGGAAATTTCCCCTAAGAATTCAACATCAGAATAGTCGTACATGACGTCCAAGTCCAAGACTTCAAAGTATTAAACGAACGAGACAGTTTAAACGTACCCCAAGCAAATGGCGACGAGTTTGCCCAATTTCTCTACCAAAACCATCGTATTTTCCGACGCACAATATAGCTCCTGAGCCTTATCCTCAAGTTCCTTAAGACGTGAATCACCTCGTTTATCAATAACGACTACCTCCATTGACGTCTCACTCGGCCCAACTTCTTTAAGAGACATCAAAGACGGTAGCTTGCCTCCTTCCTCCGCATAATTGCACATTACCCACAAATACGGATTCATCCCCAAAATGTTGTAGAAGCCGTCTGATATTTTGTCATTGTACGACAAGCATCCACTAACCTGAACCAAAAAATAGACCGTAGCACGAACTCGCATGTCAATTAACAGCTACCCTATTGTTTGATCGCTGAAATTATGTTAACACTACAAACGTAGATGATGAGTGATATAGAAAGTACCCAGAGACGATAAGAAACGTTTTCGGGATCGTCGAACTCAGGTACACCGTCTCCCAAGAGCAAGAACTCACCACCAACTGCAGCTTGGAAACTAAGCCTCTTAGCCAAAGTAAGCTGCAAAAAATGACTCTCTTTGGCCCTCACCCCCACGTCATCCTGGGTCCTCCTCGCCCCCTCCTTCACCACCGCTTCCACCTCCTCCGGCACCACTTCCTCGTGCCTCGTCGTGGTGGCGGCGGTGGACAATAGAGTGGTCGCGGTGTCCTTAGCATCGATCGAGAAGTTCCAGTCCAAAGTAGTCCCCGAGAACAAGCTCCCAGCGTAACTGCTCCCGCCCGATAACCTCGGCAAAGAGACCTCGCGATCAAAGTTCCTATCAACGTCCTTCTCTGTGACAACCACCTCGGGAAAGGTCTTGGTCTCCGGCGAGAGTAAGAGCTCGCGATCTTCGTCACGTGACAGGGGACGTAAGTTCACGTGACTCGACCTCGCACCTTTTCTTTCGGCTAACCAATTGCAGAAAGCGGCAAGTTGTTTCTTCTTTTGGAACTTGTCGTCCTCGAAGAGCTTCTTCTTTTGTTGAAACTTCTCATCGTCGCTGCTAGTGAAGAGATCGGATGCGATATTATCATCATTATTACTGCGAGGAGAAGAAGGTTTTTTGTTGCCAAACAAGTCCTTTGACGGTGGCTTTCTGAGGTCATTTTCGATGAATGCATCTTTGCTGACCTTCCTCTTCTCGTGTTCTACCAACACTTGCTTCAAAGATGCATCGAACTCGGACCGATCCGGGAATTGCCTAGGGAAGAAGTAAGTCGTTCGATGAGGCATTCTGCTCTGTTTTTCTTTCACGGACCTCGCGAGGTCAAACAATAAAACTCGCACGAGTGAACCTCCAAACACCTACGACCTTCACGCGCTATTCTTTCTCCCTCCTTCTCTAGCTATCAATCCTTCGCTCACGTTCAAAACAATGAGAAAACAGATCGCTTGACCGTACAACCCTGCAAGTTGATCGGAGTCAAGGAAAAAAAAAAGAACAAGTTACACTCAGGCTCATCTGAGTAACTGAAACCGAATCCAATTCAAACCATTAAAAAACTACAGATCCCTTCAAGCTTCAGAAAACGAGAATGATACTGGAACAAACAATACGTACAGGTAATCAACCTGTGCTCTTTCTCTGTCTCTGCAACGGATCAAAAGCTCTCTCTCTCTAAGACCTGCGTGTGAGCTGACACGATAAGGAACAGGTGGTTTTCGGAAGCAAGAGGACGCAACGATGAAACCGTACGCATTTTGAGGGATGATAAGGGCGGTGGAGTGAGAGTGAGAGTGAGCGAGGCAGATATTGGTGGGAAATTGTAAAAGAGACGAGGGAACAGGCTAACGAGCGCCGGGTGTGAACTGCTGCTTTTTGTAACGAAGGCACACGTAAAATTTACAACGAAAGTCATTGCGACACGTAAGTATTATGTAGTGCTGCGGAGGGAGGCGTACGTTAGTCAGCTCATGAACCGCGGGATTAAATTAAATATGAACTCTTTTCTTGGTTCAGGGGGTTGGGGGATTATATTAAGACTTGTCGTCTGAGAATCGAAGGAACCATGAAATGACCATAAAGCTCTCGTGGTTATCTGAAAACTACGAGATTAGGGATATAAGCGCCTTTTGGCTCCGGTCGCCCTTTCTTCCTTAGAAGTAGGGTTTTAGCCGTTTTCATGTGCCTGGTCACAACCATTATCTGACCAAACACGGTGAGAGAATGTTGAGGTTCATAGTTTTCAATTCCGTACATGCCACTCGAAATTTTGCTACAAGGCTACTCCTACGTCAATTCCTTCCCGTTTCTCCTTACGGGTTTTGTCTACTCGTCAAGGTTCTGATTGTATCTCTCTCTCGAAATGATGAAACCGTCAAGTTAGCTCTGGATATTTTGGATGATTTTTCCTGGAGACGCAAGAAAGTACACGATTAAACCATTTTCTTCCGAGGTTTGTGTAGGATCAAAGATGTTGATGGAGCTAAGGAGTTGCTCTGTAAAATGATGACCGAAGGACCTCCTCCTGCTGGAAGTGCTGTTTTCAATGGAGTAATTACTGCTTACGCGAAAGATGGAGATATGGAGAAGGCGATAGAGACGACGAAGCTTTTGGAGAGTAGGGGTCTGGAACCACGCTTATATGCTTATAGTGTTATAATTGCTGGTTTGGCAAGTCGTGGTCAGATGGAGGAGGCTTGTAAGATTCTGTCAGAAGCAAAAGGAAGCGATCCAAGCTGAATCCTGTGACATACAATACACTTATCAGAGGGTACTGCAAACTTGAACAATTTGACGATGGTCTGGATTTGTTGAGGGAGATGATGAAATATGGCGTCGGAGCTAATGTATAAGGTTCCTTCGCTTGAAGGCGTTAGAATGGGAAACAGCAGAGAAACTCTTAGATGAAATGAAGTAAAGTACGTTGCATCTAAACGGGATGACAAAAGCCATTGTAAGAGCAGTCAAGGAGCTGTCAGGGGAGAGGTTGGAGCCTGAAGCGTTTTGTGTTTTGTATGCTTGACCTTTCTCTTGGTCCTTGTCGGCTGCAACTGCAAAGTCTTGCTTCGTCGAGAGAGACAAAGACTGCGAGTTATGCTAATTTCTTTCTGTTTTTCCATCTGTTTTTTGTCGGATGATCATATGTCATCGCCTCGGATGTGTGAAAATTGTCCCTACCTTAAACTAAAGTCACTTTTGAACTAATAATTAAAGCGAGAGAGTCTGTAAAGCGAGAAAAGGTGACGATTTCATTCTGCTGAAGACGACAGTGCTTGTTCTTGGTTACGAAGGCTGCGTTTCGTTGGGAGAACTCGTAGGTTGCTTTGCGGGAGTCGCTGAACGCCATGGATGCCCTGGATCCAGAGGGTCAACCTTTCAAACAAGACATACAGTGCGGCAGTGACAGGGGTCTCCGGCGAGGATGGCTCTGCTCCGCTGCTATCCTGGCTGGAAGAAGAACCAGTTGAAGTTGTCGACGGCGATATCACGCGTACCATGGGGGAGCGTGGGAGCAGTCTTCTGCTGTCCAAAATTTCAAGGTTAAGCTTGATAAGGAGTAGTAGCAATGCGACATCCTCTTATCACCTTAAAAGACTAAAATTGTAAATGTGAGAGGTTACTAAGAAATTAGAAAACACTTTTCATGCTGCATGATCATGCGAAATATGTCCTACATATATATATAAATATATAGTGAGATTATTGTACATAAAAAAATATACATACATTCATGAATAATTTAGGATATAATTAGATTGAGTTGTGATTTTTTAGAGTTTTGAGAATTTTGAATTTATTTATATGGAAAATTCTATTGGTTAGTAAGAATATTACAATTGTGAATTTAGGTAAATTTAAGCATAAATTTCGGAAAATTATACAAATAGTAAAAGACATCAAATGAAGCTTTGAAGATAGTTGGATCGTAAAGATGAGAGTAAAGGAGTTAGTTTCAAAAGAAACTATGTTAGAGCTTAGATATGAAGAAAGTGACAAGTGTCACTTAGGCTTGGTACTTTTGCTAGAAGTAGATTACTGTTCTTTAAGAGTTGAAAAATTAAGTTATATGTCTAAGTTCATTTTTCATGTCATCTTCTTCAAAAAAATTTCTTCCCATACACAGAGTTTTCCATCAAATACCTTCTAAGATATTTATATGCTTTTTCTTTCCTATCCCAAGCCCACTTTACTATTTGTGTCTTCTACCCTAAGAAAAACCTATCTTTACCTCCTTCAAGTTGATGAACAAGTGAT
>JANSVA010000002.1:4754216-4766061 GCA_025504915.1 Erythroxylum reticulatum | reverse complement strand
ATAAACGTCTGCATTCAAATGTTTCCAGATCATTAAAGCTAATGCTAATCTGGAGCGTACTGTGAGTAGACCTAGATGGTCTCATTCCACTATTTGCTTTGTTTGATTTTCGATACTGGTTGATTTTTGAATGATTATATGAAAGTGTTTGACTATGTCGGTTTCCGGACAAGAGGTCTGATAAATGTGTTGTATGAAAGAAATATTGAAGTGCTCGTTGTATGTGAATGAGATGAAATAAGTGTACATAATATGATTTCTAAATGCCGGACCACGGTCCAATGACAAGTGTGTTTTTGAATATGCATTTGTATATAAATGAAAGTGTGATTCTCAACTTTAATGTTGAATGCCGAACTAAGGTCCGATGATGTGTGAACGGGAGTGAATGTGAATATGCAAATGTAATTGATGCATTCCATGTCATGAATGCATGAAATATAAGAGATGTTGTGACTAGAGTAGCCACTGATCAGAGCTTAAAGCTCAACGAATGAAAATGAGCCTCGAGCTTAAAAGTGATTCAGAGCCTCAGGCTCAACGATTAATAAGCCCTAGATGGGATAGTTAGCAATGAGCCCTTTAAGGGACAGTTAGGCACTCGATCACAACAAAATAACAAATGGAAAGTAGGTCTCATGTGCACTGTATATGCATAATTGAGTGATTAAATTGCATTGAATGTGAAGTATGAATTGTGTAATGATGTGAATTATGTGTTACGTGATTGGTTGAACCATCGATGATGGCCATTCATTGAGTTCGCAAAACTCGTCCAAAATTTGCAAATATTTTTCAGGATCGGAAGAACACCCCGTTAAACAAACGGGAGTATACTTACTGCAAGTAATGGAAAAGATAGAGGTCGGGGTCATTTCGCGTCTGCATTTTTATTTTCATTAATTTTTGTATGAAAGGATGTATTTTGAGATTACTGTATTATATTTATTGATTTAACTTATTTTGTAATAAGTTTTTCCAAAATGGAAAAAGGGTTTGTAAATGAAATAGACTTTTGAGTGCAATTATCATATGTATGTGATTGAAAAAGTTATGATTGAAACGGACCCAAATTGATTATTAATTTTCCACAAAAGTATGCATTGTTTCAAAAAGAAAAGGAAAAAAAGACTTTGTAATGAGATTTGACTGATTAAGTACTCTAGTAAGCCACCCTCGTGGGGCACGGATTCGGATATCACCCATCGATGTCAGGTTCAGGTCTTGTGGGAGTGGGGTGCTACACGCAAGCTGTTGTCATTAAGCTCCTAGGCCGACAGGTGGGTTTTTGCATGCTCAGCTCCTGCCTCCGAAACTTATGACGTCTGCGTGATCTTCTGAAAATAGTGGACATGGAGAATGACTTTTTCCTAGTCAAGCTCAAGGAGGAAGCCAACTACATCAACGTCCTCACTAATGGACCATGGGTGATATACGGCCAGGTGTTTTCTGTCCAATGTTGGCTCTCAAATTTTAGACCAACGCAGGCACAGGTAACACGCGTGGTGCTATGGATACGATTTCCTAATCTCCCAATAGCTCGTTATCACCCCATGATCCTCCAAGCTTTGGGAAGCTTTGTGGGTAGCACGGTGAAGCTGGATGAGACTACCATGCAAGCACAATGTGGGCGTTTCACGCGCATTGCTGTGGATATTGATTTCAGCGTACCCCTGCGTCTATCCGTAGAACTGGATGGCGATACTTTGATGGTTGAGTATGAGGGACTTCTGCAAGTGTGTTATGGGTGTGGGATGCTTGGCCATGCCACTGGAGCATGCCTGAGGAAGACAATAGCACCCAGGGAATAGACACCACCGACAAGAAGAGACAGAGAGGACGCACCAGTGATGAGGATCTAGCAGGGAACGATAGACGAGGGGACCTCGGACGGGATGAGCAACAGCTATGGGCTTTGGCTTCAGTCTAACGAAAACATAACCGACCTGCGTTGACAAGACAAGGAAATAATGGGATGACACAGACGAAGGCTACGGTTACCCAAGGAAGCTCGCGTCCCCATGTATGGGCTCACGAAGAAACGAGAGACGTCGAGGCTACTGGAGGAGGCTCTAGGTTCAACGTTCTGGAGCAAGTCAAGGATCGCGGGGAGGAGGTTGTTCACTATGAAGAGCCAGTCAATCACTTTAATTTTTTAGGATTTGGGCATCGACTTGAAGTGTCTAATTTAGTTAGTATTGGACAGACCAAAAATAAGGGGTTAACAATTCCAACTGTCGGTTCCTCCAGTAATTTTAAATCCGGTTACAAGGGCAAATCAGTCGTCATGTCCCTTAGACCCGGGGGGACAGGTTCATGCCAGCGGGAGTCAAGAAAAGTAATTGACTACGTCCCTTCCAGTCCAACTCCAACCCTCAGACACGAATAAGAATTTAGTGGTCAAAACCTCGTCCCATAATGAAATGGTCTATGATTGGCAGATAATTATGGGTCGAGAGTGGGGTGTTGACAAGCGACCCCAATTAATGAAGGGAGTCGAGGCACCTAGAGAGGGAGGCGGGGAAGGGACAGTTGTAACTACAACCCTAACCGACGACCCTCCAAATATAGAACCACAGGCGAGTCGATAGGTTGGGTTCACGGATCAGAGTCAGGATGAGGAGATGGTTCTACACACTCAGGACGTGGAAACCCGGGTAGCCTAAGCTGGAGGTATTGATGTTGCCTCGATATAGGGTTGCAGGCTTTCCCTCCATATACTGATATGGAATTGTCAAGGAGCAGGTGGGATTGCTTTTCAGACCGTTTTGCGTAATTACGCTCGTATGTACAAGCCGAGTATCTTGGTGTTGATGGAGAAACCTGCATTAGTGGATCACGAGCTAAGGACGTAATCCTCTCGTTAGGGTTTGACTACTCCTTTAGAGTATAAGCAAATGATTTCTCGGGAGGCATTTGGCTCATGTGGAAGGAGAAATTTGACCTTTCGGTAATCATCACTCATAGGCAACTTATCCGTATCAACGTTAAGTTTGAGCAGGATTCGTTTGACCTTACTGTCATTTATGCTAGTCCGCAAGTGTCCATGTAGTCCATGCTTTGGCCGGTTTTAACTTGGATTGGATGCTCCAGTACCAGACCTTGGCTTGTGGGCGTTGATTTTAATGCCAAGCTGGAAATCTTGGATAAAAGGGGTGGCAGTCACTCCACGAGAGTAGTTAATACCCGCTTTAAAGATTGGGTCCATCGGTGTGGCCTTCATGACTTAGGATATGTGAGCTCAAAATATACGTGGCGGCGAGGTACACTCCAAGCTCGTCTAGATCGGGTGTTCGGATTGACGTCGTGGCTACAAATGTTCCCCCAAATGGTAAACCAGTATCTTCCCTTCCTTAGATCGGATCATAGGCCTATGCTAATTTAAGTCCTAAACTCACAACCGAGGCTTCTAGACGCCCTACATTTCTGCTTCCAAAATGCTTGGATCTCTCATTCTGAGTTTAATGAGGTGGTAGATAAGCACTAGCTCCCAGCGGAGGAAACAATGAGTAAATCCTTAGCTCGCTTCTTGGACCAACTCATGCATTGGAACACCTATGTGTTTGGGAATATTACCCACCGAAAAAAAGACTGGTGGCTAGGTTGAAGGGGATTCATATAGTAATGAATGTTGATAATTCAGAAGCACTTTTAGACCTAGAGGACAAATTGAGCCAAGATCTTCTGCAGGCTTTGGGTGAGGAGGAACTGCTTTGGCACCAGAAAGCCCGCTGTGATTGGATATCGAAAGGGGATTGCAATATCAAATATTATCACACTATCACCCTCTCCAAAAGGAAGAAATTGAGGGCTGCAAGACTCACTGATTACAATGGACACCTGGTTACGAAGCCGAATCAATTGTGCCTGCTAGTCCAAAAATTTTTTGTCCAGCTTTACACGGTTGACGACGGGGAGTACACTCCGCTTCCAATCTCTAGAGACTTTCCACCCCTTTCGGTTGAAAAAGTCACGGGGCTCGCGCTACCGGTCTATGAAATAGAAATAAAAAATACGATCTTCAACATGAACCCAAACAAAGCCCCAGGAGTTAATGAATTCAATGCATTTTTTTTCCAACATCAATGGAGGAAAGTTGGGCCAGCAATGGTGGAGTTCATACAAACGATTTTTAGATTGGAAAGATGGAAACATGAATTGAATCAAACCCTCCTGGTTTTAATTCCCAAAATTCCAGCTCCGCAGCAGATCTCTCAGACAATATTATCATCACCCAAGAGGTTATTCATTCGATGCGCAAGAAGACAGGTAGGATAGGCTATTTAGCTTTAAAAGTTGACTTGAAAAAAGCGTATGACCGGTTTCGCTGGACTTTTATTCATGACACGCTAATTGAGATTGGAACCCTAGAGAATCTCATTCGCGTCAATATGAATTGTGTAACGACAATCTCTTTTCAAATCGCCTAGGAGGGCACAGTGTCTGAACCTTTTCGCTCTTTGAGGGGGGTTCGACAAGGGGACCCGCTTTCTCCTTATCATTTTGTGCTATGCATGGAGCGACTCGAGCACTTTATCTCGAGGGAGGTGAGCAGTGGGACTTGGAAGCCACTCAAGCTGAGTCGTATGGGAACCCCCATATCCCACCTTTTTTTTGCCGATGATCTTGTCCTTTTTGCTAAAGTAAAGGACTCTCAGACGCACGTGATAGCGCGAACCTTGGAGACCTTTTGTTTAGCTTTAAGTCAGAAAGTTAGTACTATAAAAACTAGGATCTTCTTTTCAAAGAACGTTACCAAAGATACTGTGAGGTGTATCAGCCTTGGTTTGCAGATCAGTTGTACGAATAATCTGGGTCGGTACTTAGGGGTCCCATTGATTCACGAGCAAACGTCTAAATACACCTTTCAACATATCTTGGATACTACTCAGAAGAAACTTGCAGGCTAGCGTGCCCAGACCTTGTCGCTTGCCGAGCGTGTTACCTTAACCCAGTCAGTCATGTCTGCCCTTCCAATTTTCACGATGCAAACAGTCCGTCTCCCGCACCAACTTTGTGCCGACTTGGAGAAAATCATGAGAGATTTTATTTGGAGCTCTGTGCCCAATCAGTGGAAAATGCAACTTGTCAAATGGGAGTCTGTCTGTCAGTCCACGTCCGCAGGGGGACTAGGCATAAAATAGATCCGCCCTACCAATGATGCGTTACTGGTTAAGCTAGGATAGGCCTTACTGACTCAGCCAACAACCCTTTGGGTCCAGGTATTCAGAGCTAAATATAGAATGGATACTTACCATATCCCCCAAACAATTGCAAGGTCAGGGGCTTCAATAGTTTGGAGGAAAATTTCGACAACTTGGCCGCTTGTACGATAAGGTAGCAAATGGATTCTGGGCAACGACAGAAGAATTATATTCTGGCTGGATAACTGGGTGAATGGATGGGGTCTGCTTATTCATGTGGCGACCTCACAAATTCCGGATAATAGCCTATACGCCACGATTGCTAACTTTACTAGTGAAAGGGGTAACTGGCTCTGGTAAGCATTTCAACAGTAACTGCCTTCCTTTGTCTGTCTAGAGTTAACAACTCTCTACCCTACTGCTGAGGAGATAGGGGAAGATAAGCTGATGTGGGGGCCAACTATCCATGGGAGGTTTACTGTAGCTTCGGCTTATGATTTACAGGAAGGTCCCTACTTGGCCATGAATCACAAGCTTTGAGAGGTTATATGGAAATGGAATGGACCTCAGCGGATTCGATCTTTCATGTGGCTACTAGCTAACAGAAAACTCCTAACTAATCAGCAGCGAGTAGTCAAGCACATTGCCACGGATAGTAATTGCCACTTTTGTGGACAGGAAGAGTCAACATTGCATGCGGTACGAGACTGCCCGAAAATGCAAACTTTCGGGCATAAATTTCCTCGGGATATGGTAGATACGAACTTCTTCCAATAGGATAAGGGGATATGGCTGGTGTTTAGTCTCATCAAACAGTCGACAATCCAACTGGTCGAGTGGGCTACAATCTATGGAGTAGCCTATTGGTTATTATGGAAATGGTGTAACAACAGCCTGTTTGAGAGGGGTTTCGTCTGGCCAGACGATGGTACTAGGGATGTACTGGACTATGTGGAATAGATTGATTAAGCAAAAACTATGGAAAATTGTGTTTTCCCGACCCAGAGATTGTCTGTCAGGAGTTTAGTGAGTTGGACTAAACCGTTGGAGGGTTGAGCGAAATTAAATTCGGATGGGGCATTCAGGTCTACTGCGCCCACAGCTAGAGGATTAATTTGAGATAGTCATGGAAAGTGGTGTGGTGAGTTTCAACAACATATTGGGAGGGGATTGGCCTTATCTGCAGAATTCTGGGGTGTCTTCTCTGACCTCACGTTGGCCTGGGACCTGGGCTATCGACGTGTCGTTGTCGAAGTAGATTCTTTAGAGATCATTAACATTCTCTATGCCTCCCACGGAATACTAACTGAGGACACTTCTTTGGTTGTAGGTATTCGTGGCCTTTTACATCGTGACTGGGAGGTCCATCTCCAGCATGCCTTTCGCGAGGGGAGCTAGTGTGCCGATAGATTGGCGGCTTTTGCAATATTATTAAGTCTGAGCCTGCACCTGCTACAGGAGCCACCAGAGATCATACAGGAGCTTATTCATAGAGATGCGCAAGGAGTGTTATATTACCGACATATGCGCTAGTTTTTTTTTAATCTCCCTTGTAATAAAAAAAATTGTCCTTACCTTTAATTAATGTTAGTGAAAAAATACTATTTATTTCATTATTATAATTTCTAATACTACACATTTACATTTACTCTCAAAACATATTAAGTTGCCAATTATTAAATTTTAAATAAAATGTGAAAATGATATTAAAATAACATTAGAAATTTAATTAGATCTTTCATTTAGTTATAAATTAATATTTTTTTAGAATTATGCCAGTATTTGTGAATTAAATTATTAATATTATTCTAAAATCAATATTTTAAAAACTTATTTATATCTAAAATTTATTATTTTTATGAAAATAATATTTTTTACACCTGATGTAAAAGTGATATTATAAATAATCTTGAAAGTTTGATTTGAAATACCTCAATAAAGTAATTTTAACATATAATAAATTAAATTGACAAATATTTAATTTTATTGGAGTTTATATTATTATTAAACAATTTTTAAAATATGAAAATACAACCATATACCCCGTAGTGTTAAAATCAATGATTAAAAAATTCAACCAATTTGATCGATTTAGCTGTAAAAATTTTGAACTATCTAATTTTTTGGTTCAATTTAATTTAATATTTTTATTAAAAATTGATCAATTTATTAATACATATTTTAAAATTTTCAATTTTATTCAATATTTAATCAATTTTATAATAATCTAATACTAATTGAAAATTTTCTCCCATTAATTTGACTTAACTTTTGATCCAGTTTTTAAAATATTCTGCCTATTGTTTGTTATCTAGTATAGTTAGAGTAATCATGTAATAATATCTCTTGTTGATATTTGTATTGTTAATAGTGTTGGGTTGTCGGTTCACGGCGCTCTATGCTTGAATATGAGGGAGTGGGTGAAAGAGCACTCGCTTGTCAAATACTCTGACCATTAAGTCACCGAATTAGTGATAATTAAAAAAAGATTTAAGAATCTATCTATATAAGTTTTAATATTCATTAATGGATTACTGACTCGAATGGCAAATTCAAAGTTTTAGTAATATTCCAACTTCAAATCATCTTCAAATCATGTTTCTGATTATGATCGCTTGCTTTTGTTCCATGGTCTGTGCTGGGACCAATTAGATATAACTTGGTGGAACAATAGAACCTGAAAGGCTCTTTGAAAATGTAATGATATTGGGTAATCTCAGATATTTCAGCACTTATGTTGATTCTAAGTTAGATTAGTCCAAATACACTGTAACCACTAACCACCGAATCACGGTCTTGGTAATAAAATATAGAGTAGAGCATGGGCCCCCCCACTTTGCACGAATCAGTAACCAGTAATTTACTAAGATGTCGAATTGGGTTGCATCTTTTTAGGCATTGGAGGCATCTAAAGGGTAGTGGTGCCAGGCGAACCACCCCTAGTCGTAGAAGTGGAGCACATTTTGCCTCGGTTGAAGGTTCTTTTCATTGGAAGGTTCGGTAGTTAATAACAAATCTTAATTCTTAAAATTATCATTTACTATTTTTTAAATTACATTTTTAATTAATATGATATATTGAGTAAATGAAAAATTATGTTATAAAATATATTTTAAAATTCGATTTATATAATTAACCTTTTTAATAATCACGAGCTTGCTCATGATGCCAGTGTTATCTGGAAATACTTGAAAGGTAGACTATATTTGATAAACAACATATTACATTAGCTGTTAGCTGATTTAATTTAAAATTTAGATATTTAAAATTATAAAAATTAAGTTTATAATTTTAATAAAATAATAATAATAATATAACGTTAAATTTTCTATTAATATGAATAATGCAGCGAGCTACATCATATTAGTATTTTTATATAATATGTATGAATTTTATTATTTAATAAATTAAAATATCTATAATTATAATACGACACATATAAGATATATGGTAGTTATATACTAAAAATATTAATTAGATATGACTCTTTATGTCCAAAAATTTAATATTATGGTATTTTAAATGTAAATTAATATTATGAAATTAAATAAAATTAAAAATTTTAATTAATTTTTTTATTAGATTCTTTCAAACTTTAAAATATAATTGTACAATAAAAAAGTCTAACTTTAAAAACACACAGAATAAAAATAGAAAGTAAAGTGGAGTGTAATAATGTTATTAGAAAATAGCTAATCACAAAAACTCTTTTTATGAAATTTTTTTTATTGAAATTAAATAAGTTAATCAAACAATAATAACTTTTTAATATAATTTAAAAATTAACTTTAATTCCATAAACTAAAAAATAGCTTATTAGCTGTATGTCAGACTCAGACAACGAGACCTTGGTGTGATCAGCCTCTCTTTTCCGTAAAGTATTCGGCGATTTCCTAGGGATCTGTGAGGTAGCGTTGTTGTACCAAAGAGGAAACAGAATAGTTATACTTGTTGAAAGTTCGGTATCCGTTCCCTCAAACCTGGTTTAACAACATCTCATTTAAATTTTGATTAGTCTCTATATTTAATATCAATATCTTAAATTATTTATTTTTTAATCAACATCAATTTAAATGAACGTTTAATTTAAATTTCATTTGCCTTAATATTTAAGATTAAATATATTTTTAATTTTATTTAAATTTAAGTACTTAGTGGTTTTCTTTTAACTTAATGGTTTTCTTTTAAGTGTTTTTCTTTCTTTGTGTTATATTCATAATTTTCTATCTTTACATTTAATTTTTAAGTACAATATTTATATGCTTATTTAAGTTAAGGTCCACCTTTGAGTATAGCTTCGAAGAGTACAATTTTTGTGTGTGTAAATTTATGACTCACTTCGTAAGCATTAACTTCGCTAATTGTTGAGAAAGCAATTGTCGTAAAACTTGAATGATTGTGATCTTATTTTGAGACTTGTCTGTTATTTAATATGATTTGATCGGCTCAATTAATTCTTATTTTAAAAGTATAGTACATTTTTTCTGCCATTTTAAAATTATTTAGATTCATTCCTGAATGAGTAGTCTTTGTTAGATTAATGTGGTCGTCAAATGAAAGGCAAAATAATGTACGAAAAACTTGGATCAAGGGCTAATGAAACATATTTTAAATTTCAATAGCTCAAAAAAATAAAGCGGAGTTTATAATTATAAGTGTGATAATTATTTTTAAAATGTATAGTTTACTTATTATATATGATTTAATTTTAAAATTCATCATTTAAATTAAAAATTAAAATATTTAATTTATGTAATTCAAAACTTATGGCTTAAATTTTAATTTTGAATAGTTTATTTCAAGTGAAATTATTATTTAGAGCGTTAAATTACAACTTTAATTTTAATACTTTTAAGAAATTATGAAAAAAGGATTAGCTTAAATATAAAAAGTTTATTTTTGGACATGATTACTATAATATATTTTTGTAATAATTAGTATTTTATTTTGTTAGACGACTTCAATAAATTCAATGTAAATTAAAAGATGAAGCTAAGTGGATTTATCCTATTATATTGTAGTTATTTGTAACTATTTGTTAATGAGATATATTTAAAAAAGTCTAATATGTCAATTTTACTCGAAAGATGAGAAGATATTTTAGAGTCTAATATTTAAAATTAATTAAAAAATCTAATATTTAAAATAATAGTTATGAATTTTACTTTTATTTTAAAAAGTCACGGGAATATGGGATCCAATTCTGAGGGTTGGAACACTCTGTTCCCGTTATGTTATTCCAATTATGTGGCACTTAATTTTATCAACACATTTTTGTGAACCCTATATAAATGTGTGAATAAAATTTAATAGAAAATGGTAAAAACTGGTTAATTGAGATAGATGATCTTTTATCCAATTCCAACAGTCACCTCAACTTCCACAACAAAATAAAATAAAATCACATCATATTTTAGTAATTTAAACTAAATATGTGGCTTGTTATCGGAGATGTAGATCAACCACGGGGGCTAGTGAAACAATTTTCAATTATTTATTATAAAATAAAAAGAATATTATTTGATTGGTGACCCATAACTCACTTTTTTGATTATCCTAACAGATGGTCATTGCGCAAATGCATAGTAAAAATTTGGAAAGTATAATGCCCAGTTGTCTTTGGAAATTAAATAGTATGTATATATAAGTTTTGTTATAAATAGTTAAGATATGTAATTGAATATTGTTAAAATTAAAATTTAGAAGGGAAAATTGGAAATGTATGATGCAAGACATAATTTTGTAAGGGGAAAGAGGAACAGATATAACAGGTGAATATTTAAATTGGATTAATAAAAGTGGAAAGGAAAAATTAACAAATCAAAACATATGAAGTCAAATTTGTTATAATATTTTAATAAAGAATATCGCAACTGCAAAATTAAATATGAATTAAAGTAAATAAATGAAAATTTAAAAATAAAATTCTAACCAAGGCAGAAAACAACCAACGGGTATGTGAGTTAGAAAGAAATTATTGACTGAGCAAATAGAACGAGAACAAGATATTAGAAGTATAAGACATAATACAGGAGAAACACAGTTCAACAATAGTTATCAGTAAATAGTAAAAAAGGTTGTGAAACAATAATAAGAATATTTTGTATGTATATTAGGATTACAGTCATCTAAGCACTAAGGATCTTTTTAAAAAAATCTAAGCACTAAGGATCAACAAATAGCAAAAAAGATGATTGTGAAAGCTGCATGTTTAATAATTGCAATTTTTGGAAGAGTAGGCTTGATGTAGCACATAAGAAGTCTTTCACGCAGATTTTGCAAAAGAACAAGATATCTAATTGCTAGACCCTTTCGGAAGAAGTATATCCCTTTGATTACGTATCTCAGGACCTACAGGATTGGCGACTATGTCGACATCCAGGTTAATGGCACCGTTCACAAGGACATGCCTCATAAGTTCTACCATAGCCATACTGGTCGCATCTAGAATGTCACCAAGCAAGCTCTTTTTGTCGAGATCAATAAACAGATAATTTATTATTTGCTTTACTTGTTTCGGAGTTAGTAAAAATGTTGACATAAATTGAATTTTGGGTTTCTATTATGAGTTTTGCGTGTTTTATATTTAAAATTAATTTTAAAATTTTAATATTTAAAATAATAGTTGTGAATTTTATTTTTATTTTACAAAGTAACGGGAATATGAGATCCAATTCTGAGGGTTGGAACACTCTATTCCC
>JANSVA010000002.1:4712937-4736952 GCA_025504915.1 Erythroxylum reticulatum | reverse complement strand
TTCTTCGAGATTCTCTGGCCGCAATCGAAACGACAAGTCGCGCCCTTTTTATTGACCTTTCTGGGCTTTAATGAACCCAAAAATTAGAACGGCCCCTAACCTAACGGTACCAAGTCACGCAGTCAGGAAGAGGTTTTACATCTCCAACGGTGTCGTTTCCTTTGTAAATTAACTACGCCAGACGGAGCCCGGGTTGCTGACTTACCGACTAATTTAACCGCTAAGGGCAATCTAGAAATTTTATGCCCAACCGGGGACTATGTTACGTGCAAAAGTGAAGCAGGTCTTGCTTATATAGTCTTTCCTCCATTTCTTTATGCCCCATTTTCCTTCGTCTCGTCACTGACGCCATAGGGGAGGAAGTTGTGAAGAAGAAATCGGAACTCAGATCTCGAAAACTAAACCAGCCATTGAAGTTTTGCGATCGCTTCTGGTATGTGTTCTAATGTGTCTTGGTTGTGGATTATTAATCTGCCGCGACTTTTCTCTATTGAGGCTTCACTTCCTTTCCTATTGGCCATCTCGCCACATTATTGGCTTTCTATTTTTATTGATTATTTCGTGACATTTAGGTAGTTTGTAATCTAAACGATCACTTGTCGCTACCTGTTTCCTGGTTTTAATGGATTCTGAATTTGATATTTGCGGCTAACATGGACCTTTCCTTTGTATATGGTGATTGAAATTATGTTTTGTTTATTATACTAATCTTTGAACTACTGGTTTTCAAATCCTAGAGGTCATTATTGCATTGATTACTTAATTACGGGAATTTTGGAAGTACGTGACGTGATCGTCCAAACTTCTATATTCTTAATTACCAACAAGAAATCGTGGTTATTTTCCTGGAAAATTCTCCGGAAGAACCAAAAAAAAAAAAAACACCCTAGTTAGCATTAGTATTGATGCTGATCAGCACTTCTAGAGTGCTATATGTCATTATTGTTATTATTATTATTATTATTATAATTATCACAGTACTCAGCACTATTATTATTATTATTGGTATGATGAAGATGTCTCACTGTTTAATCATTATCAGTCATTGTGGGAGGAATTGCTTCTCTCTCTTTATGTTTCCTTTTTAGATGTTTTATCCCTCCAGATTGACATTCAATCATAACCTCACCTATGGTTGTTTGCTTTTTATGGAAACAGAATCATTGAACTTGTTGCTGGTGATGGCTGGGAAGCAATATAAGCATCTTAGTTATCAAATTATAAAGTTCTGATCGTTTGTTCTTCTAATACCGGGGGGAAAACATGAACATTGTTAAGGGTGTGGCTGATCTCATACGGAGAACATCCAGTACCCACACTGGAGAGTCTACTTCAGGGTTATTGGCCGAGAAGTTTTCCCCTCCTACTCCAACAATCTGCTTCAGGTATTTGTTCAAAGTATTCTACTACTTACAACCTCTATGGAATGTGCCTTTGTACCTGGTGAATAAGGTGCTCATTTAGTCCTTAAAGTACGAGTAATTGACTTCCAACTGTTTTGAACATTGTATAGATTGCTGATTAAACAATTACCAATTTGCTTGACTGTGTGGACTTCTATATGGCAGATTGATTAACATGTTTTTAACCACAAATATGGCAAGATATGGTTTCATAACTTCAAATTGGATCCTCCACATTCTGGTTTCTTTGCTGTTATGTGTACACTTCTGGTGTATATATAATTTTTTGGGAAAAAGAAGCAGGAGAAGAAAAGGCCAATGCTCATTTTCATAAGAGTGAAGGGGGTTTCTGTATCGTACTGGATGTTGGGGCCTTTGTTTCCTTACTGGGCACTGTACAGGATTGTTTTAGTTTCTTAACTGTTTTTGATTATCAACAAGTGGCATATCTTGATGCTTCTTAGTGTTCAAAAGAATTGTCAATTCTAGGGACTAGCAAAGTGTTGTAAATTAGTATGATTTCAAAAAAGAAGATTCTGGTATGTGTCCTTGACTTTTGACTTATTGAATGATTCTTTCCTGGTGCTTTGCCTTATATTTTAGACCTCAAAAATATGTGTTGCAAAATGTGCTAGTACGTTATGTATTTGATTATAGATAGTACTCGCTACTTCCATGAAGCAAATGGGGCCTGCTATGTAAGTACTTGTTTTGCTTTCTTTCTCAGCGAAGTTGGTGATGAGGCTGTTTTACTTTCACTTTGGGAGAAATATGAAAATGCTGCTGATAAGGTATTTCTGCAAATATTTCTCATTTTACATTCTCTTCATTCAAATTGGGTTGCTATATCTGCACACTGTTACATGCAATCTGCGCCAGAGCTAATAGACGGATTTCATGTCTATGTTCTCTTAATTCTTCTCTACCAAACAAAAGACATCCCATTCATGCGGGTTCCCATATTACAGGTTTTAGTGCAGGTTGTTTATACAGCCTTCTTAGTTTTACTCACTAGTTATTCTCATGGCTGGGAGTCTGTCAAGTGAAAAGGCAACTGTAGATGGGTCAAAGGGTAGACTATGCAATGTGATCAGCTTCAAGGAAGCCTCTTTGATTTTCTTGTAAACCATGTTTGAGATGGGAGAATTGGTGACCTTTTGTATGATGAACACGCTGATGATATTGTGATTCAAACTTCAGTAATCATGAAAACTCTTAATTCCTAAATGCTAAGTTGTATATTATGAAAGTTAAGTACGAGTGTATTTATCCTTGGTGCTATAAGCAACAAAATTATTTGTATGTGGATCTTGTTTGTGAAAAGCCTTGTTCTGTCAGTGGGAGATGGCCTTCCATTGGGCATTCTATTCTTGGAACATAGAGAAATACATATCCTGCACAAAATGGGATAAGTTGGTAGTCTCTAGGTCATAGCCTGTACAAAACGGAATAATTTGGTAGTCTTTGGGTGGGACTCCATATTTCCTGACAGAAAAATATGGTGAAGGAAAAGTGGTGCATACCAATCTGCAGAAACTCAATCAGAAAAAGATATGTATTTCTTCTTGTTATATGTGTTAAAATTTTGCATTGGAGATGGCAATCTTTTCCCCCGATTTGTTACGTGTCTATTTAGTAATCTTAAGTTTTTATTCTCCACTGTTTTTAGGTTGAAAAGAAGAAGCTGTATCGTGTTTTCCTTGAGCAGTTTGCATCGGTGTACAAGAATTGGGAACCTGCAAATGCTGCTCAGTTGACAGAGGGCCAGCCAGCGCCTGGCCCTTCTGCTGAGAAACCACTTCTCTCTGATATGGTTGTTGGATGTTCTAGCGGCCATCCTGCTGGAGTCATTTTGACATTGACTGAAGAGCTCACAGAATTAACAACGTTGGTTAGCACTTGTAAGTTGATTTGTTGTTCTACAGACATGCTATCTGATAGCTAAACTATCTCTATTGACAATACATCTGGCACCTGCTTAGTGGTTTGACTTGATGCATCATCCACTCTAGGTTGAAGTCTATGTATGTTGGTCTTTTACCCTTGTAGAAGCGAGTCGTCTAGGATTATATCATATCTGAATGTGTTTTAGTTTCTTAATTAGTGTCCATGAATTGTATAAAGCTGCTGATCTGGGCAAGTTAGTCCTATTTGAACAACTTCTAAATTAAGGAATTGGTAAATAAAATTGATATCTGGCATGAATTGGCTATTCACCAACTCTTTGTGAGCTTGGTTGAAGTTTTGTGCATCAATTAGCAGTTAATTTTGTGAGATCTGCAAGTACTTGGAAATATTAAAAAGCTCAGGCCTATGACACATTTGATATTTGCTAATTTCAACCAGGATATGAGATCTCCTAAATCCTTTAATATCAAATTCTAAAGGACATTTTCCCAAAGCTAATGATTAATTTTATCCATCATTGTCAGGCATCTTTTCACCCTCAGTGTCCAGTAAGTCAGGGGTATCATCATTTGTGCCATCTGGAATGCTGTGACAAAGCTTTATACTGCATGGCCCTTAGTGCCATTGATCACTTTTAACTTTTGGAGTGTTTGGGTCTATTGATAATTCATACTAAACATGTGTTCTTCACTGTTCTTATTATTTGCCACCTTTTGGTTGACACCTAACAGAGATAATATGTAGGTGATTGTTTATCTCTTTGGTCTCCATACTCTTTTCAGTGTTTTTTGACCTTGTTTTGGTTATATCACCTGCTACTGTTTTAATTTTTTGTATTTTTGTTCACACAGTAAATGCTGGTGGTGTGCATGCTGGAGCTGACTCATCAGGGGCTTCCACCAGCATGAACAATATTTCTGAAGGATTGCTTGTGTTGGATGCTTTTTCAGTAATTACTCGATCATTGCATAATTGCAGTGTTTTTGGCTACTACGGTGGAATTCAAAAACTAACTGCGCTGATGAAAGGTAATGTAGCTATTTGCTATTCTTTGAAACTCTGTCACCTTTCTGTTATTCCTACACCGAGGCTTTTGTTTTAGGCCTCAGCCGTGATATGCCCCTTATGGCAATACCTTTCATATTAATTCCTTGATACATGCTCCTTAAATAGTACTATTGTTTCACAAAAATAAGTTTGTCCCTCTCTTGAGTG
Source organism: Erythroxylum reticulatum (assembly GCA_025504915.1). NCBI lineage: Eukaryota > Viridiplantae > Streptophyta > Magnoliopsida > Malpighiales > Erythroxylaceae > Erythroxylum > Erythroxylum reticulatum. The sequence continues at coordinate 4,732,426 of JANSVA010000002.1, read as the reverse complement.
TTGTCACTATCTGATGCTATCATTTTAAATTTCAGGGGCTGTCGTCCAACTGAAAACCATAACTGGTGGATTATCTGGAGATGAAAATTTATCTAACATTGTTATAGAGATGATAGGAGTTCTGCAACGGGTTCTAGTACATGTTGTCTCAATAATATGTAGCTTTATTGCTTTGAATACCAATATGCATGAGAAAGATAAGCTGTACAGTGGTTACACACAGCATTTTGTTGCTAGATGGGGTCCATCTTCAGCTGAATTGTCTAATGTTTCTAAAATTCCTAATGAAACAAGGCAAGATTGGCATCAGAAAGCAGTTGTGTCTGTGATGGAAGCTGGGGGCCTTAACTGGTTAGTAGGTAAGGTAGGCGTTTCTGAGTTTCTCTGTGCTTCGTCTTTTCACTTCCTGACGTTCATAGTTTATGTGAAATGATGTAAATTGCAAATACACTCCGACACTATGCTGAAAACCTTTGCAACTTATCATAGTGGTAACTTGTTTTAGTGATTGATATTCTGTGAATCCATCTCAATAACAATTCCACTTAAATATATCAGTCACTAAGTTTTGAATTTTACATACACAATGTCCAATGCCCTATTACTTGATCCAATATGAAGTAGAAGCTTTTGTGAACAATTTTGTGGCCTTCTATTCAAATTTTCATATTCTGAAGTTGTGTTTCAGAGCTGTTGCGTGTCATCAGACGGTTGAGCATGAAAGAACAATGGACGGATGTTTCACTTCAGTGCTTGACTTTGAGGACCCTTCTGTTAGCACTGTCTGACAATCCACGTGGTCAGAATCATTTTAAAAGTATTGGAGGGCTTGAAGTGGTATTGGATGGATTAGGCCTCCCATCGATAAATAGCATGTTGTTGAAGAATGCATCATATGTGGAAGAGCGAAGGTAGCCTATAACATAAAATGCAAACTCCACTTTTTAGTGCTGAAACGATAATGACTACTTTGCTGAACAATTTGTTATACATCTGTTATGTAGGATCATAGATTAGTACTATAGGTACCCGAATGTTTTGACGACTATATTTTCCAAATTATTTTATCTTTGATATCTGGATTTCAATCTGAATTTCATGATATTATTCAAAATATTTTTTTTTCTTTCTATGCTGTTAATGTTCTTTTGGTTCTTGTTTTATGCACATCTGATATGCTTATATTGTTTCCTTTGAGATAATTGGTCATACCATAAAAGTTGTAAGCTCCTATATTTGAATCTATTACCATCTCCCTCTCTCTGCACTGATTAAATTATAGCTTACAAATCATATTAATTTAAAGTTTATACTATGCTAAGACGGGGAGGCTTCAGAAAGGAAAGTGCAACATCTGCAGATATACACAGGTCACCTAGTTAACTAGGGTATGCAATTCCTTATCTGAGCTGACATGCTGACTTTTATGTCTTTGCGACTATGATAAGTTCTGGTGAAACACTGTCCCTTCTACCAGCCATTTGAAACTGAAACCTTGCAGTATGTTGGGGAAACACTCAAACCTCCAATCTACAATTATGGCTGTTAGCTGCCATGTTAACCGAGTCGATTGCTTGTCTAAGCTGCCATGATTGTTGCCAAGCTTGATAAATTAGCAGAAGCTTATTTAGCCAGATGTTGCTATATTCAAACTCATCTCTATTCTTAATAGGGTCTTTTTCATTTTAAGATCTGACATGCTCGTAGATTTGAGCAGACATGCCTGCCTTTGTGTTTTTAGATGAACTTTGAATTCTTTATCTTTCTCTCTACTTCTCAATATTTGATCTTTGGTATTGTAATGTTATTGCAGTGATGGGAATTCCTTGTTGAAAATATTCCAGCTCCATGTTCTTTCTTTGACAGTTCTAAGGGAGGCTGTGTATCCTTCAAGTTGTCTGATCTTGATGAGTTCAGGAAGTTTTACATTCTCATGAATTTAGTTTCTGATTTACTTGCTTATTTATTCTCAAAGTTTGTAATTATTTGGATCCCAAGCATTCCTCACCCTTCATATTTTCATCGCCTTAACAGTCCATCAATTCGTATATCTATATGCTTTCATGCATTTGTTAAAAATTTTAATCCTTAACTTGTATTTAGATCTGGTAATTTGAGCAATTTGCAATTCCTGTGTGAGAATGGAAGAATTCACAAATTTGCTAATAGCTTTTGTTCACTTGCCTTCATGCTTCACGAACACAAGCAGAAGAACAAGGATACGTCTTCACAGAAGGATGTTCAGCTACTCTTTTCTGACTTGAAAAATGATAACCATGTAAAAATGGAAACTTCATTTCCTATTTCTGCAAACTTGTCTTATTCTCAGCTTTGGAATGAATATGTTGTCAGTATGAGTGGGGTTCTCTGTTCTTTTGTGGCTTCTCTAGAAAATAATAAATCCCGTAAGGTCCAAGTGAGTTCTGAAAGAGCTGCCATGTCAATCTCTTCAGCATACAGTGAACTCTCAATTAAGTGGGTTATGCGGGTTCTTCTTATAGTCTTCCCTTGCCTGAAGGCTTGTTCAAATCAAAATGAGTTGCCAAGCCATTTAAGGTGATTGTTTAGTATGGATCTCAATCCAGGCGTCATAACTAGTGACTTTTAAACTCTACTGTGCTTGGTTTTCTCATCATCTGTTCAATATATTCTCATATCCTTCATATTTGCATCATTATATTTATTTGCAGGGTCTTTGTCAATGCCCTACAGCATTCTGTTCTTGATATTTTTAAGAGGGTTCTTGTTTCATCACCTAGAACTCTTGAAACATACAGAGAAGAAGGAATATGGGACCTTCTATTCTCGGAGAACTTTTTCTATTTCAGACCAGCTTTGGAAGAAATTTCTGGAGAGCATTTGACTTGTGATGAAGGATCTGCAGGCAAGGCTGAAATGACTTCTCTCTCTAGTAGCAGTGATAGCCAAACCAAGTCTGATTGCATGGAAGTTCTCCAAATGGAGGTGATCTCATTTCTGGAATTTGCAGCGACTTGTAATGGGAGTGTCCATAATTTGGTAGGGATTCTTTTCCTTATATTTTGCTGCTTATCTTACAAGTCATGAATGGGTGTTTTTGTGTCTTACTGCTTTAGATACTCTAATCCTGAATTATGGAATCGTGAAATCTGTTTTCCCATAGGAATTGTCCCTTCATACTTTCCACTTTCCTGACCTTTTCTGTAATCAATGTGTGTTTAGGTTTTCTGTTCATTTCATGTTGCATTTACACTTTTGAAACTCTCTTCTTTTACTGTTAATGAAGTGGGAAAATGGAGAGGGCTGAGGGCTTAGGAACAGTTGCTCAGCATCTCCATAATGGTGAAACTACCCAGGTTATTGGTCTAGTGGTTTTGTTGAAGTATGGTTGCAGGAGGTCTAGAGTGGTTTTGTTGAAGTATGGTTGCAGGAGGTCTAGTGTCATGCAAGAAGAAAAGAATTCCGGTTTGATGCAATAACTTCAAATTTTAAGTGATGTTTTACATTATAAAACAATATTGAAACTCAATTTTCACACTTCAGTTACTCCACCACACTTAATAGCTGTATTTTCCAAATCTGCGTTCAGAGTTATTTTGCATTTGGAAAATGCTATGGTTTGACTTTACCAACACTTGTAAGGTTCCATTTGGCTCAAAATACAGGTTCTCGAAACCATACTCTCAGATGCACCTTGTTTATGGGACTGTAGAGACATTCTTTATTCTGGTCACTAGAATCAGAATTGCTTGATGTTGTGAATTATGTTTTCCAATGTTGTGGGCCTATGCTTGCATGCACTAGTTTTTTGGTTGGAGGGTGGGACCTGTGGTTTTGGCATTTAGTGGTGTAATATGCTTCTTGAAATTAGAACTGAGAGTAATGATGACAGGTAATTGAGAATGCAGTTTAAACGTTTCTTTTGGTGCTTACATTTTTCAGCTGTTTTTCCAGAAGTCTGTTATTGATGATCTAGGGCAGGTGCTTGGTTGATTGATCTAGGTTCTGCAGTTAAATAATCATCTAATTCTGCTGTAATTTTTCTCTCGTGAAGCCTGAATTATCTGCTTTATTGGATGCACTTGAGCAATGTGCTTGCCACCCCGTGATTGCCAATATTCTTGCAAAGAGTCTAGTTCGTATACTGCAGCTTTCATCAGAGAGAACTGTTACCTCCTTTAAGACACTTGGTGCACCTTCGCGTGTGCTCAGAGTTGCTTGCATCCAATCCAAAGAGTCTAGAAGGTGCATTAACATGAGCCCTTCTGTTGATAATAACATCCTTCCAACTCATGGTGCTAAAAAATCCAACGACCATGAGACACCTCGAGGCTGGCTTGAATGCATGCAGACATGCATGGGGCTTTTTGCAGATTTTTTCTCGATTGCAGAGGATGCAAGAAGTTATATTTTACATGATTTGAGTTGTATAGATTGCTTGTTTGATTTATTTTGGGAAGAAGACACCAGAAATTATGTGCTCAAGTATATTCTGGAGCTGATGAAGGTATTTCTTTATGCTTTTGTTGGATTATGTGGTGTTCTTGTTAGTAAGTGAAGTAAAAATTGATCTTTTTCTACCTCTTCAGTTGGCACCATCATCTGTGGAAGATCAAAAAGCAAAGTTACAGTTGTGTTCGAAATATTTAGAAACTTTCACTCAAATCAAGGAAAGGGAAAAACATTTTGTGGACTTGTCGATTGATCTATTGATTGGAATGAGAGAGATGCTCATGAATGATCCTTGGGTACATTCTTACTAAATTTGCTTTACTTCCAGATGGTCTGTTTTAGGTTTCTGGGGTTTAGGGTATATGATCTGATTTTTCCGTTAATTCCTAATGTCTAATCAAGCTTTTGCTTATTCAGTATTATCAGACCTTGTTTCGAGATGGTGAATGCTTTTTGCATGTTGTATCATTGCTAAATGGTAATCTTGATGTGGAAAATGGAGAATGCTTAGTTTTAAATGTCCTTCAGACTCTTACATGTCTCCTTGCAAGTAATGATGCTTCAAAGGTACTTCCTTATCTGCTCTTCCATTTTGTTCTCTCTCTTTCTTGTATTGGTTTACATGAATTTTCTTTCTACCTTGTTTCAATTATTGTGTTTGGACTTTTTTTCTAATCATTGAAACTATATGCTGTTAGAGCAAAGTAAATAGCTAATAGTTGGTACTGTGCTTTAGATGTTGTTCAGTTGGATGGTGGTCAGTACATATGTTTGGATGCATATGCCTTTCAATTACAATTTTGGTGTTGACAGGTAACCGATATGTGTTAGATTAACCGGGGGGTCTATGGGCTTGGATATGTAAAATACCTCAGAGAAGAATGTGAGGATCTCCTTCAAGAAGGATGTTGATGAGGAACTCGGGTCAGATTATATGGGCAATGAGGGATAGTACCTCTGATAGTGGTACTTGTGTGGAGAGTAGTCACTATGCAGCTTATATGTGAAATGTTTCCAGATCTTAAACTATTTTCAATATCTTTGGGTTAGAATGTATTGCATCATAATGCATGTTACGCACAGCTTGCAAGTTCCATGTTAACATTTTTCTTTTGTGTGTTTTCAGATCTCATCATTTTGGAGTTACTGAATAAGTTGCCAGCCGCTTAGTTTTATGATTACTAGGAGTCAATAATCATATAACAGCTAAGTGTGACTGGAACAAAGATTTAAGGGAAAACCTTTAGAGTAAAAAAATTTAAATGTGACTGGATTAAGGGAAAACCTTAGTTGAGCTTTCAAAATGACAATTTGGATCGGTGTGATTTGTATTGGCAACTTGTGAAGTTTGTAATCCCTTGGGATTCTGTTGATTGTAGATCCATGTTGTTTCTTTACGTCTGTTGTCTTTCCTTCCACAGTTAGTCCATTAGTTTCTTGCATTCCATGTTTAGATGTTTTATCTCTCTCTCTCTCTCTGACATTCGCATACCCAAAAAATAACCTTTTGAAAGTGCAACATGAAAATTCACAACTTTTGCAGACTGCTTTTAGAGCTTTAGTTGGTAAGGGCTATCAGACAATGCAAAGTTTGCTGTTAGACTTTTGCCAATGGAATCCAAGTGAAGCACTTCTGAATGCCCTTCTTGATATGCTTGTTGATGGGAAATTTGATGGGAAGTCAAATATGCTCATAAAGGTGACCTTTAAAAATCTGAAGGCCTTATTTTGTTGCTGGTAGAGATTTTATTTTGTTGATTAATTGGAAGTTACGAATCATAATTAAAGGTCACTTCTTTCTTGCCCAAATTCTTGGTTCATGTTTCTCATCTTAGTTCTTTTCTGTAATTTTGATTCAGAATGAAGACGTGATTTTACTGTATCTGAGGGTTCTACAGAAGGTTTGTGGTTTATTTTCTGTCTTTATCTTGTTTAGTTCAGAGTTTTCTTCCAATTCTGACTTTCTAATTTTTGCCTTTGACAAGTTATTCTATAATCCTTTTCAATCAGTTATTTTGCTTAAATTGGCTCTATCCAATATCATTCTGGGTCATTACTTGCTATTTTCTGATTGGGCAGAGCAGTGACTCTATGCGGAACTATGGTCTCAATGTTTTCCAGCAACTGCTCAAGGATTCAATTTCCAACAGAGCTTCATGTGTCAGAGCAGGGATGCTCAACTTTCTTCTGGATTGGTTTTCTCAAGAAGATAAAGATGATGTAATATTGAAAATCGCACAGTTGATTCAGGTCATTGGTGGACATAGCATATCTGGGAAGGATATTCGGAAAATCTTCTCTCTCCTACGAAGTGAGAAAGTGTGGACTCAGCAGCAGTACTGCTCAGTATTGTTGACTACTGTTTTATCAATGCTAAATGAGAAAGGACCAACTGCCTTTTTCGACCTAAGTGGGATTGATTCTGTGAGTCTCTATGATTTCCTAAAAGCTACTCATGAGATTTATAATCTTTCTTGTTTACTGTTTGTACCATATTAGAGATGCCTAAGATATTGGTGCTTGTTGAGCTGTAAATGTCATGCAAGGACTTTGTTTCATGTATGCAAAGTAATGCGATGTAGGGGGTGTCATTTGGCTGAATTTCATTTGATTTAATTGCGAGGATTTCTTGTTGGCAGTGAATATGTTGGTAAAGTTAAAAGTAACAGAGTTATATGAGAAACTGCTCTTACCCTTGCAGCTGTAGTTTTAAAATATTTGATTCCTAGGGGACAATACTTTTTTTCTGTCCAAATATTTAATAGGTTGGATTGGGATTTTTCCTTTATTTCAAGGGTTGCGTTCCTTGTTCTTCCAAAATGAATTTCCTTTGATCATTAAATTAACAAGAAACTAGCTAAACATTAAACTCTAATTTGCAAAGTTAATGATGACCATATTACATTTAAGTTCTTGTTCAACTTAGGTTCTGCTTTAATTACATAGGATTCAAGATTCTGTTGCATATTGGACGTCTGAGAGAGTAGGTGTACCTTGTCTGTCTGTGGTTTTGTTTCCCTGTCATGTCAATTATTCTATTAAGTTAGATCTGACTATGCTCAGACTGTTATATCTTTTCTTTTGTATTTTTGCAGGGTATCAGAATTAAAACACCTGTCCAGTGGCCTGTCACTAAGGGTTTTACATTTTCATGTTGGCTTAGGGTAGAAAACTTCCCAAGAAACGGAACAATGACTCTTTTCAGTTTCCTTAGTGAAAATGGAAAAGGATGCATTGCATTGCTTGGAAAGGACAGGCTTACTTATGAGGTCAGTTTTTGAGTATTGGTGGCAATTCATATTCTTACTGAAGATTTGAGAGAAGGAATAATTAAATATTCTTTTAGTAGTAGTAATTGATTTCCTTGCACATTGTGAATTCTATAAAGCTTTTTGTGAGTTTCATAAGTAAACATATGGTTTCATGCCTCTTGCAGTCGATTAATCTAAGGCGACAGTGCGTTCAACTGCAAACTAATCTAATCAGGAAGAAATGGCATTTTCTTTGTATAACTCACAGCATTGGAAGGGCATTTTCTGGTGGTAGCATGTTGAAATGTTATGTTGATGCAAATCTTGTTTCTTCTGAAAAATGCAGGTTCTATCCCTTATCCTGTTATTCATTCTATTAACAGTTTGGCTTTTGATGATTCTTCCATGATTTGGATCTTTTCATGTTCAGATATCCAAAGGTCAATGAGTTTTTGACAAGCTGTATCATTGGAATGAAAATTGATTTGTCTCAAAATGAGGAGACTAGTACTTTTGAGACCATACAAGATATCTTCCCTTTTCATGGTCAGATTGGTCCTGTGTACCTTTTTTCTGATGCCATTTCATCTGAGCAAGTCCAGGGTATCTATTCCTTGGGACCAAGCTATATGTATTCATTCCTTGATAATGAAGCCACACCATTTCATGACATCCCATTGCCTAGCGATGTCCTGGATTCTAAAGATGGTCTAGCATCAAAGATTATATTTGGACTCAATGCTCAGGTTTCTGTCATTCCATGGCAATTTAATATTTTAATGCTTCCCTTGTGTTTAGCCAATTAGTGACCATTTTCCCCTTTCCAGGCTAGTGGTGGTCGAAAATTGTTTAATGTTTCACCTGTATCGGATCATGGATTGGATAGGAAATCATTTGAAGCAGCTGTTATGGTTGGTACACAGTTGTGTTCGCGACGATTGCTTCAACAGATAATTTACTGTGTTGGTGGTGTATCTGTATTTTTCCCCCTCATAGCCCAGTCTGATAGATTTGATTGTGAAGAGAATACATCCTCTGACCATGTAGTTCTTACACCCATCCCAAAAGACCGTTTGACAGCTGAGGTTGTTGAACTTATAGCTTCTGTCTTGGATGAAAATGTATCAAATCAACAACAAATGCGTCTTCTTTCTGGATTTCCAATACTGGGATTTTTGTTGCAATCAGTTCCGCCAGAGCAGCTTAATTTGGAAACACTTTCAGCAATGAAACATCTGTTCAATGTTGTTTCTAACTGCAGTAAGTTTCTAAAATAGTTTCTGTTAATTGACAGCTGATTTGTTCTCTGAATCCTCTAGTCATTTTTATTCTTGTTCGATCACCGTTTGATCAAGCTTTTTCTTTCTTGTGGTTCAGGTTTAGCTGAGCTACTTGTCAAAGATGCTATATCTAGCATATTTCTTAATCCTCTAATCTGGCTCTACACATCTTACAAGGTGCAGCGAGAACTGTACATGTTTCTTGTGCAGCAATTTGATAGTGACCCTCGGTTGCTCAAAAGTTTCTGTCAGCTTCCACTTGTTATTGATATAATTCGTCATTTTTATTGGGATAATGCAAAATCTCGTAGTGCTTTTGGAAGCAAGCCTCTTTTGCATCCTACTACCAAACAAGTTATTGGAGAGAGACCCAATAAAGAAGAAATACGTAAAATTCGTCTTCTTTTATTGAGTCTTGGAGAGATGAGCCTTAGGTATAACCTGTCTTGCATGTCACTTCTCTTTTCTTTACTTATATTGAGTTGCTTGTACTTCTTAACTTTCTATGCTGTTATTGTTTCTTTGTTTTCATCTGTGCATTTGTGAGTTTATGCGCATATGTTTTGGGCTGGGCTATACAAATAAAAGTTCTTCTTCCCACCATTGGAACTTCACTCCAACTTTAAGGGGGCTTTCATTTATGTTTGTGGTACTATCGCCAAATAACTTGGCTTGACCATCCATTATGTTAATGTAGGTTAATTGCTAATTTTCTTTCTTAAAAAGTTTCTTGGTAAAATCTTGCCATATGCAGGCACAGCATTGCAATAGCAGATATAAAAAGCCTCATAGCGTTTTTTGAGACTAGCCAGGATATGGCTTGCATTGAGGATGTCCTTCATATGATCATTCGTGCCCTTTCTCAAAAGCAGCTGCTTGTTGCTTTTCTTGAACAAGTCAATCTGATTGGTGGTTGCCACATTTTTGTTAATCTCCTTCACAGGTATACCTTATTTCCAGAGTTCATTCAGTTTTTTTTCAATTTCAAACTTTCCAAGGAAATTAATTGGCTTCTTAATAATATGCTGCGGTATAGGTACTTCAGTACATTTGGATTGGCAACTTGCTGATAATGAAAATTGGCACTTATATTGATGTGTAGATAAAGCCACGGAAGAATATACATTCTTGGTTGATTTTGAACAAATATGGGGATGCTAGTCAAGTTAGTAGTCTGATTGATATACACCGACTATATCTTAGAATCACTATGGCTCAAATCTCAGCTTCTGAGTATTTTTCATTTAATGACTTGTTCCAGGTCAACTTTAGAAGCTCTCATTTGCTAGCATTCTTGTATAATAAAATTAAATGTTTATTTTGTGTCAGAAAATGATTATAGAAGAAAATCTGAAACCTAGTACGTTTAGGAAACCAAAAGAACTTAGCGCACCCTTAAATAGAAGCAGTTCTTTACGTGAGCTTGTGTTTTGTTATACATATAATTTCATTCTCTTTGCAAAGTCAATTTTGACTATTATGACCTAATAATATCATGATTTATGTCTCTCTAATAGGGAATATGAGCCTATCAGATTGCTTGGCCTGCAGTTTTTGGGGAGGCTTATGGTTGGTTTACCATCTGAGAAGAAAGGGTTGAGATTTTTCAATCTTCCAGTAGGAAAGTCTAGAGCTCTGTCAGAAACCCAGAAAAAGATCAGTTTAAGGATGCAGCCAAGTTTCTCTTCCATCTCAGATCGATTGTTCAGATTTCCGCTAACAGATAACTTGTGTGCCACCTTTTTTGATGTTCTTCTTGGTGGAGCTAGTCCTAAACAGGTAAAGAACTAGGAATGGGCCTTTTGTGGTGTTCATTTTCGGAGTTGTGCAAATGGTACGCCAGGGAAAACATCTCTCTAACTGCTTTTTTTTTTTTTAAAATTGATGTTGCAGGTGTTACAGAAGCAAAAAAGTAAAGGAAATAATTCTCAATTTTTCCTTCCTCAGATATTGGTTCTCATTTTCAGATTCTTGTCAAACTGTGAGGATGTATCAGCAAGGATAAAAATAATTCAAGATCTGCTTGATTTACTTGATTCAAATACTTCAAATATTGAAGCTCTGATGGTACGGATTTTATTCATCATTATTATTCTGGTTTTTCAATTCTTTATGACCAGTTGAACTTGCAAATAGGAATATGGGTGGAATGCTTGGCTAATGGCTTCTGTAAAGCTTGATGTGATTAAACTCTACGAGCCTGTATCTCAGAATGAAGACAACAATAAGATACTTGAACGGGAGTTGATAAGGAATCTATATTGCATTGTTCTTTGTCATTGTGTTCACTCTGTGAAAGGTGGCTGGCAGCAGCTGGAAGAGACTGTAAATTTCCTAATTATGCACTGTGAGCAAGTATGTTCTGTTCTAGTGGTAGAAGAATCCACGTGTTATATAGTTGTCCTCATAATTAATTTTACCTCCAGTTTCATGGTGATCTTCATTTTGATGTTAATTTTGGCAGGGTGGCCTTGCATATCGCTACTTGTTTCGCGATATATACCTGGACTTGACAAAAATGCTTGTAGGCTTTTCCTCTCAGGAAAATATTTTTGCTGCACAACCATGCCGGGACAATACATTGTTCCTTCTTCGCTTGGTCGATGAGATGGTCATCTCTGAAACTGAGCATAGGATACCGGTATGTCTGATATTATTTGAACTATTAAATACAAGTGGTAAAGTGGCAGGCTGTCTGGTATGTCTGCTTTTAGTGGTTGTATCTAGTTATAGACACCCATCAGTCTAACTATTGTCATGTTATATTTTCCTTTCCCTTCAGTCTTTTGGTCTATTCAAGATTTCATTTCTTTACCATAATATTCAGCATCAACCACATATAGTATCTAGCACCTTAGCATTCTTTTTATGTTTCAGGTTAGATAAATGATTTATTTTTCATTTTAATTTCTCCTTAAGTGAGTTCCTATGAAGTAAATTACCTGTGTGATTGAAGGATGATATTGACTATTGAAATAGTTTTATGATAAGATAACTTTATCTTTCTACTTCAGGAGCTAGTGCCTTATTGTTTCGGTTTGAGATAGAGTATTGTGATGTACCATTGCTTTTTATAGGTGGGGAGTAGTACAAAATTATCTTCTGTTAATCTTGCAGTTTCCAGTAAATGGCTCTGAGATGTCTCTTGATGCAATTGAATTAGAAAGTCAGAGAGACTATAGTTCTGCATTGTATGAGGTCCTGCAAGGAGAATTTGATAATAAAGTATCCAGGTATTACTGATATATTTCTCATTTATTTTGTATGTATCTGTATTTTCATCCTCTATTTGTGCATTAAATTGTCCAATAGGAGATCAATATTTGTTTCTTTTGCTTTGATACGGATGTCAAGCTTGAAAATAACTGTAAGGTGCATGAAGTGCTAAGTATTGGATAACTTTTTTCTCCACTTTTGATGCTAAAGCCTGAATGTCAATACCAATCGTTACAATTTGCTTTTCGTATGCCAAATCCTTTTCTGTGTGTTGCCATATACGAACCATTTTATGGTTCTCACCCAATTTCCTTAGCTTTTGGGCTGAATTGTTTTCTAAGGTGGTATTAGAGCCTTGTTTGACGGCAAGGTCTCAAGTTTAAGCTATGTCTTTATCATATTTCTGGTGGATGTGTGAGTTGTTGTATTTGTCCACTCTTTGTGGCAAGGGGTGTTCTAGAATAATATTTGAACTATTTCTTCGTCCTCATTCAACAGCCTAAAACTTTTGTGTTGCATGGTGTGACACAAGTGATCTCTTTTTAGACTTAGAAATACATTGCAACATTTGTATTAAATTGTTATTCATGCAACCTTTCGTGGAATTTTTTTTTTCTAGAGACCCATCGGGTAGTGAGGGCCCAGAAACACGGGAAGATGATTTAATGGATGATAAGTGGTGGAATTTGTATGATAATTTGTGGATTATTATCAGTAACCTGAATGGTAAGGGACCAAGCAAGACATTACCAAAATCATCATCAACAGTGGGACCATCATTCAGTCAAAGAGCACGTGGCCTTGTAGAATCACTGAACATTCCTGCTGCAGAAATGGCTGCAGTTGTTGTGTCTGGAGGGATTGGAAATGCCTTGGGGGGAAAGGCAAGTAAAACTACTGACAAGGCCATGCTTTTAAGAGGGGAGAGGTGTCCAAGAATTATTTTTCGACTTGCAATACTTTATCTTTGTAAATCTCCCCTGGAAAAAGCATCACGGTGTGTGCAACAGATCATTTCACTTTTGCCATCACTTTTGGTGGCTGATGATGAGCAAAGTAAGAGCAGACTGCAGCTTTTTATCTGGTAAAAGTTTAATCTACCTCTCACATACTTGTTGGTTTTAGATGTACAAACGGATTTGTTCCAGTTACAGCAAAATTATATTCTTAGTTTTCAATATATCTAGGGCTTTGCTTGCTGTAAGGTCTCAGTATGGGGTGTTGGAAGATGGTGCTCGATTTCATGTTATATCACACTTGATAAGGGAAACAGTCAACTGCGGAAAATCAATGCTTGCTACTACCATTGTGGTTGGAGATGACTCTTCTGATTCTGGAAGTAACTTGAAAGATACAGGCTCAATTCATAATATAATTCAAAAGGATCGAGTACTTGCTGCGGTTTGTATTCATAAGAGTATTTTGTCTTTGTTTTATTGCATTTGTTGTTATCCTGATGCTTGTTGACCATTTCTTTTTCTTATTATGGTTCATTGTGCCAAAAAAAAAAAAACAAATGAAAGAGCTAGAGTCCTTTTTTACTTAGTTCTATGTTTCCTTTACTTAAATGCCAGAGGTTATGACCAAAAAGCCAAAATTTTTTTTGAAGAAAGGGACAGGGATTCATTAGACCTTTGGGCATACAAGAAAAGGTTAGTGTAAATAGAGCTTGTGGCGAATCTTAAACGGGAGTTTTAAAAGTTTTTTTTTTTCCTAAACTTAAGTTGGTTCGGTGAAAAAATTGCAACTGGAGATGCCAGTTAATTTGAGCCCATCTGTTTTTACCATATCATCTTCAAGTTTACAAGATGTTAAGCTTGTTCTTCACGTGAAAGAAGATGACTCGCTTCTGAACTTATTGACACATATTTGCCGGCATAATTCATACTACTACGGCACAGAAAGTAAAGAACAAATAATGCATAACATAACCCCATCTTATATGTGTGAAAACATCTTAGATTGCGTTCTTTTCTGATTCTTTTGCACCAAGGAAAACATTTTCTGCTAAATGTGCATAATTTTATTTTCCATCTAGAGCATGCTTCATTTGATGGGCAATGAAGTCTGTCAGAGACTATTTCTCCATATTTTTACATTCCTCCTTTATGACTACGTATTTTCTTAAAAAATTTGAATCTTCAGGTTTCTGATGAGGCAAAATATATAAAGACATTGACATCAGACCGTTCACGGCAGTTGCATGAGCTTCGTGTTAGGGTGGATGAAAATTCCTCTATTGAAGCAGTTAACAAAAAAGCATTTGAAGATGAGATACAGAGTAGCTTGAGTGCAATTCTTGCTTCGGATGACAGCAGAAGAGCTGTATTTCAACTTGCTCATGAGGAGCAGCAGCAAAATATTGCAGTACGTGCACATATATCCTTTTGTAAAACTGATGATATCTCTTGCGACCTTGCATGTCTTTCAGTGAAATCTTATGTTTTGCCCTTCTATTCTCATTAACAAGCAGTTCTGTTTTGATAGGAAAAATGGATACATATGTTGCGCACTTTGATTGATGAGAGAGGTCCATGGTCAACTAATCCTTTTCCAAACTGTGCTGCACAACATTGGAAACTTGATAAGACAGAGGATACATGGCGGCGTAGGCCCAAATTAAGACAAAATTATCATTTTGATGACAAGCTTTGTCATCCTTCTTCCACTGCCTCTAGCACTGAGGATACTCCTTGTGTTGACGAAAGTAAAGTTGGTTATGTGGGCCATATTCCTGAACAAATGAAGCGATTTCTTCTTAAAGGAATTCGCAGAATAACTGATGAGTGGAACTTAGAAGTGAGCGAAAATGATGCTGAATCTAGTGGGGAAAAGGTATCCATTCCAGAGGATGCCTTTGATAGTGAGTGTTCTGAGCTATCTAAAGGCAACAGTGATCAGAAAAATATAGTACAAGACAGAATAGATTCTTCTTTGTCATCAGAGAAGGAAACTAGTGAGGTAAGTTCAGCATTTTATATGAAATATATAGTGCATATTATTCTGTCATTGCTCATGTAAGGACCATTATTTCAGATTCTTTTGTCAGTTCCTTGTGTACTTGTCACTCTGAAGAGGAAATTGGCCGGGAAGTTGGTCATTATGAAAGATGTCTTGCACTTTTTTGGTGAGTTTTTGGTTGAAGGTACTGGAGGTGCTTCTATATTCAGTAACTTAAATGCTTCAAGCGATAATGATAGAACCAGACTTGCAGAGAAACATAAGTCACTCAATTGGCTTACACCTACTGATTTGAGTATTGAGAAGGGGATGTCTGTTGACAATTTAGATTTGTTGAAGGGAAATGTGGATAATAGACATGTAAAACATATTAAGCGCCATAGAAGATGGGACATTGGCAAGGTAAGCAACTTGCAAAAACTTTTCCTTATACTTCTTTATTATTTTATCTCATTTGCAAAATCTGAACGGATTGTTCTGTTGTTCTGATTTTCTAGATAAAAGCTGTCCACTGGACTCGCTATCTTCTTAGATACACTGCAATAGAGACTTTCTTTGCTGATTCAGTTGCACCCGTATTTTTTAATTTTGCATCACAGAAGGATGCAAAAGAAATTGGTACTTTAATTGTTACTACAAGAAACGAATTCTTGTATCCAAAAGGTAGTAAAGACAAGAGCAGTATTATTTCATTTGTTGATAGACGTGTAGCGTTGGAGTTGGCTGAAATCGCCAGAGAGAGCTGGAGAAGAAGGGATATAACAAATTTTGAGTACCTAATGGTTTTGAATACTCTGGCTGGAAGATCATATAATGACTTAACACAGTATCCTGTCTTCCCTTGGGTTTTGGCTGATTATTCATCAGATATTCTTGATTTTAACAAGTCAACAACATTTAGAGATCTTACCAAACCTGTTGGGGCACTGGATTCAAAACGGTTTGAGGTATTTGCCTCCTTAGAGAACAAATGGGCATGAATGTGTCTAAGTGAACTTTGCAAATTAATTCTTATTGGTTGATTTCCTGTACAGGTGTTTGAGGATAGATATCGCAACTTCTCCGATCCTGATATACCTAGGTAATACAGGCATACATTTTGAAGGGAGTTGGTGGTTTCGCAAATATATCCTGTGTTAGTATATCTGATGCATGCCAGTGCTTGCTTTACTTGTGCAGTTTTTACTATGGATCCCACTATTCAAGCATGGGGATTGTCCTCTATTACCTTCTTAGATTGGAGCCATTCACATCTCTTCACCGGAATTTACAGGTACTGACTGAATCTTTTGAATATTCTTTGGCAGAATATGCAAATCACTCTTTTTGGTGTTGCAGTGGAAGAACAATCAATATTCCATTATAAGAGAAGCAGTCAAATGTTGCAAACAGAACTTAAATCCATATTTATGATTGTCTATACGTGCAAACTTAACAGTGATCTTTGCGTTCTTTAACAAATGGTATATAGTATCAGTTTCTAGTGTCTGATTGAAACATTGTGAACATAAGTTCAATGACAGCATTTGGTTTTTGTTCTTTCCAGAAATAGCATTCCCTTTTATCACTCCATTTTTCCTTGATTGAGTGCTGATCCTGAGATCTCTTCACAAAAATTGACAAGTTGTTTGTTTATTGAAAGTTTCATCACTATGAACTTAATGATGACTTTAGAGTTCCACCATTGTAGAACTGTGTTATTGTATTGTAAAAGAAAAGTATTTTATAATTTGCTTCTTATAAGCATAAAAATTGCCTTTAAATATAATTTATGTATATTTGATACTAGAATCTATGTCCATAACATATTGGAAGTTGTCTCATTTCGTCATTTTTTCCCTAAAGTTCAGCAACTTTACTAGCAATTTTCTCTGATCAGGGTGGAAAATTTGACCATGCGGACCGTCTCTTCCAAAGCATTGAGGCCACATATAGAAACTGCCTTTCTAATACAAGTGATGTCAAGGAGCTGATACCCGAGTTCTTTTACATGCCAGAGTTTTTGATTAATTCAAATTCTTATCACCTGGGGGTCAAACAAGATGGAGAACCATTGGGTGATGTTTGTTTGCCTCCCTGGGCTAAGGTTTGTTGTTCAACGTGCGACCTAATTTTAGTATTATTGTAATTGTTCAAAAACTTTTGTGGAATTTATGTCTTTCTTATTTGATTAACTTTGGTGAGGTCACCATACATGGGACAAAATAGCATGTTTGATCATTTTAATTTGTTGAATTCTTATTCTTTGTTGTAAATGAATCTGATTCAGATGTTTATCTATTGTATGCTCTTGGTAAAGAAGAATATCAGCATCAAATAACTGGCAGGTCTATGTTTTATGCAAATGTAAAATTGTCTTCTTGGTCTTTTGTAAAGGTTGATAAGCAAATATCTATTTCTTAAGCATCAAATAACTGATTGATTTTCTTTTTCCTTGTCTCGTGTATTATGTTTTTCTGTCTGAAATTTCAGTTATCAAATGTCTGATTTCTTTTCCAATTGTTGATATGATAAGAAATGGCTCAATTTAACTTTTAAAAGTCACAAAGAGGGCACAATCCACTTCTAATATGAAAGATCTTCCATACAAAGAATCTAAATTTCCTTCGAGGATTTTTTGTGTTTGGTTAACCTTATCTTAGAACCACTGGGTCTCTAAGAGTGCTGGCATGAGGGCTTTTTCGGATATGATATGTAGTTTCCTTTCAATTTTGGAGCTGCTTGAGATGGAAATTCCTTGGGATTTGAATAAACACTGTTTGAGACCTCCATTTAGACATTGATTGTTTACAAAGACTAGTGATTACTTATATGTTGCTTGTATATTATCACCAATTGTAGCAAGGTTTATGAACTATGTTGATAGCAGCTAATTTGTGTTAGATTCCAATGAGGATTACCAGTGTATCTTAAATTATTCAGTATACTTTTACGGCACTTTGCCTCTAATTGGATTTCCTTTTTGGGTCCCTTATGTTGCAGGGTTCACCTGAATTATTTATAAGCAAAAATCGAGAGGCACTAGAAAGTGAATATGTGAGCTCAAATCTCCACCACTGGATTGATCTGATATTTGGTTATAAGCAGCGTGGAAAACCAGCAGTTGAGGTATTGTCAGATTATTCAATTCTTTTCCTCTTAAGTTATTAAGTTGTGCAGTTAACTTGTTCTTTTTTGTTCGCTGGAGTTGTATTAACCAATTTTCCTGGAATGAAATGGAATCGCAGGCTGCAAACGTATTTTATTATTTAACATACGAAGGTGCTGTCAATCTGGATACCATGTTAGATGAGTTGCAGAGATCAGCAATTGAAGACCAAATTGCAAATTTTGGCCAGACACCAATTCAGATTTTTCGCAAGAAACATCCCAGAAGAGGACCTCCAATTCCAATTGCTCATCCTTTATACTTTGCTCCTGATTCTATCAATCTGACATCCATTGTGTCTAGTACAAGTTACTCACCATCAGCTGTACTATATGTTGGCTTGTTGGACTCCAATATTATCCTTGTAAACCAAGGCCTGACCTTGTCAGTTAAGATGTGGTTAACAACTCAATTGCAATCTGGTGGCAATTTCACCTTCTCTGGCTCCCAGGTTACATATTTTTTTCACACAGAGTTCTGAAATTTTTTAGTTCTGTCAATTTATGGTTCATTGAAAGTTTTTAAACTTTGCAGGAACCCTTTTTTGGAGTAGGTTCTGATGTTATTTCTGCTCGGAAAATTGGAAGTGCATTGGCTGAAAATGTTGAACTCGGAGCACAATGCTTTGTAACGATGCAAACACCAACAGAGAACTTTTTGATCTCATGCGGTAACTGGGAAAACAGCTTTCAAGTTATTTCCTTAAATGATGGAAGAATGGTACAGAGCATTCGACAGCACAAGGATGTTGTCAGCTGTGTGGCAGGTAAATTTGATGGCATGATGTGACAATCTACTGTTTGGAAATTCAAAAGTTTGGTACATATTACGTATATGCTGGTGTATGATGCTTATGAACCATCATTCCAAGTTACTTTATTGCTACGTCTTTTCTTTTATCTTTTCTTGACAAGTGACTTCAGTGTGATGCGATGCCTGCAAGTATGTCAAAATAAATCTTCACTGGTAATTATTGAAGTTTATGCTTTTCCTTTCTCTATTTCTATTTCGCATCTTAAATAATTTGCAAAGTCATTGCAGCAGCCAAAATTGGCAGAATGTTTACTGGATTGGAATGTAGAGTCTGTGAAAGAAAGTAATATAGAATGGAAGTTCACTTTTCTGTTTTTACTCGAAACCTTAAAAAGGAGCAGGGGTTACAAGATTAACGAAAGTATCGTTAATTAGGCTATACATGAATT
>JANSVA010000002.1:4689511-4700811 GCA_025504915.1 Erythroxylum reticulatum | reverse complement strand
TCTAATGTTATTAACTTCTTTCTATTCTTTTCTTGACAAGTTAACCTCTTAACGGGTTAAAGAAACTGAACATTCACAAACATACTTAACCAGATAATAAAAGATCTTAACAACTATTTATAGTAATTTTACTAGATCTTCTCGTCACAAGCTTTATACATGAACTTCTCGTCACAAGCTTTATACATGAACAACTCATACTGATTAGGACTTATTTTTTCACATACTTCAATTCATTAAATCAAATCTTTTATTGGACTTCTTTATCATCTTTAACATAGATCAACTTCAATTTTGTTAACGGTAAGATTATTAAAAATCCTAATTAATTATTGTTCAAATTTAGAAAATCACTAACACATATTTGACTACATCCACGGGGGACTCCCATGAAATAATAAGACCTAGTCATTTAACTTCAAGGCTTGCAGTTTACTAACTTACATGATTCAAAAAAATAAATGAAAGAAACTATTTATCTCTTTGTCTAAAATTCTATCTTTAATTCAATTATATGAAATCACATTCACTTTGTTCTTTTTTTTCTTTCTATGTACTCTAATTTTTAGAAAATAAACAAATTTAATAGTATATAGTATATACTAATTAAGTAAAAGTCACAATAGAAAAAAAACTAAAGCTATAACTCTTTTATTATACGTGCCCTAAATATTTATAATCTTAATTTAATGAGGGACATGATTCTCTGTCTCATATCTCATAAAAATGAATAGTTGAGATTAAAGAGTTAGTACATGAAAAATAAGACAGAGAATCTTAGGGGAATTGTATGGCACAACTAATGTCTCTTGAACACATGTTAAAAGTCATGATGTAAGCATTTAAGTTACTTCCCAACAGCTAGCTTCTGTTTTTCCCTTGGGTCGTTGAAAGCCCCTAATTAAGTTCCCAGTAGCTCCGATTTGTCATTGCCACTTTTTATTCACTACTTCACTTGTCATTTATTGTTCTAAGTTATTCATTTCTTGTTTTAAATTTACGCAATGATGGCTTTTCTTTGCGTTTTCAAAATTTGAGTTAGGTTTTGTCTTGTGGGTGGGTCAGGGGAGAAAATACCATAGTTTTTGGATGTGTTTTACCTAGTAACCAATATAATTACCTATCTTGATTTTTTAAAATTAAAAATAATATCTTTTACTAATGTTTATTAGGATTGACCAAGAAAATTAGTTATTTATTAAGAAACCGTTTGGTTCTACTTCTATTTTTCTATTGCAGTTTTCAATTTTCAATTTCTGTTTTTCTTTTAAATAAAAACATGTTTGGTTATTAATATTAATGTAGTTGTATTTTAATTACTGAAAAGAATTACATTTTAGATAAAACTTAAAGATAAATTATTAATTACATTTTATAATGATGTTTATTAAAGTTTACATTTTTGTTATAGAGAGATAATATAATAGATATTCTTTATAAGACATTTAGGCCAGTTAAATGGGCAAAAGTAAAGCAAGAAATATGTCATTATTATAAAATTCAAGGCATAGTAAGATATATGTGATTATAATTATCCTCTTCAGAGGAAGTATATAGAGACATATTGTTTACATAGAACAATAATTCATATTTTTAATTGTTAAAAATATAATTGTTCAAGAACAACTCTTGTTAGATATAAAAATGTAATAACTTAATTCTAAGAATTAGATCTGTAAAGATAGATACAGAAGTTGATTACCTATTTTAGTCCAAATACATAAATAGTGTACTAAAGTTGTTTAGTGTTTGAGACATCTAAAACCTATAAAGTATTAAGGATATTTATTATTCTACCTATAAAGTATTAAAGATATTTATTATTCTATGTATAAATTGATATTTGAATTCAAAGTTTTAAAGATATTAACTTTAGAACTAATTCCTGATTCAGTTATATTTTTACTTAAAACAATGCTACTTTAAGATTGGAAAGGTTCTAATGTAGCAGTGATTACTGTTTATGCCATTATACATTTTTAATTTAGTGGAAATGCTTAATTGGATCAAGAAATTCTTTAATGAACTTAATATAGTTCCTTACATTGTTCGAAATAGTAACGTATTGTATAACATTAGAGCCTTTGCGCATGTAAAAGGAGCTCAGGTTTTAGCAAAGATCCAATGTTGTAGGCAATTTCTCTTAATTATGGTGATAATTAAGATAAAAGTTGTAAGATTTAAGCAAGTATTTACTATAAAGAATCTTATAGAATTCTCTCACTAAACTATTGTCCCAACAATAGCATAATAGTCATATGGTGATACAGTATAAGATATTTAAACGATTGACTTAATACAAGTAAGAGATTGTTGGTTTATGACTTACAACCAGTCGGTGGATTGTAGTTTAGTGATAGCTATTTAAAGGCTTTCTTTTTCTTATACATACTTAGATGTATACGATAACGTCTATGAGATAAATATAAATTACAAATAAAATTATTATGAGAATCATATTGCGTTCATATATATCCATAAATTATTCTTAGTCATTGTTATATTAAGACAGGATATTAATAGAATGTAAAAACGTTAGCATATATTATGTTTTTCCTTATGAAGTAGTCGATCTCATAGACTAAATTATAGAGATACTTAAACAAACATGTAGGTAATTGTTAGAGATTAAGTTTACTAAATTGACCCTATACGAGAAATCTATTTAGAACCTTATTTGTATGTCTGAAAATTTTTATTGTAATGATTGTGTTAATGATCATTTGACTTGAGATTACCAAAGTTATCTAATGTAGGAATTGATATATTTTGATATTATCTATATCCTATTATATAGTCAAAATAGCTTAATCGGTAGTCATTAAATGTAACATGAACTACATGGGGGTAGTTAAGTGATCAATATAGGATTCATCACCCTAAAATAATTAAGGAAAATGTTATGTTGTTTTCGATTAATATTGATTCGAGAAATTCTTGGCTAAGATGGAATGACACTTTATATAATAGTTTTAAAATATCATTGATTAAATCAATTACTAATTGTAGAGAACTAATATGATTACACTAAAATATATTAGACATTAACTTCATACTCTATGTCTAATCGAAACATTTTATGATGAAATGATTGAATTATACAAAAAAAAACCATGCACTGAAAGGTTAGTCAGGAATATTTTGATATACTCCTAAATATTTAGGTGTCATGATGTATTGTTAGACACAAATTTTAATATGTGGATATAAATTGTTTAATTAAAGATAAATTAAAGGAGTTTAATTTCTCTAATCCTAAATATGATTTAGGGTTATAATTTGTATTCATTGCCAACATATTTGAAAACCTAATAAGTCACACATAAAGAACAATTTCAAGAGAGAAGATATTTTAATCAAGTTAGACTTGATTATAAAGCTTGAGAAACTTTACGATTAAATAAGAGATATTTAATAAATAAGGAATAATCTGAAATATTGGATCTTATTTGGATATTAATTAAAATTAGAATTTAATTTTAATTGAATTAAAATGTCCGATACCTATTATAAATAGACTTAAACTCTAAGGGAGCTAACACTCCTTGCCTAACTCTCTTTGCAATAATTATAGAGTTCTCTCAACTTGTTATATAGATATTGTTAAAGGTAGATCATTTGTCGGTTATGATGGTTAAAATGAGTCGATTTCAAAACTGATTTGAGAGATATAATAAGAAAAATATTAACATTTAGAATAAAGTACGAATTACAATTCATGCTTTATTATAATTTATATGTTAATTATTTTATAAAATGCTAATTAAATAGGAAAAAACTTTTGTAATTATTTTGCTAGAGGCAAGACTAAATCCTTACCCCATTTTTCAACACATTCCTCTCACCTTTCCTGACCTTCTACATCTCAAATTTATATCAATGAAATTCTTCTATTCTTCGAACTTCTCATTTCTCCAGATCTATTCACCAAAGATGTCGCTCTAAGCTTCAAAACATAATTTCTCTCTTTTTTTTTAAATACCCAAGGACGAGACCTATAGTTACACAGTTATCCTCTATGCCTCTGGGCAGAAGCGCCGATTATGTCTTGAAGAAGTAAGCCGAGGCAACCGGTCGGGGCCTTCGGAAGGTGTAGGACACCAAGCTGCTGGAGGCTAATATATTTAGTCAACCAGTCAGCACATCGATTTGCTGTGCAGGGAACATGATGTATCGTCACTTCTCATTTGTGAGTCAAAAGTGGCTTAATAGCTTGAGCCAGTGAGATGGATATCAGGTTTGTTTGTACCAAGTCGGATAAGATATTGATTACAATTAGCAAGTCCGAATTCAATTCCACTGGGCGATAGCCCAAATCCCAGGCCAATAGAAGGCCCGAGTGATCTCCCCACATCTCGGCATCAAGTGGAGAACAATATCCAATATTGTGAACAAAGCCCCCAACCTAAGTACTAGTGTCATTTCAAAGTACCCCAGTTGCAATAGCTTATTGCGCAGTCCATCGAGATGAGCCATCAGTGTTTAGTTTAATCCACCCCTCCCTTGGGAAAGACCAATCCGTAAAGATGCAAGAGGGCACCTTCGACTGAGTTAAAGCCCGCCTATGCACTTCTCTAGCCATTTTAACCTGAGCAACATAATTTCTGACAATGTGTATCCCATTGGATGGCCATACAAAGTCTGCCTCAAACAAACATTTATTATGCCACAGCCAAACCAGCCAGCAAGTAATGCCAAAAATGGTGGACTAGTCAAAGCCCGTGACTCGATAATGGCTGTGAAGATTCCTTTGCATCCAATCAGTCCGATCTAGCTAGAAAAATTCCCGATTGATAACGCCTCAGGGAAAGCTAGCCCAAATAGCCCGCACTCTCCCACAATCGCGAACTACATGGATAGAAGACTCCTCCATACCACAATAGCTACACATCCCATCAGTGGAGAGATGACACAACACTCTCTGCTAATTGGTGAGTAAACGATCTCAGCCAAGCAACCATAGAAAGGATCGGATCCTTTGAGGGCCTGGCCATTTCCAAATACATTCCCATAATCCACCAAGATCACATCGGCCCATACCTGTAATCATCTTATAAGCTGAAGCTGTAGTGAATGCACCATCTATAGAAGTTTTCCAACTTATCTAGTCGCTACCATAAGTCCTTCGAGGGGGAAGCACACTGGTAATAGTAATACATATCAAAGCCGGAAGCCATTGTTGAAATCTCTCCCATCTCTAGTTCCCACACTCATCAATGAAATTATGTATGGTGAGTGGAATGAACAGATCTGGAACATCCCCAATGGCATATTATAATAAAGGGCCCCAATCTCCTACCCAGTCATCCAACCAAAACCTCACTTTTAACCCATCCCTAACGACCCACTTTATACTATGGACAACATGGACCCATGCTGCGGCTATTCCTCTCCAAGTGGCTAAACTACTCTTGGAACTGATCCAGGTAGGGATGGACTCACTGTCAAAGTGGTATTTGGATTGGAGCACCTTGACCCAAAGAGCCGACTCATTTGTTAACAATCGCCAACCTAATTTAGTCAACAAGGCATCATTATGTGTTCGGATGCATCTCAACCCAAGACTACCCATTCGCTTAGGCTTGCAAATAGTATCCCACTTGACCAAATTTACCTTCCTTCAGCTAGTATTTGATCCTTATAGGAAGTCTCGAATTACCTTTTCAAGATCATTGCAGAGTGTTCGTGGTAAATGAACGGTTTACATGGTGTAGACTGGGAGGGCTGCAAGAACAGATTGAATCAAGGTGGTTCGAACTGCTAAGGATAAGTGCTTTGCTCTCCACCCCAATGGGCACTATTGAAAATTATCCACCAAGTATTGATAGGCTCGCTTAGTAGTGCGTTCATGAAGTAACGGGACACCAAGGTACCTAGCAAGATTATTAGTTTGGCGGAAACCTAAACTCTGGCTAAGTGATTGAGCTCTCCCTCTTAGAACACATGTGGAGAAAAAGCATCGAGTTTTATCACCACTTACTTTTTATCCCGAAGCTGTGTAAAAGCAGTCCAGTATGTTCTCAATGAGACTCACCTGATCCTCTGATGCTTTTAAGAAGAGTATAAGATCATCAGCGAAGAATAATTGGGAAAGCAATGGACGTCCCCTAAACAGTCGAATAGGCCTCCATCCCCCTTGCTCTACCGCATGATGAATGAGATGTCCGAGGCGCTCCATACATAAGACAAATATGTAGGGGAAATGGGGTTGCCCCAGCGAATTCCCTGAGGAGTAAACACATCCGATAAGGCACCATTCTAGTTAACCCGCATAGTTATCGTGGAGACACATTTCATGACAAGTCGAACTACTTCGTCTAGAAAACCAATACCCTGAAGAGTATCCTGAATAAAATCCCACATGAGTCGATCACATGCTTTTTCCAAGTCAACTTTAATAGCTAGGAACCCTTTCCTACCTCGCTTAGTGCGCATTGAATGGATCACCTCCCGCGCTATAATGATGTTATCTATAATCCTCCAACCAACCACAAAGCTACACTGTGTAGATGCCACTAGTTGAGTCACGAGAGGCTTCATCCGATTCACCACTATCTTTGTAATGAGCTTATACACAACTGAACAAAGACTTATCGGTCTGAACTGGCGGAAGTATCTCGGGGATGGCACTTTAGGAATCAAAACAATTATAGTTTGATTGAGATTCGAGTCCCAAATTTCATGTCGAAAAATGCTTTGCACAAATGCTACGATAGTTGGACCTACTGTATCCCACTGTCGCTGATAAAAGAATGTGCCAGAAAACCATCTATGCTCGGAACTTTATTTGGGTTCATATCAAACAAAGCTACTCTAACATCCTCTGCTATGATTGGCCTATTCAATTGTAATAGATTATCCGTAGGAATCGCCAGAAACTTGCCTTGTAAAGGAAGTGTGCTAGTTGCCAACCCTTCCTCTGTGTATAAGTGAGCAAAGTAACCTCGGCTTAGATTCATTAAGGCCTCGTGTGAAGTCACCAATTCACCCTGCTCATTGGTAAGACACTTCACTCTTAATTTCCTCTTTTTTTCCACGATAATAGTATGATAGAATTTGGTGTTTCGGTCCCCATCAGAGAGCCATTGGCAATGAGCTTGCTGATACCAGTATAACTCTTCCTCGCATAGGGCCTATAGGTAGTCTGTTTGTAGACATTCCTCCAAGGCTACCAGAGAGTCAGAGTCTCTTATCTCCTGCACTCGCTGAATACCAGTCAAACGGGCTAAGAGTCAGTGCTTACGATGGAAAATGTTACCGAAGGTGGTCTAGTTCCATTCTTTCATTTTATAAGCAAATACCACAAGAGAGCCAGTCTATTCCGCCAAGTTTGGGCACCAGGATTCCTTAACCAGATCAGTAAATGTCTCATTAGCTAGCCATGTAGTTTGGAAACCAAATGAACATGCAATCGACAGTCCTGCTGTAGGTGTATGGAATCTAGTAATAATTGGGCGGTGATCCGACCCAATGTAAGGGAGATGAATGACAGTTGTTGTCGGGTAAGTTACCTACCATTCGTTATTACACAGAAATCTATCCAATCGAGACATTGTATTTCCCCTACGCCATGTAAATTTTGATCCACTGAATCCCAAGTCATGAAGGCCACATGTATTCACACAGCCTATGGACTCCTTACTGATAATTGGCAAAAGTCGGGGCCCCTTTTCTTCTCGCTGGAGGCTAATCTGACATTAAAATCACCCCTTAAAAGCCAAGCTGTGTTCATATCTCGAGCAATTTGCTTTAAGAGAGACCACAGATAACTTTGGACGTGGTATTGTGGAGACGCATAAACTGCAGTGAAATAGAAGGAATAGTTGTGCACTTGAATGTTAACGTGCACAAGTTGGCAATGTGCTATTAAAACTGTCACCTCCGCTTCCCGCACCCACAGGAGCCATATTCCCCCAGAGAACCCCTCAGCTTCGACCTGAAAGGAGTATGGCAACCCAACGCCTTGAACTACCCCATTAGCCCTCAGCCCACTGATTCGTGGTTCCACCAAAACCGACAGACATAGTTTGTGTCTTTTTAATAATTAACGACCAATAGCCTGAAACCTCTTACCCCTGCACCTCTGCAATTCCATACCAGAATAGACATAAGATATCCAAACACAGGCAATAACCCTTTTAATCCTGAGTGACTCGTCCTCCCTCAATCGGATCCACTAAGTGTGGCATATTCGGTGTTGGAGGAAACACCTCCATCTACGAGTCTTGAGGAGTAATGTCTTCCAACCCATCCACTTCAAGTAGCTGCGGGTCTGGAGGTTTAGGCGGCAGTTGAGCATGTTGATGGTTGATGGTTATGATAGAGGCACCGAGGTTCTCCTCCATCACCACCATCACTTCACGACACTCTATGTCTTCCACCGCATGGAGGGCATAAGAATCAGCATTAACCCCACATGAAAAACAGATTGGAGGGAGGCCCTCATAGGCGACTTTATTTCTTCTCCGTCCAGCACCACACGAGCCCTCAACGAAACATTTAGATCTACATCAACTGTCACCCACGCAAATTTCCCTCGTTGAGAGTATTGGGTAGCATCCTCGATCTTCATTGTTTCCCCTACCAAATTACCTAAGGCGGACAAGATGGTCGGGTGATATCGGGAGACTGGGAGTTCTGGAAATTGAACCCACACTACAGCTTGAGAGGTTGTACCTTGTGAAGGATGAAATTGTGGATGCCATTTCTGGACCGAGAGAACATGGCCGAGAATAACCCACGGCCCCTTCGTTAATGCAGTCAAGAAATCATCTTCATCCAGAAAATTGATTAGGAAAAATTCACAGTCAAGATCTACCACTTTGATGGGTCTGGTCAATTTCCACATTTCCTTTAATCTAGTACACAGCATTTTATAGACAATTTTTCGCCCCAGAAGCTTTACCACTATCACTCGCTCCCATTTGTTGTCCAACTGATCACGAAACGATGGGGATAATTCGATGGCTATCCTAAACTCCCCCGAAACTAAGGTGAGGTGCCCTTCTTCGGTTTCAATCAGATCATCCTCGGGCCAACCCATATCGTCTTCAGCAACTGTGTCTGTCACCCCCGTAACTACGACACTATACAGCACGGGAGGTTGAGGGGGAGTGGGTCTTCTTTCCACTCCTGTATACATATACATTTGGGTGCATGACCCGCCTGATCCAAGGAGTACTATCGTGACGTACTATTTTGGAGCGCTTCGAGTTATCCATTTTTGTTTACTATTGGAAGGAGTTTAACTGCTCATATCTATGTAGCAAAACTTAAACATAAGTTCTCTTAATCTCAAGGTTACGTTACCACTTGCAGGAAACTTTGATTCACCCTCCTAACTCTGAAAAGCCAGAAATACGTTATGTGAAAGGCGATTCAGTATCACTGGTGTTATCATAGTCTCAGAGCGATTTTGATCACCTGACAATCATGCCCCGAATGCTTCTGATTTCCACTCTTTTGTTCCTGAACTTCCACTCTTTTGATCTTGAACTTACACCAGTGAATATGGTCTCTGATGAATAGGTCCTTCCCAATTCTTACTGCTCAAGTTACGTTCTTTCGAACTCCGGTTTTGTGTTGGATTAAATATCAACCATGATGTTTGCAATGGAAATGCATTTTTTAGCTTTCTAAAGTTGTGGGCATCAATCTTTCAGTCAGGACATATGGCATTGTCTTCATCAGATAGTAACTTAAACTTTTTATGACAAGACTCCATTGAAATATCCTAGATGAATTAAGCTCGAAATGATATTTTGGAATCAAGCTAAAGAAAAGAAGTATGCAGGGCCGCCAGAATCGTTTGAGCTAACAATGTTATAGCGGCATTTGTAATGACTTGAAACAGTGTTGAGGAATTACAAAAACAAATGAGGTTGCAGTTTCCGACTTTGTCTCACATAAGAGCTTTCCCTGTTACGTGTGGCTACATTTGGTCATGCATGGTCAATGTTTCATGTGGAGAAGAGAAGGGTAAGGAGAACGAATGATTTGGAGATACAACTGAACTGAATCCTCTTTCGCCTTGTTCAATTGCCACCAGATGATGACAGCCCTCCCGCTTACTGCCCACGATGGCCGGACAACAAAGTAGGTCCGTTTCTGAGAACATGAAGAAGAACCTCCTCTCGATCCCCCTCCCACACAGCCAATGTTTCCCAACTACCGAGTGGCGGTCACTGGCCGACTCTCAACAGCTACTAATCACACAGAATGGGAATGAAGATCCCATTGACATAGAAGACAGAGACATCACTATGGTTCCAGGCACTTTCGGTCTTGTCATTGAACTCTCCAACGCATTCAAATGCAAATTAGATAAATAATGGGAAAACGCTATCGTGGTAAAACTAATGGGTTGAAGGATTGGCTATACCTTATTGAAATCTCACCTAACCACACTCTGGAAATTGACTGGGCCTATGAAAATCATCGATATAGATAATGATTTTTTCTTGATTAATTTCAAGGAGGCGGACGATTACCTCACTGCCCTCACCGGAAGCCCTTGGATTCTGCTTGGACATGCTCTCTCCGTCCAACCGTGGCACCCATGGTTCCGCCTTTCCTCTGGGACAGTGTCCCATGTTGTCGCCTGGGTTAGGTTTTCGGAGCTTTCCGTGGCTCGGTACCACCCATCTATCCTAACCAACCTCTTTGGAAAGACCTTGAAAATTGATTCCAACACCTAACAATCACAGCGAGGAAAGTTTGCCCGAGTGTCGGTGAATATTGATATTAGCAAACCACTTCGGTCCATCATTGAACTCAATGGTGAGCGTGTCAAAGTAGCTTATGAGGGACTCCCTCCCATCTGCTTCTTTTGTGGGCATTTAGGACACGCGAAAGCTCACTGCCCAAATCGCACAACGCCACTGCCGACAACCTAGATTGCCACTGCCCCTTGGGTAAATCTCCAGCGAGCTCCCTCTCCGGCAAGCCTCCTCGACAGCCAAGGCTCCGAGACACAGAGTGAGACGTACGACCCTTGGCTCCAAGTTCAACACCGCAGCAGACGTCCACCGCCTCAGACAACGGTCTCAAGACGTGATCACAATGGTCTCACCACTATAGTAGAACCTCGGGGCTCACATTTCCAGCTTTTGACACCATCCGATGAACAAGGTTCTTCCACGCCAGCCTAATCTACATCTACAGCCTGCACTCCACCATCAACAGAGGAGGGATCTGGAACCTTCTTAGTGGCATTTACCATGCAGCCTTCCATTTATAGAGAAGATCGATCCCATCGAAGTCATGGCTCAATGGTACGAGGGCCCCCCAACCCTCCCCCT
>JANSVA010000002.1:4678079-4689411 GCA_025504915.1 Erythroxylum reticulatum | reverse complement strand
CGAACAATTTCTCGGCCCATTTCTTGAAGCAGATCATGCATACTGACAGTATTTTCGGATATGGATACGAGTGATTTGTCAACAAGGACTCTTAAGCCATTATCTGGAAAGAAACCACAGCCGTTCAGTATTCTTCTAATGAATTTTAGATTCTCCAGACTAAAGAAACAAGCAATATCGAGGAATATTTTCTGCTCCATTTCATCAAGGCCATCAAAACTTATCTCAAGCTTTTCTAGGATCTTTTTGTTGGGAATTTGTTTTAACCTACTCAATGCAATTCTCCATTCATTTATAGATCTTCACATAAAAAACAACCAAGGACGTCAAGAGCTAATGGAAGACCGTTGGCATATTTTACGACATCTTGGCACAGCTCCAAATACTGTTATGTGGGGCAAAGTTCTTAAAAGCTTTAGAGCGCAGAAGCTGGATCGCTTCTTCATCATCCAACATCTCAGCCCTATATATTTCTTCAACTCCATGGCGTATCAATAAATGCTCATCTCTAGTTGTTATGATTATCCTACTTCCACTGCCAAACCATTCACTTGTTCCTGCTAATGATTTTAATTCTTCCAGTTGATCTATATCATCAAGAACCACTAAGACCCTCAATAAATTGATAAAAAAGATTTTCTTTGTTGTTCATTCCGTGTAACAGAGTCTATATATGTACAAGTATATCAAATCCCTCTAATTATGTATACAACGGTATAGTAAACTCATTCCCACTAATCTAGCATAACTAACAGTAAAGAAAGCCCATAGATCATGGGAACTTAATATAGACAGTAGCTAATTAAAATCCATCAAATATTCTAATACTCCCCCTCAAGGTGGAGCATGAAGATCATGAATGCCCAGCTTACCACAAAGTTGATGAAACTGGCCTTTCCCAAGAGGCTTCGTGAAGATGTCAGTGAGTTGTTCTTCGGAAGATATAGGCTGAGGATGGATGATACCTTGCTGGTACTTTTCACGTACCATGTGACAATCTATTTCAATATGCTTTATCCGCTCGTGAAACACTGGACTTGCTGCTGTGTGAAACGCTGCTTGGTTGTTACAAAATAAAAGAGTAGCAGATGTAATAGGAACATTAAGTTCTTGTAGTAATGACCGCAACCAAGTTAGTTCGCAAGTAGTCATGGGGCTAGAACCAAAAAATATGCAATATCCAGTAGTTGATCGACAAGTCATAGGACAGCTAGCCCAGTCTAAGTCACGATAAGCAGAGAGTTGTAAATGAGTATTGGAAGGAAGAAGTATGCCTTGGCCAAGTGATCTTTTAAGATAATGGATAAGATGATGAGCCGCATCAAAATGTGGTTTGCGATGTTGATGCATGAATTGGCTAAGGATATTCATTGCAAAGACGATGTCTGGACGTGTGATAGTTAGGTAAATTAGTCGTCCAACTAAGCAACGATAAGAAGACCGGTTAGAAAGAAGTTCCCCATCTGAATCAATGAGCTTCAAATTTTGCTCCATGGGATGGTCGACTATGCGACCACTTATGAGGCCAGAATCATCAAGGATATCAAGTACATATTTCCTTTGGTTAAGGAAAATTCCTGATGAGGAGCGTGTAACTTCAATGCCTAGGAAGTATTTTAGGCGTCTAAGGTCTTCTATACGAAATTGACTATGAAGATGATCTTTGGTGTGTTAAATGGCTACATGATTAGTACCAGTAATAATAATATCATCAACATATACAAGGATAAAGATGAGCGACATACCTTGAGTTAAGGAACATGATGAATGATCTGCTTGAGATTGTTGAAATCCTATTGATAAGAGAGTAGAGGAAAATTCTGCAAACTAGTTGCGAGAGGCTTGTTTTAAGCCATAAATCGATTTATTGAGTTTACAGACATGGTGAGACTCCCCCTATCGAGGATGACGTTGTGGAAGTGACATATAGGCTTCTTCATGTAAATCACCATGTAAAAAGGCATTTTGCACATCAAGTTGATGGAGTTGACAGTTCTTAGCGGAACCAATAGTTAACAATATTCGTACTGTAACTAATTTGACAACTGTTGCAAAAGTATCATGGTAGTCAATACTTTCAGCTTGAATGTAGCCTTTGGTAACAAGGCGAGCTTTGTAACGTTAATACTACCATCAGAATGATGCTTTATCTTAAAAACCCATTTACATCCAATGGGCTCCTTCGTGGAAGGCAAGAGAACTAAAGACTATGTTTGATTGTCTTCAAGAGCTTGAAGTTCAGATTGCATTGCCTGTTGCCATTCAGGAATTTGTATGGCTTGGGAAAATTTTTTTTGGTTCAACATGGGAAGATAAAGAGCTAAGAAAATTACTTAAAGATAGAACACTACCAGCGGAAGTGTGAGGTATATGAGCATGAGAGCAATGGTAGTCTTGTAAATAAGTTGGAACGTTTCTTTTCCTAGTTGAATGACGCAAGGTAATGGAGGAATAGTAGGCTCTTGTTGCTGCACAGTGGTGCAATTATCATGTGTTTGTGTGTTAGGTGGCATGTTATTCTCAGGTGCTTGTGTGCATGGGAGGTCAGGAGAGTATGTATGTGAAGAAGGAAGGTCGGGTAAAGGTAAAGGTAGAACGCTAGTGCTGGATTTAGTAGCATCATTATGGCTATAAAAGGGAAAATTGGTTTCAAAAAAGGTAACATCACGACTAGTATGAATTCTTTTTGTTTTGAGATCAAAAATTTTATAACCTTCTTGAGCGAAAGGATAACTAATAAAAATTCCTGGTAGAGAATGATTGTTAAATTTATGTGCAATGTTGGTATTGTGTCCAAAACAAAGGCAACCAAAGACTCTTGAATGGTTATAAAGGGGGGCTTTATTGAATACCAGTTCATAAGGGGTTTTACCTTGAAGAATTTTTGTTGGCGTTCGATTAATCAAGTAAGTGGCAGTGAGAACACAGTCGCCCTAAAAGGCCAAAGGCAAATGGGCTTGAAATCGAAGAGCACGAGCAACATTAAGGAGATGCCGATGTTTCTTCTGTTGAGGTGTATTAACACAACTATGTTGATGAATGATGCTAAAGGAAGAGAAATATTCATTAGTAGCTTGATTAAAAAATTCTGTTCCATTGTCACTACGAACAATACATGGCTATGCATTAAACTGAGCGCGAATCATGGCAAAGAAACTTTGAATGTGCAAAAAAGTTTCAGTTTTGTTTTGCATCAAATAAACACAAGTACTGCGAGAGAAATCATCTACAATGGTAATAAAGTACCGTGCACCAGCAAGTGAAGGTGTAGCATAAGGTTCCCATACATCAACATGTAATAACTCAAAACAATAACTAGAAGAAATCTGACTAGAATTAAAAGGCACGCGCATTTGTTTAGCTAAAGGACAAATAATGCAACTACATTTTTGTGAAAAGGAAATGCTAGAATCTAAATTAATAAATTGAGATGAAAGACTAAGCGCAGGATGACCCAAACGCCAATACCATAAATCAACTTCATTTATCTGAGTGATAGAGGAGGCAAAATATTGGGGACTGAGTTCCAAATAATAAGGACCATCGTGCTGTTTACCTAACCCAATCTGCTTCCTCGTTTGTAAGTCCTGAAAGACACAATATCCAGGAAAAAAGTTATTGAACAATGTAGAGTTTTAGTAATTTTGCTGACCGAAAGAAGGATGAACCGAAAAGACAGAACATAAAGGACATCTTGCAAAGGTAATTGAGGCGTTAATTTAGTAGATCTTGAACAAGATATAGAGATGGCATCTACATTTGGCATTTTAACTGGGGCAGTAGAACAAGATTTAATGTCATGTAAATTCTTAGGGTTATGCGTAAAATGATCAACGCGGCCAGAATCTATAACCCAATGATTTAATTTATCCATGAAGTTTGAGTAGAGACAAGTACTGTTACCTGCTGAATTTGCTAAAGGATTTGGACTAGGAGTAATGAGAGCAAGAAGTTGTTGAACCTGTTCTTGAGTCAAAGTAGAAGCCTGCAATCCATAATTTGTTTGAGTGGCCATTGCTGTAATAGATTTGGAATTGGAGCTTTCTGTTGTGACCCGATTCTAACCCTTTCCATCTCTATACCCTTTATTGTTTTTTTTCTTTCGGCAAAATGATTCCAAGTGTCCATCAAGATCACAGTAGTCACAGTGATAACCTTTCTTTTTGTTGCAATGAGATTTCGTATGGCCATCTAGACCAAAAAAGTCAAAGTGGTACATTTGTTTAGATCCTTGATATTGTTGATTACGGCGATAGGATGAACTTGCAGCCATAGCTAACTGCTGTTGGTTGGTTATCGAAGGATGGAGTGATTGTTGTCTCTCGTCCTATAGTAAAAGTGAATATGCACGAGACACGGTCGATAAAAGGTCCATGAGCAGAATGTTGCTTCTCACTGCTGCATAGGAATCATTGAGACCCATCAAAAATTGCATGAGTCGATTTGTTTGTTGAAAGGAATTTAAGTTTTGAAGAGCACCACATGAGCAGGCTGGGAGGGTATGGTATGAAGTCAATTCATCCCATAAAGCTTTAAGGGATGTATAGTATGTTGCAATAGAATTTTGCCTTTGCTCATGATTTGAGATCACTCGTTGAATTTCAAAAATACGTGGAGAATTTTGCTGCGAACAACGTTCTTTTAAATCCACCCAAACATCACGAGCATTCTGCATATATATAACACTACTGGCTATATCTCTTGAGACAGCATTTAGAAGCCATGATAATACCATACTATTACATCGATTCCATTGCAAGAGATTTGATGAGTCAGGTGCCGGATCGGTTAAAGTGCCATTGATTAATCCCAACTTGTGTTTTGCTTCAAGGGCCATGAGTATTGCCTTGCTCCATGTGGAATAATTATCGCCGTCTAGGACTTGAGAGACTAATATGGCTCTTGGATTGTCCGAATGATGGAGAAAGTAAGGAGAGGAAACGTCATAGTCTATGATGGAACAAGATGTGTTTGAACCAGATGTGCTTGAAAGAGTGCTTGACGAGGAAAAACAGGTTGAGTGTCCATTAAACAAAAATGCGTTCATGATTGAAATTCCATCTCTGATACCATAATAAATTGATAAAAAGTTTTTCTGTGTTGTTCATTCCGTGTAACAGTCTATATATGTACAAGAATATCAAATCCCTCTAATTATGTATACAACGGTATAGTAAATTCAATCCCACTAATCTAGCATAACTAATAGTAAAGAAAGCCCATAGATCATGGGAACTTGATATAGACAGTAGCTAATCAAAATCCATCATATATTCTAATAACCCTTCTTGAGCATAGTTTGTGCCTGATTTCATCCATTCCTTCATAGATATCCCATATTCTCAAGTTCCTGTCCAGTAAGGTTTGATGAAGAAGCGTTTCCTGTAAATGAGCAAGTCTATGTTTTTCATTAGTTTCTCTTATATTTGTAAGAAAGCAGCGACATTCGAATTGGTGAGACAGTTTCTTGAAGGCAATTCTAGCAATAGTTGTCTTCCCAATTCCTCCCATTCCCCATATCCCAACAATGCGAACATCGTCCTTCCTCCCAACATCTAAGAATGAAGTTAGTTTCTCCAGACGTGAATCCATTCCAACAAAATCCTTGGCCAGGCTAGAGAATCTACTACTTGATTTTCGTAATTTGCTTAAGATCTCTTTAACAATGTCGTGGATAAAATCTGTTTGAACCCTGAAAAGTTTTAAGTTATGAGACCGCACAAGTTCAGATATTTAGGATTAGGGAGTATTACTGACACCAGAATTAACTTCTCGTTCTAGCTATTATATGCCTCAATCAGAAACTCGTAGTCGTAAAAATTTAAGCTGTGGTTCGAATACTCTAAATTGTATGTGTGTTCCACTATTTTGCTTTCTTAAATATTATAAATCAATGATATTTGTTGATTTGTATTGTTTCATGCAGCTTGCTATGTTGAAATTCGTGGAGGAGTTTGCAAAATTAGTGAGAGTGAAGAAGAGAAGCAGAATGAAGAACAAGTTTCCAGTGTTTAAGAGGAAGCTAGAGATGATGATTTTGGGAGCAATTAAAAAATGCTTGGATCCAAAGAACAGAACCTGAATGATTGAGAATCAGTGCAGGAATGAAAATCAATGTAAGATAAGTGAGAAGAATGAAGCAACATGCAATGGGAAGTTGAAGAATGAAGAATCAGAAGATGTGAAGCAAGTGTAGAGCTGACTTTACATCAGCTGAAGAAAAACCTGAAGCAGAGTTTATCAATTTCTGAAACAAATCCTGAAGAAAACACCTGAAGTAACTAAAGAGAAGTCTTGCAAGTCAATGAAGTAGAGGAATTCAAAGCCAAAGTAACAATTGTCATTAAAGGAAATCAAGCTAGTGAAGTCGAACATCGGTTTTTTTGTTCCTATAGTATCAAGCATCTTTTGTCTTTTTACCTTTTGCAGCTTTAAATCATTAGGAAATCCTATTGTTAGTTTTTATTAATGTATTAACCAACAATTTTGCTTTTGTCCTTGATGAACCAATGAGAGTGGGACACTTGTGAAAATCTTGCTCTTTAGTTGCTTTTCATCTTTCATTTTGAACCAATGATGTAAGTAGGTAAGAAAGGTGTGAGGGCTAACTTGAAAAAGCTCCAAGACACTTTCAGTAGTAATGTAACAGTTGTAATATATATATATAAAAAACCATCTTCTTCTCTTCATCTTCTGCGTATGAAAAATGTCCTTGCCTTTAGTGTTGATCTTGTGTTGTTATGAATGTGTGTGTAGAGAGTTATCCTGAGAAGAATTTCTAAGAGTGGAAAGAAGCAAATTTGAAATTGAAAATTTTCATTTCTGAAGAATTGAAAAAACTCGTAGTCTCTATACATCAAAACCTTACAAACACTAGTAACCGAAGCCTTACAAACACTTGTGAGATACATTAGAGTGACTTTACTACATTTTTTACAGACTACACATTTAGTATACAAAGTATGAATGCTGATCTTCTGTGAGTCTTTCTTTAGAGAAAACCATCTAGTTCAGAAGTTACTGCTGGAGATTAAAATAAATCTTCAAACTTGAGACTTAAATAGACTGGAAGCTCTGTTGTTTTTTACTAGAGTGGTAAAAGTTCTATTTTTTTTGCTTTCCACAATGGTATCAGAGCTACACGGTTCACTCAACCTGGATTGAACTAAAATCATGTCAGGAACAAACTTTCCCATGATGAATCTGCAAAGTTTACAAGCTAATATATCAGTTTTAACTAGTGAAAATTACAAAGCTTGGGCTCTTAGAGTTGAGGATTGTCTTAGAATGTGTGAGTGTTGGGATGTGGTGAATGAAGGGGTGACTGTTGTTGAGGGATTGACAGAATTAACAGACCAACAACTAACAAGACTTATGCAGGATAGAGATAAAGACTTCAAGGCTCTTGTTTTTTTTTTTAAGATCAGTAGTGAGTAAGGCAATTTTGTTAAGACATGCAAGTTGTAAAAGTGCTAAAGAATTGTGGGAAACTTTGAAACCTGAGTATGTGGGCTCAGCTCAGTCTTTGAGGTTGAAGAAGTAAGCTGTAATGAGGAGTTTTGAGAATTTCTCGATGAAGGATGAAGAGAAAGTAGGAGCTACAAAGACCATATTCATGAATTTAGTTCAAAAGCTTAAGGAGTTTGGAGAAAATACAACTACTGACAAATTGGTGGACAAGTTTTTGAGCATATTACCTTTGAGATTTGAAGCAAGCATACCACCTATAGGATGGCAATTCAGTAATGATCCAGATTTTGTGACATTGGAGCAAGTTTTCAATGTACTGGAAATGCATGAAGAGAGGCATGGAATTCGAAAGGAAGGAGAGGAATATGCCTTGAAAGCTGAACGGTTTAAAGTGCCAGAAAATCCACCAATTCTTACCCAAACTTCAAATCTGACTCAAAACCACTTTGAATCAAATGTTGTGCAACCTCAAATGCCTTCACAGTTACAGAACCAACTTCAAAACACTCAAAATCCTTACTAGACCTCATTTCCTCAAAATCAGACTTACCAAAACCAAATGCAGTATCAGTTACCTCCAATATATCCTCAAACACCATTCCCTTATCAATTGCCCTACTTGAATCATCCCCAAAATTACCAAACTACCAACCATTAGAAACAACTCAAACCGAATGCAAAGTGGATCTAGAACTTCAAGGTGGGGAATGTTTCCAAATTGCAAGTTTTGTGGGAAGAACAATCATGCAGCTGAAGAATGCTTTTGGAATGAAAATGTGGATTGTATACATTGCAGAAAAAGAGGACATTCAAAGAGGGTGTGCTATGAGAAATGGTTGAATGAACAATAAAATCCTCAAAGCCCCGTCTTTGGCAAACCACCACCAATCCATTCCTTACAAAAATAAAATATTTCATCAAGTAAAATTTCAATTCAACCTCAGCCTTACCAAAATGCTCCTAGATCACAAATTTACTGAGTACATTATGTTGCAAATTCTGAAAATACATCATATCCACCACAATTTACCTCTCAACCTTTATTATCTCAAGCTTACTCACCTCAACCTCAAATAACACAGCCTTATGTATCCCAATCATCCTATACCCACCAAATTCCATACCATTCGATCCATACACAAACATTAAGCCATCAGCCACAAAATACTTATCCTATTAACAACTCATCATCCCATCAACCATCAGAAACCAATCCAAACCTCCAAGGCAATCTACACAACATTCCAAACAATCAACCTAGTTCATCACAGACTAATAAAGCAACAGAAAAACTACTGATAGAGGAAAGAGTATTTGTTGTGGAAGTTTGTCACAAAACCAAAATGACCCTGACGCTGAAATTTACATAGTTGAAGCAAAGGGGGAGAAAAAGGGTGAATGGTTGGTGGACAGTGGATGTTTAAACCACATGACAAGAAGAAGAGAAGCATTTGTGAAGAAAGATACAAATATAAACACAGTGGTAAAGATTGGAAATGGTGAAATTATACTAGTATCGTGGAAGGGGGTTGTAGAACTAGCTACAAAGGCAGGAAATACAATCCTTGAAGAGGTCTATTACATCCCTAAACTTGATCAAATTTTGATTAGTTTTGGTCAGTTATTGGAGAACAAGTACAAGGTACATTTTGAAGATGAAATGTGCAGGATTTTCAATGAGCAAGGTGAACTAGTGCATAAAGTTCCAATGATTAATAGAGTTTTCAATATTAAAATGCAAGAAGTGGATGGAGCATTTGCTACTATCTCATTGACAGAGATGATTAAACTATGGCATTGAAGATATGGACATTCAAACTTGGATTATGTCATTGATATGCAGAAGAAAGGATTGGTTCATAGAATACCACAATTGAGCAGCAAGTTGAAATCAGTGTGTGAAGCGTGTGCAAAAGGGAAGAGCTATGTATTACCTTTTCCAGAAAGTAACTGGAGAGCCACAGAAAAGTTACAATTGGTGCACACTGATGTCTGTGGACCTATGGAGACACCATCTGTTGGGGGAAGTAGATATTATGTGGAGTTCATTGATTATGTATCAAGGTATTCGTGGATCTACTTCATGAAGAGTAAAGATCAGGTATTTGGCATGTTTAAAGCATGGAGGGCTAAAGCTGAAAGTCAGTGTGGAAATAAGGTGAGATGCTTGAGAAGTGATAGAGGAGGGGAGTATATTTCGAATGAGATGAAAAATTACTTTAAAAAAGAAGGAATTTTTCATCGATTTTCAATTGCATATTCACCTCAGCAGAATGGAGTTTCAGAAAGAAAGAATAGATCAATTGTGGAAATGGAAAAGGCAATGATGTTTGGAATGAAGGTTCCAAGAAGTTTTTGGCCTGAAGCATGTTTTATTACTGTCTATGTGCAAAACAGAATGAAGACTAGAGTTTTTAAGGAGAAAACACCATTTGAAGTTTAGTTTAGAGTTAAACCGAAGGTGAATCATTTAAGAATATTTAGATGTGTTGCTTACATACACATTCCCGAATCAAAAAGAACCAAGTTAGATGAGAAAGCAATGAAAGGAGTAATGATGGGATATAGTGTAGAATCCAAAGGGTATAGAATTTACAACCCTAAAACTAAAAAGATGTTTGTGTCTAGAGTTGTGAAATTTGATGAAAATGAAGGATAAAAATGGGGAGAACCTACAGTGAAGAAGTCAGGAGGAGTTAATATGGAGATACCAATGAATAAACCAACTACTGAAGAAAATATAAGAGAAGAACCACATGATGAAGTGACAGCAGTTGGAGATTCAAACAATTCTGAAGAGGAAGGGAATCAAGAGGAGACATCACCTAGTTCAGGAAGTGAAGGATCAAGCTTAGAAATTCAGGAGGAGACCTCTAGCTCTGACAGTGCGCACAAGGAGAGGGACTTGGCCTCAATTTACAATGAAACTAACCCTTTGTTTGATTTCAGGTATGATATTGCAGAGGATGAAGAACCAGAAGATGCACACATAGTATCAGAATATGCCATGTCTGCAGGAGCTGAACCAAAGACTTACAATCAATCAATCAAACAAGGAGTGCGGCAAGGTCCAATGGATGAAGAGATAAAGGCAATAGAGGAAAATGGCACTTGGATGCTGGTGGATCTACCTAATTAAGCAACTAAAGTGGTGGACTCGAAGTGGATCTATAAAACAAAGCTTAACCCTAATGGATATGTCAACAAGCACAAAGCTAGATTGGTTGTAAGAGGATACAAACAAGAATATGGAGTGGATTACACTGAAACCTATGCACCAGTGGCAAGACTTGATACTGTGAGGTTGTTATTAACATTGGGAGCAAAGAATAGATGAAAAGTGCGTCAAATGGATGTGAAGAGTGCATTCCTTAATGGAATGTTGGATGAAGAAGAATACTTGAAGCAACCCGAAAGATATGTGAAAGAGGGACATGAGTAGAAGGTTTACAAGTTGGTAAAGGCTCTTTATGGATTAAAACAAGCTCCAACAGCTTGGTATTCAAGAATTAATAGCTACTTGCTGCAGAATGAGTTCATAAGAAGCAAAAGTGAAGCCATATTGTATGTAAAGGCTAATAAAAGAGAAAAACTGATCTGTTCACTATATGTAGATGATTTGTTTATAACTAGAACTAAGGAGAAGCTAGTGGAGGACTTCAAGGAGCTGATGAAGTCTGAATTCAAAATGACAAACTTAGGAGAGATGAGTTATTTCCTAGGCTTGGAGATTAATCAAAGGAAAGATGGGATATTCATTCATCAAAGGAAATATGCAGAGGAGCTAATTGAGAAGTTCAACTTAAAAGATAGCAGTGGCATGTCAACTCCTATGGAACATCAGCTAAAGTTGGAGACTACA
>JANSVA010000002.1:4648096-4677979 GCA_025504915.1 Erythroxylum reticulatum | reverse complement strand
GTTAGTACAAAAGTGCAAAGTCGATACAATCTAGTTGAAATCAACCAGCGAAGAAGATTTAGACAATTTAAACCTTTTATATTGGTGATGTAAGCAATCCAACTATATTATGTTCTTTTTCCTGGCTTACGATGAGATAAATCAGATTGGTTGGCCATATGCAAAGTAAAATCTAGAAGTGTTTTTTAATTACATGAAAAAAGGAGAAAATAAAAGAATTGAAAGTGAAACGTTTCAGGAAGATGCTTATGAAATAAATGCATGAGTAACATATGATAAGAATGAACCTTTGAACAATCCAAATCTTGAATATACTGTCATTTCATTTAGAGAGGATGAGGAGAGGAGGGTGAGAGATCTGAAGAGGTGCCTGATTTTGATTTTAATTCTTCAAAAAAAGAAGAAGATAATGATTTTGATTTACAATTAAGTGCTGATAGCGGTTAACTTGTGTTTGTAATAGAATATTATATGAATAAATCTATTATTGCATCAACAATATATTGTTTTATTACTGAAAAATTCAATAAAATGTGAACTTCAGATTAAAAATATGCCACCAAAGAGAAAACAAGATATGATGCGGCAAAGGTTTAGGTTACAACAATTTGGATAAGCTAATGCATTTCTAGGTGATGCATCACATTCTACAGATGCTACTGCACATCTAGATGAGGTATCACCTTTTGTATTTGCTGCTATACTATCCAGCAGCTTTGTTACACTATCCACCACCCCTACACTATCCACCACCCCTATACCATCAAAGATATCAGGGGTAAACGTTGTAGATGAAGGAAGTGACCTCTAACTTAGAGCTAAGGGAGTTGATGGAAGAACTTACATCATAATTATCAATAATTTGTAAGTAAAATCCCCACAGTTTTATAATACATGATAACATCATAGGTTTATACTAAAGTTATAGGTTTTAATTTGAAAATGATATAAAATAACATATATATTAGGTTGGTTTCGTTTGGAATGTGCTTAAGAAATATCTCACCCAAGTTTAAGGAGAGGATAGATCTTGAAGGTTATATATGGAAGAATGTCTCTCAGTTGACAAATGATTTTTATTATTAGGAGTTTGAGGTACATAAAATATATTCTTTAATCTTTTTTTATTTTATCTAATTTTATACATTAATTAGATAACTAATGTCATTTATAAGTACTTATTGTATGTTTTCTTTTTTTTTTCTAAATTTTTTTTTTGGGATCCAAAATTTGATGCTATAATTTATAATGTATGGGAGAGTTGAGCTCTTACATGTTATAAAGACTTTCTTGCTTCAATACACAAGAATGGTGTGTGACCACCATATATATCTGAAAAAATATGGAGTCGTTGACAATAATATTGGGCATCACCTGAGACAATATCCATTTCAGAGCACAATTTTATCAACAAACATGGAGGACTAGACGAAGAGAGCCTACCCATATTGGAGGATCTTTGACCCACCAGGAGCATGCACTTCAATTTATAAGTATCAAAACTGGACACTTATATTCTAATTTTTGTACTTTAATATATGAAATTTGATTTCAATGTAATTTGATGTATGAAATTTAAAATGAACTATGTGTTCATTATGGAGAATAATAATGTTATAAATGTCTGATGCCATTAATGATTGTGTTGTTGAGTTAAATTTTTGGTATAATACGGGGTATATATCATAAAAATAGAGAAAATTCTGCTACATTTTTTGTAAATTGTAGTTCACTTATAACAATTTATTCTAATGCAGGAAAAGTCTATGGACAAGAAGTCTCCACTATGCCAGCTCTTTTTGCATACTCATACTAAGAAAAATGATGGTGTGACCTTTGTCAACACCCAATGTAGACAAGTTCATGTATGTAGAATCTATACTTTAATATTAATTTTTAAAAAGTATCACTTATTAACATAAACAATTATAATGATATGACCAAATACAAGAAAGTATTGAATGACAATCTCAGAACTTTGAAATTGTTAATGAGAGTCAAACGTATCTTGACGCAGTGGGTGGTAGGGACCGTCGTAGAAGGATTTTTAACTTAGGTTCAATTTCGAACACATATTATTCGTAATTCTCCACATCTATTAGTAGGCGGTCCACATCAAATGAGAGATTCCTCCAGCTTGAGAGCAAGATAGAGAGGCTGGCAACTCAGTTGCAATAACTGATGGAGTATATAGCCCAACTCCCTAATGAGATGGATTACTTGAAGGGGAAGGACAACACCTAATCTCAACAGTCAGAGCATCCACCTTCACCACCTGTATAAGTGAATGTATTGCTACATTTAAGTTTTTATACAAATTCTTAAATTATAGTTAATTACAATGATTACTTATTTATGTACATTTTAATTTTTTATTATATTATCAATCAGGATAATGTTTACTTTATATTTATTAATCAATATTATATTATTTACAGAAATTAAAAATATATAAAAAATCATAAGATTATGAACAGGAAACTTGGGTAAGAAGTGAGAAATGAAAGTAG
This sequence comes from Erythroxylum reticulatum, assembly GCA_025504915.1. Taxonomy (NCBI): domain Eukaryota; kingdom Viridiplantae; phylum Streptophyta; class Magnoliopsida; order Malpighiales; family Erythroxylaceae; genus Erythroxylum; species Erythroxylum reticulatum. The sequence continues at coordinate 4,675,469 of JANSVA010000002.1, read as the reverse complement.
AAATTTATCAAAATTAAATTTCCCGACGGAACTACAATATTCTGTCGCTAATTAGCGACTGGCTTATAATTTCTGTCGATAATTTACTGACGAAAAATACCATTCCATCGTTAATTAGCAATGGAATAAATAATCCATCCGTAAGTTACTGATGGAATAAATACTCTGTCAGTAATCACTCTATCCGTAAAAATTTAGTGACGATTAATGTTTCCGTCAGTAAATTTAGTGATGGAAACATATACATCCGTCGGTAACTTTAGCAATGGAAATATAATTTATGGTTGACAAATTTACTGACGGAATATTAATATTCTATTCGCAAAGTAGCGACAGAATTATATAAATATGTCGGTAATTTTTTTTAACTTATTGACGAAAATCTAAAATTTCGTCGCTAATGATACCGACGAATACACAAGTTGTCGTTGCTAAATTTATCAGTGACCGTTTCTCTGACATATCTTTCTATTGATAATTTTCATAGCCAAATTTTTTCCCGACAGAAAAGCTTTATTTTTTGTCATTAATTTTCATCGTAAAAACCTTTTTTCTTGTAGTGAACAATGAAACATTCTCCCTAATTACTTATGGGTAATGAATCATATCTTGATCATTCAACTACCTACATATAGTTTACATTGTATCCAATGACTAACATCTGAATTACCCATGATTAGAATAGGTCATAAGCAGTATCAAATATAATGATCCCTATATAAGATAACTTTGAAGACCTTAAGTCAAAGGATCACTTGTACAATCATCACAATGAGAATTTTCATAGACATACAATTAATGTTCTAAATGGATTCCTCATATAGGGTCAGTTCAGTGAACTTGTTCTCTAACAAGCACCCATATATTTGTTTAAATATCTCTATATTTTAGTTCATGAGATTGACTATTTCATTCATAATGAAAAACATAAAGTGTGCTAGTCCTTTTACGTTCTATTAATGTCCAGTCTTAATAGAACAATAACAAGGAATAATTTAGGGATAATATATAAATACCATATGAATCTTATAATTATAATTTAATCATAATTTCATTTATAATGTATAATTATCCTATGGACTTTTTCATATACATCTAAACATATACAAGATAAAGAATGCTTTTAAATTATTTTGTCTCTAAACTATAGCCAACTAATTGTCTTTAAGGCATAAACTAACAATTTCTTACTTGTACTAAGCCAATCTTTTAAGTATTATATACCATATCACCATATGATGATCATGCTACTACTGAGATAATGGCTTAGTGAGAGAATACTACAAAATTCTCTATAATGAGCACTTACATAATCTTACAACTTTCATCTTAATTATCATCATAATTAAGAAAAATTGCCTAAATACATCCTTGAATCTTTTATGAGACCTTAGTTCCTTTTATATGCTCAATGACTTTAATATTCGACATTACATTACTATGTTGAACAATACAAGGAACTATATCAAATTTACTAAAGAACTTATTGATCCAATTAATCATTTCCATTAAATGAAAAATGTATTATGGCTTAATTGGCACGTATTGCTACATTGGAACCTTTCCAATCTTGAATGATATTTTTCTAAGTAAAATAAACCTTAATTTGGGTTTGCTTCTAAAGTATATGCACATAACCTTGAACTCAAATATCAACTTATACATGGAATAATGTATATCTTTAATACTTCACAAGTATCAAATATCTCAAATACTAAATAATTTTAGTAAATTTTTTATGTACTTGGACTTAAAATATATAAACAATTTCCAATCTTTTCATATCCAATAAGCTGTTCTTGGATAATTATATTTTTAAAAATTGAAAATTAGAATTATGTTCTCTATTAATAGTATATCTTTACATACTTTTATTGAAGAGGATAACTATACTCCAACAAACCTTCTTGTAGATATGATAAATTCATAATCATCTCCAAAATAAATTATTTGAATTCATTATGAAAGTGAATCACTCAATGTCTCATAGTCTTTCAACTATACATCAAATGTAACAACAAAGGCACTAGTTCTAATTAATGTACTTTTATGAGATTTGAACTTTTCAAAATTTATCTTACTCTCACTATATAATCTTGAGAATCATTCTCCTATAAGTATATATTGAAATAAAAAATTTTGTTCAATTGGTCTATAAGATTATATCCAACCTTTTGGATATCTCATGACCTTTTATTTCCCAGTTAGTTATGAACTTAGTAGATAATACTTGCTTCAGCTAAGCATCACATCATTAAATCATTAACTTTAACTCTTTTAAAGAATTAGCATTTCATATATAATATAAAATCTCACCAATTGATTCAATTGGAACTATTGAAGGAAAGTTATTATACTATGCACAGCTACAAGAAAAATAATATTACATCATACAATATCCTATATTGTATTTTCCTTTAATAGACAATTATTTGTTTATATTTATATACTCATATTTAATGTGTTTTACTTGTTATTTAAGAGTTTTATAATATTTTTGGTACTTAATTTGCTTCAAGTGTCTTTTTAGGTAATAATTGCCTTTATAGATCAAGAGGAGATGTATTCAGGTAAAATCATGACATGAAATGAAATAATTAGAGCAATTGTGGACTTACACGGCTGTGTATAGTGACTATGTAAGTCTTCGTAAATGTGTGGAGTTTTACTAACACAATTGTTGCTTATGTGGAGTTACTATGTATGTGCCCATGTAACTCTCTATGACTATATAAAGTCACAAATTTAGGTATTTTTTGAGATACACAAGTGACTATGTATAAGCCATAAATACTAGTTTTTACTATAAAATGAGATTATTAAAGAATGAAAAGAGGGAGGCAGATTAAAAGCATTTTTTAGTCATAAGAAACATAGAGTAGTTCTGAACAAAGGACAAAGAAAACACGAAGATTACACAACAAGATCGAATAGGGAGCATCCTTTAATCCAAATTTCAAGAAGATTCCTTAGAGAAAAAAAAGGATTTAGAATATAAATTGTTTTCTTTTATTTGTTCTTAAGAATATTTGTTATTGAATTTGTTTTTCGTATGTAGGAACTAAATTGTTTACTGCCTAGTTGTGATGAATTCTAAGTTTCTAACTACGTTTCAAAAAATTTAGACAAAATTTTTAAATATGTTTTATAAAATGTAGCCAAAACTTTTTGGTAAAGTTCTAACCAAAATTTGTACAATTTTGGAATAGATTATCTGTTACATTTTTAATCCATATTATTATATATAATATATCTATTAGAGTAGTGTTTTAAAGGCAATCACCTTTAACACTTTTGTACAAACTTTATTTTGATTAATAAAGAGAAAGAATTTTTCACTAATTTGATATTTGTTTATTTATGAATCAATGTTGATCTTAAATCGAATTAATAAAGTCCATGATACAAAACATAGCATGAAGGAAATCATAATAAGATCATGATAATGCGATTCCTATCATGTACAATTATGTTAGTATCTAAATTATCCCTAGTCATAGGATTAATAAGACAGGATATTATTAATTCAAATAGATTAGCACATGTTATACTCCTTGATTTGATCAAGCAGTGAATCTCATAAATTGTAAGCAGGAGATGTTTAGAGTTAACATTTAAATGCTTACTAAGAGTAGTAAGTACATTGGATGACCTACAATGAGATTATCATATGGATAATCTATCATATGTCAATGATGAATCTCATCATAAAAATGGTGCAAATATCCTTAGACTCAAGGTACTCAAGGATATTTTGGATATTGATCCTGTTCTTTGACATCATTCCTTGTTGCCTCAAGATGAGGTCACTCATAGAGTGGTGATTGGGTACAACTATTGGTATTCGAAAGTAATTGAGTAGCCAATAAAGGATTCACCACTCTTAATAGATGGAGATGATACCCACGACCTTTTATCAGGGTCATTACTAGTCTCTAGCCAGAGAAGTTATGTGTCATGAAGAGTGTCTTTAATGACACATAGAGTAATGAGATCTCAGAACAATAACTAACATCACTTGGACTAGATGTGATGTAGTCAGTCTAGTGGGAGCTGACACGTAGCCCATACTCCGAACCAAGTGAGGTATAAAGTGGTGAAGGGAATAATTGCATGGTAATTTTCTGTGGAAAGGTTCATAAGTCAGATAATTAACTATTGAAGAGTTCATCTGTTAATCCACTTATATTATGGTAAATTGGCATCATGAAATGCTTCACGATTTGCTCAAATTAATAGTTAATTCAAGTGGCATGAAACCATTCATGATTTCCTCATATTAAGAGTTAATTCAAGTGCCTAAAATAACTAGGAACCTAAGACTCACATGTGTAAAAGATCGAATGAAAAACAAAGTATGTATGGATATCATTGAAGTAGGCCACGGTTGTGGCTTATAGGCTACGATCGTGACCGAAGGCATGACAGATGATTCATAAGTGAGTTCTCACTTATGTACACATGAACTAACAAGTTAAAAATACACTAAAGTGAGAGGATAAGGGGTCCAAAAGTGTTTTAGACTAAGAGAGAAGTAGTCTTGAGTCTTGTTCATACAATTTATGCAATTGTTGCATGAATCTAATTGCATGCAACATAATCTTGATCTATCTCTCCATTTCAGCATCTACTTGAACTCATCTTGTTTGGTGCTCTAATCACCCTTACACATTGCTTTTTCTTCATTTTTGTGTGTTCTTGAGTGATCAAGAAAGGGCTACAACCCAAATAAGGAGATGATCGAAGAAAGGAGGAGCATTATTAAAGGTACATGTGTTGAAATTTCATGTTCTTATAATTTGTGTATGTATGCATCTAAGATTATGGATTTTTTGGGATGTCATAGGGTTGGAATTTAGATTCCGACACTTTCGCTACCTTGTTGTGCATGTGATGCATGAATCTATGGCTCCCTAACAATATCGATATATTTTTTGTTATTAATTTATTATACAAAAAATTTGTATAAAAATAATTGATAATTTAAAGCATTGTATATAAAAAATAAAATATCAGTAAATATTCTTCATATATAAGATTTTAATTACAACTTTAGCAATTCTTAAAGACAAAATAATAAATATAAAGACTAGTTTACAAATTATAAATGCTAAGATTATAAAAAATTACAACATAACTGGAACATCAAGCTAGGTTTATCCGTGCATCATAACTGGAACAACAAGCTAGGTTTGTCCATGTTGATGCACTTATAATCTAAAAAGCTTAGTTAAAATATACTAAAAATATTGTGATTATTGAAACAATCAAACATCATGTAACTTTACCATTCACGACATAATCACGCAACATTGCATCTTCATCAATTATGTAATTCAAGAAAACTTATTAAATTTAAATTATAATACAAACAGGAATTGAAAAATTATAAAATATATAATTAATACCATTTTGTTTAATCTTCATTGCTATCATAACCCAGGCCAAATATTTTTCTGAATAACTTATCATGTTTGGCTAATTTTGCTCCTGTGTGTTGTAATTCAGCCTTAAACATCTTGTTTTTCTCTTGAAGTTGTTGAATGACTATTTTCTGTAATGAAATTGAAACATTTGCCTTAGTTACAAAACCTTTGACATAGCCAGAACTTGTACCCTGTACAGTATTGTAAATGTCTTCAACATTGACCTCATTCCCCTCAGACATTGATTTCTCTAACAACTCTTACATCTTATTCTAAAATTAAATAAAATCAATATTCAATCCAAATATTATTACTTACTACTACATTAATAAATAAACTTAAATATTAAACAAAAATTTATATTTACATAGTTATTTTCTGCTTCTTCTGACATCCACCCTTTCCCTTTCTTATAGTGAGTCACTTTGTATACTATGATCCTATCACACTACTAACCATGTAGCTCTTTGTCACTCTATTTTATGAAAGAAAAATACAAGACATAATAAATAATATAGTGTTTATTGATATAATTATAACTTGTAAACAAATATCTTATATATTCATTTCAAACAACTACAAATAGTTTGCACCCTTAATTGTGAGGTATTTTCATTTTCCTCTATTTACCTTTGCCTTCTCACAATTTTCTTAAATAAAGAAAAAGAACATTAGGTGGTAATTAAATCATCTAACAGGCAAATGTGAAGGGAAAGAAAACAAAACTAAATTTTAGGGTCGACCCTAATAGTCATACAAATTATTCCAATTTTCTTAAGACATTCATGTAATAACGTGTCTCCGTGGCTCCTCATTAGAAGGAAAAGATTTATAATACTGATGTAACTTATAACGACAATCCCTGGTCATTTGTTTCAATAATGAAGTCACACAGTTTGAAACATTAGAGGTCTCAATATCAACAATATTCAATTTCAACTATAAACAATAAGTAAGTTGTAATTAATCTTAAAATAATTGAAACAATATTGCATATAGTTAAATATATTGAAAAATTACCATAACTTTATTCAAAGCGTTTTCATGCAAGTTGTCTTCCTTCAAGTCTTTAACATGCTTCAAATAAGGTAATTTTGTTCTTGTAATAATCCTTAAATCACTTGATAATTTTGCATATTAGATCTTATTTACAGGACGAACTTACTGAGTATTAATCTATATTGACAACTTGTTATTCATTGCAACATTCATCGTTGCAATTCACAATCTCTAGTTTACCTCTACATTTTTTTGAATATTAACAATGGAACCTAACAACAAATCAATAATGATAAGAAAATATTAAAACATCAAAATATACATTTTTACATAAGTCCATTTATAGGTTTTAAAGATTAATAACCTGCAGATCCCTTTGCACTAGTTGATTCATTGTTTTTTGAGGTAGAATGTAGTTGGATATGTTTAATTTCATTGGTGGTTGAGGTAGAAAATTGTTGTTGGCTAGGAATTGAAATGATGACACCAACTGATTGATTTGTTTGAAGTTACAGATCCCTCTGATCTATAATTTACATACCTTCCACCTTCTTCCCTTTGTTTCTATCAGGTCTCATTATTTTAGATATCTATAAAAAAACATAAATTTTGGTAACATTACAATACATCCAATCATCATTATCAACATATGTTCAATCATTAACATTAATCACATTAACATAAGTCAATCATCAACAATATGCATTAATATAGGTTAATCATCAACAATACACATTAATATAAGTCAACCATCAATAATATGCATTAATCAACCATAAAAATATACATATATATATATATATATATATGCCAATCATCAACAATACATATGGACATAAGTCAACCATCAACAATACACGTTGACATAAGTCAACTACTAACAATACGCATTAACATATGATAATCATCAATAGTACGCATTAAAATAATTCTATCATCAACAATACACGTTAACATAAGTCAACTGTTAATAATACGCGTTAACAGAAGTCAACTATTAACAATGTACATTAACATAAGTCAATAATCATTAATAGCATTATCATAAGTCAACTATCAACAATATGCATTAACATAAATTTTTAAAAAAATTACATTTGAAACAATATAAAGAAAACTTTTGTTACCTTTAATCATCATGATCAGGATTTTGAAAATCATCATCAGTAATTGCATTATGGTTTGACTCTTATTCGGCTAAAGAATCATCGTTGTCATATAATTGATGTTCAATATAGTCTTCATCTCTTTGTATGATAAGATTAGTTTGTACCTCATTTGCTTCTAGTCTATTGGGATCAACATCTCTCTTATGAATGATGATATTTCTGCATCTTCTATTTGTAGGGCTCCATTATTCAACTTTAATTCAATCTCTTGATATACTTTATCACCATCTTCATCTATTGGACCATTTTCCTTTTCACATAAATTAAAATTATTTCGTTGTTGAAACTTTTGAACAACTTTTCAATTATTGTCCAATACAGTGTTGTTGAGGTAGAATACTTGCTTCACTTGACTTGCAACCATAAAAGGTTCATTATCATATCATGTGTTACTAACATTAATGCTAGTAATATTTCCATTCACTTTTATGTTCATCCCTTTGTCACTAAGATTAAGTCATTTGTACTTAAATAGAACAATCTTTTTTATCCTTGATGTAATGCAACTCTATTATTTCTGAGATGGCACTGTATAAGTTAATAAAATCATCCTTATGTTGTCGCTCAATGACAACCCCATGATTTTGGCTTTTAAGTTGATTGTCATGATCTTTTATAAAAAATCTAACTCCATTAACAATACAACCTGTACATTTTTTCCCACACATATAAGGCCCATATGCCAAAGCATATAATATTGTTGTTGCCTCTAGCAATTTACTTATCTGTATCATCTATAGAAAAATATATAATTAGAAATCTCACCTACAATTTCTATTTGTTCATAGTATTCCATGAACAACTTACTTGAGTCCTAAACCATGATGGGAAGTTAATCTTATATCTTCCTTTAATATTAACAATCCTTTTGCTTCTAATCTCATCTTTGTGCTCTCTGTTTAAAAAAGTAAATAGATGTCAGAAAAGATTTGTTGAATGCTATATTTAAATATGAAATAATGAATGAGAAGTAATATACATACTCCATATATAAATCGACTTCCTTATAATTGTTCAAAATATACCAATGGCCAATTTCGAGTTCGTCTTTAGTTAACTCCATATATTTTCCTGTTTAAAGTGGCCTTACATTTTGGGAGAAAACTAACAAGCCACCATCTTAATCAAAATCAAAGTTTATTCTTCTCTATTAAATATTGTCTCAACATCATTTAAGTACATAGAACAAAATGTCAAGCATTCATTTGATATATAAGCCTTTATAATAGAGCCTTTAGGTAGAGCACTATTACACATATAGCGATTAAGAGAGCCTAAAAACCTAAAAAAGATATAAAACCTTAACAATTGTTACTAACTAATAATTTAAGAAAAAAGTAGAAGATAATATAAATTACCTTTCAATGGGGAACATCGATTGAAATTGAATTGTTTCATAAAGTTTTGCCTTGTTTGGCTAGTGAATTGCCAAATTTTCCATAATATTAAAGAATTATGGTGAGAAAATTAGTTTAAGCTTATATAAATCAAAGCTATGCCTTTTTCCATTTTTCAAGTTCTTCTACTTCTGTTTCTTACAATATATTTTCTTAAACAATCACCCAATTATGCCAAAATTACAGACACATACTTTGGCAAACACCCACATATTTTAACAGGAAATAACCATTGCAGAAGCACATGACAGTTATAGCTTTTCAACCCAAATTTTTCCCTTATTAGCATTGACATAACAAGCTATGTTAGAGGCATACCTATTAGGAAACTTAACTGATTTAAGAAATTGACAAAAAAGTTTGTATGACCTATCATCTCTTCTTTTCAAATGTAAATATTTTCTTTTATTTATCTTTTCCAAGTCTAATCTGGCCTTAATTGTGTCTTTCAATTTTCCATCAATTCCCATCAAAGTACCTAAAATATTCTCACAAAATTTTTCATTATACATTTCATCAAGATTATGCTTCAATATCATTTCCTTCCAATATGAAAAATTGAAAAATATGCTTTTAAATTCCAATTAAAATCAACAAAACTTTGCTTTCGCTTTTTATTACTTGGGCGTTTGTCAGGTTTAAACTCACACAAATGTGATAGTTGCATAACACATCATTATCAGACAAGTATAAAGGAGGTTCACTATATTCTACTTTGCCATTAAACAATTTGCTTCTTCACCACCTATGCCTATGTTCCGAGTACAACAATGTCCCATATAATATATTTTACTTCGTAGTCTCATTAAATAAGTTTGATGGTTATACATAGGACAAGTCATATGCCCTTTAGTACTCCATCCGTACAAATTCCCCTAAGCTAGAAAATCATTTATAGTCTACAAAATAACCATATACATTCTAATTATGTCACCTTTATCAGCATTATAAGTTTCTAATCCAACCTCCTAGATATGTTTTAAATCATTAATTAGTGGTTGCATGTATACATTGATATCCTTAACAGGAGCAATATGTTTTAGAATAAGTAAAGACAATAACAAAAAGGACTCCTTTATACACTTCCATGGGTTAAATTGTATAGGACAAGAATTACTAGCTATGTTGTAAGAAGTACTCATTTTACCAAATGGATAAATCCAACAGAGGCAAAACCAAGTCAAACATTATGATAATCCTCTGCAAACCATATAAACTTTGCATCAAAGTCTTTCTATTCCTCTGAGTTAGTTGGATGATGCATAATATTATCATCTATGCATTTCTCTTTATGTCACCTCATATCTATGGTTGTTTTTATTGACAAAAAAAGCATTTGTAGTCATGGTTTAATAGGAAAGTATCTCAAGATTTTATAGGGTATCCTTTTTTCCTTTTCCATCATCCACTTGCCACCTTGATGTACCATAAATGGGACATTCTTTAAGATCTTTACTATCCTTCCAAAATATAACAGAATCATACTCACAAGCATGTATAAATATATATCCTAATCTAAGATCACTTAACAAATTTTTTGCTTCATAGTAAGAATTAGGCAAATTGTGGCCAATCAGTAATGCATCATTCAACAACTCAATCAACATTCCAAAATATTTGTTACTCCCCTTATTATATACCTTCAAGTGCAATAACTTTACAACAAAAGATAACTATGAGAAATTTGACCACCCTGAATATAATTCTTCTTGTGCAACTTTTAATAAATTCTCAAAATATCTTTTGTACCAAATGTATTAAGTAAATTAGTATCATTCATAATCTCCATCAAAATCCTTTAACATCTCTCTAATCCCATCATCATCATCGTCATTAATATTACTATCCTCTACATCATTATTATTACAACTAGCATCACCTATATCAACACTTCAAACATTACTTGCTTCAGAACATTACCCATGATAAATCCATAGAGTATAGAATTTATCTATTCCATGGATTAGCAATTAATCATATACCACATCTTGACTTTAAATGTTGAAATTTAAGCAATCTATGTATAGACGACAAATTTCACATTCTAAAACCATTTGGTATTTTACAAATTTCATGAAACTCTTCACTTCTTCTAAGTATTGAGTGGACCATTTCTAATGTGACATCTAACTTTTGTCCATATAGCTATATAATTACAAGTAAATTACTAAATTACTATATCCAAACTAAGTTGTAAATAACATAATGAAAAATCAATTAAATTTGAAATACCAAGTTTGAATTCTACCAAACAATAAAATTGAGCATGCCTAGAATAGGAAGCACAAACTCATCTCAAAAGCTATAGGTACAAGTAATAAGTTTTAAAAATACCTCTTAACTTTGAAGCAATAACTGTGAGGATTGATTCAACGTGTGCTTTCGTCATTATGAGCTTCATCACCCTCAGTTCAATTGCATTTGTAAATAAAGTATTGATATCATCATTCTTAACAAGCATATAAGAGAAATCTTAAGAAAGAATCAATTAAATACATAATTGTTACATGGTCATGTAATTAAAGCCATCATTAATTAAAAGATATAAACGAAACTTAAAAGAAATGTAATTAACAATATATTTAAAAAATAATTTCAATATAGTTAAAATGGAAATTAATATTAAATATTAAAAATAAATTAAAAGAGAGTTATTTAGGGCTTTTAGCAACAATTGTCCCCAAAGGTATTATACTTGGCAATGCATTCATAGTTTTGTTTCAATTGCAATATAGTTAAAAATGGAAATGTATTAAGAATAAATGAAAAGGGAGGTATTTAAGTCTTTGGAGACGAATCCTAAAATTGTCAACAAAAGTCTACTTTGGGGACGATTTTAGTTAAGCGTCACCAAATAGTCAAAAGCTTCACATTTGGTGACGCTTTCCTAGACAATTTTTGTATTCGTCACTAAAAGCTTTTTTTTATATATATACTACACTCTATATTGTAGAAATTAGATATAATATAGAAATTCTACATAATAATATAGAATTTATATATAATAAATAGAGTAATATGATTAAATACAATAATTTGATAAAAAATATTTGAGAAAAATTATCCATTATATATATTCATATATCATTATATTAATTACCATTTATCATTATATGAATTATAATATATTTAAAAATAATGGCAATATAGTTAAAGATGGAAATTAACATTAAATATTAAAAATAAATTAACAGAGAGTTATTTAAGGTTGTGGTGATGAATTCTAAAATCATCACCAAAGGTGAAGCTCACTTTTAGCTACAATTTTTTAAACATAGCGAATAAAAGTAGCAAAAAGGTTACTTTGTTTTAGCGTAGCGGAGTTCATCACCCAGGTACTACTTATTTGATAATGACTAATCATAGCATTTTCTTTATATGAGCTCATTATTGCGTCAACTTTAGTTTAATTTGTTTCTTTAATTTTTAATTAAATTTATAACTCGATTTGATGGTTAGATAATAGAAAAGGCATTAATATTAGTTCTTATAATCCTCTTGAGACCAACCTGCACTTGGTATTGCTAACTACTACTACATCATGTACTTGTGGTTAAAACTAATAAATCTTTATAGGTAAAATAATTCAATCAAGTTTGTTGCAATAGTTTTTTCCAAGCACTCATGATGCACTAATAATTAAAAAAATATTGGACCTTTTTAAATTTTAAGTTTCAAGCAATCAAGTAAATGTAAATACTTTCAGGCTTGAACAATAATAAAAAGGCTTCAAGAAAAGTAAGGTAAAGGCTAATAATGTGATTATAATCAATGCAAAGGCTAAGTCTCAAAATTGGTTACTCCTAAAGGATAAAATATGGTAGAATAATTATTAAGAAAATAGGCTAAACAAAAAAATTGAATCTAAATGCCTTTATCATTTCAATGCTTCTATTTTAACAAATATGATCTCAATATGAATAATAAAAGCAAGTTCTATATATGAAAGAATAAAAGAGCTCATGATGTATTTGTTCTTAGGCTCAAAATTTCACAAAAAGTGATATTGTGTATAAATAATATGCAATTTTCATTCAAATTGATTATTTTAATGATTATTAAAATATAACTTATAAAATCAAGTCTTCTAATTGTTTAAATATTACCAAACTTTAAGTTTGAAATTGAATTTGTAAAAGTTACGAACCCTAAATTAATGAATATGGAAAGTTCACATTAATGTCACAAAGCAAATCCTAAATTCAATTAGGAATTGAAATTAATACATTGGCCCTAAAATCAATGTAGATTTGATGATTCGATAACAAAATCTAAAATGTTCAAATGAATTTTTTATGAAACCTTAAATTGAGATTTGATTATTCTTAAAATCTAAAAAGTTTAGATTTTATGATTGAAACTGCAAAACCTCTATAATGAGATCACAAGTCCTTATAGCTTGCTTACAAATTCAAGGAATTCAAGAAATTCAAGAGACATAATAAGCTCTAAGCTAATTTTCTAGATGATGTATTAGTTGTTGAGAACTACAAAATATCAAATTATGTTGTTGAGTTATCTTAGATATTGCCAAAGGTTTGGTTATGTTACATGAACTGGATAAGCCAATGGTGTTGATCGGATAAAGAAGCATCATGCTAGTGTTTGTTTATACTGCTACTGGAAACTGTTCGCATTCAATGGTTGTTGTCGTGAGTTGTTTTGGATTGGTATGAGCAGATACCACTAGTTATAGAAGAAATGTAGCTAGCAGCTGTGGCTCTCTGTAGAGGAGACACAACTGTGGCTAAGCTTGAGATGCGAGGGAGCGCCTGATTAGACGTTGCTCGTATGTCATGGTGAGATGCAAGCATGGCTGCTCTTTAATATTGTGACTGTTAGAAGACAAACCCATGTATAACTCTTCTACGTTCTTCTAGACACGATAAATGAGTTGTATTACTTAGGCTTATCACATTGTTAGCTGTCAAAGTTCATTAATTATAGCTGTTAGTTAGTGTAGCTATTGTTAGCTGTCAAAGTCAGTGAGTAAACTGAATTTCATGCCTAAAAAAGGATCTTTGTATTTGTAATGCAGGTATGAGAGAAAAACATAGAAAAAAAACAGAGAAATATAGAGTAGAAAGTTATATAGTAGCAGCTAGAGTGTAACATTGTTTTACTATAAATATATTGTTTTTTTTTCTACTTTGTTTTCAAACAGGTGGTATCATAACTAGGTTCATGACTATGTTTCAAGGACTTTGAAAAAGGCCAATATGATTTAGGCCCAAATTCCAAAATTAACAAAGAAAAATTATGAAAACTGGAGCATCCAAATAAAGGTACTACTCGGATCACAAGATTTATGGGAGATTGTTAAAGAGGGCTACACTGAGCTTGAAGATGCGAACACCGAAGCATCTTTATCAAACATGTAAAGGCATCACTTAAGGAATCATTCAAGAAGGACAAGAAGGCCTTGTTTTTCATCTTTTAAGGAGTTGATGAATCAACATTTGAAAAAATATCAGAGGCAAAAACATTAAAGGACGCATAAGAAACTCTATAAAAATCTCTTCGAGGAGTCAAAAAAGCTACAAAGTTAAGGCTGCAATCTTTTAGAGTTGAATTTGAAACATTAAAAATGTAGGGTTTCGAAAAGATTAATGACCATGTTACTAATATGAAAGCAGTGGAGAATGAGATAAAAAGCAATAGAGAAGCTCTTGATGATGTCAGGATGATGGAAAAACTCTTATGTTTACTAACAAAGAAATTTGATTATATCATCTGTGCCATTGAAGAATCAAAACATTTGTCACAAATCTCTATTGGTGAGCTTATGGGCTCTCTTCAAGCTTATGTGCAGATAATGATCTAAAATGAAAATACTGATGATTTGGAACAAGCTTTACAAAGTAAGTTATCTATTGTTGGCAATCAAACTAGTGGTAGTTACAAACAAGGTAGAGGAAATTGAGTTGGCTAGAGAGGTGCCTACAAAAGTGGACATAGTGGACAAGGACATGGTGGAGGAGGATATGGTAGGAAATCTTTTGAAAGAGACAAAACAAATGAAGACTATTAAATATATGGTCGTGGTCAAGGATTCTAAAATCGAAGAAGAGGAAGTTTTCAATAGCGAGGTAATAAATCACAAGTGCAATTTTATAACTTTAACAAGTATGGCCATTTTAGTTATTTGTGCAAATAAGCCCTTAAGAGGGAGGAAACAAATCATTTTGTAACAACAGAAGACAAAGAAGTTGAATCGACTTTTTTCATAACGGATAAAGGAAATGAAGATTCGCAGAAAAATATTTGGTATCTTGACACCGATGCTAACAACCACATGTGTGGGTGAAAAGAGCTGTTTACAAATTTGGATGAGACTATCCAAGGAGAAGTTACTTTCAATGACTCATAGAAAATTCCAGTGAAAGGTAAAGGTAAACTTATGATTACTTTAAAAAAATGGAGAGAAGAGGTATATATATGATGTTTATTATATACTTGAGTTAAGAAGCAATATTATCAGCCTTGGTCAGCTTTTAGAAAAAGGGTACGACATACACTTGAAGGATTGCTCTCTAGTCATCAACAAAGGTGGAGAATTAATTGTTAAAGTTGATATGACAAAGAATCATCTTTTTACACTTAATATTCAGTCAGAAGTATTGAAGTGTATGAAGTCTGTCATTAAAGATGAATTATGACTATGACATTTAAGGCTTGGTCATCTTGGTTTTACTGGCCTAAAATTGTTATCAAAAGCAAAGATGGTAAATAGACTTCCAGAAATTAATCAACAGGAACAATTATACGAAGCATCCGTTAAAGGGAAACAAAATGAGCAAAGTTTTAAAGTTGGAAAATCATAGAGAGCAAGAAGATCGTTGGAGATTGTTCACTCAGATATAACTAGACCATTTGATATACCATCACTTAGTGAAAATAGGTATTATATGACCTTTATTGATGATTTCAACATAAAAAGTTTGGTGTATATTCTTAAAGAAAAATTAGAAGCCTTTGATAAACTTAAGGAGTTAAAAGTAATGGTAGAAAACCAAAGTGGGCAATATTTAAAGATACTTAGATATGACAAAGGAGGTGATTACATGTCAAAGTTGTTTGAAACATTTTGCAAGAACGTGGAATCGTTCATTAGTTGACAACTTTATATATACCACAACAAATTGACATTACAAAAAGAAAGAATCGCGTGATTATTGATATGACAAGAAACATGGTGAAAGGAAAGCATTTAACAAGAACTTTTTAGGCTGAAGCTGTTCTATATGTTGTTTATTGACTAAATCAGTGTAAAAATTGTAAAATTCAAAACACCAAATGAAGCATAGAGTGGTAGTAAGCCAGCAGTTGGATATCTTAGGATTTCTGGGTGCATTGCATATTCCCATATTGTTGATTAAAAAAAAAGAGTTGGATGACAAAAGTGAAAAGTGCATATTTATTGGCTATGAAAAGAGGAGTAAGGCATATATATTATATAATCCTTTGCCTAAGAAGGTGATCATCTCACGAGATGTCAAATTCGATGAAACAAATTATTGGAAGTGGAAAAAAGAAGATGAGAAAGTTCAAGGACTATTTTTCGATGATGATAATGATGATGAATTTAACATATAAGATGAACATATTCCGACACAGAGCCCTACTTTAACAACTCTTGAATCAACACCATCAACTTCATTACAAAGTAGCAGTAGCAATAGTGATTTAGGGGGAGCACCTAGACAAATATACAGTATATATAGATGTATAGAGATATACATCTATATATACTGTATGTTTGTCTAGGGATATCTATGATGCTACAAAATAGGTACATACAACATTTGATTATTCATTATTTTGTTTAATGGAGAAGTGTGATCCATTAACATACGAAGAGGATATTAAAGATGAGACGTGGAAAAAAATCCATGAATGAAGAAATTGCTACAATTAACAGAAACGACATATAGGAACTAACTAATCTTCCGAAAGTACACAAGACAATAGGAGTTAAGTGGGTGTACAAGACAAAAAATAATCAAGAAGGAAAGGTTGAAAAATACAAAGTAAGATTGGTCACTAAGGGCTATAAACAGAGAAAGGAATTGACTATGAAGAAGTTTTTGTTCTAGTTGTAAGAACTGATACTATTAGACTTCTTACAACACTTGCAACACTAAATAAATGGAAGATTTATCCGAAGGACATGAAATCAACATTCTTTTATGGACACCTAGAAGAAGAAGTCTATATTGAGCAACCATCATGATATATTAAAAAAGGACAGGAAGATGAAGTCTATCTTCTAAAGAAAGCATTATATGGATTAAAGCAAGCTCCACGGGCATGAGAATAGATGAGAATTTCCAAAAGAATGGCTTTGCAAAAACCCTACCTGAATATGCCTTTTACATGAAGAAAAATCAAGATGGTGATATCTTGATTATGTGTTTATACGTGGATGATATGATCTTCATGGGAAGTGATTCGAATATGTTCAATGAATTTAAGAAAGTTATGACTAAAGAATTCAAAATGATAGTTATTGGTGAAATTTCATACTTTCTTAGAATTACGATAAAACAAATTGGAGATGGAATATTTATGTCGCAGAAGAAGTATGCGAAACAAATCTTAAAACAAGTTTAGAATGAAGGATTGCAAGCCAATGGCTATGCCAGTAGAAAAAAATGTAAGATTAAGAATATATTCAAATAGAGAGTCAGTAAACTCGACACTTTTCAAGAGTTTAGTCGGAAGTTTGAGATACTCAACTTTCACAAGCCCAGATATTATGTACGTAGTTGGATTGGTCAGTCAATATATGGAGAAGCCAAAACAAGATTACTTCATTGTAGAAAAAGAATTTTAAGATATGTTAAAGTTACAATAGATCATGGCCTATTAAAGGTACAATAAATCACAATCTGTTTTATACACATTCTTAAGATTTAAAGTTGATTGGTTATTTAGATAGTGATTATGGTGCATACTTAGATGACTGAAATAACACCTTCAGATATGCATTTCATATTGGATCAACAATATTTTCGTGATCATAAAAAAAGCAACAAATAGTTGCTCTCTTGACGTGTGAAGCCGATTATATCGTTGCAGGAGCATGTACATGTCAAGCAATATGGTTGAAGAATATTTTGACTAAGTTATATCAGACACAAGAAGGTCCGATTATAATATACATTGGTAATAAATCTGTTATATTACTTGCAAAAAATTCAATGTCACATAGACGAAGCAAACATATAAACACGGATATCATTTTGTTCGAGAACAAGTTAAAGACAAAACTATAGAGCTCATTCATTGCAAAACTGAAGATCAACTTATGGATATTTTTACAAAGTCTTTGAACACCGATGTATTTCACAAACTCAAAAAAAGCTTGGCATGCAAAGTTGAGTTTGAGAGAAAGTGTTGGAAGACAAACCTGTGTACAACTTTTTTGGATTCTTCTAGACACGACAAATGAGTTTTATTACTTAGGATTATCACCTTGTTAGCTGTCAAAGTTCATTAATTATAGCTGTTAGTTAGTGTAGCTGTTGTTAACTGTCCAAGTTGGTGAGTAAATCGACTTTCATGCCTGAAAAAAGATCCTTATATTTGTAATGCATGTATGACAGAAAAACAGAGAAATTTAGAGCAGAAGCTCATATAGCAGCAGCCGCCAGAGTGTAACGTTATTTTGTTATCAATATATTAGGTCTTCATGGTAGATGCATCTCTACCACCAGTTGGCGTTGAGGGAGGTGGCTCGTTCCATAGGAGTGCTAGATCTGGGCAGCGATTGGTCACTGACGATAGGCTACTAAAGCCAAGGAGATAGCGGCGACATACGACAGTAGGTTGCATAAGCGGTGATGCGAGAAAACACCAAGTTGCGGTTGGAAATATGGAGTCCGCTCATCAGGGTAGGCACGACGTAAATAGCTAGCGGTAGGAGGGATGGAAGGTCACGACGTCATCTTTTATGGCTAGGGTTTTAATATGTGAAACTAGGTTTGAGAAAAGGATTTGTTTCGCAACAAGATCAAATTATCCGGCTAGAATAAATAATGTTTGGCAATATGGATAAGTTCCGATGGTGTTTGGCACTAAAGTATTATCTATCTTGTTCGATCACAAAATTAATGTAACTTGAACCAAGAACCAGACTTATGTGGGGAAATGATTAATGTAATTCTAATAAGATTAATTTTCAAGTATGAAATAATATATTTTAAACTTGAATAAATTATATTTATATAAATAAAAATTTAAAATAAATTCCAAAATTCTATTAGTTATTTTTTAATTTGATTAAGATTAGAAATTGGATTGATTCTTAAACTTAGATTTTTTTAAAAAATTGTTTTTAGAATTAGATTTAGTTGTTTTCAATTAGATTGAAATTTATTAGTTAAACTCCTTAAAATTAAAAAATTCTTATGTAATTAAGAAATGTCTTTCTAAATTAAAGCATTTATTATTTAATTGAAATAAATTATTTAGAAAAATATTATTCTACATATTTAGACATTATTTCTTTGTTTATAAATAATAATTTTCTTGATTTATTAGAAAACATATTTTTCTTGGTTAAAATTTGAAAAGTATTTTTCACTTATTAATTGAGAAAATGTGATTTCTTTAATGTTTTGGAAAATGTTTTTAAATTTATCAAGGAAGTTTTTTCTAATTAATTAAGAAATCAATATTTAAACAAATAATGTAAAGCAATTTCTTAGTTAAATTTAAAAATGTTTTTATTTAATTTTGAAGGTGTTTTTTAATATTAGAAAATAGATTTCTAATTACAAAAAAATAATTCTAATTAAATTGGAAATAATTTTCTAGTTAGATTAAAATGTTTTACTTATAAAATTTTGAAAAACGAAGTTTTTTAAAATTATAATAAGAAAGAACTATAATCTATTGAAACTTATTTTCAATTAATTTTATTAGAGGAGTCAAGATAATTGAAAATAAGTTCTAATTGAATTTAAAAATTGTTTTCAAATAAAATTAAGGTTTCAATTAAATTTGAAAATTATTTTCAAATCAAATTAAATTTTTAATTGGAATATCTTGCTTTCTGTCATACATATTTGTACTCTATTTTGGTCGTGGATTGTTGTTACAATTTTGTGCGTTTGATTGAAATTACTTGTACCTTAATTTGATCATAGTGGAGCTTGTTTGAATATCGGTCTTAATAATTCATTATTTTTACTATTAATTTAAGGGTTTTTTCATGTTAAAAATATTGGTTCTCTCTATTTGTACTTGACACTTTGCCATTTATTTTGTTTGTTTGCTCCTCGTTGGTTCTTACAAGTGAAGGATTGATCTTGTTATATTCCCAGCAATGGCAGCTTATCCTTGTCAAAATAAAAAAGGATTATGAGTTGCAGCCAATGATCAATTTAGGTCGACGTAACGGTTAATTTAGATCGATATAGTACTCAAATCAAGCTGGATTTTTTTTGTTATGGTTTATCAGGCGAGGTTACTTATGTCAGGTTGAGTCAAGACTAGGTTAAGTGGGTCAGGATGGGTTTTTTTAGATCCGTAAAATTAGTTCTCACTAGTTTTGTGGAGTTAGATCTGTCACTAATCTAAATCAAATCGAATAGGGTCTTGTTTTTGTTGATTTGTGTTGTTTCATGCAGCCTGCTGTGCTGAAGTTTGTGGAGGAGTTTGCAAATTCAGTGAGAGCGAAGAAGAGAAGCAGAATAAAGAACAAGTTTCCAGTGTTTAAGAGGAAGCTAGAGATGATGGTTTTGGGAGCAACTCAAAAGTGCTTGGATCTAAAGAACAGAATCCGAATGGTAGAGAACCAGTGCTGGAATGAAACCAATGCAAGACAAGTGAGAAAAATGAAGCAACATGCAATGGGAAGTTGAAGAATAAAGAATAAGAAAATGTGAAGCAAGTGTAGAGCTGACTTTACATCAATTGAAGCAAAACCTGAAGCAGAGCTCATCAACTTTTCAAGCAATTCTGAAGCAAATCCTGAAGTAAAAACCTGAAGCAATTGAAGAGAAGTCCTGCAAGTCAATAGGAGTAGAGGAATTCAAAGTCAAAGTAACAATTGGCATTGAAGAAAATCAAGCTAGTGAAGTCAAGCATTAGTTTTTGTTCCTATAGTTTTCAAGCATCTTTTGTCTTTTTTACTTTTTGCAGCTTTAAATTATTAGGAGATCTCATTGTCAGCTTTTGTTAAAGTATCAACCAACAGCAATGCTTTTGTCCCTGTTGAACTAATAAGAGCAAGATACTTGTCACAATCTTGCTCTTTAGTTGTTTTTCATCTTTCCTTTGGAACCATTGATGTAAGCAAGCAAGAAAGGTGTGAGAGCTAACTTGAAAAGCTCTAGAACATTTTCAGTAGTAATGTAACAGTTGTAGTTTTATAAAAAAAATCCTTCTTCTCTTCATCTCTTGCGTATGAAAATTTCCTTTTAGTGTTGATTTTGAGTTGTTATGAATGTGTGTGTGTAGACAGTTATGTTGAAAAATTTCTTTGAGCGGAAAGAGCAAATTTGAAAGTGAAAATTTCCATTTTAGAAAACCTCATATTCTCTATACATCAAAATCTTACATACACTTGTATCCAAACTCATACAAATACTTGTGAGGAATGTATATTGATCATTTTGAGTAACAAATACAGAAAATACATTTGTTTTTGCAAAGTTTCTTTCCTTTGAAGCATAATTATTTAGCTCAGTAGCTTCAGCTGAATGCCAACCAAAATCATCTTCGAGCTTGAGAGCGGAGTAGGCTGGAAGTTCTGTTGTTCTTTGCTGAAGTGCTAGAAGTTTTGTTCTTTTCCACAGAGGCTAGAGCTTGGAGCAGCCTTAAAGTTCAGGTCATTTTGTTGAAGTGCAAGAAGTCCTCTCACTTTCCACAGTGGTATCAGAGCTACACGGTTCACCAACCTAGATTGAACCAAAATTATATCAGTTACAAGCTTTCCCATGATGAATCTGCAAAGTGTGCAAACTAATATATCTGCTTTAACTGGTGAAAATTACAAAGCTTGGGCTTTTAGAGTTAAGGATTGTTTTAGAATGTATGAGTGTTGGGATGTGGTGAATGAAGGAGTGACTGATGTTGAAGGATTGACAGAGTTAACAGATCAACAATTAACAAGAGTTAGGTAGGATAGAGATAAGGATTTCAAGGCTCTTATTTTCCTAAGATCAGTAGTGAGATAGACAATTTTATTGAGACTTGTAAGTTGCAAAAGTGCTAAAGAATTGTGCAAAACTTTGAACCTTGAATATGTGGGCTTAGCTCAGTCCTTGAGGTTAAAGAAGCAAGCTGTGATGAGGAGTTCTGAGAATTTCTCGATGAAGGATGAAGAGAATGTAAGAGCTGCAAAAACCAGATTCATGAACTTGGTTCAACGGCTGAAGGAGTTTGGAGAAAATACAAATACTGATAGATTAGTGGACAAGTTCTTGAGCAGATTACCTTTGAGGTTTGAAGCAAGCATAGCACCTGTAGAATGGCAATTCACCAATGATCTAGATACTGTGACATTGGAGCAAGTCTTCAATGTGCTGGAGATGCATGAAGAGAGGCATGGAATTCGAAGGGAAGGAGAAGAATATGCCCTGAAAGATGAAAGGTTTAAAGTGCCTGAAAATCCACCCATTCCTACCCAAACTTCAAATCTAACTCAAAACTACCTTGATTCAAATGTTGTGTAACCTCATATGCCTTCACATTTACAGAACCAACCTCAAAACACTCAAAATCCTTACTATACTTCATATCCTCAAAATCAGACTTATCACCAAAACCAAATGCAATATCAGTTAAATCTATTATATCCTCAAACACCATTCCCTCATCAATTTCCCTACTTGAATCATCCCCAAAACTATCAACCTACAAACCAATAGGCTAGGAACAATTCAAACCGAATGCAAAGTGGATCTAGAACTTCAAGGTGGGGAATGTTTCCAAGTTCCAAGTTCTGTGTTAAGAACAATCATGCTGCTGAAGAATGTTTTTGGAATGAAAATGTGAATTGTATACATTGTAGAAAAAGAGGACATTCAAAGGGGGTGCGTTATGAGAAATGATTGAATTAGCAAAAAAATCCTCAAAGTCCCATCTTTGGCAAACCACCACCAATCCATCCTTTACAAAAGCAAGCTACTTCCTCAAGTCAAATTCCAATTCCACCTCAGCCTTACCAAAATGTTCCTAGATTACAAATTTACCAAGCTCACTATGTTGCAAATTCTGAAAATGCATCATATCCACCATATTTTACCTCTCAACCTTCATTAACTCAAGCTTATTCACCTCAACTACAAACAACTCAACCATATGCATCCCAATTAGCCTATACCCACCAAATTCGATTCCATTCGATCCATACACAAACATTAAGCCAGCAGTCACAAAATGCCTATCTTGTGAATAACTCCTCATCCCAACAACTTTCAGAAACTAGACCAAACCTCCAAGCTAACCTACATAACACTCCAAAAAATCAGCCTAGTTCATCTCAGACTGGCAAAGCAACAGAAAAACCAGTGATAGAGGAAAGTGTGTTTGTGGTGGAAGCTTGTCACAAAACCAGAAAGAATGACCCTGATGCAGAGATTTACATAGCTGAAGCAAAGGAGGAGAAAGAAGGTGAATGGCTAGTGGATAGTGGATGTTCAAATCATATGACAAGAAGAAGAGAAGCATCTGTGAAGAAAGATACAAATGTAAACACAGTGGTGAAGATTGGAAATGGTGAGATCATACCAGTATCATGGAAGGGGGCTGTGGAACTAGCTATAAAGGCTGGAAATACAATCCTTGATGAAGTATATTACATCCCTGAACTTAATCAAAAATTGATCATTGTTGGTCAGCTATTGGAGAAGAAATACAAGGTGCATTTTAAAGATGAAATGTGCAGGATTTTCAATGAGCAAGGTGAACTAGTGCATAAAGTTCCAATTATTAATAGAGTTTTCAAGATTAAAATCCAAGAAGTGGATGGAGCATTTGCTGCTCTCTCATTGACAGAGATGACTCAACTATGGCATCGGAAATATGGACATGCAAACTTGGATTATGTCATTAATATGCATAAGAAAGGTTTGGTTCATAAAATACCACAATTGAGCAGCAAGTTAAAATCAGTGTGTGAGGCTTGTGCAAAAGGGAAGAGTCATGTTTTACCTTTTCTAGTAAGTGATTGAAGAGCCACAGAGAAGTTACAATTAGTGCACACTGATGTCTGTGGACCAATGGAAACACCATCTGTTGGAGGAAGTAGAAATTATATGGAGTTTATTGATGATGTGTCAAGGTATTCATGGATCTACTTCATGAAGAGTAAAGATCAAGTATTTGGAATGTTTAAAGTATGGAGGGCTGAAGCTTAAGGTCAATGTGGAAATAAGTTGAGATGCTTGAGAAGTGATAGAGGAGGGGAATACATTTCGAATGAGATGAAGAATTACTTTGAAAAAGAAGGAATTTTTCATCAATTTTCAATTGCTTTTTCACCTCAGCAGAATGGAGT
This sequence comes from Erythroxylum reticulatum, assembly GCA_025504915.1. Classification (NCBI taxonomy): domain Eukaryota; kingdom Viridiplantae; phylum Streptophyta; class Magnoliopsida; order Malpighiales; family Erythroxylaceae; genus Erythroxylum; species Erythroxylum reticulatum. Next base: position 4,650,967 of record JANSVA010000002.1, on the reverse strand, counting down.
TTCAGAGAGGAAAAATAGATCAATTGTGGAAATGGCAAAGGCTATGATGTTTGGAATGAAGGTTCCAAGATGTTTTTGGCCTGAAGCATGTTTTATTGCTGTCTATGTGCAAAACAGAATGAAGACTAGAGCTTTGAAGGAGAAAACACCATTTAAAGTTTGGTTTGGAGTTCAACCAAAGGTGAATCATTTCAAGGTATTCGAATGTGTTGCCTACATACACATTCCTGAACCAAAAAGAACAAAGTTAGATGAGAAATTAATGAAAGGAGTAATGATAGGATATAGTGTAGAATCCAAAGGGTATAGAATTTAAAACCCTAAAACTAAGAAAATGTTTGTGTCTACAGATGTGAAATTTGATGAGAATGAAGGATGGAAATGGGGAGAGCCTGCAGTGAAGAAGTCAAGAGGAGTTGATATTGAGATACCAATGAATGAACCAACTGCTGAAGAAAATACAATAGAAGAACCACATGATGAAAGGACAACAGCTGGAGATTCAAACAATTCAGAAAAGGAAGGAAATCAGGAGGAGATATCACCAAGTTCAGGAATTGAAGAATCAAGCTCAGAAATTCAGGAGGAGACATCCATCTCTGATAGTGCACACAAAGAGAGGGACTTGGCCTCAATTTACAATGAAACTAACCCTTTGTTTGATTTTAGGTATGACAATGCAGAGGAAGAAGAACTAGAAGATGCACACATGGTATCCGAATATGCCATGTCGGTAGGAGCTGAACCAAAAACATACAACCAAGAAATTAAACAAGGAGTGTGGCAAGGTCTAATGGATAAAGAGATAAAGGCAATAGAGGAAAATGGCACTTGGCTACTGATGGATCTGCCTACTCCAGTAATTAAAGTGGTGGACTCGAAGTGGATTTATAAAACAAAGCTCAACCCAGATGGATCTGTTAACAAGCATAAAGTTAGATTGGTTATGAGGGGATACAAACAAGAATATGGAGTGGCTTACACTGAAACGTATGTACCAGTAGCAAGGCTTGATACTGTGAGGTTTTTGTTAGCATTGGGAGCAAATAATGGATAGAAAGTGCATCAAATGGATGTGAAGAGTGCATTTCTCAATGGGATGTTGGATGAGTAAATATAGTTGAAGAAACACGAAGGATACGTGAAAGAGAGACAGGAGCAGAAGGTTTACAAGTTGGTGAAGCCCCTTTATGGTTTGAAACAAGCTCCAAGAGCTTGGTATTCAAGAATCAATAGCTACTTGTTGCAGAATGGATTCATAAAAAGCAAAAGTGAAGCTACATTGTATGTGAAGGGAGATAAAGAAGGAAAATTGATCTACTCACTATATGTAGATGACTTGCTTATAATTGGAACCAAGGAGAAGCCGGCAGAGGACTTCAAGGAGTTGATGAAGTCTGAATTTGAAATGACAGACTTAGGAGAGATGAGTTATTTCCTAGGTTTGGAGATTAATTAAAGGCAGGATGGGATATTCATTCATCAAAGGAAATATATAGAGGAGCTAATTGAGAAGTTCAATTTGAAAGATAGCAGTGACATGTTAACTCCCATGGAACATTAGCTGAAGTTGGAGACTACAAAATTAGGTGAGCAATTTGATGTGACTTATTATAGAAGTATGATTGGATCCTTAATGTATTTGTTTCTTCAAGACCTGATATTGCATGTTCTATAAATATAATGGCTGGTTTCAATCATAATCCTTCGAGACAACATGCTTTATATGCTAGAAGGATATTAAGATATGTCAAGCACATTGTTAATCATGGAATTTGGTTTGGAAAGGGAGAAAAGGTAGAGTTGTATGTGTTTGGTGATGCAACTTATGCTGGAAGTAATGAATGCAAGAGTAGGAGTGGATATTGTTATAGCTTGGGTTCAGGAATTGTTGCTTGGTGTTCAAAGAAGCAAAGGAGTGTAGCACAATCATCGGATGAAGCTGAATATGTGGCAGTGAATATGGATGCCAAACAAGCTCAATGGTTGAAGAAAATTCTGAAGGATATGGATGAATTGAAGGAAAATTGTGTAACAATCTATTGTGATTCAAGTGCTATCATTTCAATAGATGAGAATCCATTTTATCATGTGAGAACCAAGCACATGAAGGTGAAGTACCATTATGTTAGATAATTGATCGAGGAGAAGGAAATCAAAATGGCATTCTGCAGATCAAACTTCCAACTTGCTGACTTATTCACCAAAGCATTACCAAAATGGAGATTTGAATCCTTAAGGAAATTGGTAGGAGTGAAGGCTGCACGAAACAAAGGAGGAGCTATTGATTTGTGTTGTTTCATGTAGCTTGCTGTGCTGAAGTTTGTGGAGGAGTTTGCAAATTCAGTGAGAGTGAAGAAGAGAAGCATAATGAAGAACAAGTTTTCAGTGTTTAAGAGGAAGCTAGAGATGATGATTTTGGGAGCAATTAAAAAATGCTTGGATCCAAAGAATAGAATTCGAATGGTAGAGAATCAGTGTTGGAATGAAAACCAATGCAAGATAAGTGAGAAAAATGAAGCAACATGCAATGAGAAGCTGAAGAATAAAGAATCAAAAAATGTACAGCAAGTGTAGAGTTGACTTTACATCACCTGAAGTAGAGCTCATCAACTTTTCAAGCAATTTTAAAGCAAATCCTGAAGTAAAAACCTAAAGCAATTGAAGAGAAGTCCTGCAAATCAATAGGAGTAGAGGAATTCAAAGTCAAAGTAACAATTGGCATTGAAGAAAATCAAGCTAGTGAAGTCGAGCATCAGTTTTTATTCCTATAGTTTTCAAGCATCTTTTGTCTTTTTTACTTTTTGCAGCTTTAAATTATTAGGAGATCTCATTGTCAGTTTTTGTTAATGTATCAACCAACAGCAATGC
>JANSVA010000002.1:4632744-4644687 GCA_025504915.1 Erythroxylum reticulatum | reverse complement strand
CATCTATAGGAATTGAAGATTGATGACACAATAGCTGTTGGCAAAACTATAGGCAAAATATACATACTTTTATCATTCTTCTTCTAATCAGCGTGTCATAGAGTCTTACGTTAAAAAAACCAGTGTTTTTCGTTATTCTTTTATCAATCAAGTTTCTACAGTGGAGGAGATAGTATGACACAAGAAACTGTTAATATGCTATTTATTTAATAAATATATATTTTAATGTTCATCTAATTAATTTTAAAAAATTAATATTACGAAAACGACTACTTAGTTTAAAATTATTCGTAATATTCAATTAACTTAATAAAAATTCATCAATTTAAGAGAATTTATAATAAAAATATAAAATTTATTTAAATTAATAAGTATGGAAATTCAATTTTGATTTAAACTTTAATAGAATACTATAACATAATATTAATATAAATCCAACTTATCATACAAATTTTAATTCCGTTTACAAGGTTTGGAACTTGTTTAGTTTTTATATTATATATTAAAATTTATTTATAATATGAATAATCTTCATTGTCACACCCAAAACCAAAGTCCCACAACAAAACGGTATATCTGATAGTATACAGCCTTACCCTTACATAATAGAGAAGCTGTTTCCAGTAAACTCACATGCAGATGTGACAATAAAAGAGTGATGCATGTATAAGCATAGATAGGTAAAACTGACATGCTAACTAGTTTTGTAAATAAAATTACCAAAACAATATGTAAATAAATAAACAATTTGATATAGGCAAAAGGATATACCTGATGGTATTTAGATCTGCTAGTACCTGATACGCTACAAAAACGGGCTCTTCATGTTGCTAGATAAGCTAGCGTCTTTGTTCAGAGGCCCTGAGGGTACAACAATCCTACGGTTTTAGACTGTCTTCCGAGATCTTTCCCCCATACACTTGTCCTGAAAAACCAAGTTATGGGTTCGAAGACCTTGTCTAAGCCTTACAAATAGCATCGATTGAAAAGGGGCATCCGGGTTGGACTCCCTATGCTATAAGTACATGACACAAGCGTAGAATAAACATCTCCTAAGTACTTACTCAACTGCTGTGGGGAGCTTTAAAGGGTATCATTTACCCTTATTTAGTCACGCTAGACTTTTATGTTACTAACCACTGCTTCCATAAGGGTCAACTCTGATATATCTTTCTTGATCACTTCTTTGCAATTCTTGTAGGCCTCCCTTTTCTTCTCTTGTAGTCATAATGGTTATATTCTCACAACGCCGAATTGGAGCACCTAAAGGCCTCTTATGCACATGGCCAAACCCCCTCAACCTAGTCTCCCTTAACTTGTTGGCAATGCTAGCCACCCGTAACCTGTCACTCATCACCCTATTCTGGGCCTTATCTCTTTTGGTAAATTCACACATCTACCTAAGCATATGCATTTCTGCTACCAGCGACTGTCTTATATGTCTATGTTTGGTAGGCCAGCATTCTGCCCCATACAACATGGTTGGATGAATCACCATTTTATAGAACTTCCCTTTGAATTTTAAAGGAATCTTTTTATCACATAAAACACCTGATGCACTTCGCCATTTGGCACATCCGGATCTAATACAGACACTATATTGGCATCGATATTTCCATCTCTTTTAATGATGGACCCGAGCTATTTAAAACTTTTTTTTTGTATGAAGTCAATGCCAATTGCTACTGCCTCCTTCTGTACCATCTGGCTTTCCAAAAAGTTACATTCTAAATACTCTGTCTTGGACTTGGTCATCCTAAAACTTTTTTATTCTAACGTTTCTCTCCAGCATTCTAACTTGAAATTGACCTCTCTTTAGTCTCATCTACCAGGACAATATCGTCAGCAAATAACATACATCACAGTATGTCTTCTCGAATATGTTTGGTAAGTTTATCTAGCACTAATGTGAACAAAAAAGGGCTTAAGGTCGGGCCTATCGTCCTTACTCTAGTCAATGCTCCTTCATACATATCCCTAATTACTCTGATATAAGCCACAGGAATGCCCTTTGCCTCCAAACATCTCCATAGGAGTTCTCGGGGAACCCTATCATATGCCTTTTTTAAATCAATAAAAACTATATGCAAATCTCATTTACACTCCCTGTAGCATTCCATTAGTTTCCGTAGTAAATGTACTGCTTCTGTCGTGGACCTACCAGGCATAAATCTAAATTGGTTGTCCAATACAGAAGCAACTCTCAGGATTCTCTTTTCAATTACCTTCTCCCACAACTTCATGGTGTGACTTAGTAATTTGATGCCTCTATAGTAGTGACACTGTTAGATGTCCCCTTTGACCTTGTATACGGGGATTAAACTCCTCATTCTCTATTCATCCGGCATTTTGGCTGACTCAATACCAATAGCTCCTATTTGCTTCCACACCTCTATAAGGATCTCATCTGGCCCTACTGCCCTTTCGCTTCCCATCCCCCTCAGAACCTTTGTAATTTCTCCCCTTGTGATCCTTCCACATGAGTACCCGTTAAGGAAATATCCTGACACGAAGGGTTCGCCTAACTCTATATTGACCCCTATGTCTTCATTATATAGGCCATAAAAGTATCTTTGCTATCTCTTCTTGATGACATATGCCTCTGTGAGTACCTAACCTGCTTCGTCACATATACAGTAGACTTGGTTGAAATCCTCCATTTCACTTGCCCTTTCTCATGCTAGCTTGAAATTTTTTTATGCTCCTTTAAATGAATCAAACTCCTTGTACATAGTCTTGTATGCTTTTCCTTTAGCCACTGAAATAGTCTTCTTTGCCTTCTATTTTGCCAGTCTATACCTTACTCTATTGGAATCCCGCTCCGCTTCTGTTGTACTTGCTAAAAGATCTTTAAAAGCTCTCTTTTTTTCTTTTACCATCTCCTGAACCTCGTCCGACCACCACCAAGATTCCATCCTCCCGCCCCCTGCCTTTTCGACACCCCTAGGAGTTTTGTTGTTGTTTCTCTCACTACGGGGGCTATACCTACCCACATCCGATTTGCATCTCCCCTCACAGACCATTTTGTATTACATCGCACGTGATTCCTGAATTGTTCCAACCTTTTCCCTTTTAGCCTCCACCACCTAATTTTACAATAATGTTTAGTAAATTGCTGATACCTTCATCCCTTAATCCCTATATTCAAAACTAACAATTTATGTTGGGTTGATAAGCATGCGACCAGGAGCACTTTGCAATCCTTGAACCATGATTTGGCTCTTTTTCTGACAAGGAAATAATGAATTTGTGTCTTGTTCGTGCTATTCTGAAACGTCACCAAGGGAATTTGCTATTATTAGCTCATACGCTATGACCATGTCCAATAGAGCATTCCCACTATCATTTCTAGTGCCGTATCCGAAACCCCCATGGGTCCCTGTATATTCGTCTGAATCTGCTCCTATATGTCCATTAAAATCACCACCTAGGATGATCTGCTCAGTATTAGAGATTTATAGAAGCATCTCATCCAGCGACTCCCATAATATACATTTTTGTTATCTGTCTGAACCAACATGAGGTGTATAAGCACATACTATATTGAGAACCACACACTGCTAAAAACAATTTTTGCCTCCATTATCCTGTCATTGACCTTTGTGATCCCCACCACTCGGTTTATAAGTTCCTTGACCACTAAGATACCTATCTTATTATGTTTCCTCGAGCTTCCTGAGTACTATAGTTTGAAATCTCCTATCTCCTTTGCTTTAGCTCCCTCCTGGTCTGCTAAATGTAGGCTATTTGTATCCTATACTTGTCTAACATCTCTACTAATCTCGAGGATTTTTCCTTGAGGGTCTCGATGTTCCAGGAGCCTATTCTTAGTAGACCATCTCCTTCTTTATTCCTGCCTGCTGCACGCATTGAACCGTTTACACTGGTTGCCTTTACACTATTTAAAGGCCTCCCTACTACCTCGTATCTTTCACGTTTCCCATAAGTACTATCCTAAGAAATCCTTAAAAGTTAAAAATAGTACTAACAACAACAAAATAATAATATAAAATATAATATATAATATAAAATATAAAATTACATAATTTAAAAATAAAAATACAACTACAAATACAAGTGATTAAAGAAATAAAAAAAAAATTAAAAAAATACTAAACTACTAATAAAAACTAAATTTATTAATCATAAGGAAAAAAGGCTGATGATAAAAAAAAAACCCATCGAAGAGATCATTAGTGCATATAGAATACTAGCATGCACCCACGGACATGTCTGATTTGTGCATGCAAATTTGTTGAATACTTGCACAATTCATGAAGTGGTCCAAATGGAAGCGGCAGTATTGTACCACGCTTGTTAAAACTCAAACATCCAAGGATAATCTAATAAAGAGGCCTACAAGTGAAAGTGGTCAACGAACAAGGGTGGTCAATGAACAAGGGAGGTGAGATTTTAAAAGAGAAGGCTTTAAAAAAAAAAAGGGTTTATGTATCAAGTTAGAAAAAAATAATGGACTTGTCAAGCTTAAAAATGCCAGTTTAAGCAATGGGGTACCAACAAGTCGCAACAGTAGAAAACTTAACGGTATCTTGTGGACAACGGCAAAAAAAATGTTCGAATGTTCGAGAAAGCTTGCGGATACGACGTGTGATGTGCCGAGAGAACCCTATAAAAGTGTAGGTACATTTATCATTAGCCGTGCATGTATCCCTATGTTACTGTGCCCGCCCATGAGCTACATGCATAGCATCGACAGTACGTCTGCGGGAACTTATTCATGAGCTAGGTCGGAAGCTTATTCATGAGCTAGGTCCCATTACACACGTTACTCGATTGGGTAGAAGTTATCCCAACCTAGGTTACCAGAGGTTCATGAAAAAATGGCCATTACAACCAAGAAACAGAGATACATAAACTCCTATGGACATATCCGTAGGAGAGTTGTCTCAGAAATTCAGACATAAAGTTGGTTCTTCAGCATACATGCAAGCCATGCAACAACGTAAAGAATCGGTTTTAAAGAAATCAAGAAGAGTTAGTTAAATTAGTTGTTAGATGACAGTTAGAAAAATTGAGATGTTATAAATGTTATGAATTCACAGAAGTTGTATATGTTGTTTTTCGATATTGAATAAAAACTAAATAAATCTCAACATATTGTTAAGTCTTTGAAATACTTTGTTTGGCCCTGCTCTTGCTACGCTTTCTCTCTCTAGCACAATCTTTTAGTTTTTCGTATAATAGATAGATAATAACAACAAAGTGATATCAGAGCTAGTTTCTTAAGTGATATGTGAGGGTGTAAGCAAGGTTTGGCTTGAGCAACGTTATCCTTTCCTGATTAAGTTGTGAATATGAGAGGGGAATACTCAGAGATGGCTGATAGTTCAACTCAGAGTTTGCAGCCTACAGTCTTCAATGGAGAAGGGTATCAGATCTGGGCAATTAAGATAAAGGCATATATACAAGGTCAAGATCTTTGGGAGCCTATTGATGAAGACTATGCAGTCGAGGTTCTAGCCGAAGATGCACCGATTGCTCAGCTAAGATGGTTGAGGGAGAGGGTGACGAAGAAGGCTCGGGAAAAATCTTATTTATACTAAGTAGAAGCACCTTCCATTTTTACTCGGATCATAGGTCTTGGCTCTACAAAAGAGATCTGGGATTTCTTGAAGAGTGAATATGAAGGTGATGAGAAAGTAAAAAATATGAAGTTATTGAATCTGTTGAGAGAATTCGACAAAATGCAGATGAAGGAAGATGAATCAGTCAAGAATTATAGTGAGAGACTGATTCAACTTTCTGATCAAACCAGGCTCTTAGGAGCTGAGTTTAAGGATCAAAGGTTGGTTCAGAAGTTGTTGGTATCGGTGCCTAAGAAATATGAAGTCACTATTGTCTCTCTCGAATATTCCAAAGATATTGGACAGATTAAGCTTGCAGAAGTAGTAAGCATCTTGCAGGCTTAAGAGCAAAGGCATTTGATGAGAAAATCTGAGGTTACTGAAGGAGCGTATAGGGCCTTTGCCAAAGCTGAAGGTTAAGACAAGTCTAAGAAGAAGAAAATAACTAAAGGAGGATTAAGTTCTCATAGTACACAGACACACCAGAAAAATACTGGCAAAAATGTAGGAGGAGACAAGGCAAATAAATACAATCCTTATCCTCACTGTGGTAAGTCGAATCATCTTGCTTTCAGGTGCTGGAAAAGACCGGACGTAGAGTGTAGAAGATGTCATTAGAAGGGGCACATGGAGGCAATATGCAAGAAGCAAGCCGCTTAAGCTATAGCAAACATGGAAGTCACCGAAGAAGAAGAAGAGCAGCTTTTTGTAATAACATACAATCTTGCTGAAGCATTTCCATCTGAGTGGCTGATTGACAGTGGATGAACGAGTCATATGTCTCCAGATTCAAGATTATTCAAGTCTATAGATCAAAATGTTAAGGCAAATGTGAATCTTGGAAATGAAGACTGCATCTGAGTAGAATGGAAAGGTGAAGTTCAGATTTCTACCAAGAAAGGTGTTAAGATTATTTCTGACGTTCTTTTTGTGCCCAAGATTCAACATAATCTCTTAAGCGTGGCTCAGTTGATCGAAAAAGATATGTTTGTTCACTTTGAATCAAATGTTTGCAAAGTGTTTGACAAAGCTGGTCAGGAAATTCTAAGCACCCATATAAAGAACAAGAGCTTCTCCATAAGATCAGAAGAAATACAACAGGAGGCACTTGTGAGTGACACCTTTGAGTCAGATCTATGGCATCAAAGACTCGAACATTATCACATGAAGGGATTGGAAGCAATGAAAAATAAGAAGATGGTCGATGATCTACCATCACTTCTATACAGTCACTCAGAATGCAAGGTTTGCATGATGGGTAAGCAAACTCGAGCTCCTTTCTTGAAGTCAAGTTGGAGGGCTGAAGAGAAGCTTCAGTTACGACATATGGATGTGTGTGGTCCTATGTTAGTAGCACCCTTGCATGGGAGTAGATACTTCTTGTTGATTATAGATGACTACTCGAGGTACTCTTAGATATTTTGTCTTAAGAGCAAAGGAGATGTAGTAAAGGTGTTTTGGGAGTATAAAGTATTGATTGAAAATCAAGCTGGGATGAGCATTAAGTCTATAAGAACAGACAATGGCTCAGAGTTTATTTATAACGAGTTTCAGTTGATCTGTAAAAACGCAGGTATCAAGCACCAGCTTACCATGCCCTACACTCCACAACAAAATGGAGCGGTGGAGAAAAGAAACAGAACCATGGTGGAGATTGCGAGATGCAAGCTTGAGGAGAAGAAGCTTCCGAAGGAATTTTGGGCAGAAGCTGCATAGACTGCCTGCTTCCTGCTAAACAAACTACATATCTGAGCTCTCGAGGATAAGACACCGCATGGGTTGTGGCATAGAGTCAAGCTAAAATTAAGGAACCTGAAGGTCTTCGGATCTCTCTACTGTGCCCTTATACCTCAAGCCAAAAGGAATAAGCTTGATAGCAAAATAGAATCTGCAATCTTTGTGGGGTATTCTGAAGTGAGTAATGGTTACAGATTGTTTTATCCAGAATAGAAGAAAGTGAAGGTAAGTAGAGATGTGCATTTTTTTTAGAATGAGCACTGGAACTGGCTTGAAGAAAGGGAGAAAAATGGGGAAGTGAGGCAGACATCCACACTGCCTTCAGACATCCCATTAGTGACAATCAATTCAGAAAATCACGATGATCAGGATGAGCTAGAACCAAGAGAGGAAGAAGACCAGATATTCAGCATGAGCAGAATGGATGGAATTCTGAGGAGGACCAAACTCCAAAAATGCCAAATGATGATTATGATCATGTACTAGTAAGAGGGACAAGAAGTTTGGCATAAATTTATGAAAGAAGTAATGAAGCAATCCTGGAGTCTTTAAAGATTTAGGAGGCCCTACAAAATCTGAAGTGGCTTGAAGCTATGAAGGAAGAAATGTCTATGATTAACAAGAATGAAACGTAGACTTTGGTAGATAAACCACTAGATAAAAGAGCCATTGGGTTGAATTGGGTATTTAAAATTAAGATGAATCCTAATGGTTCTGTTAGTAAGCACAAAGCTAGGTTAGTTGTGAAGGGGTATGCTTAAGTTGAAGGAGTAGATTTTAGAGAGACATTTGCACCAGTGGCTAGGATTGAGACAATCAGGCTCATATTGGCACTTGTAGCAGAGAAGGGTTGGAAGGTACATCAAATGGACATGAAATCCACCTTCCTTAATGGTGTACTGCAAGAGGAAATTTATGTCCAACAACCAGAAGGCTTTGTAATAGAAGGAAAGGAGGAGTGTGTATATAAGCTTAACAAGGCTCTTTACGGTTTGAAGCAAGCCCCTTGATGTTGGTACTCTAGAATAGATGCTTTCCTCCTGGAAATTAAATTCAAAAGAAGTTGTAGTGAACCAACACTCTATGTAAGGATACAATAAGGAGAAGTTGTTGTAGTTTCAATTTATGTAGATGATCTATTGCTAACTGGAAGTTCTGGAGCGCAAATAAAATTTCTGAAACAACAATTCCACAATACTTTTGAAATAACTGATCTAGGGTTGATGAAATATTTTTTGGGAATGGAAGTACATCAGTGTAAGGAGTGTATTGCAGTGAGTCAGAAGAAGTATGTGTGTGATGTGTTGAAAAAATTTAGACTGGATCAGTGTAAACAAGTGTCCACTCCAATTTTTCTGAAAGAAAAATTGATGAAGAAGGAAGATGGAGACGAGGTCGATAGAATTACAAAAGTATGGTGTGTTGTTTAATGTATATTACAGCTACTAGACCTGATATCTTGTATTCAGTTAGCGTACTCTCTAGATATTTGAGTGATCCAGGAAAGCGACATTTAGTTGCTGTGAAGAGGTTGTTAAGGTATCTCAAAGGTACTGCTGAATATGGTCAGGTGTGAACTCAAGTGTTATGTGGATAGTGATTGGGTTGGAGTAACAGAGGATATGAAGAGTACGACCAGTTATTGATTAACGTTGGGTTCAGCTTGTTTCTCATAGAGTTCGAAGAAGCAGGAGCTGGTGGCACTCTCAACTGTAGAAGCTGAACTGGTAGCAGCTACGACAGCGGCAAAGCAGGTTATATAGGTTAGAAAATTGCTTATGGATTTGCAGATTCACTTAACGTCTGTTACTATGATATATATTGATAATCAGGCAGTAATAGCTATTTCAATGAATTCGATCTTCTATGGTAAAACAAAACACTTTAAGCTTAGATATTATTATCTGAGGGATATACAACAAGAAGGAGAGCTAAAGCTAGATTATATTCATACGGAAGATCAAGTTGTTGATTTGTTTACAAAAGGATTTCATATTTCTCGATTTGAGCAGTTAAGAAGATTGGTGGGAATTCAGAAGTTGAATTTCTGATCCCCGTATGTAGGAGAGTTGTCTTAGCAATTCAGACGTAAAGTTGGTTCTTCAGCATACATGAAAGCCATGCAATGACGTAAAGAATCGGTTTTAAAGAAATCAAGAAGATTTAGTTAAATCAATTGTTAGATGACAGTTAAAAAAATTGAGATGTTATAAATGATGTGAATTCAAAGAAGTTGTATATGTTGTTTTTCGATATTGAATAAAAACTGAAGAAACCTCAACGTATTGTTGAGTCTTTGAAATACTCTGTTTGACCCTGTTCTTGCTATGCTTTCTCTCTCTAGCACAATCTTTTAGTTTTTCATATAATAGATAGATAATAACAACAATATCCTCCAACCTTGACTAAGAATGGATATCTATGTGGTTCATCCACACAGAAGACTTGAAATATGCATAAATAACAACTACAAACTCAATACACAGAATTGCACTTACATAAATGGAATCGCAAAAGCAAACTAGGAGGATGGCTGGAACTTGCCACCCCTTATCTCCAGAAATGGACGGGGCCATTTATGCAAATGACCAGTGAATATGTCATTAACAACAGTCATCAAACTCGCCCAAAAATTTGAAAGCTAGAGGTAAAAGCATATTCATGGATACCTGATGATGCAAATTCCTCCTTGAAGGCCAAAGCGATGCATCTTTATCCTAAACAATGATAACGTAGAAATTGTAAAAGGATGGAGAAACACTACTTGATGGCCACTATCACGTCTGCTGAGCTGCATCCCTGCGTCGATGACTCTCTTCTGGACTCCAAGCCCCGCAACTTCTGGATTCTATTCATAAGCATTTCATCTCCAAAACGAAAGACCTGAACACAACAAAGTAAACCAGAAACCTCCATTGATAAGATCAAGCTCTCCATCATCCTTAGAACTTGAACAAAAACCAGGACGCAACGAAGTAATAAAACAGAATCCTCCAATGATAAGTTCAAGCTCTCCGTCATCTATAAAACTTGAACAAAACCTGAACACAACAATGTAACCTAGAAAACTCTGTCTCTTATCAATGATCAAACTTGTACTAGAATTATCAGGATAGGAACTTCGATCGACAACTAGGTTTTTAGAGTTTGATCCTTCCACATTTATTCCAAACCTCATTTCTCCAAGACAATGCCATGAACTATTACAGACGAACTAGAACTTTCTTGCTTCTTTGAGCTCTACTTCATCTTCTCCACTCTCGTACCTGACCCAACACACCTATGCTTGTATTGCATGTCCTGTAAGTGCTCTCTATCACATCATACACGTTATGGCCTCTAATCAAGTACTTGAAAACTTCAACAATGGAAGCTAAAAAAAACGTTAAACTTATCTGGGAAGCCATTAAAAGAAGCTAAAGTGAAATGAGAATGTTTATATATACATACTAAGAACATCGCCAACTTTGAAAGTGTAGTTACTCGACCATTTTCCATAGTTTGTATCTGTGTTCCATTCTTCCTCGTCTCCAAGCGAGAATCCATTTGCCATGGAGAAGAGTCAAGGCTTCAGTGGGAGCAGGAGAAGGGTTCTCTCTCTTTCCTTCTGTAACAAAAACCAAAATAAAATAGTGACCACTATGTTGTACACAAATTTTTCTCTCTCACAATTGGTTTTCCTGTAGGTTACAGCAAGCTACTATTGCCCAAACTAGTGTGATATGAATAAAGGAAAATGGGAAAAAAAAAGGAAGAAGAGGAAGAAAGGTACTGGAAGCATACGCAGAGTCAAACGTCCGCATTTGGTGCATCAAAACTTTTTACTGCTAATGATGATGCATTCGAGCTTCTAAGTAGTCGAATTTTCATTGATGAATATGACTTTGAGGCTAGCAAGATACATGGTCGTGATGATGACAAGTCACGAAAGATTTGGTTACAAATTCCACGGCTTTCTTAGATACAATAGCGTCAACAAAGCCACTGAAGCCACCGCCTCATCCTCACTAAGGACTCCAACGTTTGCGTTGAAGAATCTATTTTCACGTGTAGATTTATATATAAGAACTAACCTTAATGCGGAAGCGATTTATCGATTCTCTATTTCATAATCCACGTTTTACAGTTGGCTACTAGATTCATTGTTAATCCACAACCCAAACTCTAAACTTTGATGGTGTGTTTCAGGTAAGAAAGAATGAGAGAGCTTTTTTTCCTTTTATCGCAATGAACGTGATTATTCCACTCCCTGAATTCTCCTTTTATACAAGAATAAACATAACCGACGGAGGTTATGTTATGTGGCTATTCATCTTGTGTCCTTTCATGTTGTCTAACTGCCAACAACTCTCACTCGGCCACATAAGCCACAAGCTACATCCTCTCTCTAAAATCTCATGTGTCATATTGAGAATGGGGCGTGCGACCACTAAAGAACCAGTAGTGTTATATTAAGTAACCATCTAACTAACATAACACTTTCACATAGTCATAATACCCTAAATCATCCAAAATATCGTCAAATGCATACACTGTCCCTTTATGCTCATAGATATATCATATGATTATACACCAAGTATAATCGCCCAGGCTGATATGGTGATGAAGGAAAAGATTCTTC
>JANSVA010000002.1:4588009-4614309 GCA_025504915.1 Erythroxylum reticulatum | reverse complement strand
ACCAGGTAAGATAGATGTCTAATGAGCAATCTCTTAGATGGCATTTTTGTTTAGTTTTTCTGAATGGGGTGTTACACAAGGGATGATACAAGTTCCGTGCATTATCCTTGTTTGTGAAAAAGGTAAAAACTTGTACCTTCTAACATAGAGTTAGTAGCAAGGCATAGGCTTACCCAAGTATTATGAGAAAAAACACTATTATTATGAAAATCTGAAAAACCAAGCTTTAGCTTCTCCAAGTATATTGGTTTTTGGCTATCAGCTCTATCTCATGGTTGTTGTATCATCATAATTACAGACAGTAGAGAGTTGTTTGTAAATGATATGTCAAAGATAACCATTTATGGTTTGGTTCAACATATCTTGTCACCCGTGTCTGAGCTACCTGTAAATTATATGCATGAGACTGAATCATCCCATGGACATTGTGATGTTATTTACAGGAGCCGCTGGTTGAGCTTACTAATCCTTCAGACACAGACCTGGATATTCAAGCTAATTTTGATTGAGAATCAGGTTCCCTGACTTAACTGGGAGATTGGGGAATTTAAGGACTAAACTAATCACTGAAAATGAGTGTTAATTATGCCCTTTTGAGTCCCTACCCAAGGGTGAAGTTGCTGATCCCTCGTAATGAGTGTGTGTTAGCAAAGTCTCAAGTTGTAATTGGCAAGAGGCTTGACATTAGAATGAAGGGCGATCTGATAGCAGCAGACTAGTGTACCAATCAGCTGGTTCCAGATTATAGGGCGATGCTTCTTTTTGATATTTGGATCTTGTTTCTGTATGATTTGTTAAATATGTCTGTAATTTTAAAAAGTAAATATGTGATTAATTCATTAGGTTGTCACTAGATTGTAGTGTACTCAGGTGTCAACATTAACTTGATAAACCTGATAAAAATAATTCTACTAAAGCTTTTCTTAAACACTTGACTTATTCTATTTTGAAATGTGTATAGTTTGATGGGCTACCAAAGTCTCATTAATAGATTTTGATTATTTTAGCTAATAGCTTCTGAGATGTGATTAGAACGAATTTCTGTAACTTTACGTTTTCTGACATCAACTTTCCAGTTCTCATCTCGATTGAAGGGTAACGAACTGACTAACAATGATAGTTGAATTTCTAATTGTCCGAAGTACAAAATATTAGAATATCTATTTCCGAAAGTGTTTAATTATATTATCTAATAATTTCATTATTTTCCCTAACACTCTTGTCCCGGTAAGTCTACCTTTAGTATCATCCAACATAGCAAGCAAATAGTAAGGGGATGTCGAAGAAGATGCTGCTAGAATTGTCGAAAGTTTACACATTGAAGGCAAAATGAGTCCTCCGAATCGGACATTTACATGTATTTTTCTCTGGCGCACAGGACCAATAATTCTTGAGCCTTATGAGGCGATTTCTACACTTATTCATATCCGAATCAATAGTTCGGTGCATGTACAAAATTGTTGGCCTCTGGTAGCTTGTATGGGATTTATAATCTACCCAGAAGTCATAGTATCAGAGAACTATACAAACAGCCGTGACTGTTTGAAGATGAAGGCCAAAAGATCAAGGTCTCACGGCACTGACTTAACATGGCACAGTAAAGGATTCGTGTGAATTAATTGAAGTGGTTCCGTGTTCAATTCACCAATAGCCAATCACGTTAGAGGGTACTGTATTTGATCTGTACCGTCCCCTGGCCTGTTATAATTTGGAGACGATTTATTACTCAAACTCCAATTCAAGTGGTGAAACAAATTGCCTTACCCCAATGTCCAACTTTCCTGCACACTCCACCCAAAGCCTTTCCAAAACTCTCTTTTCAGCTACTCATGAAAGTCCTCGTAAGGTGAAGATTCACTGGAAGAATCACTTCCAAATGGGCTGGTTTCCCTTGGGGATGATGGAAGTGAATCTCTTTGCTGCGAGGACGAACCTGGTCATCGAATGAAATGTTAAGTCTTATCGCCAATAAACACGTAAGCAGAGAGCCAAAATACTTGACATGGGCGGCAAAAGATGTGGATACTGTCCAAGCAAATGCACGCACATAAAATGAGTTCTATAGACATTCCACACCTGTAAAAGACTTGGTGCACGTTTTAGCGCATCATTCCCATTATATCTATGCCTTTTGTTGAAAAGTTTTATGCTCAAAAGTAAAAGTCGGCAGTCTGGGATTTTGTTCAGGCTTGCCTAAGGATGAACACGTTACCATTTTCCTTCTTCAATGATTTTTCTTTCTTACTTTTCTTCTTTTTGGCTCAAACCTTTTTAGAACTCATTTTAGCGGGTCAGACTATGGTCGTTAATGAGGTCCAAACTACTAATTCAGTTTAATTATTTCCTTTCAGATAGGAACAGAAGGACTACAAGACATACAAGAAAGCCAGACAAACCTTTCTGTCCTCTAGAGCGAAACTTTTTTGTGTGCCGCCTGATAAGTCTCTTGGCCTTTGTTATAGTTAGTTGTCTAGCAAATGGAGAGAACTCTGCATCACTTTCACTCCACTCACCTTGGAAATCATTGTCTGCTTCACCACGCATTGTCCGCAGCACAAAGGCCTTAGCCTTTCGCCGCTGAGTGTTAAACAGACCCCTTATGGAAGTCACAAATCCATCACCTGCTCCATCACTTGGACGCTTTAAAAAGTTTGGATACTGATCAGATTTCCCTGCATGACCTCCTTCATTGTCGCTAAGATTAAGCTCACTCTCTGGAACACCAGACCCAATGGGCTCCCTTTGACTATTAGCTTTGTCTTTAAATTTCTTACCCTGCAAAATTAGAGTAGAATGCCATAGGAGAAGTTCAAACAGCTTTGATCAGCTCCCAACTGGAGGGAAATTCTTGTAATGATATACTTCTACTAGTTCCCTTTGAAGTTCCAAATCTTAAAATCAATTTTAAAAGCATTTAAGCTGCCATTTAATATTGCTCAAGCAATGATAAACGTGCTGATATATTTAATTACATGCTTAGGACATCAAGACAATATTTTGTTGATCTTGCATGATGTTGAAGGTGGTAGCAAAGTTAAAAGTAAATGAAAACGACTTTCAAATTTTGAAAATGAGGAAAAGCAACTGGTATAAGTTGTCGTGTCAGCATTTAAGATTGAGTTAAAGAATTGGAATAAAAAGATTAGAAGAAAGATTGGGCTAAAGAAGATGATCCTTGAAATAGCACTTCACATTCGTTTTGTAGATCTGCCAACAACTAGACATGGGGTTGGTTCAAGTACGAGGGAAATAGTCAACTTCAACTTCTATCACATGTAACAGAATGAAATAAAAGCTTGCAAAAGTACCAATTAATAAGATGGCTTGACTGAGATTCATTACCTGCATGCCTGTAACAGACTTGAGAGTTCCCCAGACAACATGCTTCTTTACTCGCGAAAACAATCTCCTCCAAGTCCCAGTGAACTCAACTCGGTGAAATGTGTCCATCAGTAACTTTAGCTCATGCAAATTGAACCTTGAGCTTTCGTAAGTTAGCTGGAGCTCGACCTACACAAGATTATGTTGTTTTTGGGTAAGAAATATTCAATTATTTGTTATGCAATGATAAAGTGATACTCAACCGACCTGACTAATCTTGATGTTCTGAAACTCCATCACCTTCCTAGGCCGTGCTCTTTTCTCATCATTTGACTTCCCAACCTTTTTCTCTTCATTTGATGGCCTACCAGTCTTCACAAGCTTGGCATCTTTTGATTTACCTTTAGAGGAGTCATCTTGTTGCTCAACTGAACCTACTGGATCACTTTTCGTGGAAGATACACCAGTTGAGTGTGCCTCTAGGACAAGCTCAGCAGCAACAGATTCTGCAACAGTCTCCTCCCATGTTCTGTCAAATGAAGATGTCCTCCGAAGCTCTGGGCCTGAGGAGCCAAACATTTTTGATGGGGTTTCTGTCTCTTTTGTAATTTGACTGCCTGATACAGGAGCTTCCTGGCTCAATAAGCCTTTCTTAAGACGCCGTGCAACAGCAGTGGTCTTCCAAGCTTGCTGCAACTCAAATGAGTAAATCACTAGCCAAGGAATCATGGGCACTAACATCTCGACCTTGCTATTTTTCTGTCTTTTTCATTTGAATTTCTTCACTAATTCAAAATGGTTAAATTACCAACCTGTCTGCGTTGAGAATCCTGTTCTTCTTCTGGGAACAGGTACCCCCACATCATTCTGTACATTATCTCCGTCAAATATATCTTAAGTGGGTAAATCTCTACCTGCGGGACACAAAGGGTGTAATGAGCAAAGATAAAACAAAAATTGAAACTGACAAATACAAATATCTGTACTACATTTCCAAGGAAAAGTTTTCCTCTGGGAAATAGAAAAGAAAAAAAAGATTTAGTTAACCTGAAGATGTTGATGACATAAATTAATTGTCACGCTCGAATCTAGAAATAAACACAAGTAATTTGGAACCATCACTATCCAAGCCAATGAATAGAACTATTAAGTAAACTCTTTTATTGCCACCTATCTGCTACAAAAGTACAGAATAAACTTGATATGATTCCTAGCTGTCCCTTCAACTGTTTCTTTTTCTAATATTTTTTTTTCATGCCCCTCTTTTTCTGTGCAAGTGTTTACTACAACTAAATTCCATACTTAGTCTAAAACTCGAAGCTTTCCATATAACCCCAGCTTCTTGCAGTTTATTTCTACTGGCAGTGATGAAATGGGAAAACATGCACAGAGAAGAGAGAGAGAGAGAGAGAATTACCTGGAAAAGTTCAATACGAGATATACCATCTTTTGGGACTCCTTGCTTTGCATCTACACGCAGCATCACTTTTCTGTGGCCAACAGAGCAGTTAACAGTTTTGTGTGGAAAGGATTACAATATTACACAAGCAACTAAAGTTGAAAAAGAGTTCAAAAGAACTGTCAAAATAATCTGGAATTATCAAAATATGCAATGCTGGCTCATGAGCAAGCAAAGCTCAATGACTACCAGTACTCGGGTAGTATAAACTATGTAAAAATTTTAGTAATTTGAACAAAACATTTAGTCATTGTATAAGGTTGCAAATTCCACTTGGAATAAATATATTAGGCTGATCGGTTGTTTGAGACCCTATGTTCTCGAAGTTTCTGCAAATCACTCATCTAAAAAAGGATTAAATTAAAGTGCTAATAGAGATTGCTGTCAACTATTTTTCTATACACAGCCGTCAGTTTACTGTAATAACTACAATCTTGATACAATCCATGTGCCTTAACAAAAGAAGGATGACTGAAGCAAGATAGTTTTTACTACAGAACCAAAAACTTAATTTCAACTTAAAATGTAACCTTCAGCTTAAAATTCCACAGAAGTATGCTACTATTCTTTTAACTTAAACATTTACCATAACTTCTCATGGCCAGCACACAAAGATAAAGAAAGACTCAGACTACGAAGCAACCTGCTTCGGATAAAACAAAAGATGATCACTGACTGAGCAACTTCTCATGAAAATCAAAACATATTGCAAATGTTTGAACAGGAAGTACGCCAGTAGGTAGCTTTAAATAAAGAAAAAAATTGGTCATAGATTGAGCAGGCATGAATTACAACAACACATTGAGTCTTAAAGATTTCTTTTGCTCTTTCTAAATCAGGAAAAACAATAGTTGTCAGGCAGAGTGACAGAAACAGAAAGAAAATGGATGAATATCATCAAATACTGGCATGTACCTTGAGTATTTTCAAGAATTAATGTCTATTATTGAATTATGATCATTGAAACATATAGAAAGTTGTAAGTAATTTTGTGACAGATGTTCGAAGCCTATGAAAACAAGAAGCAAATTTTTTATGAATTTATCTTCAACATTAAAATATGAAAATCAGCATACAGTCCAAACATTGACTTACCATGTAAATTTCATTTGAAATGTAAAAAAAATTATTTATATGCTTGTAATGCATGTGGATGAACCAGTAAACACAAAAGTCACGTACAGTTTCCTAAACAAACTTGGTGTGAGGAAGAGGGGGGTGAAGGTGCTAGTGGGATTAGAAATATGCATATAGACTCTTGACTTTCTCTCTCCCTCACACATACACCAAAAAATGCACAACTGCCTGCAAACCTGCACCTTTTAGGTGTTTCATTGCTTACACTAGTCTCAGAAATGGAGGGGTGCAAATTAAGCAAAACTACTTATCTGACTGATGTTAGCTGCAGCAACATAATACCTATTCTATCTATTGGGTCCAATCATAAGAGAAAGAAAGAATACTGAAATGGTCCAATATCCATCACAACTAACCAAATGGACTAGAACATAAATGCATGCAAAGCTGGATTGGACTTTCATTGATATATACATCACACCAGGACGCCCAATCACCTACTTCAGAGGAAAGGAAAACTTCTGCATGTTTATAAGAGGAGACCAACCTAATTTACAAAATGATCACATAATAAATACAGAAAAGATAAGCAAAATGTGCATACTTTCCCCAATCTGGTGGAGGATTCCATGCTGACAAAACCATATCAGATTTGGCATTGGGTAAACAGTTTCTCACAACACAATACTTTGTAGTAAACAGAGCAACACCAACATCCTTGTAATCCCGGTCAAAATCAAAAATCTGGAAATAAAGAAAGAAAAACATACAATTAAACTGTGTACGTTATATCCTTGAAATAAATATGAGTCAGTAAGAGTTTATTGGAGACATCTTAAGGCCCAGAAGATTGTCGTAATGAGGAAATATTATTATGAAAGATATTTAACGGAACAATTAAAGTGGTAGCGCCTGTCCAAAGGGTTTGCTAATACCAAGGCACTTCAGACCACATTTTCTAGTCTCAAAAGAGGCCATGGTTTATCCTCAGAACTGGACTAAGATACCAATAAAAAAGTCAAGAGCTTTTGGGGCAGATTATGAGGAAACATATATTTAGTCACCTCTAATCCACATTTTTAGTGATGAGAATTAAGATTCTGATTCATACTAAAGCATTTATAAAATAAGAGAAATATGAAAATAAAAATGAAATGACATAAGAAAAGAAGAATGCCTCTACCAGCATCTTTAGACACCTACCATATCATTTATCTCAGCCTCAGCAAAAGATTTACCATCAACGAGCATGGTCCAAACAACTTTATTTATCTGCATAGATATGCGCATTGCATAGGATGGACTTTTGTTTTTCTCCTTCTCCATTAGTCTTAGCTGGGCAGCATCCTGCAGAGCCGTCCTTAACGATGTAGATGCCGCTTTCCTAGAATTTTTTGCATTAACAAGCTCCCTTTTCAGTCCTTGTACCTGAAGTAACCAAGGTTGTACTGTCATGTAATGAAGGATTGACATGCCATAATGGCAGAACATTGGAATAGAAAAAGCATCAATATGTCAACATTATTAAAGAATGTGCCAAACATTTATTGAGCATAACATAAGATCCCAAAAAATGTCATTTTGGAATAAAGTGTTAATGCACTGTGAACTCTGAGCCGAAGCATACACCACACTAAACTTTAGGGCCATTCTACAATTTAAATGAAGGCAATCATCTATATATTATATGTCAATAACCAATTCTGCTTCTTACCAGAGAGGGTTTTCCACCAGAGATCATCCACAAGTCACCTTCCTTTCTTGAATTTGTGTCTCCAGAATTATCAGAATGGAGAGACAACACCCTGATGTCATTAAGAACCAAGTTCTGCTCCCTGTCTTTTTGTTCAAGTTTTATCTTAGCATTTTCTACCTCTTTAACGCCATCTGGCACTACCTCATCTGCCTCCTCTCCAAGATCTTCATCATCTTCAGTAGGATATGAAAGGCTACTTTTCTTGGGCCTGAATCATATATCAACCAACTTAAATGAAAGAAAATAGAAGTATGGTATAACACCAATTTAATTCCAATTAATAACTTTAGAGAGACATAAGACCAAGGGGTGATTGCATTATAAACAACTGTTGATGGGAATCAGATTAGGTGTTATTTTCCTCCACAGGCAGTTTTACTCAATTTCTTTACTTGTCAGTTTTCGTTGTTAGAAATTAAACTATAATAGCTTTATTTTAAGTCCCTGCTAGGTTAGTAGCTAAAATCTATTAGGCTATTAAAGGGTAGAGCCCTTGTCTCAGTAGGATCTAGTTGATAGGAATCTTATCTAACATTTCAGTTTGTGAAGGAGAGAACGCATATGTTCTCAGTTTCTTAGCAGGGAAGTGTGATTCTTTCTAAAAGTAACTTTTAGAATCGAGTGTGACTCCTAAGATCCATTTAACTGATTCCTAGAAATCTATTAGTGTGATCTCAACAGCTTTCATTAGTCCAAATTCTAGGTGTATGATTCCTAGTTCTTGTTTTGAACTTTGGGAATGATTTCTTGACCTATTGCTTCTCTTAAGTAAATTTTAGAATCGAGTGTTACCTCTAAGATCCTTATAACTGATTTCTAGGAATCTATTAGTGTAATGTCACCAGCTTCTAAATTCTAGGCGTATGATTCCTAGTTCTTGTTGTGAACGTGGGGAATGATTCCTTGACCTATTGCTTCTCTTAAGTCCTTGACAATAAATTCAATAACCCAAACTGCACAATATTTGTTTCTATCAAAAGAGTATGCAGATAATCTGAGGCTATCCAACATCAACTGCATGTGCAACATTCTGTTCATATTATATCTTAATTGGCACAGTTTGATAAACAAAAACAACATATGAGGATGGTAGCACTTTGAAACAGTAGCTAAGCAGTCCATGGCCTAAATTAGAACACTTCTGCTGTCATTCTCCTCCCACAAAGAGAGGGAATGATATAAAGTTTCCTGAAGTGAATCTATTGCTAAAGCTCCCATTGCAATGCTAGAAAAGGATCCTAAGCCTGAAGCACAAAACACAATGAAATCTTAATTTTTTAATACAAAAATGTAGAAGGAAAATTTTCATCTATATCAACCAAAAATGTGAGGGCAAGGGTTAAAAAGAGATAAAGACAACAAAAAGGATAAACATCTCACTTAGGTAGCCGAGCAAAGAGAAGATTTGTCAACACATCCAGCATGACCTGAAACTGGCGAGATGTCATTGTTGCTGTTATATTATGAGAATTGAAAGCAAGCTCTTTTAAGGGCTTCACCTGCAGCCAAATGTAGAATTTGTTTGAACAAAGCAACATGTCAACATATGCATAAACAGAATCGTGTACTGAACAAAAAGTGTCAGCTCGCCTATGCAATCCAGATTATTAATCAAACAAAACAAATGTGCTTTTCCTTTTACCTTCAAGTCCGGAGTCCCACCTTTGTGCCGTGTGTAGCGGAAGTACATATCACAAGGCATAAAAACTCTTTCAAGCAAAGCACCAGTACGCTTTACTTTTGGAGAGCCTCGACGAATTTTTGGAAGCCATTGCAACCCAGCTCCTGGATCAACATCAGTTGGAGCCACATGAGCCTGTACGTGCTCCAACATAACAGAGAACTCCATGCGTTTCCATGTCATTTCAGGCACAGACTCAGGAAGGTGTACATTTCCATTTGCTAGTGCTTGTTCAATCATCTCAGGTCCAACGTGAAGGATTGAATGAAATGATCGAGCTAAAACACGACCACTGACCGCAGCAAGCAAGAATCGACCCTGTTGAGCAGTGCAAAAATGTGATATCCCAAAGCATGAATTGCATTCAAGTAAATAGACTGAAAAGTTCAGATATGTTAGGCAAACTGAAATTGAGGATTTAAGGAGTATCTTTCTGATGATGATAACATTGTGAGAAAAGCTTCATAATCATGCACTTGAAAAGGAAAATTTGTAAACTTGAGAAGAAACCACGGTGTGGAGGCAAAGCAGATCTCGCAGTAGAAAAATAAAAATGGACAAAAAACTGATGTTATCGACATGATTTACAATAAAACTATAAACACAAATTCTTTGAGAAAAATAGAAACTAACATATGCCCAATCCTGATCCAGTATACAACCGATTCATAACGTAAATCATTCACTTATTGAGACGTTTCAAAATATGGTTTAAATACCTATGGCATTAAGCAGCGAATGGAACATTCTATAACTAAGAAAGTATAACTGGAAAAGAAAAGAAAAATCCCACTAAATCAGGGACTACAAAGATGGTCATATAAAAATCAAAAAGGAGAAAGAAAAAATAAATAAATAAACTGTTGACACGTAGTAATCTTAAAATATGAACGATATTAAATTTTAAATGCTGATTTATAGCTTACATTGGCTTCTTCAGAATGAAGATTAAATTGTGGCCCTATAACATTGACCATGAAATGACGAGTCCCTTCCTCCTCAGAATCATCTGCGATTCCATTTGCTGCTGTTCCAAAAAGTGAAAATAGAGCTGCTTAACTAATAAATCCAGTAAAAGACAAGGTTACACATTTTAGAACAAAAATTAAAGCGCAATAAACAGATAATTCACATACAGATGCCATTAATCTAGAATACAATTGTACTCAAAACATACCAAGTGCAGCAAATGAAAATTTCTCATTTTTCAGTGAATGTGATGGAGATACACGAGACTCTAAAGGCTCTGCTTGTTGAGAAGGGGGATTTCTGTTCTGACTGTTAGAGGGGCCCTTAGAATTATCTTCTTCTTTCATTTTATCTTCAACACGTAACTGGTTCTCCTCAAGCAAGTTCCTCTGTGCATATTGTCGAGAAGGAGAAGGTTTTGGAGGTTCGAATGCTTTAGATAGTCCACCAACAAAAGACCAAACAGCATCCCTGTTCTCAATATTCCATAAAAGCTTGAGGCCATAAACAAAAATCCGTTGACAATTGTCAGCTATTACCACATTGTATCCATCATCATCACTTGGGTCTGACCCCGTGTGGTCATCACTCTCACTACCATTCTCAAATTCCGACCGCACATATGTCATTTCAAGATTTTTCCTCCCAGCTTCTTGCCATGCCAATAAACTTGCAGGGTCAGCCTTTGGAGCCTGCCTTCGTATTGTAAAATAATCACATGATAGAAAAAATCCATCATCACGATGCTTCTCCGTACAACCACCAAGATTATTGCGTTTTTCACTAGGAATTCTATCCACAGTAGAAGATTGAGAATTCTTCTTCCTCAATTGAATCATTTTTGCAATACTGGTCGGATCTTCTTTGTTTAAGATAACCTTAGGCACATGAAGGTCAACACCCTGATAAACAAGATCAAGAGGTTCACGCTTGCAGTCAAAAGTGTATTTCTGCTTACCCCGACTGAAGCAAAGTTCATATTTCAGCTTTGACATATTAAAAGTTAGTCCTTTTGCAGGATCATCATCATGAAGTGGCATATGTTTTATACAAGTAGGTGAAGAATCTATGCGAAGAAAAAACTCCGTCATCACCTTGTCCATAGATAAGTTGCCTGATCTAGGAATTCTAGGGACTCCAAAACGAGGCCACCGAGAAAATGTACGCAACTTGTGTGGAGGGAGATAATTCATGTTCCAGAACTTAATTACCCATGCCATATCATGAGCACCAACACTCAATGTTGGCAAAATAACTGCACTACTTTCTGGCTTGCAAGACGGATCATATCCAGTTACATCTGTGACCTGGTTGCCTTCCATGGAACCAGGGGCTTGATTTTCACATGAAGGAATAGATGGTCTAAGGCTGAAGTTCCAGCGAAGGGACAATGATGTAGATCTAAAGGGATCAAAAACTTTCTCACGAGGCTTCCCTTCAATGGGAAGTGCAAACAAGTAATGATTTAATGGAGTGCCTGAATCACAACCCCAATCCATTGTAACTTCAAGAGTAAACATTGGGGCGTCAAGGAAAGCAGGAGATACATCACGAGGAATCTTAATGCCACAACTGTTTGCCAAACTCTCCAAACTGCTGAAAAAGATCTTAAAATCCTTTACAGACAGATACACACGACCATCCGACTGCTGGATTTCCAAAGAACCAGATGTGGCTTCTAGTTTGTCAAGCTTCTCATAAGGATCAGTGGTTGCGAGAACATGCCATTTTGTTTCAGAAAAGGACAAGGTTACACTTCCATGAATGTAATTTCTCATATCATCCCACCATGGCAAGCTACGCTCCTTCTTTGGAGGTTGGACTAGTGGACCAGGATTCCGAACACTTAGATTAGCCCTACGTAGAGCCACAGTAAAAGCATAGCTCACATCAGCAAACACTGGTTCATATCCCACTCCGAAAGATACTTCTGCTTTCTGAAAATAGAGAGGTAAATGGAGGTATGATTTCATTGGAGGAGTTGTCCCACTAGCTGAACGAAGCAGGCGCACCTTTCTCCATTTCCCAACAAAGACATCTTGATATATTTGGGGCTGAAAAGCTGTTGCCTAAAAGAAGGAACAAAGAGAGAAGGTGAAGTCAAGAGTGTATATAGCAAATATAAGACCTAGATATTCAACACAGGAACAAAAGCAAAGAAAAGCTGACATGAATTTAGCCATTTAGGTCACTAACAAGAGGGATGTTTCGCTGAATCGTAACAGTAAGCTGGCAATACAAACTGCCATCTGATACCCCATAACTCAGTCTCTATCAACTTCCAATAAAATTTAAAACTCCAGCAAGAAAAATATCCATCTTCACTACTGCTAACCGAGAGATTTGGCTTGACACACTATTTCTAAGTCAGCCATCAAAGAATGTTTCATGTTCAAGTTCCTGCCAGTATTTATGAAAAACTCCTTATCATTGATTAGTTAACTATCATTAACTCCAGCTCTGTTTTGAGTTTTTATGCAGAATAAAATGGCTAGAGAATGCATAAATGGGCGAAGATTGACAAGAAAATTTGAAACTTCAAAAAACAGGGAAAGAGCAGAAAAATTAGTGGAAAGACATTTGAAGCTTACCTGTTGTGCTAGCACAACAAGACCTTCACATTTTCCAGAAGTAGCAGCTAAAAGTGGAAAGGTATAATCTCTTAACTGAGCCACCAAGGAGCCCACACGCAAGAAAATATTACTACCATATAGTCGAGAAAATGGTACGTTATATTCAAGAGCAACAGGATCAAGCTTCTTGATAACCTCTATCATCCCTGTCTCACCACCATCAATCTTTGTCAAAGTTAAATCTAAGTCTGTAGCAGAAATGGAAATAACAGAAGTTCTTGCAGTGCTAGGTCTGAAACCAGCTTGGAACCCTAACCTATATGCATCTGAACCTTCCGCTAGCACTAACTTCTGGCAGGCTTGGTAATAGGATCTAAATGACTGCTTATAAATCTCTTCTTCTATTTTCTGAATAGCTAAGGGATCTTGCAAATCAATCTCGACACCGTTGTGGGTTATCTTTCTTTCACAACTAGAATCATTTGATTCAGCAGGATTGGGACAAATGTTGCCCTTGGAAATGAGTTCATCAAGAAATTTCATCCTCACAGCCAACTCACATGCCTCAGTCTTCATCAACTTATAGTGTTCATCAAGCCAACCTTGTATAGGTTCTTCTTCAATATCAGCACGGAGCTTTCTTATACATAACTTTACACATCCAAACTTTGCTGAACTTGGCTTTTTAGGTTTTGTACTTTCCTTCTTCATCGGAAATATAAACTTAGTTCTAGCAGCAACTATAAGCTTCAAAGCCCGTAACATATCCTCAACAGAATCATCAATGGCACGCAACTCCAGCCTATAGGGTAAGATAACATGAACATCAAGCCCTTGAATAACCCAATCCCATGTAACAACACCAGGTCCTGTCAGGTCAGATGTACTATTAGAAGCACTAGGGATACGAGAAACTTGCATTCTGCTGCTCTTCAAGACTCTTGACCCGTTGAAACTGAGAAAAAGGCCTTCAAGAAGTACTCCTATGCGGGCATTCTCAGAGAAAATTGACTGGACCTGCACCATCACATCAACACCATCTCCAGCCTCAGCTGATACAGTTAGCAATTCCACATCAACAGCGAAAATGGATTCCTTTTTCTTATGCTTGTCAAGATGTCCAGATTCCTGAGGAACGTCCTTTTTCTCTTCTTTATCTCTCATGCTAGAAGCAGATTCACCACGTTCATCCCCACAACACTGAAGCTTCTGGTTATATATCAACAGTTTCAATTGCAGAACAAGTTCAAACAATGAAAGATGTAAATCAGGCTCCCACCTGACTGTAATAGCAGTGGCACTAAAAAGAGAGCACACAGAAATCCCTTTGAGACCACCAGTACGGCGAACAAATTTTGCATTCTGCACATCAAGCAATGTGATTTTAGTGTCAGGCCTAGGTTCCTCTACATGCTCCTGATAAATAGATCTTGCTCTTTCAAGTTCTAACTCTGTAGATTGTTTGTCCTTGTTCACAGATACCATAAAATGAAAAATTTCCAGGGAAATGGAATACTTCAATTTCTTAAACTCATCAGACACTGTGGACATTATACTTGCACGACGTGGTGTTCCATCGTCTGAGGAAGTAATTACAACCCGACCACCTTGAGATCCATAATTTACGCGCTTGGGATCATCAACATCTGTATTTTCCAAGCCGGTTTCTCCATTAAAATTTATAGAACAATGCTCCAGGTTAAATTTCAAGAGCCTAGTTCCTTTCCCTGATGTTTTAGACATCCTTATATTTTGGCTCTGTGTACTTCTTTTACCATGAGCTAAACCTTTCAAGAGTGTTTGAATGGAAATGGCAGTTGCAACTAGGGATTCTACACGCTTCATATTAAAATAAACACCCATACCAGTTACATCAACAGACAGAAACAATTTGCTACCAGTTCCTCCTTCTTCAGATGGCTCAGTGTCCTTTTTCCCCCAGTCCAAAACAACCTTCCCAATATGTAATAATGCACCTGAATTTGAATCCACCCCGAAAGGACTTCCTTTCAAGCACTCTTGGTACTCATCCGCCAAGTGAAAGTTTAATTCACCAAGTTCCGCGTGTACTGCAGCTCCCTTGGTTGATATGTTATTTGCAAATACATGGGATGATTGTGAACAAACCTACACCAAAAGAAATCAGTAGTTGTCTTCATTAGCCATGCATTTGAATCCCTTATTAATCCAAGGTGTCAGTATTCATGAATGACTCATCATAACAGGTTTAATGAGATAATCACTAAACACGTATGCAAAAATAGCATCTAAAGAAGAATAGATGGTCACATAGATTCAATTAAAAAGGTAACTGGAAACAAGTACGTACAAGATTTTGGTACTCGGTTACATTTAGTTCTAAGTTGTAGCAAAGGTAGGGCGAGATATCCTAAGCTTAAAAAGAAAAGTTTCAACTTTCCACTATTTCCGCATTTCAAAAAGGAGTGATCTATTAATGTCATATCAGTATGAAAGGGATGCATAACTCCATTTTGCTAACTATCAGAAACCAGACAATTTTGGGATAAAAAATAAAGCTCAAATCAAAATTATTTAGTAGCTTTTTGTTGCATAGTTGCCCGCATATTGGAGGTTAAACCACTGGAATCCAAAGACAGGATCTGTTTCTTGAAAATGCTACGGGTTGGTAAGTTAGACTTACCAGTCATAAGGTTTATAGCTCTCTTTTTGGTCTTTAATGGAATTTGCAGGTCCTAAAGGATGGAAGAAACTGAGATAGCCCATTGGCACAATTGGTTGGGTTAAAGGAAGAAGAGAACAAATCAGAATAGTGACTCAACCTAATGTACAAGCACCCTGAAATGGTCCTTCATCTTTCTAGCTATTCTTCACCTTCTCTTTTTTTTTCTCGGGAAGGATGAGAGTGGATCAAAAGGGCTGTTGGTATTTACTAAACGTTTGATTGGTCCCTAGAAAAACAAAATTAAATATCTTCCATCAACATAAAAAATAAAGAATAGGAAAAAACTTATAGGATTTGTCACAATGTTCTTCTAGGAAAAATTTTCAAATTTCTCAATCCCAGTTATTTGTGCAACAGATGTTTCCCAATTTCAAGAAAAAGAAAAAGAAAAGAAGAGATTAACCAACTGCAGCTGGTATAGACCAAATTTCCAGATTACTACATAAAGGCTTGATCAAAGTGTGGCATATTGCCATGCCGATTTCCCAGGTTATTTTACTTTTAATTTTTGGAACAAGGCTATGAATGGAGAAATGCCAACTTTTTCTACCTTCAAGGGTAATTTACCATTTACCGATGTTCAAAATGGTAAATGACAAAAGATTATAGTCATTATCATTAACAAACATGATATCAATAAAAATACAATTCTCTGTAAAAGGTCTTTCAGAGGATAAATAATATCCAGTAGCTGACTAACAGGCAAACAGTAGAATCAGAAGGGCTCAATAATTGAACTAAATTTGGTATGACCAAAAAATGATAAGAATGTCACTTACATGATATAAAGGCAGCCCGTTGATAGTATAAAGCACAACGGTCATTTCAGGAGCTGCGACGGTACATGTCCACATGATGGCTTTCAAGTCACTTGATTGTGATTTTAAAGGAGCAGCTGGTTCTTTCTGGAGTACCATCTTTTTCTTTTTTAAGTAGTGGAGGCGCAACCATGGTTTTAATCTGCTCATTATAATGTTGCATTGTGTACCTCCCAGCTTAACATCAATTTCAGCTCTCACTGGTGATATTGGCTGAATATTAAGATCATTGGAAAACAAGGAAACAAATACAGACAAATGAATAAAAGTTCGAAAACCCAATATGGCTGAAGAACGTAGAGATGAAAAAAGAAAGAAGTAGAGAGAAGTCAATTGCTTTAAAGCAAGAAGTAACAGGATAGCATCTTCAGGGAAAAAAAATATTTTTGGTATCAACATATTCAAACAAAAATCCTCTCTTATATATATATATATAAAGAAAAGTTAACAGCCAAAACTTGAAAACATTATCAGCATGGAATTTCATGCTGATAATATAATTGAAGAATGTCAAGTGAACAATAGAATGGAATAGAAGAAAGCTTACCTGTACTGGAATATCGACAAAGGAGACAACATCAAGTTTCAAAATCTCCAAAACTGAAGTGCCTGCTTCTCTAAGAAGCTGAAATATAAGGTAGAGAAAATGTCATCAAGTTCCCAAGTTACTGACGAAGGTGAAGTAACAACATTAGAAAAGCTTCAACAAAAGTCATTATTCTCATACATGTATCTCACTGAAATCAATCTGAATATCGAGGCGTGTACCGTCCCCTATATCTTCAGTAGACCGTGATTTGATGCTCTTCAATTGAACACCCATGATGTTATTCTCCACAACAAGGTTATGTTCTCTATGCACAAACCTCACATCCAATTTCGGTAAAGAGAAGGAAACCTATCAGGTAAAAACAATCATTATTTAGCAATTGATAATTTCTTTCTAGGCAAGCTGCATTAAAGTCCAAAATGTATTAAAGCTACCCTAAGTAGCTCAAATATAGAGGAAATGTAAATCATCAAATTCAGTCAAAAGTGAAGTACGAATTTCGACCCACTGAAATTATAACTAAAACCCACTCACCTTGGCAGGAAACACAGAAGCAAACTTTGTTATTGCTTCAAGTGATGATTTTTTCTTCAGTGGCTTTTCACTAACTTCAGAATCAACAGTTGGCCCTCTGTCTGTGTGAGAAACAGCATCTGATGTCTTCTTTTTTGAAAGCATCTCCTCATTCAGACTCACAATAACCTCTCCAAAATTAATGTCCACATTCTGGATCATCACACCTACTTCTCTACTTCCATAAAAAACAGACATTTTTGAGTGATAAAACAGGCCTTCTTGAGGTTAAATTAAAAGAACTCACACATTGCAAGCCAGTTAAAAGAACAGAAGGAGAGTGAGAATTCTTGAGGGGAAATCAGGAGCTATGCAAGGGAAAGTCCAAACATCTGATATCAATGCTTCCATCAAACCAGCTAGCACAGAGCAGCAATGACAGGTTTGCAATATACAGAAACCAAAGGAAATGAACAAGTCAAGAGAGAAATACCTGTGATGACCAAATTCACATGAAAGAGAAAACTCTTCACAGCTACAAGCAGCACCAGACCTTTCAATTGCACCAGATGCTGCCTCATGGACAGTAGGATAAGCATCATTGTTGAAGTTGGATAGCTGGTCACTACTAGTATGCGGTTCACCCATGTATATAGAAAAAGGTAATATGCACAGTTTTACCAACAAATTTTGCTCAGTTCCGCCATCCATATTGAGTTTCAGTTCTTTAACCTCAACCATAGCTTTAGGCGTCTGCAACATTTCCAGAGATCACAACAATGACCGGCTAAATATAATGGTGCAAGATATACATTAAACAGAATGCAGAACAAGATAATTACTACATAATGATATCAACTTAGAAAGCAACATACTTTCAAAATTTTCAGTATTGCACTATCAACCAACTCCTTTAACAACATATCATAAGCACACCGTACAAATGGACATGATAAAATCAGTTAGGTCGTTTTGATGTTCGATCTGACAAGGTTGTTTTGCAGGCCACAAAATGCAGGTTTGTTTTTTACTGTTTCATGAATCCAAACGATAATTGCACAAATTCGGCCATTTTTAAATTGATAAACAGAAAAAGAAAATGTTGCATCAAGTTGCAAACTGCGCCAACCATGCACATGGTCAACAAAATGGTCATACAAGCCACTCTAACAATCAACCAGAATTGCAACATTTAACTTCTGAAGTATGGTCAACTACCTATAATGAACAGTTTCAACAACGGAATCACCATAGATTAGCCTACATCTCAGAGGAGTTTTAGTCTATCCTTTGGTGGATTTCTAAGTTAAATCCCAGTCAAAGCATAAGCACAATGTATAGACTCTTTTGCCTCGAAGAAAGTAAATCCAGGAATGCAAATATTTAAAAGGAGGATTTTGAAATGCAAGGATTAACTTCCATCCACTCTCAGTCAAACCCACTAACCCAAAAAGAAATTGGCAAATTTGCTTTCATAACACAATTCATGAGTCTTTCAGATACTCTATGATGTTAGAGATTGAATTATTGAAAAAATCATCAATTGAAGATACCTCAATGTGACCATTAATATTGTAATCAATGGGAGACTTATTCCTTAGAATAGTAACTTAGTTAAACATTACTTACCTTCAAAACCAAATCTGTGATTGACACCGACACATATCGTGCTATCTTAGCTGCAAACATAAACTTTCCCCCACCTGAAGAGCGAGACCTGGTTCTCCGTGTTTTTGATTCACGTGTGCCTTTGTTGGAGGACCTCATTACAATTTCCAATTCACATATTAACACATGCAGCTTTGGATCTCTAGAAATGGTAACAACTCCAAGTCCAGCTAACGCTTGGCGCAAACTGACTCTAAGTTCGCCAATAGATATGGATTCAATAGCACCCTGTAAATTATAGTAGTCAAAAGAATATAAACTTCAGAGACCTATAACTCTACTCCTAGATAAATTTTTGGGGCATAAATGACCTTTATTACCTGATGGAAAACACCATATCTAGAAGATGGAGGTAAAGAAGGTGAAGAGGGACAGGAAAAAAAACATCAATTTTTCAAGAAGGGAAATTGAAAAGAAAAATTTGCCAAAGCTGCAGCTTTAACTCTTGTCCTCTACCGAAATTCATGAAAGCTTACTAATTGGACCAAAAGATTCATAATTGATACAAGGCAAGTGCTTCAGAAAAGAAAAGGATCAGAGCAAAGATAATAGTCCCCAAGGGTGCACATCAATTCCACAGTAGTTTAAGAAACCACAAAAGTAAAGTTGAAACTGTAAACTAATGGCAAAATAGAAAGAAATCTTACAATTCCAGGCAAAAATATGCATGTTTGATCTGTAATCATAAAATCTTCACTGTACAGAAAGGGTTACAGATGGTATTGATGAGAACTATCCATCATTTACTGCCTAGTAAACCATATCATACTTAACCGAACCTTTATTATACCCTTAAAAGTTATTAGCTAATTGCAAGGAGCAAACAGTGGTCACTGCTGCCAACACACTTTTGAAAAGAAAAATGGTACATGTAAACTCAGTTGAGAGAAAGATAAACCTTTTTGCACTTCACCATGACATCCCTAAGAGATTTCCATCCAGCAGTTCGGAATTCAATAGATGCCCCCAACTTCCGGCTTAGAAAAAATGCCAACGCTTTATAAATAACTCTGCAATAAGGCATAGATACAGTTTTAGCAACTAAAACAGTGACATCAGTTGTGTTACTAAACATAAATATAGCAACTTGGCGCCGAACAAAACCTTAATCTTAATACTTCATCCGTGGCTTGAGAGACCAAAGAAAGCAATTATGGAAACAAGTTCGTCTCACAATGGAGCTTTTCTAGCTTAATTTTATTTTCAGAAGATTTGGTGATACACCAAGCAGAATTTTTAACTAATGTAGTACCATACATGATCATCAATCATCCATGCACACATTCTAAAAGCATACAAATCGAAACTTCAGAAACTGAAGATTACTGATGTCCGAGTGTACATTCCTGAATTGGCCGCAAAACATTCACAAAACGCCAGTGATGGAACCAAATCTCGATTCAAGCAAGTAAATGCGAACGCACATCATCAAAATGACATAAACAAAATTAAAGAAAAAAGAGAAGACGAAAAAAAAGGCATCCGGGAACTTACATAAGGAACATCCAAAACGTGATGGAAATCACCAAGAACCCGAAGAGGACCTTCACGGGCGAGACCGCCATTGTCAATGCTGTTCACTTTCAAAACTCCAAAATCCGCCCTCAAATTATCCGGAAAAACAGTAAATTCAAATGCAACCCATTCACTGCGTATAACTTCATGAGAAAATCTCAGAATTCGCCAAACAAAACCGAGGATCAAACCCTAAGGAATTCGGGCCACAGCAAGAAGAATAATTCCATCGCAATTGAAAATCCGTAAGCATTTATCTTTTTATTTATGAAAAGGCAATAATTTAAGACCGATTCTTCGACGCGTTGGAACCGGACTCTTGTAAAATTATAGCAGCGAAGATCCGATCCTCGAGGCGGTCGCTGACGCATGACAGAAAAGTAGACAGAGAGAGTGTGCGTGTTTGTGTTTCCGTTCTCTTTCTTTCCTTTTTTTTGTTTCCATTGCTATTTTTACTTTCTTTTCTTTTTACTTATTTTGGTTGCACTGGTGGTAAGTGGTGACTGGGATAGGCTGGAACCTTGTGTTGTGCGGGTGCAGCAAGAGAATGTGAGGATGCGGCGGTGAGCTCGCTTCGGTTACGTTTTCCCGAAGAACGTGCTCTGAGATGTCCCTGTTAAGGATTTTATTGCCTAACGTGTCCTGCGTATTGGGATTGGAGGATTTTGTCAATGCCTTAACGGAAAGGAGAGGATAGCGTCACGGCTAAGCAGTTAAAACTCCGTCACAGTTGACTTTCATTGGGCCTATTGTAGAAAGATATTATTTGGGCCCGTGAAGCCCAGACATGAAACGTAACAACCTCTTAAACCCTAACACGCCGTTTTCTAGCAATCTTGCATAATTTAAGTTGAGAACCAGTCTGTGGTTCTTCCCCCTCGATAACTCTTCTTCTTCTTTGAGGTGAGCAACCCAAGTTACACCTTTTGTTCCCTGCAAGCTTCAGGCTTTGCTTTGATATTGACTCTTTACTTATGGGGTTGGTCTCGCGAATTGAATGTAGGTCTTAGAGTTGGTAAACGTTAACTGAATGATGGGGACCGCGGATTCGGACAATGTTCGAAGCGTGATAAATAAGTAAGTGTATGTGCTTGGGTGTTTTTGCAGTTCAGTCTTGTTATTGGAGCAACATTGAATGTGGGTAACTGACTAGATATTGCCTTGTCATCAACTTCAGAAAGTTTGGCCATGAGGATTTGAAGGATTAGCTTTAATGGGTTTAACTAGTTTTCTTGGTCTCTGTTTGTGTTTGATTAGGGAAGCTCCCCAGTTAGTTGGAGTGTTGAAAGAAATGAAAGATGGCTTGGATGCATTGAGAACTAAAGTGGAAGATTTGACTGCAAAGGTGGGGAAGAATTGCTTCTTTCAATTAGAATTACGTGTAGAATTACCCATTACAATTATTTAGGAAAACTTCTGTATGATGGATGCCCAAACTGTATTCACTCTTGGGATTTTAAATTGCTTCTTTTAGTTTCATGCTTACTAAGTAGATTTTGCATTTTTGGTGATATTTTTCTTTTTCTTCCTTACAATAGGTGAAAGCAAATAGGTTTCCCACAGCAGACGGGATAAGCTATCTTGAGGTGAAGCATTTACTGCTCTTGAACTATTGTCAGTCACTCGTATATTATTTGCTTCGCAAGGCAGAAGGCCTTTCTATTGAAGGACATCCTGTTGTTAGGAGCCTTGTAGAGATTAGGCTGTTTCTGGAGAAGGTCTGAAAGTAATCTTTGTGAGTTTCAATTGATATTTATTTACCTGTCAGTTGGAACTTTGGTTCACTTGTGTGCTCGTCAATAGATCAGGCCAATTGACAAAAAGCTTGAGTACCAAATCCAAAAGCTCATGAAGGATGCTGGGCATGCAACCAGTGAAGCGTCCCAGAAGGTAAATGATGCAGAGGCACCCCAAAAATCAGAGGATCAGTTGAAATATCGACCCAACCCTGACATGCTTGTACCCAAGTCTCAAATGATACCTGAAGTAAGTCTTGACAGTGTCACAATGTCAATGGGTATTTATATCAAAATCTTGAATTTTAAGTCCATGTTTGTATGCTGTAGGGTAATGTTGGTTTGTATCGACCTCCCAAAATTGCCCCTGCGATTATGGATGAGGATAAGATCTCAAGACAGGAAAGAAATGCTTTGAGAAGAGAGAGAGAGACTTTAAGGCAAGCTAGACAACCTTATCTTAAAGAATTGATAGATGATATGGAAGGGAGACCAGAAGAGGTAAGCAATGATCTGTTTCGTTTCATATAGGCTTCTGGAGGCTTGATGCACAAGTTTCTGTTGACCATGTTGAATTCATGTTTAAATACAGTTTAGAGAAACTGTTGGAATAGAGAGCAGAGAACATCTAATGATTCAGGCACAACTTGAGGAGCGCGCACGACAAGAAGAGGATATCTTTACTCGTGTTCCTCTTACAAAGATGGAAAGAAAGAAGGAGAAATTCTTGAAGAAATCAAGAAATGGGTAGGAGTTACTTCTTTTTACGAACTTTTCAAATTTGTTTCAATGATTGACGCTAATGCTTCTTCCAAAATGTCTCCTTTTCTTTTCTGTTTACAGGTTGCATGGTTTGACTGATAGTTTCTACGATGAAATAAAGGCGTTACCCCTAGACAACAATAAAGGTGATCGGGCAAGCTTCAGTAACAGTAACAATTCATCTCAAAAATTGAAGAAGCGCAAGGTACTCTATTCCAGATTTCAGAATTAATAGATGATATGCTTTTTGAAATGTGTTAATTGATATTAGAGCTGTTTTTTCATATGTCATACTTAGTTGTACATGTCCTTATGGTCTACAAATTCTTGGAAATTTGTCTGTTTTAAGGAGGTTGGGCAGAAATTCAGATGTTTTAGCATTGTAATTGCTTAATACTTAAAACTTTTTAACTCGAGTAAAGCCCACTTATCAGATGCCTAAGATGGTCTTTCATAGTAGTTGATGTGTATGAACCGTGACTTGTGCTTTAGCAAAGTTATATAATATTTACTACTTGAACAGATTTTAGACGTGTACCTAGTTTTGACCTACTTTATATAAATTGCAAAAAATAGCCTTCTGTTTTTGTATGATATTAACATTTCCTATTCTTGAAATCTTTGCAGAGACGGCATTAAGGGCAATTTACAATATCCTCTTCTGTACAAAGCAAACTGATTTGAAAGTTTTGCTACATATCCACGCTGAGCTGTGATAAGTTTCTATGGGATCTCAAAGTATGTGTAACTTGCTAAACATTGTTGGCTGTAAATGACCAATAACATTGACCTGAAAGTTTTGATTTAGCAAGAGATGAGCTGTTCCCTTTTTTGCCTTTATCTGCCTTCCAACTCTTTTTCTTTTGGTACAGCTCTTCCAAATTTCCTAATATTCTTTACTTTGGTTTTGCATACGCTTTCATGAAATCCTTAATTTCCTAATAATAAATGACGATGGGTAGCTTGAAAGTTAAAAACTGTCCCGATCATACAATGTTCTTACCATACAAACTCCTCTATTAATATTTTGGTTCGATAATGAACGAAAGCACACTAGTATCATAACACTTAAAAAGATAAAAAAATTACTTCAACTGTTATTCATTCTGACAGAAGATGTTATAAGAGGTTTTTCCTTTTACTTTGAAGAATGGTTGTATGATTTTTATGCTCAAAACAAAGTTTCCTACCTAACAAGTTTTGATGTACTTGCCTAAACCCGGATGAATGTATGTATATAAATAAATAAGCGAACTATTTGTACAACCGTAGTTGGGCTTTTTTCTTCTTTTTTTCTTTCTTACTTCTTACCCCAAATGACATACAGAGGTAGTCTACTAGTCTTGTCTTTGACTCCACTACGAATGCTATGCTTAATGATCGGTTCATACAAAAGCCCAAAGGCAATGCATTGATTTTCTTTCTTTTTGCTTGCATATAAAATATAAAAACTTAAAAAGGACTACAGTTGATCATCCTTATTGATATCAATTAACCCTCCAATAATTTGGCATGGAGAAGAGAGAATAAGTCCATTAAGTCACAGTTCATAGTCATACCAGTCACATTTACAAATATGCATCTAGTGAAGTACAAGAATGATCATGTTTGATTGCAAAGATGCTACAGAACTGTCCATGATTCATCACTCAATTGCCCAACTCCGACATTGTTTCATCTAGTCTGGATGAGAGTACAAAATAGACGATGAGGTTTATCATCCAACGTGGGACATACCATCCTCAAATAACATAGTTGTAAAAAGGTTGATGAATGCATAACTAATATTCAATCTTCCATGAGAAACTTTAGTAAATTTTCCTGCCACCATCCACCTTGACACAGCAGACAATGAATACTAGGAACTCACTGCGACAGCAGCTTTGAATCACATGCCACTATTTTAACCCGACCAACGTTCTCCTGGGATTCTTCATTTTTAAACAGTGCATCCTGTAAAATGAAGGTCCATACATTGTCGCAGAACCTGTAGGTGTGTAGATGCCCCTGCAAGATACAAAATCTCAGATATATCAGCCTTTTCCTTGCCGTGCCTACTACAAGTCAACAATTCAAAACATAACCAACCTTCTTAATACAATGCCATTAACCCTTATGACAAGGGAGATAATGTTGTCTTTCAGTCAATTTCCTTTTTTTCAGTCATCCATCACTCCATTACAAAATTAAATACAAAGAAATACAACCAAACTTTTTCGGGTTAAAGAGAAAACCACTTCCTCAAAATTGAAAACCCGGTACTCCTTCCTTCATACAAAATGGCTCTGGAAACCACCGTAACCTAATCACTATGCAAGCTCAATTGGACGCATGTCACTACAGCAATCAAACAAGGGAAGTGATAATGTGTCCTCTTCAGCAAAAGATAAGGGAAACCACATCCCAAAAGGTAAAGACAGCATTTGAAGTGCCACTGTAATCAGTAAATTGCAATGTATGGGACCACAACCACTAAGAGAGTAGTGCCCCTAAGTTTTTTTCCAAAATTTTCCCCAACTCTGTGACTTGCTCTTATATCTATCTATCACCTTTCATCACAGATATCATTAACATATGGAGATGCTGAAAGCACGTATTTATATAATCTGAAACTGATTGGATCTCTAGCACTAATCATAAAAGGATGACACCACTTAGCCTAAAGTCATCTCAATATGAGTTAAAAAATCACAGGCGTTTTACTGTGACAGAAGATTCCAATAGACCTCTAACCCCATGCTCAAGAGTGTAGAAAACACAAACACTATTAAGGCAGAGGAAACCTGTCCACAGGCTCAGAATTTGAAAGCAAAGACATTTTTGTAAAGTTTCTTTAGAATTAATTCTACAGATTTACATTCGATGTTTTAGTGAAAAGGATGTGAGATCAATAACCATAATGTGGCAGAATCAACGACGATGTGCAATCACGGTAATTGATGCAACAACAACAAGGGTTGGAAAGCATTTTATTGAACAAAATACAACTGAAGGAGTAAATGTTGTAGGAAGAAATTAATGAGATCCTGTCCATGGACACAGCAAGGGGAATAATATCATCCAGCATGGATAAGTTGAAGGATAGACAAACATAACATCAAGCTTAATCAGCCACATGAATTAGTACAAACAATATTGTTAACATCTAAATACAAGACTGAAGAAGTAGAAACAAATTTCATGAAAAATTGAGTTGCA
>JANSVA010000002.1:4567400-4583955 GCA_025504915.1 Erythroxylum reticulatum | reverse complement strand
GCCTCTTTTCTTCGTATATATATACCTTGTATTTGCTACCTTTTTCATAATGAGAAACAGTTTTACACGATTCCACAAGTAGCAAATCAATTTCTGAAGAAAACATTCCATTTAGCCAAAAGGAACTGAAAGAGGCAAAAGACTTGAAGAGCAGACATTGGACTGAAAAGTTTTTGTTGTTGCTCTTATAGTTGCTGTAAATAATTTTCTTCTGTCATCATTCTTTGGATTACATGGACAATCAAATCCAGATATAACTGGAATCTTTGAAGTGTAATTAAGTTGAGCCATTGACTACTGTAAGAAAACAAGCAAAGCACCAAAATTATTTCCTGTGAACCTAAACAGTGTGTGCAACTCGACCAGAATTTTTACAGAGCTTTCCAAGCATAAGAGGACGGACGATTGTTCTTGTTGGGATTTCTACTGCTGTTCTGCTATTCTTTAAAACAGATACTGATAAAGATTGTTTAATTTTGTAGATATAAACTTGCAGAAAAATAAAAAGACAAGATATACTTGGTTCGATAGTGTAAAACTATCTACATCCAAGGTTCCCACTTGACAGTGGTGAAGAAATTTCACTAATGCAGAAAATGAAGAAAAATGTACAAAGATTGAGTGTTTCTATGAACACTTGCAAAAGAGTCTCAAAACTCCTTAGTACCCAAGGTCAGTACTGTAGTACTCTCTAACTATTTTTCCCTATGATTTTCTCACTCTCACAATTGGATACAATGAAAAACTGAAAATTGAATTTTCTGTGTGATGTTTGTGTTCTGCTTTTGTCTGAAGTTTCTGTTTTCCTTTATAGTTGTTGAAAAATGGAGAAGAAGGCTTTCGAATGTCTATCTTTTGAATTAAGCATCCCTCATGTGCCTTCCATGTGAGCTTTTAATGAGCGTTTATATGCTGTGTGATATGTAGCTGCTTTAATTGTATGTCTGCATTTCATACATGATGGGGCTTCGTTTTGTAACATTTGGAGCTTGAGTAATAAGTGATACGGTAGTGCTTTGATGAGTGTAGCTTCTGATTTCAATAGTGAATGACTGCGTATAGGCCACTCAACTCATGACTTGCGCTTTGTCACGTGGGGTTGTCTGATTTCAATCACTTTTGTCTCTGTTGTAAGAAGCATCGATAATCTCTCATCTTCTCTCTTCGTAGTTCTTCAGACATAAACACATGCTTTATTTTCAGTCTTCAACCTTTGCTTATTTTCTACTGAATCTGAGTGAAGTTGGTGGAGTATTAGGTGATTTTCATCACACTTTCCCTCCTACTCCATCAATTTTTGCTCAGATCTATAAAACCCGAAAGTGATTCATCCTACCCAAAACCCTAGTTTTCCAAAACTTTATGAGATCTGATGAAATCAGCTTCTATTTCCTGTGGCTTCCCTCCTATTTTACCAATCGTAGCTCAAATTGAAAGAACCCTAAAAAAAACCCCAAAACCTGAAACCCTAATTTCCACCCTATTTGAGAGATCTGTCAAATCTATCTTCGAACTCATGGGGCTTCATTAATTTGTAAGTATTCCCTACAGAAAATGAATTTCTTTTTGGTTAAAACCTTGGTTCCGAAGTCTGATAGATTTTTTCTCTTGTGATCTTTTCCAAGTTGAAGATCCCCTTAGTGATTTGGTCCCTGACAAAGTGTAGACGCACGTCTATGTGCTTGGATCTTTCATGGAGGACTGGATCCTTACTAAGATACCAAGCACTTTGACTGTCTGTGTAAAGTAATGGAGTTGTGATGTCTATGTTGATTTCTTTGAGTATACCTGATAGCCATGCTATCTTTTTTACTCTTTCAATAATTGCATAATATTCTCCTTCTGTGGTAGATAAGCTTACAACTGATTGCTGTTGTGATTTCTAGCTGATTGTGTTTACAGATAGTGTGAAAACATATACTGACATTGACTTTATTGAGTCCTTATTTATTGCATAATCTGCATCCACATAACCACATAAAGACAGATATTTGTATTTTGTTAGTTCTATTTTTGAAAAACATAATTCATAGTTAATTGTTCCAGATATATATCTGAGAACACCCTTGAGCCCTTGCCAGTGTTCTAAACCTGGATTGACCATGAATTTACTAAGGATACTAATAGCATAGGCTAAATCAGGCCTTATGCATAGCATAAAGGACATGATACATCCAACACCTACATCATAGGGATAGTGAGCCATTGCCCTCTTTTCCTCCTCTGTCTTAGGACATTTGTCAGAAAACATCTGTAAGGTACAGAATTAGGTTTAGCTTGCTCCATATTAAATTGGGCTAGTATCTTTTGGATATAGTTCCTTTGGACAAGCCATAGCTTTCCTTCCCTCCTCTTTCTGATAATCTGCATTCCTAAAAGTTTCTATGATTCCTCTAGGTCTTTCATTTCAAAATGAGAGCACAATTTAACCTTAACCTCTTGAATTCCATTTAACTCTTTCCCTGTGATAATGAGATCATCTACTTAGACTAACATAAATATTGCCTTAGTCATCCCTAGATCTTTGTAATATAGGCAGTAATCATATGAGCTTCTAATGAATTTCATACGAGTAGCAACCTCATGGAACTTCTTGTTCCATTGTCTAGGAGCTTGCTTGAGCCCATATAGGGATTTTTGCAATAGGCAAACATGGTCCAGCTTGTTTTTGTCCTCAAATCCAATTGGTTGCTTCATATAAATGGTCTCTTCTAGCTTTCCATATAGGAAAGCTGTCTTAATATCCATTTGATGGATTTCCCAATCATATAGAGTTGCTAGGACTAAAATAAGCCTAATTATCTTAAATTTAACTCTTGGAGAGAATATCTCCTTGTAGTCTGTTCCTTCTTTTTGCCTAAATCCCTTGGCTACAAGCCTAGCTTTATATATTCTAGGTTCTGCTTCAGTTACTCCTTTTTTTAATTTAAACAACCATTTATTCTCAATTAATTTGGCTTTGTGAGGTCTAGGGACTA
This sequence comes from Erythroxylum reticulatum, assembly GCA_025504915.1. Lineage (NCBI taxonomy): Eukaryota > Viridiplantae > Streptophyta > Magnoliopsida > Malpighiales > Erythroxylaceae > Erythroxylum > Erythroxylum reticulatum. Next base: position 4,580,977 of record JANSVA010000002.1, on the reverse strand, counting down.
AAGTCCAAGTGTTATTCTTCATAAGGATGCTAAGAATTAGGAAGAAGCATTGAAAAGGAATATTCTTCATTAATGAAGAATATTCCTTCTCAATGCTTCTTCCTAATTCTTAGCATCCTTGCTTCTCATGGCTTCATCATAGGTTTCTGGAGCCTTATTTTCTACATTTTCAGCCATGAAACATGCAAATTCAACCATGTCTAGTTCAGTATACCTTATGTGTAGGTATTCTGATCCTTGGTTGCCTATCCTTTGTGAGTTGGTAGTCTTGTAGGTTCTCTTGCATATCATCCGAAGGTAGGTGTGGAGCTTCTCCTTCACCCTCATCTTCTGCCTCTTCTCTCCTTTCTCCATACTATGTAATGCCTTCTGCAGGCTCCACAGCTTCAGTTTGTGAACCACCATCTTCTTCAAATTCAGGTGGTACATAAAATGAGACTGAATTGTTTGCAGTCCCTAAATTCTCCTTAATGTCACCTAGAAGGTCAGAATTTTGACAATTCTTGTTCAGTAGAGGGAATCCATCTTATTTAAAGATGACATCTCTGTTAATGATTGTTTTATAGACTCCCTTTTGAAGTAGTAGGATTTTGTAGCCCTTCACACCTTCTGGATAGCCTAGAAACTCCCCCTAGATTGCTCTAGGCTCTAATTTTCCTTCTTTCTGATGGGCATAAACTGCACATTCAAAAGTCCTAAGGTATGATAGCCTAGGCTTTTTTCCACTCCAAATTTCCTGAGAAGTCTTATACTCATTAGCTGAGGTTGGTAGCCTACTAATTAAATAGGATGTTGTCCTAATTGTTTCCCCCCAGAGCGAATGTGAGCAACCCGATGAGAGGAGCATGCACCTAGTCTTTTCTAGGAGGGTCCTATTTAATCTTTCAGCTACTCCATTCTGCTGTGGAGTAGCTCTAACTGTCTTATGCCTTAGGATTCCATTTTTACTGCAATATTCCTCAAAATCTTTGTTGCAATACTCTAGTCCATTGCCAGTCCTTAGGCATTTCAACTTTCTCCCAGTTTGGTTTTCCATAAGAGTATGCCATCTCATGAAAACGTTTATTGCTTCATCTTTCATAGGGTAAACCTAACATTTCCTTGATTTAGCATCAATTATGGACATGAAATACAAGTTTCCTCTTGCTATGGGGACTCGAGCTGGCCCCCAGAGATCATTATGAGCATACTCCATAATCTCTCTGGCTCTCTTAGCTCCCCTTTGAAATGTTGACCTGTGGTGCTTACCTAGCACACAGGATTCACAAAAATCTAACTTCTGTAGGTTCTTTTCAGGTATAAGACCTTGTCTAGAGAGATGGAGCAGGCTTTTGTTGCCTGCGTGTCCCAACCTAGCATGACATTGCTTAGTTAGTTCAAGGTTTTTAATTTATGAAATTTGATTAATTTTAGTTGTGCCTATTACATAGTATAAACCACCCATCTCCACTCCTCTAATGATGACTCTTCCATCCCTTAGGATTTCTCTAAGTCCATCTTTAGATCTGATCTGAAAGCCTTGCTTATCAAACAAGCTTTTTGAGATCAAGTTTCTCCTTATTCCAGACACAAATCTGACATTGCTTAGGATCCTCCTTTTTCTATCAAACATGTTGATGGAAACACTTCCTATGCCCTCTATCATTTGCTGCCCAGAATATGCCATTTTAACCTTGGTAGTGACTGGTTTAAATGTAGTGAACCAGTCCCTATGAGGAGTGACATGCATAGTGTACCCTGCCTCAAATATCCACTCTCTACTAATTCCTTTAAGATTACTACAACTTGATGTTACTCACTTATGTTCTCATCTGTAGCTTCTAAATCTTGTACTAGCTTAAAGAAATAATCTAGGTTATCATCTAATGAGACTGAAGTGTTCATTTTATAGTTTGCAAGGTTGTGGAGAAGTGTCATCTTGTTAGAAAGACACTTCTTAGCATACAACCCATCTAGTTTCACCCAAAGTTTTTGTGCAGTGTTGCAATTCTGTACTTTTCTTAACACTGTTGGTGATAAATGAAGCATTAACTTGCAATTTGCAAGTCTTTGCATTTTCAGCTTCTTTATAGGATCAGTTTCTAGGTCATACTGATCATCTATAGCATTATAGCAGTCATATGACTCAAGAAGAGCTTGCATATGGAGTTTCCAGATGGTGAAGTCTTCTTTACTAGAAAATACATCCATTTCTTTGCCTACCATAATTTCTGTAATGTAAAGAAACTTAAAGAACGTACTCACTGACTGATCTTGAATGAATCTTGATGCTTGCAGTGTCCAAGATATGTCCCAGGAAGTCTTGCTTGCTCTGATACCACTTACTGTTGGGATTTCTACTGCTGTTTTGCTATTCTTTAAAACATATACTGATAAATATTGTTTAATTTTGCAGATATAAACTTGCAGAAAAATAAAAAGACAAGATATACTTGGTTCGATAGTGTAAAATTATCTACATCCAAGGTTCCCACTTGACAGTGGTGGAGAGATTTCACTAATGCAGAAGATGAAGAAAAATGTACAAAGATTGAGTGTTTCTATGAACACTTGCAAAAGAGTCTCGAAACTCCTCAGTACCCAAGGTCAGTACTCTAGCACTCTCTGACTATTTTTCTCTCTGATTTTCTCACTCTCATAACTGGATACAATGAAAAACTGAAGATTGAATTTTCTGTGTGATGTATGTGTTCTGCTTTTGTCTGAAGTTTTTGTCTTCCTTCATAGTTGCTGAAGAATGGAGAAGATGGCTTTCGGATGTCTGTCTCTTGAATTAAGCATCCCTCATATGCCTTCCACGTGAGCTTTTAATGAGCCTTCATATGTTGTGTGTTTTGTAGCTGCTTTAATTGTATGTCTGTGTTTCATACATGATGGGGCTACGTTTTGTAACATCTGGAGATTGAGTAATAAGTGATACGGCAGTGCTTTGATGAGTGTAGCTTCTAATTTCAACAGTGAACGACTGCGTATAGGCCACTCAACTTATGACTTGCGCTTTGTCACGTGGGGTTATCTGATTTCAATCACTTTTGTCTCTGCTATAAGAAGCATCGATAATCTCTCATCTTTTCTCTTCGTAGTTCTTCAGACATAAACACATGCTTCATTTTCAGTCTTCAACCTTTGCTTGTTTTCTGTTGAATCTGAGTGAAGTTGGTGGAGTATTAGGTGATTTTCATCACAGTTCTCCTTCATTTTTTGTGTGTTCCTTTGTTCCTTCCAAAAAAGAAAGAGAAATGCAGTGTACAAGTATTAAAGCAACAATCTTTAACCCTGTCTACCTAGGGGTCTAAGGAGATTTCCACCATTGTTGGAACAACTTGTTTTGTTGAAGTTTGATTTAAAGTTTGACCAAGTATTACTCTAATTTTTTAGTTTATTTTCTTTATTTAAGCACGTTTCTTATTGTTGAGAAAAAAGAGCAGAGTTGTGGGATTTAATTAGGTGTATTTGGATTATGTAAGCCTATATACAGAGGCACTTCTTATTTGCTTTTAGATTACGTATAAGATGAAATAAAAGCTTAAAAGTTTTTTGTCTTTATGTGGTCTGTCTATCTCTATTTTGATGTTCACCTTTTTTCAATATTTTGGTATCAGAGCCAGGTTTAATCCTTTGGGCACTTGAGTGAACATGAGGTTTGGTCCATTGGGTATTAAGCAAAACATTGTTTTTTCTGGGCAATAAAAGGGACATATGAGAGGAAGAGCAAAGATGACAACAAATGCTTTTTCATTGTCTTCACAACCACTTATACCAATTTTCACAGGAGAAAAGTATGAGTATTGTAGTATTAAGATGAAGACTCTTTTTAGGTCTCAAGAACTTTGAGATCTAGTTGAATATGGCTTCGTTGACTTAGAAGATCCAAATTAAGAGGCAGAAGAAAGATTGAAAGAAGTAAAAAAGAAGGATGCCAAAGCTTTATTCCTAATCCAACAAGCTATTCACAAAACAATCTTCTCAAGAATTGTAGCAGCAGCAACATCGTTGGAGGCTTAGTAGATTTTGAAGAAGGAGTTTCAAGGTTTCTTGAAGGTAATGACGGTAAAATTGTAGACTTACCGTCGTGAATTTGAAACGTTGTCTATGAAAAGTAATGAACCTGTTCAAACTTATTTGTCTAGAGTCTCTTGTCTTATTAATCAAATGAAGTCGTATGGTGAAGATATTTCTGAAGAAACTATTGTTGCAAAAGTTTTAAGGAGTCTTACTCCAAAGTTTGAACATATTGTTGCTGCTATTGAAGAAGCGCATGATTTATCAAATTATTCTTTTTATAAACTAATTAGTTCCTTGCAAGCTCATGAAGATAGGTTGCTCATGTCATATGAAAAGAATGAAGAAAAGTCTTTTCAGATGAAGGGGGAGATCATGAAAATGTTGCTGGACGTAATAGCGGCAGAAGTGGTATTCGTGGAAGAGGCCGATGAAGAGAGGCAAAATAGGATCTTTAAATGCTAATACTGTGACAAGCCAGGTCATAGAGAGGCTTATTGCTGGAAAAAAATAGAAGGATGAGAAAAACCAAGCAAGTTTTGCAGAGGAACCAGATGATGAAAACAAGCTATTTATGGCCCTTTTTTATGAGAAGGGGCAATCTAATGATACTTGGTTTTTGGATAGCAGTAGTTCTAATCATAGATGTGGAACAAAGTCATTATTTAAGGGGCTCGATGAGTCTGATAAAACAAATGTGATGCTAGGAGACAACAAAAAGATTCAGATTGAAGGTAGAAGGACCATTAGCATTAAAACTTGTCAAGGTAATGCTAAGATTTTACAAGATGTGATGTTTGTTCCTAGTTTATCTCATAATTTACTTAGCATTGGGTAATTGATGATTAGTGGATATTCAATTTTGTTTGAGGATGGTTTTCGCATTATTAAAGATAAAAAATCAATGCAAATCACTACTAAAGTTCCAATGGCTAAAAATAAAATGTTTCCATTAGAAGTTTCAATGATTAATAATTATGCTATGGCTGCTAATGGTGATAGTGAGACTCAATTGTGGCATTTACGTTATGGGCACTTGAATATTAATGGGTTAACGTTGTTGAGTGAAAAAAGAAATGGTGTTTGGCTTGCCAAAACTTGAGAATCTTGTTTTTTGTGAACAATGCGTTTATGGAAAATAAAGTAAAAAGCCTTTTCCTGTTGGAAAGGCTTGGAGAGCCTCTAAATGTCTTGAGTTGGTGCATTCAAATTTGTGTGGGTTTATTCAGATTTGTGTAGGGCTATGAATATAGAGTCTCTTAGTGGTAGTCGATATTTTTTATTGTTTACAGATGATTGCAGCCGCATGAGCTGGGTTTATTTTCTAGAAAACAAGTTTGAAGCTTTTGACAGATTTAAGAAGTTCAAAGTAGTCGTAGAAAGAGTCAGTGGTCTTTTAATAAAAACATTGCGAACAGACAGATTTGCAGGGAACTTACAACACCATTTAATGTTTTAATGTTGCGAACAGTCAGCTAAATTTAAAGTTTTTTTTAGGAAAATGGGATTTGCAGGGAACTCGCAACACCATACACACCAGAGCAAAACGGTGTAGACGAAAGAAAGAATCGAACTGTAGTAGAGATGGCTAGAAGCATGATTTAAGCAAAAGGCTTTCTTATTTATTTTTGGGCAGAAGCCGTCACAACAGTGATGTACCTTCTAAATTTGTCTCCTACAAAAGTTGTTCGAAATCAAACAACTTTTGAGGCTTGGACAGGTAGAAAAATAACGGTAAGCCACTTAAAGGTTTTTGGTTGTCTAGCTTATGCTTTGGTCAAAACTCATTCCAGAAAATTTGATGAAAAGTCTGAGAAATATGTTTTTGTTGGCTATTCTTCTCAATCCAAAGCATTTAAGCTTTATAACCCTATTAGTGGCAAGATAACCATCAGCAGGGATGTAGTTTTTAATGAAGATGGAAGATGAATATGGAATGAAGAAAATGAGGAGGAGCATATTCAAGTGTTAGAAGATAATATTGAACCAACACTGAATCCAACACCAACAATTTCCAGCCCTGGTACTCTTGGAAGTAGTAATTCATCTATTCCTGCAAGCAATGAATCATCAACTTCAAGCTCATCAAGTGAAACTCCTCTAAGGAAATTTAGATCCTTGCAAGAAATTTATAATTCTTGCACTCTTGCTTTGCTTGTTTTAGATTCTATTTACTTTGAAGAAGCTGTAAAAGACAAAGAATGGTGCAAAGCTATGGAAGAGGAGATGTTAGCTATTCAGAAAAATCAGACTTGGGACTTGGTAGACTTACCGGAAGGAAAGAATTTTATTGGGCTTAAATGCGTGTTCAAAACCAAGTATCATGCACATAGGACCATTCAAAAACATAATGCAAGGTTGGTTGTAAAAGGTTATTCTCAACAGCAAGGTATCAACTTCTATGAAACTTTTTCTCCAGTTGCACGTTTTGAAACGGTGAGAACATTTTTAGCCTTAGCTACTAAATTAAATTGGCCAGTATACCAATTTGATGTTAAATATGCTTTTTTGAATGGTGACTTGGAGGAAGAAGTTTATGTCCCACAGCCTAAAGGTTTTGTAGCTTATGGTAATGAAGATAAAGTCTACAGGTTAAAAAAGACACTTTATAGCTTAAAGCAAGCACTACGAGTATGGTACTTCAAAATTGATTCCTATTTTCAGGAGAGTGGATTTAAAAGAAGTGAAAATGAGCCAACACTTTATTTGAAGAAGAATGGTAAAGATGAGTTTTTGGTGGTATGTCTTTACGTTGATGATATGGTCTATATGGGTTCTAATGAGTTGATTATTGCTAAGTTTAAAACTTGCATGATGAAGAAATTTGAAATGACAGATTTAGGTTTGTTGCATTATTTTCTTGGTTTTGAAGTGAAAGAACGTTTTGATGGGATCTTTATTTGACAAAGAAAATATGCAATGGATCTTTTAAAGAAATTCAATATGATGAAGTGCAAAGTTGAAGCTATACCCATAAATGTGAATGAAAAGTTGAGTCAAGATGATAATGTTGAATTTGTGAATGCTACATATTTTAGGAGTCTTGTTGGAGGTTTGAACTATTTGTGTCATACTAGACCAGATATTGCTTTCTCGGTTGGAATAGTGTCCAAGTTTATGCACACTCCAAGCAAGCTGCATCTTGGAGCTGCAAAGATAATTTTGAGATATTTTGCAGGAACTGCTAAGCTAGGAATTTGGTACTCTAAGGTATCAAATTTTAAATTGACAGGTTACACTGACAATGATCATGCAGGTTGTATGGATGATAGAAAAAGCACATCTGGTTTCCTATTTAATCTTGGGTCATGTGCAATTTCATGGAGTTTGAAGAAGCAAGAAGTGGTAGCTTTATCATCATCAGAGGCTGAGTATATTTCTGCAACAACATTAGCTAGCCCAGCAGTTTGGCTAAGAAGACTTCTTTCTAATTTCAATCAGAAGCAAGTCGGAGCTACAAAGATCTTTTGTGATAGCATATCCGCCCTTGCAATGACAAAGAATCAAGCCTATCATAGCAGAATAAAACACATTGATGTACATTATCACTTCATTAAGAGTCTTGTTACCAGTGAAGAAATTGTGTTGAAATTTTACAATACAAAAGAACAAGTTGCTAATATACTGACAAAGGCACTTCTGCTGGAAAAGCATGAGAACTTTAGAAAACATATGGGAGTTTGTACCTTTGAATTAAGGAGGAGTGTTGAAGTTTGATTCAAAGTTTGATCAAGTATTACTCTAATTTGTTAGTTTGTTTCCTTTATTTAAGCAAGTTTCTTATTGTTGAGAATAAAGAGTAGAGTTGTGAGATTTGGCAGAGTCAGGGGATTTAATTAGGTGTGTTTGTTTTCTGTAAGCCTATATATAGAAGCACTTCTTATTTGTTTTTAGATTATGTACCAGATGAAATCAAAGCTTAAAAGTCTTTTGTCTTTATGTGCTCTGTCTATCTCTATTTTGATATTCACCTTTTTTTCAACAGTTTTTCTGGTATCTATATTTTAGCAGACTTTTGAATTCTATATATATATAGCCTCGTCTCCTATATAAAATCTTATCCATAGTTGTCAAGGTTAATCAAACTACAATACTTCACTGGTTTTCTTCAATGTCATGTCCTTCAGTTCTCCGGTTAGAACTTCCATCGAGTCTGAAACTTCAGCCTTGTAAACGTAGAACTTAACCACAACTAAGAAAAAGATGAGATTGAGGAAGTTCAGAATTGCAAAGAAGGCGTAGTAGTAGTCGAGATGGGAAGCATTTAGGTTGTTCCGGATCCACCCTCCATGACCATGCTTCTTGGTGATGCGAGAAACTGTTGAAAGAAGGAAACTACTAAGGAAGTTTCCAATTCCAAGGCTAGTCATCGAGTAAGAAGTTCCAAGGCTCTTCATGCATTCTGGTGCCTGATCGTAGAAGAATTCGATCTTGGCCACCACTAGAAACGCATCTGCTGCTCCCATAAGCACAAATTGAGGAAGTAGAACAAAGATCGTCAAAGGTATTTGTCCTCCATTTTCAACCAAGCCATGTTTCCTGGCCTGGCTAAGTCTATACCTTTCAGTGAGTGATGCAGTTAGCATGATTATAATGTGGAAGACAAGGCCTATTCCCATCCTCTGGAGAAGAGTAATGCCTCTTGGATTCTTTGTCCATCTTTGCATAATCCTGACGAAGAACCTGTCATAAAGGACAACAGAAACAAGCATTGACAACGTTACAAATGCTTGTAAGCTTGCCGGGGGAATTTTGAAGCTGCCGATGTGTCTGTCTAGAGTAGTGCCTTGCTTAACAAAAAGGGTACTGATCTGAGCAATCATCGTGCTTGGCACAAAAGTAGCGACCAAGACTGGGATCATTCTTAACATTTGTTTGGTTTCTTCCACTTGAGTTACTGAACAGAGCATCCACGGATTGGTTGATCCTGTCTGAACAGCAGCTTTGTTGAGGAGCCTGTAAAAAATTAAGTGCAAGCAAAACACTGTCAGTTACTGCATTTCTTTAAGACCCTACATCAAACACCAAATGCACAAATGATTTACGATTAATCACCTCAAAGTTGGTGTGGAATCTATTCTGAACTTTCGCTTCTTTGCATATTCTTCCAAGTCGAGCTCGTAGAGTTCTTTAGGATCATTAGGGACGGTCACGTTCCATTTTCTGAGAGCAGCCACTACGACCCTAGCCATTCTTGTGAATGGGCTGCCAGTGGGCACCCTATGCCTGTAGAAACGTGTCCCCACCAAGAAGATGACGACGGAAATGGCCAAACCGATCGTTGGGAGGCCATAACCTAAGGTCCAACCTACATTGTCTTGTATATACACAAGAGCGGTGTTGGCAAAAAGTGTTCCAAAGAAAATGCTGAACATCCACCAGTTGAAGAAGGAAAGCTTATGAGCTTTCTCTTTAGGATCAAACTCGTCGAATTGATCAGCACCAATAGTCGAAATGTTGGGTTTGGTTCCACCAGTCCCTACGGCTAGCGTGTAAAGGGCACCAAAGAACATAGCTAACTGCAACGTGGAGGCCCTTTTGCAGTTCTCCACATTCTGATCCTGGCATGGCGGTGGTCTAAGTGCAGGGAGTGACACTGATAGTGTCAGCAGAGACATCCCCTGATATAGAATTAGAAATATCAATTGTAGCTTATTACCAGGGACCAAGCCAGAATTATTTGTCAGTGGGGGAAAAATTATCAAAATTAAAAAATGATATTCCAGGTCATTCTGTATAATTACATTCGTAATTATAATCCGGATATCCTCGTTTTGATGGAAACCCAAATTAGTGGAGCTCGGGCACATGAAGTTGTCCATACTTTGGGGTTTGACTACTCATTTGGGGTAGAAGCTGAAGGTAGTTTCTCGGGAGGGATATGACAGTTATGGAATGATGATTTTAATATCTCCATAGTAATAATAACCCATCGTCAATTTATTCATACCACAATCAAGTATGCTTCATAGTCTTTCGATTCTACTGCTGTTTATGTCAACCCCCATGTCTCTTCTCAAAACTACCTTCGGCCTACGTTAAAATGGGTAGGTAGATCATTACATAGACCCCGGCTCGTTGGAGGGGATTTTAATGCAAAACTGGAGAGAGCAGATAAACGGGGTGGAGTCAAGGCAGTGCGGGTGGTGAACAAACATTTTCAAGATTGGGTGCATGGGCCTAACCTTCATGATCTAGGATTTATAGGCTCCAAGTTTACGTGGTGTCGAGGGGTGGTACAGGCTAGGCTGGATAGAGTTTTTGATTCGATGGCTTGGCTACAAAATTTCCCACAAACGGTGAATTACCACTTACCCTTTCTTGGGTTAAATCATAGACCTATGTTGATTCGGCTTCATAGATCGACAGCTAGAATAATAGGCTCCCTAGTGTTTAGATTCCAAAATGCTTGGCTAACATATCCAGGGTTTGATGAGATAGTAGCGGAGCATTGGTTACCAGACGAGGAGACGATGAGTAAATCGCTAGCCCAATTCTCCCAAACACTTCACGAGATGGAATAGATCAGATTTTGGAAATATTTTCCATCGGAAAAAAAGTCGGTTAGCAAGATTGCAAAGCATCCAGAGGGCCATGATTATGAGCAATTTGGATTCCCTCTTAGCCTAGGAGGAACAGTTGAGTGAGGAACTACAGCAGGTACTGTGTGAGGAGGAAATCTTTTGGCATCAGAAAACTCGATGCGAATGGATTTCGAAGGGTGATAGGAATACTAAATATTACCACACTCTCACCCATTCCAAAAGAAAGAAAATGAAGACAGAGAGTCTCACTGACTCCCATAGGTCACTGGTATCTGACCTGGTGCAACTGAGCTATTTAGCCAGGGATTACTTTGTCCACCTGTATACACAAGAAGATGGACCTATACACCAGTTCCCGCTCTCAAAAGCTTTCCTTCACTATCGGCGGACAGTCTTAGTGACTTAGCTTTGCCAATCCATGAGACCAAAATCAAGGCTGCAATTTTTGAAATGAATCCGAATAAAGTCCCTGGGGTTGATGGTTTCAATGCATTATTTTTTCAGAAGTAACGGGGGAAAGTCATCCCAGAAGTGACAGCGTACATGAAGGAAGTTTTCAGGCGGGACTGTTGGGAAAAGGATTTAAATCAAACCATCCTGGTCTTGATCTCCAAAAATCCCTCCCCGACTAATACTGCACAATTTCGACCGATTAACCTTTGCAATGTGATTTACAAGATCATCTCCAAAGTTGTTTCTAATTGGTTGAAAAATCACCTGGATCATCTAGTGCAGGCGAATCAATGCAGTTTTATTCTTGGCCAACAAATAACTGATAATATCACCATTGCCGAGGAAGTCATTCACTCGATGCGAAAGAAGGAGAGGACGGGGTTTTTTGCTATTAAAGTGGATCTGAAAAAACGTATGACCGGATTCAATGGGACTTTATACAAACACTTTAATGGACATTGGGTTATCGAATCATCTAATATGAGTCATTATGAAGTGTATAACAACGGTGACTATGCAAGTGGCTTGGCAAAGCACAGTTATTGATCCCTTTAGTCCTTCAAGAGATATTAGACAAGGTGATCCGCTCTGGCCTTACCTTTTTGTCCTGTGCATGGAACGTCTAGGCCACCTTATTTTGAGAGAAGTGGGACAAGGTCTATGGAGACTGATAAAACTGAGCCCTACAGGGCCTCCCGTATCTCACCTTTTCTTTGCTGATGACCTGGGTCTTTTTACTGAAGCTATGGATTCTCATACGCAAGTAATCGCAAGGACTTTGGAGGAGTTTTGTAAGCCCTACGCATTACGAGTATGAACAATCTGGGGAAGTATCTAGGAGTTCCATTGATAAATGAGCGTACAACGAGACACACTTATCAACATATCCTAGATAACGCCCAAAAGAAACTTGTAGGGTGGCGTGCAAGGCAGTTGTCTCTAACAGGACAAATCACCTTAACCCAGTCGGTAATATCGACCCTCCCTATTTTCATGATGCAAATAGTGAGACTGTCGAGGCAACTCTATGATGATTTAGAGCAAATCATGCAAAATTTTATATGGGGTTCCACGCGGGAGCAAAGGAAAATGCACCTCGTAAATTGGGATATAGTATGTCAGCCCAAAAAGGTGGGAGGCTTAGGCATTAAGCGTATTCGGTCTTCCAACAATGCTTTATTAACAAAGTTGGGCTAGGCTTTGATTACACAACCCCACAGCCTTATGGGTTAGGATCTTAAGGGCTAAATATTGTACGGACCCTCACCATATCCCTCATACAATAGATAGGGTAGGGGCTTCGTGCATTTGGCGGGAAATTTTTGCAATTTGGCAGTTTGTATGCCAAGGTATAAAATGGGAGTTGGGTAATGGTAGGCACATTTTGTTCTAGCTGGATAATTGGGTGAAGGATTAAGGATCTCTAATCTACATGGCGACCTCTCCACTCCCCGATAGCGTCCTTTATGCTAAAATAGCAGATTTTATGAATGAAGCTAGAAACTGGAAGTGGAATTTGTTCCAACAATACCTCCCTTCCACAGTCTGTATACAAAGATCCCACCTAATGTAGAAGGAATAGCGGAAGACACAATGAGATGGTGACAAACTGAGCATGGGAGGTTCACAGTGGCATCAGCCTACAAATTAATCGAAGGGAGCATCACGGATGTTAATAATAGCCTATGGGAATTAATTTGAAAATGGGCAGGGCCCCATCGAATTAGGGCATTCCTTTCGTTAATGATCAAGAAAAAACTATTGACTAATCAGCAAAGAGTGGCACGACATATCTTAACGGATAGCAGTTGTCACATCTGTGGACAAGAAGAATCCACACTACATGTCATCCGGGACTGTCCGAGAGTGAAAGCTTTCTGGAATAAATTTCCCTCAGGGGTGGTTGATACAGATTTCTTTCAACAAGACGAGGAGCTATGGGTGAAATCTAACCTTATGAAGCACTCTCATGTGATGCAGGTTGAATGAGTTACTATTTTTGGAGTAGCCTGCTAGTTTTTATGGCATTGGCGAAACAAAAGTCTTTTTGAAGCTGACTTTGTTTGGTCAGAAGACGGTATAAGGGTCATTATGGAATACGTGGAGTGGAGTGTAAAGGGCGAGGGCAGTGGAAAGCTGTGTATTTCAAACACAGGGATTACCAGTGGGTGGTCTAGTTGGGTGGACCAAACCGTCGGAGGACTGGGTTAAGCTAAAGACGGATGGAACGGTTAAACAAAGGTCTATCATTGTTACTGCTGGAGGCTTAATTAGAAATTGACACGGTCAGTAGTGTGGTGGGGTTTATACAGCACACATTGGAAGGGACCCGCCACTAGTTGTTGAACTCAGGGGAGTCCAATTGGACCTCACTTTGGCTTGGTCGCTTGGTTATCGCCAAGTCATCGTTGAAATGGACTCCTTAGAAGTCATTAACATCCTATCCTCTTCTAATAGTGTTCAATGAGAATAATTTTTTGGTAGCAGGTACCCATGGGTTAGTCCACCGAGATTGGGAGGTGCAAATTCAACATGTACATCGTAAAAGGAACCAATGTGCCGATAACCTGGCCGCTC
>JANSVA010000002.1:4530514-4567300 GCA_025504915.1 Erythroxylum reticulatum | reverse complement strand
TACTTCTCTGCCTTCAATATCCAGCCTCTAGGGTCACCACCTTCGAATTTAGGGAATTCGATTTTGGTGTGTGGAGGCTTATGGGGACCACGACTTCCCCAAGAATTCTCCCAATCATCATCTTCTTCTCACTAATGTCCTTTATTACGGTTAAGGCTCTCATCGCCAGATTCATGACCTTTTCCTTTGTCACGAGTCTCTTTGAGTGCTGCCACTTCAGCTGTCAAAGCTGAAAGCTCCATAGGTGTTTCTTGGGTGGTTCTGTGTGTTTCGGGGTTTGCCGATGTGGAACGGGTGTCGATCATGGTGATGGGAAACCTGGCTCTAATACCAATTGATAGCAATCCCAGGTATAAAGGGACAGAACAACAAAAGGAAATTAGTGGCAGAAAACTATGCAAGAATCTTAACACAAGAATCTCCACTAAATGAGTCTGTAAGTGGACCAAACCCAAAGATACAAATGCTGAATTAATTCTGAGATGATAAATGACTAATTCCTATAGGTATTTATAGGAGAAACACCTTAACTAAAAGTCTACAATAAAGGAATTGAAATAACATAATCATAAACGTGCAGAACCCACTAAGCAACAGAAGACCACTATAAAAGCCTATAAACTAGGATAAGTGGAGATAAACTGCCTATAACACTTAGAAAGCGTAGGAAACTCATTATTAAGTTGGTTAGACTTCTTCCTTCTCGAATAAGTCAGCAAGGGTTTATTAGTTGTCAATCAACACAAGAGCTATCTTATTCTATCCAAAACTGCTTCTCACCTCTCAAATGTCTTATCTCGAGCTACGAGTATGAAAACTAAAGTCCTTTCTCTCCTCTACTTGGGGATTCTTATCTCATTAAGGAGGCTTAGGTTTTGTGAACGTATTCCTTTAATTGAAAAGATCTAGAAAAGATTGGGGACATGGTTCAATAGAGCACTATCCTATGGAAGGAAAATTCAGCTACTGAAGTCAGTAATTTTGTCTATGAATACTTACTAGTGTTCATACCCTTTTTTCTCAAAAGGGCTTATTAAAATAGTAGAAAAACTAATGAAGCAATTTCTGTGGGGGAAAAGGAATGGAGAGAAAGGAATGACTAAAGTTAGTTGGAAGAAAATCTGTCAACCGAGAGAGGAAAGAGGATTAGGACTGGAATCAATCTCCAATAAAAAATAAATTTCTTATGTCCAAGAGGATTTAGAGAATCCTATATGAAAAGCAATGTATGTGGACTAAATGAATTCGCTCTTATTTATTAAAAGGAGGGAGCTTTAGGGCTCTAAAAACCAAAGACAACTGCACCTGATTTTTTAACCAACTTCTTAGATTGAGGGAGGAGATGTACCAAAACATTACTTGCCAGATAGGGGCAAGGGAAAGAATTTCCTTATGGTATGACAACTGGACAGGGAATGGAACTTTAATACAAAATCAGATGGCAAGATCCCAATTAAATCGGTTCCCTTAGGATACTAAACTCCAACAAATAGTTAGGAATGGGAATTGGTCCGTTTCTTCAGATGAAACTAGACTTCTGCACTTTCCTTTATTTAAAAGCCATGGGGAGAGAGATATCTACTTATGGAAGGGTATTCTTGTTTCTGAGATTACTACTAAGGAAGCCTGAAAGATGAGGGAGGGGTCTGCAAATCGAGTAGGATGGGATACATTAATTTGGAATAAGGCCCTTAGACCTAATGTTAGTTTTCTACTCTAGCTAGCAACATGGGACAAACTTAGTACCTTGGATAGGTTGAAATTCCTAACCCCCTTTAATCTATGTATCCTATGCAAAATAGAGGATGAAACTAGAGATTACCTCTTCTTTAAATTTGTCTTCTCCAGAGAAGTTTGGGCAAAATTTTCTACACTATGTGCCCCTGGTTTTATCTATGGTAGACTCACAGATATCCTACAAGCTTTACCTAATTTACTTATTTCTAAATATGATGGGGCTATTATATTACTCTTAGTGGCTACATGTTTTCAAGTAATCTGGAATGAAAGGAATAGTAGAAGGTTTAAAAATAAATCTACTTCGTTAATACCTCTTATAAAAATCACTACTGCCAGCATAAGGGAGCAACTGATCATTAATCAGTTAAACCTACAATGTAGCAGGAGAATGACCCTTATATGGAGAATATAGCACTAGCCCTTTCAGATCTATCCTAAATTCTAGCTACTTAGTTCTCACAGTAGAAATGAAATCCAGTCACAGTTCTTCACAATAGTTCCCATGCTTTAAACAAGCAGATTATTCATTCATAGTCTCTGAAAAACAAATGAGGTAGTTCAAATATGAACTCACTTGGAATACTAAGATCTTCTCCCTTCTGGGTTGAGCATTGCTTGAAGATCTATACTATCCATTTATATCCCTGTCATCAAAGGAATAATGTTTAATTAGTGAGGGTTTCAAGAAAAAAGAAAGGAACATTTCAAAAATTTTGAACTGTATACCTTTTTCGTGGATGAAATCTCCTCTCTGCCCTTTCTAGCTAGCCTTCGAAGTCCTTTAAGAAAATCAAATCCTAATGAGTTGAACTCAGATTTGACATGCCTTAAACGATCATAAAGTTTCGGTTTGATTTTGTTACCTGTGTCGAAATTCTTGTATGAAGCTTTGAGTGGGAATAGCAGGAACCATCGATTGGCTAACCAGAACCATCACCCTCCAAATCGATAATTGCTATGAAGACTCGAGAAATGATATAATTTTGTTTTACCAATTATTATATAAGTTATTGTGTCTAATAAATACTTCATAGTCTAACCAATGATTATATAAGTTATTGTGCCTAATAACTACTTCCTAGTCTCAAATTCAAATTGTTACATTATGGTTTTAAATCCAATAGTACTTAGTTATTCTTTTAATTCATTTGAAATAAATAACGGATTGTTGTAAAATTAATTTAAAACTTCAAAAGCAAGTCCCACTTTAATGGTTCTATAATTTGCTTATTTTGGATTATTTTATTAAATAAATCATTATTTATTATATTTATCTATAAAACTTGTGCCTATGTTTTATTCAAATTATGTTGTAACGTTATAAATCTAAGGTAAAAGACAAAAGACTTTTCTTCTAGTTTAAGAAAATTTAGGAAAATTTATTTTAAACTCCTAAAAAAACTCTTTGTATTTTTAATTTTTTATAAAAATATATTTTCTTAAATTTTGGTTTAAAAGTAACGATAATATATATGATATGATATGAACGTCAGATATAAATTAACCAAAAGTGATAACATAATAATATTTAATTAGTTTACTTATCGTATTTATATAACATATGTTTTATCGTTATTTTTAATTAGTGTCTAAGATAAGAGGTTTTTAAAATTAAAAATTACAAAGAAAATTTTAAAAAATTTTAAGATTAAAGAATTTTTAAAATAACAAAGAAGTTCTACATCTTTTACTCATAATTTATAAATTATTAAAGAATTTCTTGTGTTATTTTGACTTTAGAGCAGAGGATTTCTTTTTCTTTCGGATTAAATAGCCTTATATTTTTCTTTTAATAACAATGATTTTTCACGCCTCAAACTCCGTTTCCGTTTCCGTTTCCGTTTCACAATTTTTACCCACAGTTAAAACGTTAATGACAAAAGATCAAACCACGTAAGATAGACAGGACCAGCGACGTGTAATCATTAACGGCCTTTCTCCCAAAACTCTACATTCCTCTGGTGTGTCACTTTTCACTCTTGTCATCCGTTTAGGGGAAGGAACTTCGACCGAAAGAAGAGTAAGTATGGAAGAGATTGTGTCGTCACCCACCCCAGCAACTACAACCAGGAGAAAACACGATACTTCAGCTACGTCACGTATGAAGAAGGGCTGTTTATCGTTCCTAGTCTCGTTGCAGGAAGGTTTCACCTATGTTAAAGCCTTATTTGTGGGTCAGGTGGGAGTAGGACCAACTTACATTTTCACTCTCAGACGCTATATTTCTCGAGAAAGCATGTACCCTTTTCTTGGTTATGATCTTATTACATGTTTAAGCAGATATTGTTCTGATTCAAATCGTTTACATGACACCTAAATCAACAGGCGAAGAAAATGACGGCGAAAAATGAAAAACAAGCAGCAGCAGCAGAGCTAGAGGCCGAGAAGATGCAGGTTGAGGCTGCTGATGAAGCCGAAAACACCAAGAAAAGGCTTGACAAGCCTCTGTAACTTTATCATGATAGAGTAAATTACAACCTCCGAGAGTAGACTGTATTCATGTTAATTGATGCTTGTGTTGTTCCAAAGACAGTGGAGAACTTCGCAGTTCAAGCTAATTAGAACAATCTATCTTCAGACAGCTTCTGAACTGAAAAATCATTCATTAAGTACCTTATTCACTTCACAATTTCCAATATATAGACTCCAGAAATTGTTTGTATTTATTATTTTAGGGGATGCTTGATGTTTCACAGGTTCAATCTTGGAAGGAGAACGAAAATTCTTCAGATTGGTTGCTTCTTTATCTGGACTTGTTTAATTATTTATTGGCTTTGGTCATTATTGGCTTTCCAACATCTTAATTAGTACTGTTATTTATTCTGTGTAACAATCACGTGTCTTTGCCTTACAGTTAGTGCCTTCTTCTTTCATTCTCTCTTTTCTATCTGATATAATAAAACAAACTGATTGAATTTAGTAATAAACAAACTGATATAAATAATGGAAAGATTGAGTTCATTATAAACATACGAGTTTATTTTAGTCAGGGACTTAATAGGTGAAGCTGTTGAATTCAGAATATCTTGGCAGGAGTTGGAGGACCTTCTAAGCGAATATAATCATACATGATTCCCTGAACAGGGCTATCAGTAATTGCTTGTGTGAGATATATGGTGTTATTCCCTTCCACCAACATGGTGCCCGGTATCTCTACGTTGTAAAGCCTGTAAAGTCCATGAATGCCATGCCTTACTAATGTGTTGTCGTGCCCAATTTCTCCAGTTGAAAAGAGGGGAGGATCCGCTTTTGCATCATTTATCCTCACCTTAGTAAACAACATATCACTCAAAAGTGTCAGGTTTTTAGAGGTAAAAAAAAAGCATGTAGATCACAGACTAACGAAACTTGTATCTATAACTTGTCTAAGTTATATTTCATACTTGCAGCTCTGCAATATTAGCTGTTGCCAATGCCAGTCGAAGCTTATAGTTTCCAGTTTGATCTAGTCTCTCAAGTTCGAACTTGATTTGCCAAGTAGTTGCTGTGTAAGTGTCATCATCATCCTTCTTCCTAAAGGGCAATTATTCCAATTTCAAATGGAAGTTCACAGCTTTCACATTCTCGAATACGAAAAGAATCGAACCTGTTGACTTGAGCATAAAACCAGTCCTTCTTGTAGTCGCTAACTCCGACTGTATATACTAGATCTCCTTCAGGGTATAAATCTGCATACCTCTCCCACAATCCATATTGCCTGAACCTGCAAACGGAAAATGGAAATCAGAGATCATAGTACACTCAAAGACATAATTTGCTGCTCAAAAGTCGAAAATCCCAGATACAGAACTAACCTGTCAGGATGATTGACATATAGCTTGTTGATGTACTTGGGGTTAGGCTGAGGAACGTAAAATTCTGCAGCGGACCTGTCAGGAATCCCAATGTCCCACAAAGTTGGGCCGTCTCTTGGGGGCTCGAATAAGAGATCGCCCAAGTTGATGTCACAGCCTACTTGGAGCATTTAATTACGTGCTAATTGTCAAAATAGATCAATTAGATAAGGGAAAAACAATAAGACCTGGTGCTATGACGATGATTGTGTCATTTCGGTAATCCCCAATTACACCAGGAACCCATCCATAGAGATTATAATTTCCAGTACGGGCATGCCTAATGCAGAAATAACCATCTGCATCAGTTCTGGTCCAGAACTGGTATCCCTGAACGAAAGGTCATTAAGAACTTCCAAGGTTGTTGTAGATGAAACAAAATGTTTGACTAGATCACCTTGCCTTCTGTCTGCCAGGACCCAGCATCCCCTGGAGGTGCTAAGCCCACAAAAGCACCACGTACGCTATAGTTTTCCTTGCTAACATACCTGTCTTCGACAAGGAAGTGGGAACCGTTATCAGTCATCGGCTAACCATTTCATTTTCCCTGTTTTCTTTCTTTTTTAAAAAAAATCGTTTGACCTTATTTCAACAGATTTGATTAAATTCAAATTTAAATATTTTAATTCCCTCTAAGTAATAAGTAATAAAAAATTTATTCGAATAAATCTGAAATTAACGAATTGAATTATATTAAATTTAATTTCTATTTATTTAAAAATTATATTAACCTTATCAGAAATACTTAACAACCGAGAATAATTAAAATATGTGACTTAAGCAGTGAAAAAAGGGTTAGTAAAATTATTAATATTATGTAGCATTAAATGTTCATACAAAAAATAAAAATAGAAAGCATAGAGCATATATATGTGTGTGTATACCTATCCCTGATCTGTAATCTGCCGCTAACTTTACCACGTTGATCTGATCGGGGAAAATCCTCCGAATCAGGGAAGCTGTATGGCCAACTTTGAACTTCCTTGAAGGACTTTGGATTAACAGAAAAAGAATAAAGTGTTGGCAGTCAGAGTTCTGAGTCACCAGAAGTGAATCTCAAAGTGCACATGTCGAGTAACAGCTACGTGAAACAGCAAAAAACTACTAACACAGAGATTCGACTTCATATACTTAACAAGAATAATTAAAATTTTAAAAGCAATGAAGTATATGTGTGATAGTTACATTTCATACGTGTCTAAGCTGAAAATGTTGAAAATGATATGCAGCAGACATTGTCAACTATGCAGATTGAACCTGAATTTTAGCGTCGTCCCAGAGTGAAAGAGCATGAGTTTTATCCATGGCAGAATTAACATAAATAAAAACTGGTCCAAAGACTTTCTTCCAAGCCTCATTCGGACTAAATTTCAACACCAGATCCTCTCCACCATAATGGGCACTGATGAACATCTGCTTGTGCATAGAACTCAGAGTTGATTGGAGAACGTTAACATACAAAAAGACTCGTGTATAATAACAAGTGAAAAGAAGCTTGGTTAGATGAATTGATGACTTACTGCTAGAGCATAGGGACCAACATGAGAGGTTAGGTTCTGTTTCAGGGGTCCACCAGACCGGAATTCACTACTGGGTGTTATTTGCCAGAACCCCACAGGTGGATCAAAGCATATCCATCCATGCACATGGAGGTCTTGGTTCTCACATGAATATTCATACTTATCATCCACCTGTATACGTATATATAAAGCCTGTGTATCAATATCATATGCTGCTAGAGTACTTGGACAATCCTGAAGTGCTTATATGATAATTTGGGTCATTACTAATAGATTTCCTTCTGGAAGTTAAGTAGTTAACTAATTATCAGGAGCAAAAAAATTCAGGTAGACTTTAATTGGATTTGACTTAGCTAAAGTTAACGGGAAAATCAACAAATTAGTAATTATCACTAAGTTTACCTCTCCTTTGAACTCGGTTTCCACCGGATCGACTAGTAGGACTGCTTCTGGAACTACTAAAGGTTGGCTTCTTTCTGGTAAGCGGTCATCTGGGAGTGGCATGAATCTTTGCCTGTTGTCTGCTATTGCCATATAATGAAACCTATGGACATACAAATGTAGAAATAATATCCACATAAATCATATATAGTTCAATATATATATATTTTCTGATCGATATTTTCCTGTTTTTACTAATTCTATAATATATGTAATTGGTATACAGAATTAAGGAAAATTTTAAGTACAAACAGGGGAACAACTCTTACTTGTCTTTTCTAAGTTTAAATACAATTCTTATCTGTGGAAGATTGAATGGAGGCCATTCCGCTAAATGCTCAAAGATTGAATATGCGTAAAATCCTGAAGAATTTCGAAGCATTATGAACCTGATGAGGATTGACAAATCCATGTATTATCAGAATAGTTACTACGATACTTTCCTCTAAGAAGTAAACTTCCAATTCTTACCTTTTGTCCAAGTTCAGAGAAGCAAACTTCCCTTCGAGAGAGGAATCCCATGTTCTTGTGAACGAGATCTCCACCTGGTCCTCACTTTCCACTACAACTCTAAAACTTGTTCCTTCAAAGCTGGCGGGATGGGATTAGTAATGAGTAATGACCATGAAGAATAATGATAATGACCATAAGAACAATTCAAATTGAGGTTTTGGTGTTTCTGAGAATGCTATGAGATGACAGAAAGAAACGACCTACATGTCGAATGTTCCTGTTGTGCCGGTGCTTCCTGCTTCACTCCACACATAATCCCAGTACCTACATATAGAAGGCCCGTATCAACTTTCTCCTTTCTACAAGTACTTTCTCTTTTAGTCATTTTCTAGAACTGTACGTGTTTATAAATGCAAAAAGAATTGTACGATCATGCATAGATAATACCCTCTATGGATTTCGTCATCTACGGCAAGCAAATTGTCGATGCCATTATATTGTATGCCTGTGACAATTCCTCCTGGATTTGATAGTGTTACTTGAACTATCCCATTATCCATCACCACCTATATATATGTAAGTAATCCCATTCCACACTGTATTAAAACGAAGCAAATCATAGAAAAAAAATTTATCACATGCAAGTTGTATTAGGAGATTTTACACGATCATCTTCAATTTGCAGTTGCACTGCAGGAGTCGACATGGGCAGTCCTGAACTACCTTCACAAGTACTTGCAAACTACCTTTACACTAGTTTTCTTCTACGAATCTGGGTAAGTGTGTAAAGTAACATGTTACTGTGGGAGCAGGCTTCCCTTAAATCTTCCTAACTGGAACTACTTTACTTAGTCGCCAACTATTGTTAGGTGAATAGTCGTTGTCGCGTGGAAGGCAAGCGATGAGTCCAGATAGAAAGGGAAAAAAAAATGATGAAAGGAAACAGTGAAATATTGCGACTTTATGTCCAGTTTTTGTCACTAGCAATTACTGATGGCCCTCGTGAAAGAGATAGACGCTTGAAAGAGTTGCTTATTACTGCTAAGAAGCCAAAATCATGCATATTGCATTGATTAACTGCATAGAGTGTCCATCCTTTTCTTCGAAGTTGAAAAATCTGCAAGCGGTAAACATAAACAAACTGTCGGTAATTGAATTTAGCGACGGTATTTAATGACGGTTAAATGTGTCGTTAAATTAGTTGTTGGTAAATTTACCGACGAATAATTATTTCCGTTAGTACATTTTCCGACAGAGTATATATCGACGGAAAATTTTTTACCGTCAGTATATATACAGATGGTTATGTCAATCTATCGGTAAATTAATAATAACAATGTGAATATTTTCCAATGGTTTACCCATGAAAAATAAAATTTTGGTAAGATCCATAAATAATTTGCGACGCATTATCATACACTGTCGGTAATGATTCTATCATTAAGATATTAAATTCTTTTTTTTAAATCCCGACATTAAATTTTATTAACAGTTATAAATTATCTGTGCATTATTTTGTTGATTTGTTTATATAATTAATTTGTTTAAACAGAAATTTAGTTGATCATATAAAGTTGAAATTTTCTTCATTCATAATAAAAACATTAAATTGTACATAAATTCAAACCAAATAACTACAACAATCCTATTATCCTAGTAAGCACGGATGGTCTGAGTCTCTACCTCTCTCCTTCAACTGCTGCATATCATTTTGGATCTTAATCATGTATTCCATATATTGTTACAACTGACTTGTCAATGTCTGCATTGTGTTCTCAAAATGATGAATAAGTTCCATTATCGGCCGTCTAGTTGATGCTGCTGTACTGGATGTAGATGAGTGCGAATAACATGTGCTCACAAATGACCCTAATCCGAAGATCTTTCCACAACTGTCTCTACCACCCACTGTATCAAAATATGCCTGACTCTCATCAACAGTTTGTTCTTCCTAAGATTGTCGCTAAATTGTTTCTTGTATTTGGTCATATTACGACGCAATGCTTATATTAGTAAGTGATAATTATTAATAATAAATATCAAAGTATTAATTTGACATACATTTAGTTATCTATATCGGCTAGTAACGAATGTCACACCGTCATGCTTCTTAGTATGAGTATGCAAAAACAACTGACGAAGTGTAGGCCTTATACCCACAGACTTTTCCTGCATAACAATGAAATGTTCTAAGTTAAACTAGAATTTATAAAAATTTCGGCATAGTCTTCTCTATTTTTATGATATTATCTCATGTTGAACAAAGAAAATAACTCAACAGAGCCATATATGACACCAGACATTTATACCATGATCATTATTCATACTACCCATATTTTTATCACAACATTCACACATCAATTTAAATTGAAATATAGCAAAGTAAAAAATGAAAATATAAGTATAATATTTAAATACTTACAAGTCTCTCTACATGCTTGTTGTAGTAATTGATCCTCCCGTATAAACGAAAAGACTATCTTCCCCTGGGCCTCCTCGTTTATTGGTTAAGTTACGCCATGAGATGAACATTGCCTTAGGTGATGTCCAGTACTCCTGTCAACGATTCCATATGCCCTAAGAAATATAAGGCGGCCGTACACCAGCCTTGCGTATTGCATCAATAAAGTCGCGATAACGTGTACGAGCTCGAGACTCCCATACACTATGTATGACCCCATCGATATCAAAATTCCAGTAAAATTGTTTCTGAAATTAAAAGGAATAAAGTCAATAACTTATAATCTATTAATATTTGTTATTAATGTATACAAATAAAATGAAAAAAAAATATTTGCATATTTTACCTCAAACTCCTGAAAGTAAAATGTCTTTGTAGCCTCAGAGATCTTCTTCTATACATAACCCTCAGGATCAATCATCTCCTTAAATATAGATGTCATATGTCTAGAACACGGTCCAGAGGGAATCAACCTAATATAAGAACAAATAATTTTATTCTATTTGCAAAAATTTAAACCTATAACTTAATTATAAACATATATATTGTTTCATGCGATTTCACTTACAACTTATTAACAATTTTTATAAACTTTCTTTCATCAGGTCCCTCAGCTCTAGAGTGGCGGTTGTCTATTTCATCCACTATAGGGGTAGTGGATGATGTATAAGTGGTGGATTGTGAAGCATCAGCAGTTGCAGCTGATGCTTCATCTGCAACTGTAGACCTGGAGGTGAAGGTGGTGATTCAGTTACAGCTAGAGACTGTGATGGGCCACCCTCATAGTAAGTCCCTCTGAACATGCCTCTGAGCCTGGGGCGCATGAAAAAACGTTGTCTCTTTGGTCCCATATTTCTACCTGAAATTCTTTGTTTATTGAATTTTATAGAAATATAAGAATTTGAATTTGAATACAATATTTTACATAAATATATGTAAAAGGAAATAAGGCGATTTGTTGAATATCATATTGAAGTATAAATTTTTAATTCAATTATGAGAATAATTGTTACAGTCATATAATAATAATATAATTAGTTTAAAGCAGAGTCTAATGTATTGCAGAGATACATGACAATGATATAATTATTTTGTTAGATTCCAAGTGACATGAGAGTCGGTAAAGGTAAATGGGTCCCTGATGGCTGGATTCCCAAGAAGGTTCCTGGCATGTTTGAACGCACCAATGGAAATAGTGAAACTTCTTCCCTCACGTGTTTGGTTTTGAACACCTTCTTGCAACAGCGTTTCCGCTATTGCTAAACTTGTAGATGAAACGTAAGGAAACAACTTACCTATAACACATTAGGAAGGAATTTACATATTGTCATATTACATATTTGTTAAACGAACCTATCCTGATAACTTATACGTACGTTAATTTCCATACGAGCTTTGTGGAATTGCCAACTTTTCCAAAGCAACCGATTTCCGTAATGGTTCATCAATCGTTGTGTCATTGCTCCCGCCTCCTTCGGCATATATATCATCTTTGAGATTCAAGCAAGCTTACTATCAAATGTGAATATATATAACAACTTCATAAAGGGAAATGAGATGTACATAATAAGGAAAGTGACGTTGGCCATAACTCTTGGTTTGCTGACTGTAGTAAGTCATAAAAATGTTTTGCATGTGGGTTAGGTTCTTCTTCAACATTTTCCATCTTTTCCTGAAAGGTATTACCACTTGCATCATAAATCATTTGCATGTATGGATTTTTAGTCACATCCACATAATTTGTTTTAAATCCAATCCCTCTTCAAACTCATTGAAGTTGATAGACGATTCAGCTTGATTACCCCTTGAGCTGCTACAAATGTCAAGTTCCCCATGTCCTGTCCACTCAAAATAATTGGGGACAAATCCTTTTCTCAGCAAATGCCCATTAACTTCATCAATGGGAAGGAAACATTTTTGTTTGCACTTTTTACATGGACATCTGATCTTCGACCTATCCATATATGCAGGTTGAGAACATGCATAATGAATAAAAACTTTAACTATGGCAATAAATTCAAGATTAATGTAACCATTAGGTGTTAATTGTTTATAAATTCAAGATCTATCAGCATAACTCATTTTTGCAAAACTGCTAATTTAAAACAGGGATTCCATAGTTAGTATCCTTCATGTTCGCCAAAGTTTACAGAACATCTAAGATAAGAATTGTGAATCAGGACAACAAGTTTGGTTGTGACTCCTAAGTTCCTCGTACTTTTCATCGATAAGCCTCACAGGAGCAATCATCACGAGTTATGGGTTAAAGTTTATGGGTTCAAATCTAAAAAACAAACCTATACAAATGATCAAACATATATGTTTATAATAATATATGTTAGAAGATATTTTCAATCATTAAAAATCCTATATTAAATATTTACTACTACCAAATATAATAAGTATTCATCAAAATATGAATACTTATTTCAATAAATTGTTTAAACATATAACTAGTTTTCAAAAGATGTGCGTAAAAATTCGTACGTGAGAAATAAAGAGAAGCTAATAATAATGGAATAAGAATCAATGAAATAACGAATTGACAATTTAAGGTAATTGGAACTATAACATAAGTCAAACTCATCCTATATTAATTAAATGATAAATCGAAGTTTATACCACAAACAAATACCCAAATTAAACTGAGTTCAAAAAAACGTTGTAAAAAAATTCGCTTACCTCAACCAACACGCAAAAGTATCTTTCTGACGTACGTGAACTAAGATGATGATGACGAAGCTAGAATAAAAAATATAAAAACTGATACAAATGTCATTAAAATGTGTGAAAATTAAAATTTGACATTGTTACATCATATATGAAAATAAATGTCATTTGAGTACTTGCTAAAGCTTCTCTTTAAACTCGCACAAAATGAAAATACTGGAAACAAATCAGTTCCTACAATCAAGAACAAATTCATTCACAAGTTAGAAAGCGGGAAATATAACACATCAATTGCTATGAAATATTGTAATCAATCAAGGTCATTAACTATACTAAGGAGCTCTTGTTTTAATTTTAAAACGATGATGTCACATTTTACGAGGATCCTATTGAAAATTCGGCAAAATTTCTCCTATAAAATGGACATCTCCCTTTTGGAAGAAGGGTCAATCCTACAAAAAAATACACTTTTATATCGACTAGTAATCACAACTCAAATTAGGTCTCCAAACTATATGTCTATTCTCAATTCAGTCCACATTTACGTCGCAAAATCTATAATTATCCACTTCACAATTCAAGTATACCAATTTGTAACCCATACACTCTCAATTATAGTCAATACATCAAGACATTCTCAATTCTAATCAAAAATAAAATCCTTTTATTTTATTTTATCCTTAATCTTAAATATTTAAACTAATTAAATTGTTTTACCTAACAAAATTTGTAATCCTAATTCCACAATCTCCATCTCTTTTTTCTACAATTTTTCTAGACTTTATGTCTATAAAAGATTATTTTAATTTATGGAAATAAATAAATAGAAGATTACTATATTGATTAATCAAGTACACTTAAATAAGATTTTTGGTTATTTATTGTATTTAAAGAAACTCTTGTTTTAGGTTCTTTAATAACTTACGATCTCAAACGGTGATCAAATCCTAAGATTTTATCACTCTCATTCCTATCTTTGTTGTTAGTTTGGCGATTTATACCATTCTTCCTTTTTGTTAACTTTGAATATGTTCTTCGATCAAATTTCTCGATAAAGTGATCCTTATTCCTACTCATATTACTATGGAATCCCACTCATCATAATGACGATGGTCGTATTATTATAAGTCTTTATATTAGTTTTGATTTTAAGAATAATTAATTTGATATAAATGGACTCACTCATGAGAGATATGTTGAAAATTTAGAAGTAAAAGTATAGCTACTTCAAATAAGAGAATGTAGACTATGATTTTATGGTTTTGTATTGATGTAGATTTCCCTTGTTAAACTAAGCTGGTTAAAACACAAAGTTTTGATGATAACAAAATACTAAAGTGTCAATAAAGTTGTTTAAGTGATGATAGGTAACCTTAAAGAGCAATGTTGCAAGATAACTTATAAAGAGCTTTATAATTAATGTTTAAAGCTTTTAGTAGATGAATAAGCTTTGACTAGAGTTAGAATATTTGTTTAGAGATGTTTAAGAGGTGATTTAAGGCTTGGATAAGTTACTTAGAGGGTATCAAGTTTTGCTTAAAGGATTCATATTAAGCTGAGAAGGTACCAAATTGTTAAGAGTATAAAAGGAAGCATAAAATTAAGGACCGAAAATGCTCTTTGGTGAGCATTATCTTCGATTGACATAATGGTGCACACTAAACTTTGTATTACTTATAAGAATCAAGCCTAAATAATCATATAACTTGGCAGTGACTAGAAGGTTAAAAATTCCTATAAAAAGGTTTCAAAGCCAAATAACTTAAAAGAAGTAAGAGCAACAAAGAGAATTAACCAATATAATGATCAAAACTTTGAGTTTTAATTGATTTACAATATTCTACTGAGAGAAATTTTCGTTCTAGTGTGAGTTATGTAACTCTTGAAATAACTTATGTTATTACAAAACTTAAGAGTGTGCTAGAGAGTCTTAAAATCTAAAACTTGTAAAGTTTTTCTTAAACCTTGAAAAAGATATGTTGCAGCAGGTTTTTTCTTTCGCTAACTGAAGAAAAGAGATAACATAATCTAAATTCTTAAGTGAAGCTTAAAAAGTGGACTCAAGTCAAGGATGACTTAATCACTATAAGTGCTAATCTCTTTCATTATTGTCTTTATTATATATCACGTGGTTGGATGATTAGTAGCTAAGGTATAATTTGGTATATCAATTGGATACTAAAAAATACAAGGGTATTGGCTCAAAGAGAGTAGGAATACTTCGATATTGATTTTGTCATTGTCTCTAATTTAATAACATGTACTAACTTTCAAATGATACTCTATAATTTAATAACATAATGTGCTAAGATTAAAGCAATGCTTTTGATAAAAAAGTGTTCTTTTTATTTCATTTAAGATTTTTGTAAGGCATCCTAAAAAATAATAATAAAATAGTACAAATGGTTCTTCTAAATCAATTTGCAATGTTGGACCTTATAATTTCTTTTTAACTAGAGAATTATAGGAAAAGCTTTTAAGATTGAATTTATTATTAGAGAACTTATAGGAATAGTTGTTGACATTAATTACGGTTTTATTGTATGTGAAAGCACAAATGATATCCAAGTTTTGTAAATGAAGTTTTCTCACACCGAAAATAAGTACAAGAATAAACAAAAAAATAATTTACGAAAAAAACAATGGATATCAAACACTATATATTTTATCAAACACTTAGTATGCATAAACCTCTTGATCCCTAATTCAAGACAAATTCTCAATCTTTTTCCACCATTCTCCAACAAATACATTGCCCATCATCAACAATCAGTAATTAACAATTAAAACCAGACACAAACTCTATATGAACCAAAAATATCAACCATGGATTGTTAATCATCGGAGAAAAGAGAGGAAGGAGAAGAGGACAATACCTTCAATTAAGCTTGCTGGAGAAGACGATGCCGGAGACGCAAGAGCTCTACGGCCACAACACAGCTCCAGATGAAGGTGAAGGAAGCAGACGGAGGAGGAAGACGACGCAGGCGCCGAGGGAGGGAGGGCTTCGGGTGGTTTAAAACATAACCAAAATGACGTCGTTTGGTTTTAAACCAAACAACATCGTTTTGGTAAAGTTATAAACGTCAAACCAGCAACTGGTAAACGACGTTGTTGTGGATATGTTTCAAATGTTTACAAAATAACCAAAATGACGTCGTTTGGTTTAAATCCAAACGATGTCATTTTTGTTAAGTTATAAACGTTAAACCATCAACCAATAAACGACGTCGTTTTGGTTAAGGTTTAAAAGTTTAAACCTTCATTACAAAACGACGTCGTTTGGTTTAATCCCAAACAACGTCGTTTTGTTCAAGAAGCGAAGAGGTTCTTAAGTTAACCAAAACAACTTCATTTCGGGAAAACCAAACGACATCGTTTTCGTAGAGTTGAAAGCCGACGAATGACAATGACATTTACCGATGAAATTTAGTGACGAAAATTTATACTACCACTAAAGTAAAATTTCCAAACAACATTACCGATGCATATAGTATTTTTGTTAGTAATTACCGACAATTTATTTCTGGTCGGTAAAATTCCATCGCTATTTTGTTATTTTCTTGTAGTGGTATATTTAGGGTATGTTTGGTTGGACAAAAAGTTTTTGATGTAGCGAAATGAAATAGAATAGAATGTAATGATTTATAATGAAATGGAATGTAAATGAATGTAATATTAGAAATTTGTTGTTTGGAAATGATGACATAGTTCATAATGTTATGTAGTGAAATGTTGTTCGGATGAAGGTTTATAATATAATATAGTCTATCATTTTACATGTCATCCTAAACCCCCAAACTGGAGATTTTCTATTTTTACTGTTTAGGATAGAATGAGATGTAATATGAAACCTTCTTTTTTTATCACATTCTATTCCATGTCATTATAAAACCTCCTCATAAATGATGGACTATTATTACATTACATTCCATTCTATTATAAAACTCCCAACCAAACATACATACCTTTAGGATTGAAGTTATAAATGTTGTGAAAATTTGGGACTTGGATAAAGTTAGGTCGCAGCTAAAATGAAACTGAAAATATTAAAGCTAAAATAGACACACATATTTTACATGAAAAACTCTCAAATTAGGGTAAAAACCACGGGCAAGGATAGAAAAATTTTACCACTGAAAAGTTAGAGAATTATAAGGTAAAAAACTAGACCCAAAAAATACTCATAATATTTTTTCTCTCACCTCGCGTCTCTCTTTTTCTGCCATTGTGTACTTCTTCATGCCACTCTTGCCTTTTTATAGGTAGGAGTGCCTTATGTAAATGGCTGACAAAATAGTCAACCATTTTGTTAAGGCATGGTAGGCACTGAATTCGGTGCCTACCAACCATAATTGTTTACAATTCTCTCACTTGAAGATTTGATTGATAATCAATCATATCTTCACACCATTCTTTTCTACTTTGCAGTTTTATGTTGTTTACGTTTCTATCAGGCCACATGAGGATCGACACCATATAAACTTGTCAATGTTGATTGCTTTTGTCATAAAATCTGTCAATTTATCCATGATATGAATTTTCTGAATATCTACTGTTCCTTCTTCCACTTTCTCACAAATGAAGTAGTATTGAATTCGACTATGTTTTGAATTCCAATGTGTTTTATCTTTCAATGAAATGCTAGATTCCTTGCAAGATGCAAATCACTTTAGTTATCACAAAGCAGAGTAATGTTCTCTTGTTTACATTTGAGTTCTTCCAACATCAACTTCAACCACACTACTTCTTTACTAGTTTGTGTAAATACTACATATTTTGCTTTTGTTGTTGATGTAGCCACAATTGACTGCAGTTTTGAAACCCAGCTCACAACTCCTTTAGCTAGTGTAAACACATATCCCGTAGTGGATTTACTTTTATTAAGATCACTTGCATAATTAGCATCAACATATCCTCTGATAGTAAAATCTGATCCTCCGTAACATAATGCAATATTCAAAGTTCCCTTAATATTTCTGAGAATCCTCTTCACAATTCCAATGCTATCGACCAAGATTTGCCATGTATCGACTAACTATTCCCACTGCATGTGTAATGTCTAGTCTTGTACAAATCATAGCGAACATTAAGCTTCCTACTGTTGATGCATACGATACTTGAGACATCTCTATCCTGTCTTCTTCATTGCTATGACTCATACTTGAAGATAACTTGAAATTAACAAGATGAGGGGTAGAAATTGATTTACAATCTTGCATATTGAAACGTCGCAAGATCTTCTTTAAATAATTCTTTTGAGAAAGCCAAATCTTCCTATTATTTATGTCTCGGAGAATTTACATCCCTATAATCTTGTTAGCTAGTCCCAATTCCTTCATTTCAAATTCCCTAGCCAATTGTACCTTCAATTCTTTGATATGATCATTGTTGGAGCCTGTAAACAACATATCATCCACGTCTAATAGCAAAACTATAAAATCATCTTTATCGAACCTCTTGAAATATGCACAAGGGTTCACTTTCAGTCTACTATATCCAAGCCTCATGATAAAGGAATCAAATCTCTTATACCAACACCTCAGCGCTTGCTTTAAATCATACAGAGACTTGTTCAACCTGTAAACTAAGTTCTCTTTCTCTTTTTCATCAAAACCTTCTAGTTTGAGCATATAAATTTCTTCTGTAAGATCCCCATGAAGAAATGCAATTTTCAAATCTAACTACTCAAGATGCAAGGCAAATATAGCACACATTTCCAGAACTACTTGAACTGTAGCAAGTCAAACCACAGGAGAAAATATTTCGTTAAAGTCAGTTCCTTCCTTCTAAGTATATCCTTTCACCACCAATCTAGCATGATATCGCTCTACTTGATTGTCATAACTCCGCTTGATCTTGTAAACTCATTTATTCCTAATAGGCTTTATTCCTTGTGGTAGTGATACCAGCTCCCATGTCTTATTCTTATGCAGAGCTTCAATTTCTTCCTGCATTGCTGCCATCTACTGAGATGCATCTGAACTATTCATTACTTCTTGAAGAGTTGATGGCTTTTCGTCCTCAGTTAAAGTGTTGCAATATTGCTCTCTTTAATATAATCTGAGTGTCAGCTAAGCGCTCTTCTTGTGTGAGTTTATCTCCGAGTATCTTAAACATCAGATTTGGCTGGTTCTTGCTCCTCGTGCTCTAATGCAGCTTCAAAAGAATCATTTTGATCAAAATCCCTTTCCACCTGTATTGTTGTAGTCTCTGAATTTTCTTTTGAAGTGTTAACATCTTCTATTTGCTCTTGATCATTATCTTCTAAGAAAATAACATCTCTGTTGATAAAAATTTTGTGGATAGTGGGATCCTACGGATGATACCCCTTTACTCCTTCAGCATATCCCAAGAAAATATATCTTTTGAATTTTAGGGCCCAACTTTGTAGTTTCTTGGGTATTGAACATTACATAGGCAGGACTTCCAAATATATTGAGGTTTGAATAATCCATTGGTTTACCAGCCCATATCTCCATTGGTGTCTTTAACTAAATTACAATTAATGGAGCCCGATTCACCACATAACAAGTGGTATTGACTGCTTCTTCCCATAATTTCTTGTCTAAGCCTGCAGTTCTCATCATCGCTCTTGTTCTTTTCAATAGAGTTCTGTTCATTTGCTCCGCCACTCCATTTTGTTGAGGAGTGTATGCCATTATGAACTGGCTTTTGATGCCTTCTTGCCTGCAGAATTCATCAAATTCTTTACCAGTATATTCGCCTCTATTTTTTGAGCGCAAACACTTGATCTTTTTACCAGATTTGAGTTCCACCCGCGCTTTATAAAATTTAAAAATTGGAAACACATCTGCCTTCCTTTTAATAGGAAGCACCCAACATCTCCTCGAATAATCATCACTGAATGATATAAATAAATTTTCTTTTCCTAGGGACGTCACTGGTGCTTGCCATATATCAGAGTAAATCAATTCTAAAATTTCCTTGCTTCTGAATTTTAATGTGTTGAATTTCAATCGACGCTGCTTGCTCACAGAAGGGTAGTGATACCTTTCTGAGACCTGGAAGTAGGTTCTTCTCTGTAAGTATCTTCATTCCTTGTTCAGACATATGTCCAAGCTTTTTATGCCATGTCATTGCAAATTTTTCACCTGGACTCATCACTGCAACTGATGCTTCTCCTTCTTGCAAAGTTTCTCCCTTCAGTACGTACAAATTTGCAACTATATTATTTGCTTTCATAAATACAAATGCTTCTTTATCATCTTCATGATCTTGTTCTGAATCTCAAATATGAAACTGAGATGATCTAGTTGCCCTACATACAACAAAATTTTCTTCAGGTCCTTTACGTATTGTACTTTTTCAATAGTCTGAGTTGTCCCATCATACATCTTTAACTTGATGGTGCCGATACCAACAATTTTCAGAACTTGATCATTACAGCTGTACACAGATCCCCCAGAGACAGATTTATACTGATGGAACCATTCTCTTCGAGAGGTTATATAAAAAGTAGCTGCTGAATTGAGAAGTCATACATTAACAAATCTTCTCTTACCTCCAATAGTCGTTGCTGCTTCACAGACCATTGCACCTCCATCATCTGAAGTATTTGCCGTATTTTCTTGAGGAATAGAATCTTTCTTATTCATATTCTAACAATCCTTTTTCAGGTGCCCTTTCTTATCACAATTGTAGCACTTGAAATTCTTCTTACTCTTGGATTCGATTTACCATGACTATGACTCCCAATTGGGTCACGTTCTATTAATCTACCTCTCGTCATCGCCAAGGTCTCCGCTTGTTATGAATTTGCTAGCTTGTCTTCCTTACTTTTACGCTGACTCTCTTTTTTTAGAATAGCAGCTGCAGTATTTGTTTGTTAAATTGATGACGAGTTGATCATACAAATTTGGTAGACTTTGGAGTAGAAATTCTACACGTTCACTTATCTCTATTGTATACCCCAATGATGTGAGTTGGAAAAATAGACTATTTAAAGTATTTAAGTACTCTGTCACTGAAATGGATTCTGTCATGCGTAAAATTTATAGTTTCTTCTTCAAAAAACACACAATATATTTTTGTCTCTTTCCCTTTTTTTTCTATCTAACCTCACGTCTCTCTTTTATTTGCTTGTTGTGTATTTTTTAATACTACTCAGACCTTTTTATAGGCAATAGTGACTTATATAAATGACTGACAAAATGGTCAGTTATTTTGTCCTTATTTAACGCCTACCAGCTACAATTATTAACAATAAAAAGATCAACACATCATGACAATGACCAAGAAACAATAAAAATTACACTGGCTGCCTCATCACTGCAAGTTGCTGGATTCCGACGTATCAAAGAGGGTACAGCAACAAATTTCAATATGGCCAATGTTCCACAAGTCCATTACTGATTGTGGAGTTCTATATGACATAGCTTGTTGAACTCACCTGAGGCTCACAGCCCACTGTTCAACTAATCGATATAAATATCATTTGTATCAGTTACAGCCCGCTACAGGCCCATAAAGAGTTTTTAAAAGAGATTGAACTCATACCTGAATTTGAATTAAGTTAAATTTATTTTTGTTAATTAATTTTGAAATAAATTGATTTAAATTAAAAATATGGTAATTCTTTCTTGATTCCATTTAATTGAAAATGGGTCGAAGTATCCGGAGACCGTTTTGATAATTTGTGTGAAAATGAAAAAGAAAAGAAAAAAATTGGTTTAGTGAACGGCGGGACCTTCAAATCGAATGTAATCGTACATAAGCCCCTGGAAGGGGCTGATGTTGATTGCTTGTGTTAGAAAAATGGTGTTGTTTCCTGACAAAAGCTGAGCGCCTGCTACTTCAACACTGAAGAGTCTGTAGACTCCATGAATTCCATGTCTGGCGATTGCATTGTCCTTCCCTATCATTCCCGTTGCAAATAAAGGCAAGGCTGCATTTGGATTATTGATCCGAACCTTCAAGAACAAATTTATGTTGATCTCAACAATTTAAAGCTATTTTTATTTTCCTTCTGCTTACTTTTTAACCTTAGTTTTAATCCAAAGCTTGAAGTAACACTTTTTAAAGATCAAATAAATCCAAATCAACAGATAAGAGTAAACGGGCAGACGTGTGATCAATATGACCTTAGACTTTTGATATTAAAAGAAAAGGATTATACATACCTCCAAATTGGCATTGTTTGCCGTGGCCAGTGCTAAATGTAGCTTGTATGTAGCGGCCTTGTTTGGCTCCTGAAGATTGAATTTGATTTGCCAATTTGTCCCTTCATATGTAATGTTGTCCTTCTTTCTGCGTAGAGTGGAGTTCTTCCCTTTTTAAGGTTTAATTTCATATAACTACGAAACCATATATCATGTCTGTGTGTGCTTTATATCAGAGCTTGGAAGAGAAGATGAACCTTGCCACTTGTGCAAAAAACCAATCTTTTGAGTAGTTACTAGTACCAACTGTGAACACCAAATCTTGAATTGGGTAGAGCTCCGCATATCTCTCCCACAATCCATACTGCCTAAACCTGATAGTAAGTGAAAATGATCGATATCTTAACACAAGTACACCTGATTGAGAAAGCCAATTTTCCCTTAGTCATCACAAATTATGAGAAGTTTCAGGTGGTTTTTGATGCTGATCAAAGCTAACCTGTCAAAGTTGAGGTAAAGTTTGTTGATATAGTGGGGATTCGGATCAGGAATATAGAATTCAGCAGCAGTACGATCAGGGATACCTATTTCCCAGATCGTGGGGCCATTTCTTGGAGGTACGTACACAATCTCACCAACATTTATCACACTGCCTGTTTTACATGCATCTAATACAGAAAGTAAGACAAACCAATCATAATTACGTAAAAAAATGAGTAGGAAACACGAGACCTGAGGAAATGTTAACAGGAGCATTAAGTTTGTAGTCTCCAATAAAGCCTGGAACCCAAGCGTACAGATTGTAGACACCAGGTCTTACATTGTTGATTAAGAAACCTCCATTTTTGTCTGCTTGAGTCCAGAATTGGTATCCCTGACAACAAGATGAACTTTTAGTCTATTATGTCTCTATAACAAGTTTCATTCAAATACAGAAAAGATATCGGTAAAACCTTGCTCTCTATCTGCCAGGAACCAACTTCTCCTGGGATTGCCAATCCCACGTAGGCACCACTCCCCGAGAGTTCCACATTCCTTGTAGACATAAGAAAATGAATCCAGAACATTTAGAGGTGGTTGGATATGAAATTGTAAGAGCTGAACAGGGTTACCCACCCTTCAATTATTAACATTCTGCCATGGACACTACCACGCTGGCTTGATTTTGGGTAATCCTCGGAAGCTACGAAGGCGTAGGGCCAGTTTCGCACTTCATTTTGCGCCTAAATGAGAACCCAGTCGTCAGTAACTCTCCGTTAATGTAGACTCAACATGTGAAACAAGCTTGTAAATAGTGTAAACCTGCTTTTTAGCATCATCCCAGAGTGAGGCTGGGATGGGTCCGTTCGATGCAGAATTGAGATAAGTGAAAACGGGGCCATAGACTTTCTTCCAAGGCTCATTGGCTTCGATCCTTATAATCGAAGCAGCCCCTTCGTAATGAGTGCTATGCAATACCTGGTCATCACGTTTGACTTGATTAGAGTTGACTTTTTCAGAATATCTTCATAGAACTTGAAAGAAAGGACAAATTGCTTAAGAATTTTCAGACATTTTGTCCGATGTACCAGAAGAAACAAGAAAACCTTAAGACTTACGGTAAGGCAGGTAGGGCCGACATGAGATGTAAGAAATTGTTTTAGGGGTCCACCAGTTCTGAACTCGTTACTGGGTGTGATTTGCCAGAACCCCACTAATTGGTCGGTGCTTATCCACCCATGAACCTTTAGGTCCCTGCTCTCGCATGAGTATTGGTACTTGTCATCAACCTGATCACAACAAGGAACGATTTTCCATCAGGAAGAGGAAGAATCAAGTACGATAACAAGACATAAAAGATTACCTCTCCCTTAAATTCAGGTTCTATGGGATCGACAAGTAAAACTGCTTCTGGGTAGGCAAGAGGTTGACCCCTTGGAGGTTCCCTATCGTCAGGTAGAGGCATGAACCTTTGCCTCATATCGGATACAGCCATGTAGTGAAATCTATTTCCCAAAAAGGTCATTTGGTTTTTTTTTTTTTCCATTTGTGACATTAATGCTTGGTTATAGACAAAAAGAGATGGAGATGGATGTTCTTATACTTGTCCTTTCTGAGTTTGAAGGCGATCCTGGTATTATCCAGGTCAAATTCAGGCAAACCCACCAAGTGCTCGTAGATGGCATAGGTGAAGAATCCTGAAGAACCTTGAAGCATTACATATCTGGAAAAGATGAATGATTAAAATGCTATGATCACCATATGCATAATTATTAGCAAATGAAGTAGTATTTCGTTGACAGGTTGGAAACTGAGAAACAATACCTTTTGGCAATATTCAACGGTACAACCTCCCCTGCAAGGGAAGTACTCCAGTTTCTTGTGAACGAAATCTCTACCTGTTCTGGGTTTTGCACTATTACTCCAAAATTTGTTCCTTCCAACCTGCGTAGAAGGTGAATGATCGCATAATATTGACTTATCCGATCATGGTTTTTAGATGGACCTGGACCAGTCCAATGTAGAGAACCATCCTATTTGCTCTATATTGCTTAAAAAGACCTCATCTTTCTATCAGACTTGTGAAAAAGAATCCGAAACAAACCTGTCAAGATCTCCTTTTTTTCCTTTTGTTCCATTTCCGGTCCAATCTATGTCCCAGTACCTTCAAATGGAAGTAACTTGATAGTCAGTTAAACACCAAAACTGTCCAAGACATACACAAAGTAAGTTTTGATTATCCTGTGAAGGCAATTATATAATTGCAGCAATGCATACAAGTAACCTAATGCCTTCTTTTGCAATTTGAATGCATGCGATCAATTTTAAACGTTTTTTTTAATGATTATTAATATTATTTAAAATAATCATACACACTTTAAATTATTTGAAAGATAACAAAGAATATCAAAATAACAATCCGAGTTAGCATTTAATTTTCAAAATATTTCCAAGTATATATAATCCAATGTTGGATCTTAAGGGAAACCATAATCATGCATCATGAGGAGAAATTAGATGAAGGTGAGGTGTATGCACAATGTATAGGTAGGTGTTTCATGTTTTAATATAATGATTTAAGGTGGAACATTAGGAGCATATACGTGACTTCATTGAGTTATAACTCCTCTCCAATATACAAGTCACTTCTTCGTAAGATAGCTTTGAAACTCCATACAAATCCTAGTGGTTTTCTACATTCCCTCCTCTACTTTTGTTTTCGTGTTTTGTAACAAGTTAGATTTATATGCACGGTCAGTTTCTTAACTACCCTTTAGGTTCAAGTGCAGAATAATTGGTAGCAGTTAGGCGAGGAAAACAGTATAAAAAGAAGGTTTCGTTGAGATAAGAGTATACCCTCTGTCGTTTTCTCGGTTAAGAATTTCAAGCAAATTGTCAATGCCATGGTATTGAATTCCGGTGACACTTCCCTGCGGTTTCGATATGTTTACCTGCAGTATGCCGTTATCCAACACCACCTGCAAAAGTTAAGATCAACCCGTCAGGATTATGGTTTATATGCCAGTACTCCCCGTATAGCTCGAGCCGACTTGAAGTTCGGTGAAATACATTCCTACCAGTAGTAAAAGAAGCAACTTTTTTCATGAGGTTATTAATGAAAAGCATACAAAGTTGTTATATATTTACATAATCGGCTTGAATTTGCAGCTTCACTGGTTGTCCAGGACGATTCATGCCCTGAATATGGCCATAATTCTTTCGATCCTCAAAAGACCGTAAACTTGAGTTAAGCTCACGCTGCTGCTGAAAAGAGAATGCAGCCATGAATTCTGAAGACAAAGAAAGGTATAATAATAAGGATACAATTTTTCCAGAACTCATGATTGATCTTGTTTTCAATTCCCTTGCCTCCTGTATAGGGTTCTTACTCACTCTTCTACTATATATATACCTATAATATGTAAAGGTATATGTATGTATAGATGGGTTCTTCTCCAATAAAAGCATATAGGAATTGAAAGAGCAATATATATCTAGCAGGATCTTGGTTTGCTGCTTGTTTCTTTCCATAACCAAAAGAGGAAACAAATCTTCCCTCCTGCTGGCTTTGCAGCTTGTCAATGCTCAGATATATAAGGTGTCTTAGATATATATGGAACTATGGTGTATTTATTGCTAAATATTGCATATTTCATAGAAATGATATGTTAGAAATTTTCATTACATAGTCAAGAATCGGAGGCATTAATGTTGTTTAGTACTACTCTTGTCTTGCAATGTTAGGGTTACTCTTATTTCAATTTTATACCAAAAAAAAGGGTAAAAGAACATTAATATTAAATAGTAATTTTCCTTTTTAATTTTTTTTCTATTTTATGATGATATATATAAGGATATATCTCATGAATGAACATAAGGAAATAAAAGAAACACATTCTTGGATGGCATGCAACTGTTATCGTCTAACAAATACCCAACTACCGATCTCAGTGCTTACTTCTCACGACTTGCTAATCGATGTGATATTCTAGATGCCCTTCTCAAGATTAAGTGATTTGGTTTATTAAATTAGGAAAAAATTAAGAATCATAACATGACTTTTGTGAGGATTATGATTTATATAAATTAAATTAGAACAACCATATTTTTTATTGTTTAACTTTAATTTTTTTTATTTAACTAGGATACATTCATAAAAGCAACCAAAACAAAACAATATTTATATTTGGGTTTTATTAAATTAAACCTCTAAGAATGAAAATTTAAGACATCATGCTTTTCGCCAACGTAAGCTTGGAATTGAACATAAATAATATGTATATACTTGAAAATGTATATGCTAATCTTAGACATGTTATATATAAAAGTTATTTTGTGTTATATTTATTGCTCTTGCTTGTTATTCTTTTAATATTACGATTATTGTTTCTCTTTAGAATTTATTTGTATTGTGTTGTATTTTTGTATTTAGTTATTTTTATTACTTTTTATATTCATTTGATTGATTTATTTATTTTGCTTTATTTTTTAGAAATGTATGCACATTCATTTATAATTTTGTAAGAACTTTGTGATATAATATATATGAGCCTATAAAAAATAGTCTCTCTATTAGATAGGAGTAAGATTGTATACTATCGGATTTTTCTAGACCTCAACGGGATGTTGATGACCACGAAGACAACTCTCATTCATGGCTTTGACTAAAGGAAGAATCACTCTCATTTGTTAAACTCCTCAATATCCATCGCTATTTTCCGGTTTTTGTAAGCACTTAATTCAAATAGACTTTGTGGATCAATCAAGGCATCATTAAGTTTGTGCTGCGGTTAATTTTTCAGGTTTTTACAGATATATGATATACAATCTTCTATTCTGTAGGAATATGAGACAATGTAAGTTCAATCATTAACTGCTTTGTTTGTGAGCACCATGGTTTATGTCTGAAACTTTGTTAAAATTGTTAGTATGGATTAAATTTATTTGTATATAACGTGTACAGATATACTTAAAACAGAGATTTGAGAAGCTGAATATAGACTTTTGTTTTCATTTCTTAGGAACAAGAGTGAGTGAAGTTTGGAAAAGGAGAAGACTACAATATGGTATAACCCAAGTGGATTATCTGTGAGTCCATTTGCTCACCCTTTAGCGATGTTTTAGAAAACCTTTAGTTTTTTTAATGTATGCAAATGTTCTTTTTGTTATAGTGGTAATCAACGAAAAATTATGCAAATCAACGAGGACAATCGCAATTAAACATTGCATGGCAACTTCTTATATGTTTTTGATGCGGCAAAACACCGGAATTGTGAAGCTCTGCATTTTGTTGTATATCTCATTTTATATCATTTTCCTTTTACAATCATGTAGGTATGATAAAGTTGCAAGATCTATCGTAAGCTATGCAGAATAGCAAATATGGTTCGGATTAAGGGGATTAAAGGGTTTATTATGATAAGGTATCTTTTCATAATAGCATTGTATTTGCTTTTAGCTTATAACAAAGAAGAAAGAATATTGTGGCCAAAAAGAGTATGATTAAATAAGACGGATAATTCAAATAAGGTGAAAAAAACTTCAAAGAAGAAACAGAACTGATTTTCATGTATTAGTCGTTTTGTCTAAAATTCTTAGAATACAAAATAAAATTTGGGTGCCTTAATATCAGAAATCAAAGGAGAAAATGACATCGTGGGATCAGAAATTCTAGTCATGAAAAACTTAAAAAGTACCAATAACAAGTGTTCTCCCTTGGTTTCATTGTCTGGTTGAAGTTTATTTTCTTGGTAAATTGGCTGAAGATATTGATACTGTTATCAGTTAACGTCCTGATGTCTGAGTTAGATACTGTATCAGGGGAACTTAACGTCAACATTTAGAAAAGAACCAAGCCCATCAAGCCTTCAATCGTCTTGAAGTCAAAATAGTAAAATAGAGGCATAAAAAGAGACAATTTAATCTTTACATTACCGAGTCATATGTATAAGAACATAGTTTCGTAGAGATGCACAACATTGACATACTATTACCTAGTCATAAACGATGCAATATTTGCTTTTATTTTGATGAGGATAGTGCTTGGTTTGTGGGTTCAGCAGATGGAGGACCTTCAAGACGTATATAATCATACATTAGGCCCTGCCAAGGGCTTGTGCATCTCGGTTGAGTCAAGAAGATGGTATTTTCTCCTTCGTTTAGCCGAGAACCAGGTACATTAACATTGTAAAGCCAGTAGAGCCCATGAATCCCATGTCTTGCAATCGAGTTGTCCCTCCCTATTAATCCGGTTGTAAACAATGGGCGATTCGCATTTCGGTCATTCACACGAACCTACAAGGGTGGATCAGAGAAACTTTCAACTTCGAAGCAAAACGGTTTCAAGAGTAAAATGACATTTCACTTTACCTCTCAATGCACAGTACAGTAAGTAACCATTCAATCATGAAGAGCTAGCTCTTTTACCTGTAACTCTGCCAGAGTTGCAGATGCAAGTGCCACTCGCAATTTATAGGTGCTATTTCGATCCACTTTCTCAAGTCCGAATTTGATCTGCCATGTAGTTCCTACGTTTGTGCCATCATCTTTCCTTCTATTGTTCAAAGACGACGTGGGATGGTTATTAAATATGCATGAGAGGAATATGAAAACTAGAGAAGAAATAATTCAGTCCTCATCACTACGAAACATCTGGGCTGCTCTATGGCCTATACTTGCTCATAGTGACTGAGCGCAAATAATTGCTCAGATATCGAGGTATTGTTTCAAGAAACTCACTTTTCTGACGGGCATACAGACAATTAATCCAACTTCTGGCTATTCGACAAACAGACCTCCAACTCAAAAGATGCAAGTATAATGTATGTGTTGGCAATCAACATCAACTAGTACTTAGTCCATGTTAAAGAATTGCACCTGATAACCTGAGCAAAAAACCAATCTTTGCTATAGTCACTAACACCCGCTGTGTAAACCAAGTCTGCATTCGGATACAAATCCAAATATCTGTCCCACAGCCCGTACTGCCTAAACCTGCAAATTGAAGGAAACGACCACATCATGTGTCACACTAAAATGGATCCAGTCACCTTTTAGTCTCAAATTCTGGCGAATTAAAAAATAACTAGTGTCTAACACTTCATCTCCAGTACAAATTCTGAAGATGTCTAACCTGTCAGGATGATTGACAAATAGCCTATTGATATGATTTGGATCAGGATCAGGGACATAAAACTCTGCCGCAGATCGATCAGGGATGCCTATTTCCCATATTGTGGGTCCATCTCTTGGAGGCTCATAAACAAGATCCCCCATTTCCATATTACAACCTATATATTGCACGATAATGAACACTACAAATTTTACTTAAAATGAAACTGAAAGAAGACTGTGAGGTAGAAAAAAACCTGAGCTTATTGTTATGTCAGCTTCAAGACGGTAATCTCCAATAAATCCAGGGACCCATGCATACAAATTATACGCTCCAGTGCGTATGTGTTTAATGGTGAAATTACCATTCTCATCTGCCTTAGTCCAAAATTGGTAGTGCTGATCAGAATAACAACCAAAATAATTGATCAGTAATAGGATCAGAGGCCAACATCCAATCAGAAATATACCACTCTTTTAACTGATTGATGGACTAACTCTCCAACAACCTTCACATTCGCAACATCCTATGAAAATCTATTAAAATGACAAATTATCATACGAACATTTTCAGGAATTTTGTCATAGAATTTTCAGGTCAACAACTGCGTTCTAAGATAACCTCTTTTTCTTCTTTACGGTCATGTGATGGACTTTATCTAGCGTTCTTGTTACAAAGAACTGAAAAGAACAGAGAAGGTAACAAAGATCACCTTGCATTCCCGCTGCCACGATCCAGTGTCACCTGGTGGGGCCAACCCAACATAAGCACCTCTGGCAAATATGTAGTCCTCGCTCATATACCTAGATGTCAAAAGAACAAAAAGATTTTATCACATTTATGAATATCATATAGCCAATGCCAGAGACTCGAGAAATAATGGTCCTTCATGTCATTTTTGGAATTTATACATAATAGAAAATCTATTCCCGCTTGCTGGTCTTGAGAAATGGCTTGAAGATACATCAAAACCACTAGTGCAATGTTCCCTATTGTACAACAATAATGAATACTTCCAAACTTTGAGACAATTTATTTACAATCAATAGAAATGGCAATACTTAATATCATGATGACAGGCACAAACAACAATCCTCGGTCAAACTTAGTGAAACATTATCCCATTTAGATCCGCTTGTTTGGCCATGCTTGTTTACATGTTCATCAATTAGATTATCAGCCTAATAGCAGATCAAATATTAAATTTCTACCTGTCACGGACTAGTAGTCTGCCACAAACATTGCCACGCTCTTCTGCCTTCTGAAAATCCTCAGAAGCAGGAAAACTGTACGGCCAACCTTGGACTTCAGCCATCATCTGCGAAAAAGTTATCCCGTTATTTCACCATTTGGAAAGAACAAGACCTTGCAACTTTTACTTGTTTAACCTGCATTTTAGCATCCTCCCACAGCAAATAAGGGGCGTCTGCAGTTGAAGCAGAATTGAGATAAATAAAAACAGGGCCAAAAACTTTCTTCCAGTACTCGCC
Organism: Erythroxylum reticulatum; assembly: GCA_025504915.1. NCBI lineage: Eukaryota > Viridiplantae > Streptophyta > Magnoliopsida > Malpighiales > Erythroxylaceae > Erythroxylum > Erythroxylum reticulatum. The sequence continues at coordinate 4,535,979 of JANSVA010000002.1, read as the reverse complement.
AGCGTTAAACCTTGGAACCAGATCTTTTCCAGCATAATGTGCGCTATGAAACATCTGCAAGAACATTGCGTCGACAGTCAACTTTATTGAGCTACTTGGACATAAATCAAACCCAGTTGTCACACTTACGAAATAATTAATGTGCAAGATCAGTTATTTACAGCAAGGGTGGTGGGGCCAACATGTGACGTTAAGTTCTGCTTTACAGGCCCGGCTGTTCGGAACTCATCACTTGGTGTTATTTGCCAGAATCCCACAGGTGGCTGGAAGCATATCCATCCATGGACTTTATTATCTTCGTTCTTACATGAATACTGGTACTTGTCATCGACCTGTAATTAGTGCTATCATGTAGAACTCGCAGGATCATTGCACTGACATTTCAAGATATTAGAAGAGAAGCATCTCTAACTCCTCTTCAAAGAACTTGGTAAATGTTCTGATATGAATGTGCAAAACTCAAATTCGTCAATCCTTGCATAAGGTTAACTAATTTAAATTCCATTTATCAGTACAGCTAATGGGGAGGAAAATAGAGTCACAAAAAAATGCAATGATTGAAAAGTGACAAAGAAAATAAGAGAATGGTGATAAGATATTGTTATCAGATAGAAAAGAACCTCTCCTTTAAGCTGTGGATTCTTTGGATTAACAAGGAGGACAGCTTCAGGGTATCCGAGGGTTTGGCATCTTCCTGGCATCCGATCCTCGGGTAGGGGCATAAACCTTTGCCGGTTGTCAGCTACAGCCATGTACTGGAACCTATCCTCTCAAACAAAAAGCACCTCTAGTCAGTCAATGTCATTTAATAAAGTAAAGAAGAAAATTAGATTGTATTTCATAAAAGATTAAACCTTCCACAGACGCTGCCAATAATAATTCAGCAAGCAATTGCAACCTAATGAACCAGATACATGTTTTGAAGTATTATCAGTCATGCAATACTTTCTTTTTATTTTTTTCCTTTTGTTTGTCATCAGAAAGTTATACCATGATTCTTATATTTTGCAAGATCGATGAATTAACAAGCTAAAGCTGATTCACCAAGGTTGATACAGGACTAAAGAAGCACAGAAGCTAATATAACTATGCAGGAAATTAAAAACAGAACACTTAAAGTAAATCAAGTTATGACAAAACATAAGACTTTATGGACTCATTAGCTGAAACAAGTTATGACAAAACGCAAGACTTTGTGACCCATTTACTTGTCCTTTCTGAGTTTGAATGTAATTCGGGTTTCGCCAAGTTCAAAACCAGGCCATTCTGCCAAGTGCTCGTAAATGGCGTATGAATAGAAACCCGAGGAACCACGAAGTAAAATAAATCTGTAAAACAATAGAGATCATCAGAACTTCCACAATAAAGATCTACTTGCACAATAAATGCATGATGTACAGGTAGAAATATAAAATTCTAAGGACCTTTTATCTATATTCAGGGGAATGTACTTGCCCTCCAAGGAGGAATCCCACATTCTTTTGAATGAAAGTTCAATCTGCTCCTCGTTTTCCACAATAATTGTAAAACTAGTTCCCGAGATCCTGCATCACATTATGTTAGGAAAATTCCAAAATATAATTAATTTATTTTTAAAGCATTTTAAGGAATTCAATACAAATTTCCGTACCAATACCACTATGCAGTCAGAAGTACAAGGAAAAAGAACAAGGAATTCTTTGTATCAACACAAAGGCTTAGGTAACAAACTTGATATAAATAACTCTTTCAAATATAACATAGCGATATCCTCAAATGGTTTAAGATGGGACAGGCAACTAGGTGTAAAACCAATACTTTCAAAAGATTCACATGCAACTTCAGACTGCAATCTATGTAAATAATGATTATTCAGTTGACAACATGATTGCAACACCATTGACACAAGAAACACAACTCCTATGCGGATACTTTCAATTTCGTACAATTTGTGTGTAACAAGCATGAGAGACAGATGAGGGAGGAACATACACATCAAATATTCCCTTGCCCCCTGGTGGATTCCAGTGAAGATCCCAGTACCTACACATTTAAAACTGTTGATAAGATCACTCAAAAATACATTTACATTTCTTTTGTTAATTCTCTTCAGGAGCTAGTTTTGAAATATCTGCAGCTATGCTTAATCTAACTCGAATCCACATAGCAAACCATATACCAATATTCAACAAGTATGTTATTCAGCTACTCAATCATTGATTATTGTTTATATCCATGCATCAAATATTCCATTAGCTACAGCAAAATGGTAATCACAATAGGGTGTTGTGAAGCTGGAGGACTTGTTCGCTATGGTTCCTAACGTAGCCACAGGGATAAGCGTATACCAAAACCTGAATATTATTGTCCATATCACTACTAAAATTTGATGGTCAATTAAGTACTAAAACTCATACATAATAAACAGAAAGGTACAAAATCTGAAACTTCACAAAATTTTAACTTCCGGATTTGTAGGAAAGTATATGGATGGCAAAAAACCATATAGTCAGCACAAGGAGTAGAACTAAAAAGGTGGGGTCCAATGAAGAAGTTTATGAAAACTGTAACACCATGTACCCTCTATTTGATTCACGATTAAGAACTTCAAGCAAATTATCAATGCCGTTATATCTTATTCCAGTGACAATTCCCTCTGGTTTGGATAAAGTGACTTGAACTATGCCATTGTCCAGTACCACCTACAGAAATCAAGACATCAAATTAAATCACGATACTTCAAAACTAAAAGTAGTAGCACGCATACCCTTCCAGAATCACCAGAAAGCAATAACTTCAACAGCATAAACCGAAGACAAAAAGACAAATAAAAATCACACATAAATGCGGGTGAATGTGTAGAATAGTAATGTAAGATTTCGTTACATGGCGATCTTGAATATGCAAACGAACAGGGTGAGCTGACATTTTGCGGTGCTTATTTTGTCTTGAAGCTTCTCCTTCGTGTTGATTTCCCAAATCTGGAAAACCAATACACCAAAGAACATTTGTAAAAATTTCACCCAAAGAAATTGTCGCTCGTCTCTAAAACCCTATACGCTGCGGAAATCATTTGATTTTTAGCTTGCTTAAGCTAGAGACAAAGGGTATAAACTTCAACCTTTCACTTGCCTTAGGGATATATTTAAGGAAGTTAATTTATCATTCAATGTCGAAGAACCCAAATCGCCAATCAGGCAATAATTATGCAAATAACTGACTCATTCAGAAGAAATTCGTGATCACATCAACAATAAAACTTCAATTATCCACGTGAAAACGATTCAATTTCTCAATCGATGTAAGAATGATCATCATGCATTAAAAAAAAAACGATAAAGCGATCGGAAATAGAGTGATGGACGATGATCAGATAAGGAAAATTTAAGAAAAAATAAAAATAAAAAGAGCCAAAGATAGAAAAGGCACCGCCTGGTTTCTGTGGAGTGGAAACAGTTAAGACGTTAGCATCACGCGAGCAGCCACTACAATCCCCTAGAGAACGGAAGAAACTAAGCAAAGTTTTCTTCATCCAATAGGCGCTTGATGATTGAAGATCAGCGGCGGTTAATATGGGAAATGGCGGCAAAGGTTTGAACTGTTCAAGTGGAAACTAACTTACCAGCTTCTTTTCTTTTTATCAAGGTATGTCTATTTTGAGTCACTTCCTATAAACAATTAATCCTTTTTCTCGCATATTCCTTAACAGCGTATAAAGGAAGGAATAATCGGTAAATCATTGGTAAGTACTGATTTGTTTAAGAAATATAACAATGTGGACCCTGGGATGAGTAAATTTAGAGACGGAGACATTCGCCACAGTGACACTGATAAGCAGCCACCATAACACAACAGGTTCAAAGCATGGGCTTCAGGCCATTTGTTTTTAAAGTTAAGAATAGCAACGGATTGGACCGAATTGAATGTAGCCCTCGTCAAACTTCAAATCAGAATTAGAGCACAAAATAATGTTACTTTCCATGTTTTAAGAATCAGATTACAGTGAAATTAATAAATTAAAAAATTTAAAATATAAAATATTTGATCCTGTTATAAAATTAATTAAAAATTGAAAATTTTGAATAATCTCATAAAGTTTAAAAAATACGAGATTATTAAATAAAAATTAATTAATTAATTTTAAATTATAAAAATTGATTAATTTATATAATTAATTAATTAATTGGTCAATTTTTAATAATAAAACTTATTAAAATAAATTAAACTAAAAATTAAAAATTGTAATCACTGAATAATTTTACTTTTCAATTTACGGAGTAAATAATGTTTAAAACGAGCGTCCAATTCTAAATTGGGACTAATTTTTCAATTTTGGCCAACTTAAAAGTCCAATAAATCTAAATTGCTCTAGTAATATTAGGTTAAAATCAAATTTTCAATTCTAATAAAAACACATAAAAATTTGTAAATACTATTTAAATTAAACACGTTATTTAAATACGAGTCCTTCACCAAATAATTTATCAGAAACAAGTGATTTATATATTATTACGAGCACCCCGACCATGTATCTAGTGCAAACAAATGGCAGAACTACAAATCAGATACGGATACCAAGTATGAAATAAGCTGTTTATAACACCAGTGTAACTGCATTGTGGATGGAGCCAATTTATACAAGCGCGTAATGTACTGGTACGTACGTTCTCTGAACCTACTTTATCCGATTATGGTCCTGTCCCCTCTGGAAAAGAAGCGATCCTAATGTAGCAACAGTACCAGTAACTGCAGTTGTGAACAGTGATCGTTTCTTCGAAAACTCTAGTGATTAACTTCTTTGTGGACCTCGTGCTCGGCGTTACATACCTTCAGACATTATTCAAAACACGAGGTGAGCTAATAAATAGTGCAGCGTATAACTGAATAATTTCTGTTTTGAGCTGATGCTGGTAGAAGTTAGAGGAAAGTTTCCTCCACCAAGTAACTGCTAAATCATGTAAATTGGTACCGATTCGCTGGTAAGATTAAAGCATTCTTGTGTAATGGCTGCCAAGATTTCACCATAAGTAAAACTAGTCCGTATTAATCAATCCACAGTAAAGGTTCCAGATATACTAGAGAATCTAATGCACAAGTAATGTCACACAAACTGGATAAAGTTACTATCAGAAGTTTTGAGTAAAAATAGAGGGGAAAAAAACTTTATCATCTGGCATGCCAGTGCAATTGCTATCATAGTTATATCTCTCACTACGTCCAAGGTGCCTGTTGCACAATGAACAAATTGTTGAAAATTTAGACCTTTCAAATTCACACGTAAGAATATTTAATAGATAAAAAATATCAGAAAATAATAACACAAGAGAATTTGCGTGGAAACTTTCAAACTGGAGAAAAACCACGGGCACCGAGAAAAAAATCCATTATGTGAAAAATCTTAAAATCACACAATTTTTCCTCTCATCCAATTCCCTAATACACCAACACACCCACAAAGAAATACACAAGACAAACTCTCCAACTCT